>CM060883.1:4002500-4602500 GCA_030762935.1 Hymenopus coronatus
TGTATTCTCTTATTTTCTTTCTGCATGTAAGGAACTAAGTAGTAAGAACATTCTGCTAATGCAAGATGCAGGAAGAATAATAATCGTATGTAAGAAACTTGTAGAAGAGCTAGAGAAAGTCGTGTGAGTGTAACACATCAGATTTTTTTTAATTCAAGTTCCAAAAAGTTGCTGATCATTCGAAGACATCGTTTTAAGTTAAAAAGAGGGCGGATCGAAAAATAACGCACAATAATTGTTTTACCAATAAGTTTAATAGTTAAAACACACACACATACATTCAAACACAAATGAATTTACACCTTTTACCTGCTTTTCAACATAGTCACCAACTTTCTAAACTAAGTTGTTCCATCGTCATACCAGTTTCAATACCAGTTTGGTAGAAGTCCGTTTCCCCGGAGTATAGCCACCTGCAGACTGTTGATTTCATTTCCGCATCTGTTGCAAAGCGTTGGCCGGTCAGGAATTTCTTCATGGAACCAAACAGATGAAAGTCCGGCGGTGAAAGGTCCGCACTGTATGGTGGATGCTGGAGCACCTCCTATCCGAATTTGGTGATTTTCTGACGAACAGCAGCAGCAACATGGGGCGAGAATTGCCATGAAGAAGTTTGATATCCTCAGCATTAATGTTGAGACGTTTGTCATGAAGGGCACTTCACAAAAGTTTTAATGACGGCTGCAACATCCACAGTGGTCCCGTGTTCAGCAAAGTCCACCAATAAAACACCATACATATTCTAGGACACTGTCACAAGCACTTTTCCAGCAGATTGAGTCACTTTAATCTTTTCCTTACTGGGGAACCAGCATGTTACCATTCCACACTCGCCTGCTTTGTTTCGGGCGTGTACTGGTATGCCTATGACTCATCACTAGTGACGATTCCTTTCAAAAGTCATACCCTTCCTGCGGTGTACCGCGTTAAGTGATCCAAAGATTGTCATCATCCGCTAGTCCTTGTTGCTATCTGTCAGGCTATTAGGTACGCAGCGAGCACTAACTTTACGAAATGTCAACGTATCATGAATAATAAAGTACTGCACCATAGGAAATGTTGAACTGTTGCGATAAGGTTCGCAGTTGCACACACCGGTCGTTCAACATTGCCGCCTCAATGTCTCTGACATTCTGCGGCGTTGCTGCTGTTACTAGCCTCCGGTAACGGGATGAATCACTAAGGTTCACATGGCCCTCTTGGAAGAATGTACACCATTGGGAGACATTTCTACGTTCCAACAATTATTCCCATACATGCCACGTATGTCCCTGTGAATTTCACTCGGGTTATGAGCTTTGGCCCACAAATATCGAACCGCACCTCTCTCTCTCCCTCTCTCTCTCTCTCTCTCTCTCTCTCTCTCTCTCTCTGTTCTTCACACGTGACGGCAGTAGCATGCGTGCCATTTTTGTGGCGTAGTTCACGCTTCTCTCGCTAGAGCTGCACATGAAACAAAAAATGCCCTCTGTAGTGAAAACTTCAAACTATATCTGTGTGGAGTTGCAAAATTCCAGCTGCAAATCCAAGGCAGAAAAAAAATTATTGTACGTTACTTTTCGATCCGTCCTTGTATTAACCGTTCTGCCATGGGGATCCTGGAATATAGTATGGGTTAATAATTCCAAATTTTGCTACACCGCACCACACTAACACAAGGACTGTACAGTGGAAGTTTACGAAGTACCTGAAGGTTAGTGTCTGGGCGATTTCGGAAGTTTTTCGTGTTCACAAATCTTTTAAATGGAAATATTGTTCATCCAACATAAGCAAATAAGGCAGACTATTGTTCTTAGTAATCATTTCCTAAAGTCGCACACAGGTTAGTATATCATCCGTCGGTCAATTGAAGTAATTTATGAAGAATTTGCAGCTTAAAAGGACGGAATTGAAATTCTGTTTTCAATATCCGATGAGATGATAACAAGCTGATTTGCATTGTGACAAAATGTCAATGGTCTGAGCAATGAATGCTCGAATACGATTGACATCCTCAGGCGTTCGGGTGATACTTGGCCTACCTGGTGATTTCTTATTATCCACTTTCCCGTTTTCCCTTCAAGTCTTGATCCATCATTAAACATAATCAGAAGGAAAATAACACTTGGCATTAAAACTTCTTGCAAACGTAAGCGAAAATTATACCAAGAATTGAAACATAATAAGACCCCAAACTTAGAAGTCACTACAAAAAGTACTGTAAAATTCTAAAAGAAGCAATCAAACCTGCTAAAATATTGCATTATAATGAAGAGATATCCAATCCCAATAATCAAATCAAAACTATCTGGAATATAATAAAAAGAGAAACAGGTAAGCGCTCTCAAGAAAGCTCCTTAATTGCACTGAATTTTGGTAATCAGAAAATTGACGATCCTCCAAAAGTCGCAGATATTTTCAACAATTTCTTTTTGAATGTAACAGACAATTTAAACATAAATTATGGATGTAAAGAATCAGCACTAAGCTGTTGAAAACTTCTTTTGTAAACAGACTCCCTGAATTTAAAGTAAAAATGACTACACCATCTGAAATAAAAAGTATAATAAATTTGCTCAAGACCAAATATTTCCCTGGATATGATGAAAAATCAAGCAAAATCCTAAAAGCATGTTCTGACTAAATAAACATTCCCCTTAGCTATTTATGTAACGAAATACTAAAGAGACGAATATTTCCTGACAGAATGAAGTACTCTATCGTCAAACCACTTTTTAAAAAAGGCAAACAAGATAATGTCTCAAGTTCTAGACCTATATCTCCCTTGTCTGTTTTCTCTGAAGTTTTTGAGAAAGTGACGTTCAATAGGTTTTATAATTACTTGCAAAAGAACAACTTACTTTCCAAAGAACAGTTTGGCTATAGAAAAGGAGTATCAACAGATAATGCGATCTAAAAGCTCACGCATAAAGTGTTAACAGCGTTAAATGAAAAAGAACATGTCGGTGGAATCTTTTGTGACTTAGAGAACGCTTTTGGCAGTGTGAATTATGAGATTCTGATAGCAAAACTACGTTTCTATGGGATAAAAAATAACATATTAGATTGGTCCATTTCATACCTAGAGAAGAGAAAACAAAGGGTCGAAATTAATAACTCCAATGGGTATCAAAACGTGGTGTTCCCCAGGAATTGATCTTAGGGCCTCTTTTATTCTTGGTTTACATAAATGACCTCCCATTGTACATTAAAAGTATTGCAAGTGTTTATTTATTCTAGTGTTCTAGTAACAATTTCAATGACTGTGTAGTAAAATTAGACTATGTTTTAAATTGTATGCTATATTTGGCTCAAAGCAAACAAACTCTCAGTAAACATTAAAAAAAAAAAAAATCAATTAAAGGTATAACTACCCGCTCACGACAAACACACATAGAAATAAGAATTAATGATACATTGTTAGAACAGCTAAATGAAGACAAATGTTTTGGCCTTCAGGTAGATAAGCATTTGTATTGGAAGTCGCATATTAGCTACATCGTACCTAAACTTAGCTCAGCATGTTATGCTCTCCTAGCACTGGTCAAATTTCACCCTATTGATACACTTAAATTGGTGTATATTGCCTACTTTAACTCCATAATCGAGTATGGAATAATATTCTTTGGTAGTTCAATGGATAAGTAAATGCATATTCCGAATACAGAAGAAAGCTATACGAATAATGTGTAGTGCTTATAGCAGACAGTCATGCAAAGAACTATTTTAAAAATTGGACATACTTGCCTTACCTTGTGTTTATATATTATCCATTTTAAAATTCTACGCAGTTAAACGACACAGTTTTATAACAAACATAGAAATTCATAACATTAATACTAGACAAAAGGGATATAATCATCGTCCCATTGTTAATCTTCGTTGCTTTCAGCAAGGTGTATATTATGAAACAATCAATATATTTAATGCTCTCCCCAGTAATCTCAAAGAAAAAGTTGGGAATTTCAGGGTTTTTGAGGCTTCTCATAAGGAGTAACTTTGCAATAAATCATTTTACCCTGTAGATGAATATTTAACTGTCAAATCTGGCTGACAATACCATAATAAGCATTGTATTTATAAGTATTATAATGTATTGCATTTTGTGCATATTAGTGTGTGTGTTTTATATTCAAATGTAACTGATGTATACTTCGACTTGCATGATTGTGTCAAATGAATTTTTTGTATTTAGCAATGACACAAGGTCTGTAAAGCCTGACCCTTTGATATTTTACACTCTAGTACATAATTGTTAATTTGTGCATTTTACATTGTACACTCTATAACATATTTATAAATAAGTATTGTAATTTGTTGACATTTATGCACTTAGAAGAGCACATAATACAATAATCATATTTTAGTTTGATATAATTACTAGTAGTAACTATTATGTCAATAATTGGAAAACTATCATCTGACGTTACATCATTGTTATACAATGAAATTATATTTATTTACACATTTTAACACTAATTTTTATCCTCATTGTTTATATGTGCATGCAAAAAAACAAAAAAACAAAAAAAAAAAAAAAGGAAAAGAAAAGAAAAGGAAATATTTACATATGCCTTTATGGAGCACATTAAGTATAGTGCAGTGGCGTGCAGGTCTCAAAAGCAAATGATGTGATTATATATCTATTCTGCTGTTTTTGTAACCCGTGCTTTTAACACCACAGCTTTATACATTGTTTTTTTCGAGGTATATAAATTCATGTATACATGTATATCCCTTGACAAGTTCTATGTTCAGAGGCTTCCTGGCCTAAACGAATCTACAGAATGCTTTCTAATCTAATGATCACACAATTGTCCAACTGGAGGTCCACGACGATAATGTTCTGCTATGCGTGGGAAACACTGATTAGCGATTGCACTTATTTAAACGAACTAAAGACTCTACAGCTTGATCAATCACATTTAAAATAGTCGACCTTATGTACAAATAAACAATTTCAACACGCCGTTGTCATTTAACGTTGCGCATAGCCACATTAGGCGCCCCACGAGGTGAGGGAATGAAAGGGCCCTTCACTAAAAGTTGTAAGGGAATTGTAAATTGCAATAAAACACAACACTTTAGCTTTCATCTAGCTTGAAATCGTCTTAGGCTCGTTTCACACTGGTGACGTTCGCCAGTTATGTTCACTGGTGATTGTGATGAACCCTCCTTGGTCACTGATGTCTGACACTGCAGGTATTGCCAACTGATTAGTTAGTGAAATGGGCTCGAATTCTTGTTAGTACTTCTAAGCAGGAGGAGAATGAAGACAAAACGTTCTTCACACATACATCCACTGCTACGTGATCGGCTGGAGATGGGATTGTTCTACACTCTTTATGACGATCTGAGGCAAGATGCTATAGTTATCTCTTTTGATATTCCAAATAGCAGGACGACCTTATAAAATCTTCCGTGTTAATCAAAACTAAACTTATGGCTACAATGTGTACAGTATAATGTATAACGGATGTTTCGCCGTATCACTCTCCTCAGAAATGATGCCTGTCTGTTGGCAAACCCCCAACACTGTGTCTGTGATCTGTGTCCCACTCCAATTCAAACTAATGCATGTCTAGCGGTGATTGCTCTGAACACAGTGACCTTATCCGCCACTCCTGGCGAGGGTGAATGCTCCAATTCAAACGAATGTATCTCTACTATTGACCGTCACTGGCAACAGTCACCAGTGTCCCAGTGTGAAACGATACCTAACACATCCGAAGAGCAATTTCTTTAATATGACTGATGTTTGTAATGATAGAGACAGGGTCACTGTGAAGAGAGCAAAAAGCGAGACTTTATTTTTGGGAAGTGGAATGTGAAGAGTTAGCGAATGCATCCTTTAACAAACAGTGGTTGTCATGGTAACGTAATGTCATATCCTTACAGCTATCTGTGTGTTTACTATACTAGTAAATGGAATCTATTACCTGTCATGGTAATGATAAAGCTGCGCAGAACGTTGTAGGGTACAACTATGGCCAAATACGTCATTCTCCCTTCTCCATGTAACATCAGACACGATGCGCATCGCGAGGTTTTGTCAGTGGTGGGAGAAACCGCACTGCAAGCGGCAGTGAGTCATCACCAAAATCATAGTGTACTGTTTGTTATAAGGGTATATAAACTGAGAACTATTAACAGTAATGTCGAGACCTTCAACATCTAAGTTCTCCTCTTGTAAGCCCTTTAAAGGACAAGCTTTTTTTTACAACGTTGCCCTTACTTGCGAAAACAGGTATTTGTTCTCATCGTATATTCAGCTATGTACGCGCATATTGTAACAGTGATACAGCGATGATGGCAAATTCTCCCTCCATCCCTACCTTTCTTACCACCTCCGAACACGGCCGGCTAAAGCGGGTAAAGGGGAAGCAGTTGAAGGTTTGAGCTGCGCGAACCGAAAAATGGTAGTATTTTTTAATTACCTTGCCAAGATATACCGTCTCAGCTATTTTTAAGAGGTCAAAACACTTGTACCGCTCAGGTCGCACAAACTTTATTGTTAGTAAGTTAGCAAGCTTTAGTATTGCTGTACCTTCACTGTTTATGCGAAGGCGTGTTGGCGTTAGCGTGGTGTCGAATGTGAGTGAACTGAATTCAATTAATAACACCGTCTGTAATTTATTGGAGACACCATTTTCTCGATGGTGAAATGAAGATATAACAGAGATTTTGACCTGGACGACCTGTTAAGCACAAAATATTAACGCGAAAAAGGAAAAAAAATTGCTTCTTGCTGTGTTAATTTCAATGCATCTTGGTTTAGGGAATTTTCATGGCTATACAGAAGTACCTATTTTTAAAAAACTGTGCTGTTTGCTATTTTGTAACAATTAAAAATGCATTGAACAAGTAGGGATTCTCAGATTTCAAGAATATAACGTGAGCTCTGAATAAACGCAACGAGTCTGTACAACATTTGAAATGTCAATTATCATCATATTCATCAGTTCACCCTGAAGACGAGGAAGATGCACTTCTTCGAAACGTTGGTGTCAAGCCAAGTTATTACCTGGCTAGAAGCCCGAGAAGATTTTGAATGTCAATTATAGTTTAACACATTTACAAGGAATAGAAGTACAATTGCTGAAGCTCTAAAGGAAACAGTCAAAATTAGTGTTTATTTAGTACAATACAAAGTTAAGTTGAAATGGGTTGTTTTTCAAACTTTTAATTGAAAGCGCTTTAGTTTTAAACAAACCTAGGCGTTCATGGGTCACAACGAAAACACTTTCTCAGTAAACAGTGTTTATACTGAAATTATATTTTACTTTTTTCATAACTGTGTAACCTCTAAAACGAAAATATATTGCACACACGATATGTGTATGTTAGTCTCAAGTGGCTTTTTTTTTTTTTTTTAAAGTGTTGTATTCTTTTTAATTTTCATATTAAATTATGTTCAGAAGATGGAACTGCTAGGTTTAGAAAGGACGTTTCGAGATTTCCTTCCTTTCGAAAATAACCAAATATTCAACAGGTGCAACAGCCACATATTCACTAGCATGAACAATTTTACATGAAATTCGGGTGCTATAACTATCCATTGTAATAACACAGTCAATATTTGTACAGTTTTTACTTCAAGAATTGTGACACCTGGATGAAAAATAATATATGCATGCTCATATATCCCAATACCTAATATTTCACATTGTCTCTGCATCAGATTTTTTCACCCGAGCCACCACTGAGTCACATTATATGCATGTGTTCTGCGTTTTGCTTCACTCTATACATACCCGGAGAGCAATACACTTCCCGTCAAATCGATAGCAACGAAATACATAACACAGGAAGACGACTACGCAAACGAGGCCGTCTATCTGAAGTTGACTAAAACAGATGGCACAGAAAGCGGCTACATAACTATGAGTATCCTTCTGATACACACAACAATGTGTTTCAAAGAATCTACACGAGCCGTATCATATCAACTGATATGCGGTGTTAAATATGCACAATAAAAAGGATAAAAACGCGAGCAATGAGGTTGTGAAAAAATAATGACAACACTACTACTACTACTACTACTACTACTACTACTACTACTACTACTACTACTACTACTACTACTACTACTACTACTACTACTACTACTACTACTACTACTACTACTACTACTACTACTACTAATACTAATACTAATAATACTACTAATAATACTAATAATAATGATAATAATAATAATAATAATAATAATAATAATAATAATAATAATAATAATAATAATAATAATAAGAAGAAGAAGAAGAAGAAGAAGAAGAAGAAGAAGAAGAAGGAACATGTAAGCTTGTTGTGGTGATTTTTAGATTTTGCCTCGACTTTTAGTTTGCTTTTGCTCGATTTGCGGAAGGAAGCGAAAATCCATACTGTAGCGAATTTTGACTGACTGAGGGGGAAAGTGCAGCGGTCGTGAAGCCATTTTCAATTTTGATCAATCTGGCAGTTTACCTACCATCAAAGTGATATGAAATAGCTAGGAAATTCATTATATGGTCAAAGGAAACCGGGCTGCACTTGTATCTTCAGACAATCATTTATTGTTGACATTATGACAGGCGTACAATTTTAAGATTCAGAAGTATAGTTATCTTCGTTAAGCTGATATGAACTATTTGAACACTTTAGCTTAAATATTGAATTTTATAGTGTAAACACCCGTTAAGAAGCGCTGATAGTTGCGCATGAGTTATGATTTGGTTGTCGTAAAATAAATAAAAACCTGTTCTTTGCTAATTATTTAGGTAACATAAAACCATTACTTCCCAATTTTTATTTTGGTTTGGTTTTTGCAAACTAACTAGTGCTATAGTACAATATTATAAATGTCACCAAACTTGTCTCTGCCATTGTTGTATGACCCATTGTTAATGTTTTCATATAGTATTAATCTCAATATTTTGATTCTCTACGGACATGCAATGTTAAATTCACATTTGGGCTATTTTTGAGGTACCTATATTGCTGAATTCATTAATAACTTTTACGATATATCTTTTTACAAATAAGACATATTTGGAAACGGAACTGTGGTAAAACAGATTCAGAATTATGTTGAAGCTTTCCAGGCTATTGCATTGCTCTAATGATTACTAGCTGATAAAAGCTATACTTCAGTAGGATTGTGTATGTCTCGCCACGCCGAATGAAAATGTGTGTACGAATCGCCGGTACAACAGAGCTACCACCACCTCTTTAAATGTTCCCCCAAGACAAATGCTGATTTCATTTTGTGTTCGGGGGTCGATTTAACACAATCAGCCGGATACTGAAATGTGTTTACAAATTTTCATGTATATCTACATTATCCTGACAATTTTATGACTTTTTGAAACGTGACAAATTCACGTGTGCATAGAGAAAGGTATAGGGGTCGTTCCGTTCCGAGTACATCGAAGATAACTACAATCAAATACGATCTGCAGCTGATGAGTGTGGACGTGAAACAGTAGACTAGGTGTAATCTTTATAGAGTGCTGCTGGATATTTGGCATTTTTGGCCATGGCCAGGCCATCTCCTTCAAGTCCTTTGAGTTATCTCGTGAAAAGACAGTATTATGACCGACTACATATTAATAAACAGTTGTTGAAAGAGAGACTAAATACGGCACGTAATTTATATAGAAAGGATCTTCTTGCACATTATGGATGTGTTAACGCCATCGAGTTTTCCAATAAAGGGGAGCTCTTAGCATCCGGTAAGAAATAATGTGTAAATAGTTTATTCTTAAAATTGTATACATTGTATATAATTAAGAATGGCTATTATTTTTAGAATGAAATAAGCTATTTCTGTGCTGTTACTCATTTTGTATACTGTTTTAATGTGGGCGTATCATTTTATTTTGCATAATTTAATTGTTTTTATGCCATTGTTATTGTGTAGAATTATGCTCTTTATGTTTTAATCCGAAATATATTTGTATAATACGAATCGCATATCGACGAGTACGATCGAAAATTGACTAACCACAACTTTTGTTGTGTTGACAGTTCGAGGTAATTGTTTTAGTCTCGCGTATTTTTTAAATATCTACCAAAACATACGAATATTTCACATCGTCAGCAATATTGATATGTTTCGTACTTGGCAGTTAATGACTTTGAGTGTCATTGCACACTTAGGTAATGCAAGGGTATAATTGCTGTGATACCTGATGTATTGCATGTTTTGATTGTGAATAACTTACGAGAGAACATCGTTACGGTTAGGTTGAGTTTGTTATGTGCCATATTCTGGCATTCTACTTGTTAACAAATATTGTATGTCATAATATTCCTAAATGATAAATATATGTTTGGCAATTAATTTAATTAATTTTGCAGTGAATGATTTTGTGACACTTTATGCATAATGTAAATATTGGAAATATTGCTCATTGGTGGAGTATAGAGCCTTGGAGTTCAATTTGGAAAGAATATCGGAACATTCTTAACAGTAAATTAATTGTACATTGAAGTTATCGCATTATTATAATAATACTTTAAGTTACCTAAGTAACTGGCGCTCAAAGGTGAATTTTTGGTATAATGTTTTGATTTTTGAACAAACACTGCAGCCATAAATTTGTTTATTTTGAATGGCTACACAGGTTATTTGTAAATATCAAAGCACAGTTGTGTTGCAATGCTTATACATATGAACACTTTTTAATTGTTCTGTTTAATAGGACTATGGTTTACACTGAATGTTTCAAGGTAAGGTCAGTGTAAACAGTCAGCTTTCAAATGCAGATGTATCGTACAGTTGATTATTTTGCTCTCTGATGGAGTAAGCCCTGCTTCAAGTGTTACCAGGTTTTGAGTATGTAGAACCCAGATGTTAGAAAGCAAGTTTAGAATGTACATATTGATATCCTCCTCCCTTCTTGTAAGTCTAACTCTGATTGTTGACATGGCTCATCTTGTTCTTTTTGTGAACAAAGTATGGGCAACACTGCATGTAGGCACAAATAGGGGCATACTTATAGGGAACACAGTATATGAAATGTTACTAAAAACAACATGTCAGAGCTGTGAATGTTCTAACTTGAGTCGCTAAAATACTGGATGGAAGGGAAGTCATTACATTAATTTAAACCAGTGATAGATCTCAGTGTTTGGAACACATTTTGTATCTTACGTTTTTGTCTCTCACCGTTTCCTACAGAGATGTTTTAGTTTTTTCAAAAACAAGAGAGAGCACTGTAGGTTGTGTGGGTGTCAGTCAGTTGTACTAGGTCAGTACATAAACATGCCTCACTAGGACATTGAAGGAATTCCTACCATTTTACTGTGCGAGTGTTGAGTGCCAGTTGCACTTGCTATCCCCCACCCTGCATCGTGTTTGCAAGCGAGCAATGTGTTTACGTCCAGAACATTGCTGAGTTACTGCAAGTCTGAATATCCCTTTAATTCCTTTAGATGATTAATTATTTTGTAATTGTGTGTGATGTCCCATAATTCCTAAGGAAACTAATGTCACAGATACAGTACTCTATGCATCTTACAAGTAACAAACTATTATCTTCGTACATTCTTGTGAATTTACGTATCCAATTTGGAGCCAAAACTATTTATTTTTTCGAACTCAGGTGATCAAAGAACAAAATCCCATTAGACCTTTTTGTTTGTAATGCTTCTATGAAGCACATGTTAGAAGGAATATAATAAGTTCCCTTCCACCGGGTATATACCTAACCAGAGAAATCATCGGACAACTGTCGCCCTCCATGGTGTAATGGTCACCACGCTAACTTCATATACCCAAGGTCGTGGGTTCAAAACCAGTGGAGGAGGATGGATTTTTTTGGGTGTGAAAATCCTTAGCATGGCTTCCTTCGGAAGGGAAGTAAAGCTGTTGGTCCCATGTCGTAGATTTTTGGCTCGTAAAAGAACCTCAAGCCTGATAGAAAGGCCTCTGAGCAAAATTAAGTGGTCTTTCATGCCCAGTATAGAATGGGATGCTGAGAACCACAGCAGTTAAAGAGTGTCCATAAATAACATGCCATTTATTTATTTTATCAGACAGCAGTTTACAAAAGGACACTGATATAAGGAACCCCTGTTGTGGCCTCTCTCCACTGCACAAGAGATCTGAGAGTCGCTGGGAAAGTGGTGTGTACCTTAAGATAAATTATGGAAATGTTGAGCTTCTGTCACATACTGGCAGCACTCGTCTAAGCTTAGCAGCAGGAATCCCTGTGATGTTATCACTAAGTTTCTGTAGATTTCTGCTGCTCTTTAACTTGTTATACTGCCTGTTTGGGAGCAGATGCTCAATAGGACTCCAGTGCACCTTTGCCGGCGGGAACTCTCAGATATCTCGCTCAGTGGAGAGAGGCTGTGACAGGGGTTGCCTTATAATTTAATGACCCATATTATGAGCCATTGTCATATATACATTAAACTTGAAAATAGAGTTGCAATGAATTTACCCATCATGTTCCGTCTCCATCGTAATGGCTGATTATCTTAACGATCTCGCTGTTTTGTTTGTTTGTTCATTTGGTCCCACTTTGAGCAACACTCAGGAACATTGAACATGTCATCCAATTATGATATATGAAGCATAACTAGAAGTTTATAACTTAGAAAGGAAAAGTTACCATTACTGCTTAACAGACTTCTTCCCCCACTCTTGCCTCTCTCACCTTTTCTCCCTCCCTCCCTCCCTCCCTCCCTCCCTCCCTATCTCTTCCAAAGTGCTGCCCTCCAGTCAGTTATTTATTATCAGTAGGGATAGCATGTTGGGGACTGATAGCAGGACACATGTGCATACCTACTGAGTAGAGACTGTCCTGTATTGCCAGCTGTCTTGTAGTAACTTGGCTCGATGCAGCACTATACTGTGCTGTATATTGCAATACTGTTTTACAGATAATTAATGTCCATGCTCTTCAATCAAGATTGTAAACTCTCTTGTTTCAAATGGATTGCATGAAGATTTGCAATTCATATATAAGAATTTTGCAGATAGATTTACGACAATGACACATTTTTGGAAATATCAAACATTGAAGTGTTGTCGATGATCATGTGCAAGCAGTTAATTAGAGACCCATGATGCATGTTTTAGATCGTGTGAAAAAGAAAGTGAAGACAGTATTTGGAAAAAATGTCTGATTTTCAATAATGCAAGAAGTGCCAGGCGGCGTTGCTACAGAAATAATTGCTGATGGAGCATGTTACAATTATGTGTCCTATTTCCGTTTTGCTTCAATTTCATCTTGTGGTAGAGAGCAAAGTTTCCCACAATATAAAACTTGCCAATCAGAGACAATGCACATTTGAGACGTTACAAATGTATGTTGAGAGAAAATGAAACGGATAATGACTTGTTGCACAACAATTGAATGTATATAAATATTAAAATTGTTAGTTCCCGTAAATGAGTGATATTATGTTTACCTCAATCACCTTCCACTGCTAGTGAAAACATCACAGTCTACCATGCCCCATTTTCCTTGTATTAGTACACACTACATCACAAGTATATACCATGCTGCACTAACTTCGATATTAGGGAAAATGTGCCTACTGTTCATGCATGTGAACATATGTGTGTGTTAGGCCAGGGATCCAGGTTCCTGCTGGCAGTTGGTGTCTGACTGTTGAGAGCCATGCTGTTTCCTCTTGCCATGGGTGCGATGGTTCCCATATCAGACAGAACAGCAATGCGTACACATGCTATTAGGAGCACATTCACATACCTGCTCATTAACTCATGCTACAATGCACGCACAAGCAAAATGCAGTAATGTCCTATGTATAGCAATTTCAAACGCACCTCCATAACATTTACATACATTCTGTGTAAAATACCATTGGGTTCATCCCAGACTTATGCCATTCATCTGATCCGGGGGGAAAAAAATTGATAGATTGTACGTGGTTTGGACTCTACAACATGTAATTAAAAGTGGAACACACTGCAGACGAGTAATCTACTTTGAGTAACATTAACAGAAGTAGTGAAACACATACGCTATAGCTCTTTAAAGTACACATTCACATCTGCATACCTGATAGCAGCAAACCATTTTAAACCATGCACAGGAAGAACGGATATATTTTTCCTTTCCTATGCAATATGTGAAAACCTGCATAAAATCACTTAAAGTTTTAAAGAAACTGTAAGAATAAAAACTTTGAAGAGAAGTAAGTTGTTAAAGTTAGTTTGAGATTGTTATGTGTCATATATATGCTGGCATTCTACTTGTCAACAAATATTGTATGTCATAATATACCTATGTGACAAATATATATTTGACAATTAATTTAATTATGTAGTGAATGGTTTTGTCACACATTATACATAATGTAAATGTTGGAAATATGGCTCATTGCTGGAGTAAACTAGAGCCTTATGAGTTCTGTAATTTGGAAAAACAATGAGAGCAATTGTAACAGTAAATTAGTGGGTTCGTTCCAAACATATGCCATTCACATGCTTGGGGAAAAAAAGTTAAAATGTTTGAATGAGATTTGAAGCCAGGACTATCAGATTCTGACTCCTGTTCGCAAAGAGATGCCTCTCACTAATTCATACAGTTTTCCACAATGTGAAACTGAAGCTCAGTGGTGCACTGGTCCTTGTTGATGGAGCATTTTCTTCAGAATAGCAAAGCTTATAACTTTGAAAATAACCACATCAGTAGCTATTTTCGTGCATGGGGGGGGGGGTCTGTGTGATTATGTGAGGGGGGAGAGGGAAAGATAGGGAAGAGACTGAGAGAATTTGAAACATCCCTTATATTACAAAACAAAGAAGTTTAATAGCATTTTGTTCTGTTATCAGGAATTTTTGAAAATAACAAAGTTTTTTGTTATTGTTTCATTTGTACGGCCCCCTGGAACATCCAGTCATTATGGGGGCTTTGATTTGTGAAACAACTTGACTAGGTTTTTTGCATTGTCAGCATACACATGTTCACTCTCACAAGCCTAGTTTGGGACTTTTTGGGAAATAGGAAATGATTCTGATTTAATAAAGATTTGGAACTCAAGAATCCCAGGTGAGAAGGTTTTTCTTCCAAATTATGTGGTTTGAGCCATGAGAATTTGTAAAAATATACTTCTTTACTTGTTCAAGGGAGTGGAGTAATCTAGTAGTAATGTGACATCACACAAGGTTTTATAACATCACATATCACATGCCCTGTAGGCTCAAGTTTGCATTAACAATTTCTTAACATTAAGAAAATAATTCCCACATATGCCATTCTTCCTCTAATTTCATATCCCTTTCATTTTTATCTGGAATGGAAGTGGTTTTCGAATGGCTGTAGTCATTACTGTAATACATAATGAACTGACCAGCCATTCAAAGCCAAATGTCATGCTTTCGAATCCTGGCAACTGCAATCAAATGTGCTGTGGTAAAGGATGGATGGGGAGGGCCCACATAAAATAATAAATGTAGGGACATGCATGGATAATGATGGGATATGTTTGACTGCAGTTGCATGGATTTTGCTTTTTGTTCATTGCCAAAAAAAAAAAAAAAAAAAAAAGAAAGAAAAACACACAATAAAATATCCTTTTCAATACAAAATGGCTGTAAATTTTTGTATTTATAGTTTGCCAATAAAAATATTAAAATGTTCTAAAACATTGCCTAAAAGTCATTTTCGCGTACATTAACTGTTGTATTGGTCATTAGCACAACAAGGGTACCATAAGCTGTCTGTGTCTGTGTGTTTTTTTTTGTTTTTAAATAAATCCTTTATTAGCACATGTTCCCTTACAGATATAGTAATACTGCATGCTTCATTGAATCCGATACATAATTTCTCTAAGTATAAACATTTTTGTAACTATAAGACATTTACAAATGTATAAAAGTCCTCTCTAAAGTTTTTAACCATTTCACCCTTTTGTATTGGCTACTTTTCACTTTTAAGAGTTACATTTTTACTTTGTCTACACGTTCTATGTACAGTGTATAGAGATACCTAGATTTCACCGAAAATATATGTTTTGAGACACCCTGAATCTGCGCGTGTGTGTGTGTGCGCAGCATAGCTCAAAAATGAAAAGACTGTTAAAAACCAAACTTAGTATTTAAGTTTCGTATCTTCCAAGGATGCGACATGAAGATTTTCAAGAAAATCCTCCCACCCCAAACTACCCTTTACATGAAAAATTTTTTGAAAATTTGGATTTTCTTAAAAATGGCTCTAACAATTTTCATTAAAATCTCTTATATTTAAGATATTTACTTGCCAAATAAAATGTGTATCTTGAATTATTTAGGAATAGCCTCAAAAGATCTCTTTATTCTAGATTACTTTTATTGAATTTTGCATAACTGATAAGCAGTAAGAGATAGACAAAAACTAAATACACAAAAAATATAGATTATGATAAAACACAATTTATGTGATATACATTTTTTTTCTTGGAGTTGATCGGTTTTGAGATATCCCCTATTATTGGTTTCAGCTTTAAAAACTTATACTTTTCTCATTCAGGACTTATTCAACTCCTGTCCATACAAACAAAGGAACTTCAGTCACCTAGCAACCAGCTTTTGACTACCACTTTAACCTATGCTATTCCCTTATTTTGCTTTACTTACAAGGAAGCAAGTAATAAGACTATTTCTGCTAATTTTTTCTCAGAATCAAATAAATGGAAGCATAAGCTTTTTAACAATAATTTGTTGCAGAGAGGTAGAGAAAGACATGTGAATGGAAAGTGTTTCTCTTCCTCTTTTCAACTTGATACAGTTGTAGAGAATATGGTCCACTGTTTGATGTCCATTATAACTGGGGCACATTGGGCTGTGTGCAATCTTAAATCTGTGGTAATGTGTTAGCAGTTTTCCATGTCCAGTTAATATATTTTATTTTGGTAGTAAGATTTACTTTATTTGCAATTATTTCATTAACTGTAGGGAAAAATTGTTCTGTTAGTTGTCCGTTTGTGTCCCTCTCTCATTAATTGGTGCTAGGTTCTCTCGGTTGTTTTCTAATTTGATGTTTAGGAATTTTGCTGTGTGAGATTTGTCAACTTGTTTAGCCAAGTTTGTTCCCATGGTGGCCTTTATGTGCTTGAATCCATGCACCATTGATGGACCAGTTTTTGCTTTCTAATAATCTTATCCTCTTTCTAATCTGCTCTATTAGTGTGTTTTTGACTGAATATAGAGTAATTTGGCTATCTGTGTATATTGCAGTATTTTAGTATGTTCTGGTGGACCTTCAATTTCTTTTCTAACTTTTCTAATTCTTTAATGATGCCTAGTTGTTCAGCATATTGAAGTCTAACTTATACTTAAGTTTACATAGCAGATTTGGTTGGCAACCAACACCTAGTTTGTTCTTGCTACTATATATCTTCATCTTTATTCCTTTTGGCTTCTTTAAGTTTTTAAAAGATCCAACTCCAGTTCTCAACCTTCACATCTTGTTCTATACTTCTGCCTTTGATTACATTTTTATTATAGTGTATAGTCTTCCAGATTTATGATTTTAGGTGTAAGACCTGTTATAATGTAAAAGACTTGACAAGATATCACTCGGTATGCTTTGCAATCTTAATGTATGTTTTCATATAGGAACTCTGTATTAGAGAAGAGGAAGCATTGTTCCTTTGTAACAAGTGAGTTAAAAACCTCCAAACCAGCCGTGTAGTGTTTTTCCACTGCTGCTGACACAGTTTTGCTCTGCTCTGGAAGTGTAGCGTTGAGTTGACACTGATATTTTGTAGTTCAGTTATTATAAGTAATTTGTTATTTTGTCCTGTACTTAGTCACAAAGTTTGTTATGGATTAGTATATGTTTTCAGCTGCACAGTGTGTATTTATTTATGATTTGAATGTTTTAACTCAGTGAGCTTGTTAAGTGAAAATACAATTTGCGCAAAGATTTCCAGGATGTACAACAACTCTGCAACAGCTCAAATAGCCAATCTTTTGATGAGAACAATTGAAAGTGTGTTTCAGGACAGAATTATTAGTAGAGATTTGTGGCCCCCTCGATCCTCTATGATTTCTATCTCTGGAGTAACTTAAAGCATAAAGTTTACAAGACAAACCGTGGAAGAATTAAAACAAAATATCTATGATCTCAGTCCTTGGTATCTGCCACCATCATAGAAAGGTGTGGATGAAACCATACATCGATTCTAAAACTACTTTTAAAGGCTTTACTTACCACCTTTATGAAAGGAGATACTGAAACTGGCCACATACATTTTTGGCACCTCCATCATTCACTGTAGTTGACCTTAAGAAATGCTGGCAGATATTTTGTGGGAAATTAATTTGAGCACTTGAGGGTTAAGAAATTGTCAAGTTCAAACTTGTGTACTACAGGGCATAAATTATCCTTGTTAATGTGTACATTTCAGCAAAAAATTGTGCTGTGTCTTTCTTTGAAATTTTAACACCATATTGATATAGTATGTCCAGTTTGTGTAAATATAGGTGTATGTATAGGCACAGTACTGCCTCTGGTAGTCAAATTCAGGGGGATGATGAGTGTGTCTATTGTCATTCTAAAATTCTAGAGTCTATTTATACAAGGACAACTAGATAGCATTGAGACAGCAAAATATGAATACTCGCAGAAACATTTTGTTTTTCCCGGCTTCTCCCTGGCTCTGTATGCAGCGTTCCATCCTGGAACCACTTGTGGAAACATCCATGCCACTCAGTTTCTGGTACTGCAATGGCTTCTTCAGGCTGGTTGAGCACCCAAATGGAGGACTGATGCTTTGTTTCAGGGTCAAACGGATAGGGCCATGTTTCATCATGGCAAGACTCTCCACAGTTAACTCTTTCTGCATTTCATTTAAGCCACATTTGAAGTTCAACAAAATCATTGCATGAAAATGCTCTCTCTGAATCTTCATTACACTAGAAATAACGTTCACGCTTTCTGGCCTTCAAACATAAACTGAGCAAAAATGAATTGCACAACAATTGTCTGTCTGCTACTGTCGTATTACCAAGGAGTCGTCTATTTTGTAATTAATTATGCTTTTCCCAGGGTTGGCCAATTTTCTGTCTCTCATGTGATGTACTATGTACATAGAGTATAGAGAAGGTATTGAATTCCACCAAAAAATTCAATACCAAGATTTCACCAGTAATAGATGTTTTAGAGTCCCCTGTATCCAAAAAGGTATTTTTAGAAAAAGGTCCAAGTGTGTTTCTGTAAGTCCGTGTGTCTGTGAACACGATAAGTCAAAAACGAAAAGTCAGTAAAATACCAAACTTGGAATTTAAGTTTGGTATCTTCCATGGATGCAGCACAAAGATTTTTCAAGAAAATCCCCCCACCTCTAACTAACCTTTACATGGAAAAAATTTCAAAAATTTTGTTTTTCTTAAAAATGGCTGTAATAATTTTGACTAAAATACTATTTTAAAGATATTTATATAGCAAATAAAATATATATTTTGAATTTTCTGGGAATAGCCTCTAAAGACCTCTTTAATCTGGATAAATTTTACTGAATTTTGCATAACTGATAAACTGTAAGAGCTAGACATAAACTTACTTCACAAAAAATGTTGATCTCGTCAAAACACCAATTTTTGTTGTTGAGGTAACTGTTTCCGAGATACACCTCATTATTGGTGTCAACTGTAGAGTACTTATACTTTTCCCAGACAGGAGGTGACCACGTTTTTCTTTTATTCTACTCTTGACCAAGCAAATAAGCGATTTGTAATGACAATTGCAGAATGACAGCTTTTAAAACATTATCACTTTAGCATAGTTGCCTTCTACTTATAAGGAACTAAGTAATAAGAACATTTTGCTAATGTTTATCTCGATTAGCATGCTGTAGAAAGAAGAAGAAGAATCTTTTGTAAGAAGTTTGTTTGTAGTTCTGCTAGAGAAAGTGATGTAATGAGATTTTTTAGCGTGAATTTAGTGGAAGCCTGGTTTGTGTTTGCAGGAGGTGATGATAGACGTGTGCTGATATGGAACGTGGAGCAGGCAGTACATGGAGTGTGTAAGCCAGCAGCGATGCGCGCACAGCACATTAGTAACATATTCTGCCTTGGATTTGACAGCACCAACAGCAAAGTTTTCTCTGCAGGAAATGACGACCAGGTCATTGTTCATGATGCAAAGACGTAAGTACCTTCACTAAGACATACAGTATTTGCTCATCATCTAATGGTTTTGATTGAAATGCCATTATGTTTCAAATACTTGAAATATGGTCAAAACCAAGATTATATGAGGGTTGACTGATAAGTAACAGGATTAAAAAAAATTTTTTTTGCTTAATTTCTTAACATAATCTCCAGAAAAGCTAATACATTTGTCATATTGGTGTTCCAATTTAATTAAACCATCTCTGTAGTGCTATTTATCAAGGTCCTCAAAATAGTTGTTGACCGCATCAATGACCTCGTTGCTGTGAAATCTTCGTCCTCCAAGAAACTTTTTGAGGTTTGGGAACAGGTGGTAGTCACTGGGTGCTAGATCTAGAAAACAGGGTGGATGTTCAAGCAATTCCAACTTTAATTCGCACATTTTTCCCATTGCAATGACTGAATGATGGGCCGGAGCATTGTCGTGATGAAACAATATTTTTTTTTCCTAATCTTTTCACCTTACAGTAAGCTTGTGTAGTAGATGCTCCATTTGCTAGTCGAATCCATCTTCTGCTTTTCATGTTTGTGTAATCATACTTCCTAAATATCCACTTCTTCAATGTCTACTTCATTTACTTGATAATAACAATTTATCCTCATGTGTTTTGTTTTAGAGGACCTAGAGAATGGGGATATGAAGGGTCATGGTCAGTAAAAATGTAGGAAATTATGAAGAAAAGTTTATGGTTAAATGCAGAACATAACAAACAAGACTTTTGGAAAGTTATAGAATTAAGGCTAGAACATATTGATGGACAAGATATTTTGAATAGTATAAGAGAGAAAATATCCTTGAGGATGTATAGAGGAATAAAAATCTGATGTGTTATATTCACATGACTTTCTCTACATCTCTGCAACAAATTAGTTTTAAAAAGCTCATGCTTCTATTTACTACATGATAATCGACAAAAAATTAGCAGAAATAGTCTTATTACTTACTTCCTTGTAAGTAGAAGGGAAATAAGGGAGTACCATAGGTTAAAGTGATACTCAAAAGCTGGTTGCTATGTGACTGAAGTTCCTTTGTTTGTATGGACAGGAGTTCACAAATTCTATATGAGAAAAGTCAAGTTTTTCGAACCTGGAAAAAAAAAAAAAAAAAAATCTCAAAAACGATCAACTCCTTGAAAAAAATGTATACAACATAAATTGTGTGTTTTAATGCGTATTACGTTTTTTGTGTGGTAAGTTTTGTCTATCTCTTACGGTTTAGCAGTTATGTAAAATTCACTCACAATAAAGTAGTCTTCAGAGGCTATTCCCAGAAAATTCAAAATATACATTTTATTTGTCACGTAAATATGCTTAATATACAATATTTTGATCAAAATCGTTGAAAATCAACATTTTTGAAAAAAAGTTCCATGTAGAGGGTAGTTTGGGGTGGGGGAATTTTTCTCAAAATCTTTGTGTCGCATCCCTAGATAGCAAGTTTGGCATTTTACTGACTTCGTTTTTGAGTTATCGTGTGTTCACAGACACACACCTACCCATGCACGCGCACGCATGCACACACACACACACATCTTTTTCTGAAAATACTTTTTTGGATACAGGGGACCCTAAAACATATACTTCCGGTGAAATCTCAGTATCAAGTTTTTTGGTGGAGTGCAATACCTTCTTAATACACTATGTACATAGTACATGTAGAGAAAGTAAAAATAGTCTGGGGAGAGGAAAAACTTATGCAATAGACTAGGGACAGAAGGATTTGCATGGGCAAGAGCAGGATTAAAACTTTAAGACATGTAAAAAGAGGTCCAATGTGCAGAAAAATTGGCAAAGATTTCCACTGTATACTACATTGTAACATATGGAGAATTCAAATATGACAACCAAAATTGGATAAATTGGATGGGGAAATAATAATCAGAAGGGTTCTGCCTGCAAAAGTATACTTCTTAGACAAGGTTAGAGAGAAATGGATAAGAATGTGCAACAAGAAGGCAGAGAAGGAAAGAGATTAGAAAGTTAAAAAAAGGAGGAAAGAATAAATAAATAATAATAAATAATAAATTTTATTGTTCAACTTGTACAGCAATAGAGGTCAAATTATAATGCAGTATAGACAATGTCAAATTATAATACAGTATATTCAATTTCAAGAAATTCATTAATAGTGTAAACAGGATTATTCACTAGCAGCATACATAATCTAGCTTTAAAGATATTTATAGGTAATTCTTTTTGACCCAAGCCCAGCTTTAATCCCAGAAGTACACAAGAGTTATGTGACTTGGCTAATCTTTGATAAGGTATTTCTATACAAGTGTGACATCTCCCCTAACTGCTAATGTTCAAACATTATTTCTAACCTACAATAATACATGATAAATATATAGGTTAACAACTGTCAAACACTGCAGTCTAACAAATAATGGTTTACAATGGTCTAATTTACCTGAGTCGGTGATTATCCTAACAAGTTTTTCTGTAACAATAAAATGTCATGTACATGTCCACTATTTCCCCATAACAACATTCCTTAAGATATAATACTTTGAAAAAAAAGGCACAATATGCTGATCTTACATAGTTATCTGAAATGTAAATAACTCTAGAAAGCCTTGCTGATATATTTTTTATATGTGGTTCCCAAGACAATTTACTATCAACAAGAATGCCTAGACATTTAACAGTCTCTATTTCATGATAATTTGGTATGTTTCTTAAACCAAAATACATTTCCTGAGTTTTACTTTCATTTAGTAGAAAACCATTTGCTCTGAACCATAAGGAAGCTTGAGAAAGTGTAATTTGTACTAAGGTTTGAAGCAAGTTTAAATCTGAACTTTCATTTAGAAAAGTGGTGTCATCAGCGTACAATATTGTTGGAGAATTTACAAAAGATGGCAAATCATTTATTGTTAATATAAATAGAAGGGGCCCTAACACAGACCCTTGTGGCACACCAAACCTAATATTAATTAAGTTTGATCTCTCTTTGCCAATGCACACTAACTGTTGGCGATTTTCAAGGAAAGACTTAAACATGTTTATACTTCCATTGTCAATTCCTTTGGTCGACCAAAGGAATTGACAATGGAAGCACATGGCTTCTGAAACATGTTTTCCGAAATAAAAAGTAAGTGATGTAGTGTTACAAAATCGACTCAACTAAATTTCAATTGTTAAAACACATCACTGTCACAAAGTCTACCATATATCAGGATGTTTATACTGTTACTACTCAGACCATAATAAGATAGTTTATTTAAAAATATTTCATGCTCTACACAGTCAAAGGCTCTGCTTAGATCATAGAAAGTGGCTCGAGCAAAGCCCTTGTTTTTAAACACCTGTAAAATAAACCTAACTAGGGAATCTATAGCATCTGTAGTTGATTTACCTCTCCTAAATCTAATTAAATTAAACTATCTAAATACAAGCTAACTTGATTATGCATAATTGTTTTGAAAATTTTAGAAAAAACAGGGGTTATAGAAATTGACCTATAGCTAGCAGGACAGTCCCTATCACCTTTCTTGAAAATAGGTACAACTCTAGAAATTTTAATACATCTGGGAATTTACTCTCCGTCAGGCATTTGTTAACACAAGAGGTAAGAGGGCCAATTATACAATCAATAACTTGTCTTAACAAGCTACAGGACAGATCATAATAATGAACACTATCAGAAACTCTAAAAGTTTTTACAATTTTCAGAATTGCATCTGGACTTACTTCTGTAAAGTGAAAATTACATTGAGAGGGATTTACAAGACAGTTTTCTAGTAAAGTAACTGCTTGTTTGTTGAACTACATATTACCTCAACAGACTGAATGCAAAATTTGTTGAACTGATCTGAGCTCTAGAGTACAATTTCCTATAAAAATCAGATTTGTTATTCTTGTACAACCAAGATTACAATAAAACAATACTTTTCATCTGCCCTAGTTGTGACGTATAACATTCATTATTTATCTTTTTCTTAAAACTACCATTATTTACGTTCACTTTACATTTTTTTCACGGGGAAGTTTCTTTCAAAATATCTATGAATGCAGAGAAAAATTTGTTAAAAACAATGTTAGAGGAGCAGTGAAGTAAACTACTAAATAGAGTATCCCAACTGAAATCAGCAAGAACATGTTTAAATCTATCTATTTTATCTTTATTTGTTGGCCTAGTGGTCACAGTTTTAAAGCATGGGACTGAATAACCTGATTTAAAATTTCTGATCTCAATATATACTAGATCATGATCCGAAAATGTAAAAGGAACATCAGTGGACAAATGGGTTTTGTCAATATTTGTAAATATATTATCAAGACATGCTGAACCCCTGGTAGGCTTACACTTAATATAGAAAAGATTACATTGCCTAAGCATGTTTTTTAACTCTACAACAGTTTTCTTATCCTGCAGTATATCAAAACTGGAGTTGACATCTCCTCCAATGACAAGATTGAATTTTTTCCACTTTGGGATACAGAAAGATAATCACAGATCCTCAAGTTTATCAAGGAATATAAGGGGATCCCCACTCGGTGCTCTATAGGTTACTATTATTATTAGCTTAAGGCTCTCAGTAACAAGACCAGTTGTTTCAAAATGCAGTTCACTGCAAAATGCATTGGTTTTCTCTACTAAAGCTATTAATTTAAGTATAGTTGTCTAAAACTTTGTAGCTAAATTCCTCCTTTTTACACCAATGTTCACCTAAGCATATGACATCAAGCATGTTTTCATTTGAAAATTCGTTAACAGTTAAGTTGTTATCCCCCATGCCTTGAATATTAAGATAACCTATTCTACAATCTCCTCTAGTCCTATATTCCTAACTGCATTACATTTGAACTTACTTGTAGGCATATGATTGTCCTCATTCACAATTGTGTTTAATGATTTGATGGTCCAATGGTAACTTTATGTTGGGCTCGATTTACATCCACCACATGAGCTATGACATTATTTAACAAATTACCAAAATTGCTGGATCCCCTGCGATTTAAGTGCACCCCATCCCTAGCAAAGTCCCTTTCACAGAGCCACAAATTCCCATCCACTGTTAAACACAAAGCCAGTCTAGTTCATTGTCACGTCGGCAAAGGACACCACTAACCACGATCTTCTCGTCTGGAACCTGTGACCTGATGCTATCTATTACCTCATTATCTCCTCCGCCGCTACCCCTGGGCTTATGCTATTTGTACCTACATGAAATAACACTTAACTCCGGTTTCTCTTCTTTTAGGTCCATCCTTTCAATTTTATCTTGCAGCTCCCGCAGTCTTATTCCTAGAAAACAACGCACATCAGAACTTCTATCCTTGCATAATTCACCTCAAAATTTTAAAATTGAGTCACCCACCACAAGCACTTTCCTTTTCATCGATTCCTGATCCTTACTTTTGAAATTTGCAGTTTCTTTCATTCATTCCCCGCCTTCGTTTGTATATCCTCAAGGACTTGAAAGCGATTCTTCACCGGTACATTTTGAGCTCGGTATTACTTTGATTCTGTATGTCGTGTTCCCCTTTTTGTTACTGTAGCAAATGTAGACTTTCCACAGTCGCACACTTCAGTCTTCCTTTCGCAGTTTGCTGGCCTCACTTTTGGCTTGTGTTAGATCCGTTTTTTAGCATGTTTATCACTATGTGTAGTGACGCTATGGTTTCTGCATCCCTCGCAAGCTGCTCCGACGCGTGCACATTTTCAAGATCTGAAATTATTATATCCCTGTCGTTGATCTTGCTGCCTTTATTTCCACTTGAACCTATCTTGATGCTACTTGATTCCGTCACTTCTGAAAACATTTTCGTTAATTATTGATTGTAAAACCTGTCTGCTTGAACGCATCTGTACTACTACCCCTGCCATCTTGCAGCTCAATCGTAGTTGCATAATGTAGGACAAGGTCCATTATACATATATAACTGTGATGTAAGGTGTATGATGGGCTAAGGGAAAAATAAAAATAGCAAGTCCAAGTAAGGTATAAGAAAAATCTGATTGTTCCTTCCATGACTTTCTCTACATCTGTGTAACAAATTATTGTTAATAAGCTTATTCTTCTATCCACTTCATGCTAGTCGAGATAAACATTAGTAGAAATGGTTTTATTACTTAGTTCCTTATAGGTAGAAGGGAAATAAGGGAATACACTAGGCAAATGCTGACAGTCAAATGATTTAAAATGTGGTTGCAATGTTCTAGAAATCTGATTCTTTGTGTGGCCAGGTGTTGACAAGTTCCCGTATGAGAAAAATAAGTATGTTAAAACTGAAATCAATAAGGAATACCTTAAAAACAGTCAACTCCAGGAAAAAAAAAATGCATATAACATAAATTGTGTGTTTTAATGGGCACTACATTTTTTGTGTAGTAAGTTTATCTTAAGGTGTACCAGTTGTGCAAAATTCATTCAGAATAGAGATATCTTCTGAGGCTATTCCTAGAAAATTCAAGATATACAATTTATTTGTCATGTAAATATCTTTAAATACTTTAATATTTTAATCAAAACCATTAGAGCCATTTTTGGGAAGATCAAAATTTTCGAAACATTTTTCCACGTTAAGGGTATTTGGGGTGGGGTGATTTTCTTGAAAATTGTCATGTTGCATCCTTGGAATATACCAAACTTAAATACCAAGTTTTGTACTTAATGGTCTTTTCATTTTTGAGCTATGCTGCCCACAGACACACACAGATCTTTTTCTAAAATTCACAGACATTTTGGATTCAGGGGGTCCCAAAACATGTATTTCCAGTGAAATCTCAGTATTGACTTTTTGGGTGCAATACAATACCTTCTCTATACACTAAGTTCATAGTGCATGTAGAGAAAGTAAAAATAAAAGGTATAGGAAACTCCTTAGGTAAGGTTAGAGAGAAATGGTTAAGAGTGTGCAACAAGAAAATTGAAGAGGAAAGAGATTTGAAAATAAGAAAAAGGGGGAAAGAATATTAGGATAAGGTCCACTATTCATATATAACTGTGGTGTTAAGGTGTGTGATGGACTAAGGGAAAAATAAAAATAGCAAGTCTAAGTAAGGTATAAGAAAAATGTGAGAATATATGCTGAGTATTGTGGTTAATAAAGATATTCTAATTCTACTACAGAATTAGTGCTTTAGACAGTTCTCTTTGCTGCCTTATGATTTTTGAATTCAAATGCTGTTCAGTGTTTTATGAGGATCATACTGAAGGTTGTTTGCAACCTATTGTTAAAATTCAAATTCCAACAATTTAACAAAAAGGACTGCAGAATTATACAATAATATATGCATTCAATAAGTCCTTAGAAAATCCAAGAAATTACACTCTTAACATCGAAAAAAGTTTGTGTTTAGTAAACATCATCTCTTACTAGATGGCAGTTAAAGTTTCAGCTACATACATCATGTGATTTTGTTGCTGTAGCGATTGAATCAACAATCTTGTGCTTATTGAGAGAGATGAAAAAAAATCAGTTTTGTGCAGTGATTAAAAACTTCTATTTAAAAGGCTTAACACCAAAAGAGATATAAGCGGAGTTGGATGAAGTTCATGGCACATCTGCTCCTGCGTTTGCAACAATTTACAATTGGATAAATGAATTTAAATGTGGCCGTACATCCACAAATGATGAACATCGTTCCGGATATCCAGTAGAAGTGCCTTCCTCCAAAATGATTGACAAAATCCAGGATATGGTTTTGAGTGATCGAGTCAAAGTTTGCAAAATAGTAGAGGTCACAAGCATATCACAAGGTACAGTGTTCTCAGGTTTCACCAAAAATTAGGTCTGACAAAGGTCTTGGCAAGATGGGTGCTGCGTTTGCTCTCAGTGGAGAATAAACACAATCATGTGATTGATTTGGAAGTTGGTTTGGCACTTTTCTGTGGCAATCCTGACAAGTTTCTGTGTCAATACATAACTGTGGATGAAGCATGGATACAATACTTCACTCCAGAAATAAAAGTACAGTGGGGTTTTAAAGGCAAACTGGCTCCAAGAAAAGCAAAGTGGTGAAATCTGGAGACAAGGTGATGGCCTCTGTTTTTTGTGATGCATGTGAAATCATCTACTTTGATTACTTGCAGAAAGGAAGAAAGTTAAATGGAGGGTATTATGCATCGTTATTGCATCTGTTGAGCGGAGAAATCAAGAAAAAAATGCCCTCATCTGGCAAAAAAAAAAGATTCTCTTCCATCAAGACAATGTAAGGGTGCACACCTGTGTAGTTTCGAATTGTAGAATTAAAGTTTGAGTTATTACAATATCCACTGTATTCACCGGATTTGTGACTTCTTTTTATTTCCAAACTTGAAAAAGTGGCTCGGCGGAAAACTATTTCATCTAATGGAGAGTTCCTCTTCCAAACAGATGCCTATTTTGAGGAATTCTACTTTTTGGAAGGCTTAAAACAGTGGAGAAACATGAGGAAAAGTGTATCAAGCTAAAAAGAGACTATGTTGAAAAGTTAATAAAAAATCTACCAAAAATAATCTGTTTTTCTACCTTTTACTAAGGACTTAGGGAATTCTTCTTGTAATCTACAGACTTTATAACACATGTTGCCAAATTGTGATGTCATTAATTTCTAACATGACCAAAGGCAGTATTTCCAAAATGGCTGACATCAATTTGTCTTAGTGCTTTCATTGAATTCCTTATTAAAGAGGGAAAATCTGCTGCTAAAATTCACCTCAGACTTCAACGTGCCTAAGATGTCTGTATGGATAATAGTGGCATTTAGAGATGGTGAGGTACATTAAAGATGTGCAAATGAGTATCTGAGATGAGCCTTGTAGCGAA
The DNA here is from genome assembly GCA_030762935.1 of Hymenopus coronatus. Classification (NCBI taxonomy): domain Eukaryota; kingdom Metazoa; phylum Arthropoda; class Insecta; order Mantodea; family Hymenopodidae; genus Hymenopus; species Hymenopus coronatus. Next base: position 4,031,353 of record CM060883.1, read on the forward strand.
TACCTGTAAACTGCCTCCATGGAATGTAGCAAGGAAAGAATTGACGAGAGATCATTAGAGTTGTTATAAGTCGCCCTCCGTGGTGTAATGGTTACCATGCTAACTTCATATACCCAAGGTCGCGGGTTCAAACCCGGCGGAGGACGATGGATTTTTTTGGGTGTAAAAATCCTTAGCATGGCTTCCTTTGGAAGGGAAGTAAAGCCGTTGGTCCCATGTCATAGATTTACGGCATGTAAAAGAACCTCAAGCCTGATAGAGAGGCCTCTGAGCAAAATTAAGTGGTCTTTCACTCCCTGTATAGAATGGGACACTGAGAACCACAGCAGTTAAAGAGCGTCCATAAATAACAAAACATTGCTATAAGTCATGTCATTTTATTCATCCTTTAAAATGTACGATAAAGAGCCTGTCAATGTTTAAATCTATGTACATGATTACAAATTGTATTTACAATTTACATTTGTACTCTTCCATGCTATAATATGCATTCTCAATTAAATATTTTTTTTATTGTGCTTAGAGCTAGTGTTACAAATTTCTTTTATTTCTTTTGGTATATGCTTCTTTTCCCATGCTATCCAAGTCTCTATTATTTAATGTACCTCTTTGTGCTGTTCTATAATAGTTGTCATTGTTTTTCAAAATATATGCATGTATATAACTGTTTTTGGATACATCTAAATCTTGTAAAATTTGCTTTACACTCTCATAAATATACATGCATGGGACAGTTAAAATATTTGAACTTTTAAAAATATTCCTACAACTGTGTCTTCTATCTACATTTCCTAATATTTTTAGGAGTTTAAAGATTTTTTTTTCATTTCTGCTGCTGTAATATTCCCCCTCAGTTTTATACTGTATTTAATGTGTGAGTACATGTATCTTATGGATGAAATTGCTGTACAACTTGCACTAGGACATAGTGCAGTGCAAAAAATAATACAGCTTAGGTATTTAAAAAGTTTGTGCTCCTTGCATCCCACATTTATAGACCAACAAACTTCAAAAAAAGAACCATCAGCAAAAACCTTATTCAGAGATTTCAAAATGAAGGTGATGAGTATTGTGACAGGGGATGAAAGCTGGTCCCATTATTATATGCTTAAAACAAACTGCCACAATATGGAAAGACACCATTGGGATTTGCCATCGAAAAACAAAACGAGGACAATGTAATCTGCTGGAAAGGTTATAGATAGCATCTTCTGGGCATCTTAGGGTTCCATCGAAGTTGATTTTCTTGAACTTGGACAAACTGTAAATGCTGCCCAATATATTCACACTTTGGAAGGTCCATTGTGCCTTGGAAAGATCATCAATCTGCAACAGGATAATGCAGATCCTCCCTCAATGCAGGTGATCAGAACATTTGGCTGGGAAACTTCCCATCCTCCTTACAGTCCTGACGTAGTACCATGCCTAACATCTTTATGTCTTGCTAAGAAACAGATACAAGAACTATAGAAACATGCACAATACACCTGATAGTGTTACAATAACATGGATATCCACATTTTACTATTGGCAGATTCCTTGCTTTAGAAGACATAGTTGTTACAGTGTATTGCTTACCAGTGGCCGGCCTCTGGTATTCATATGGTGCACCAGTGGTAAGACTCTGGCTGTTCTTATACCACCTTTAGGTATATAGTCTGTCAGTATTCCTATGTTGTACCAAAGACCAGCAACTGGCTGTTCCTATACCACCTTTTGGAACAAAGACTAAGTATTCCTATGTTGTACCAGTGGCCAACATCTGCTTGTTCTTATACCACCTTTTGGTATATAGACTGTCAGTATTCCTATGTTGTACCAGTGGCCAACATCTGCTTGCTCTTATGCCATCTTTTGGTATATAGACTGTCAGTATTCCTATGTTGTACTAGTGGTCAGCATCTGCTTGTTCTTATACCACCTTTTGGTATATAGACTGTCAGTATTCCTATGTTGTACCAGTGGCCAACATCTGCTTGTTCTTATGCCATCTTTTGGTATATAGACTGTCAGTATTCCTATGTTGTACTAGTGGTCAGCATCTGCTTGTTCTTATACCACCTTTTGGTATATAGACTGTCAGTATTCCTATGTTGTACCAGTGGCCAACATCTGCTTGTTCTTATGCCATCTTTTGGTATATAGACTGTCAGTATTCCTATGTTGTACCAGAGACCAGCAACTGGTTGTTCCTATACCACCTTTTGGAACAAAGACTAAGTATTCCTATGTTGTACCAGTGGCCAACATCTGCTTGTTCTTATACCACCTTTTGGTATATAGACTGTCAGTATTCCTATGTTGTACCAGAGACCAGCAACTGGTTGTTCCTATACCACCTTTTGGAACAAAGACTAAGTATTCCTATGTTGTACCAGTGGCCAACATCTGCTTGTTCTTATGCCATCTTTTGGTATATAGACTGTCAGTATTCCTATGTTGTACTAGTGGTCAGCATCTGCTTGTTCTTATACCACCTTTTGGTATATAGACTGTCAGTATTCCTATGTTGTACCAGTGGCCAACATCTGCTTGTTCTTATGCCATCTTTTGGTATATAGACTGTCAGTATTCCTATGTTGTACCAGAGACCAGCAACTGGTTGTTCCTATACCACCTTTTGGAACAAAGACTAAGTATTCCTATGTTGTACCAGTGGCCAACATCTGCTTGTTCTTATACCACCTTTTGGTATATAGACTGTCAGTATTCCTATGTTGTACCAGAGACCAGCAACTGGTTGTTCCTATACCACCTTTTGGAACAAAGACTAAGTATTCCTATGTTGTACCAGTGGCCAACATCTGCTTTGTTCTAATACCACCTTTTGGTACAAAGACTGTCAGTATTCCTATGCTGTACCAGAGGCCTACATCTGGTTGTTCCTATAACCACCTTTTGGTACAAAGACTGTCATTCATATGTTATACCTGTGGCCAGAATCTACTTATTCTTATACCACCTTTTTGTACAAGGACTATCAATATTACTATGTTGTACTAGTGGTCAGCATCTGGTTGTTCTTTTAAAACCTTTTGGAACAAAGACTGTGGGTATTCCTATGATGTACCAGTGGTCATTATCTGGCTGTTCTTATAAAACCTTTTGAAACACAGACTTTCATAATTCATATGATGTACCAGAAGCTAGTATCTAGTTGTTCTTACCCCATCTTTTGAAACAAAGTCAACATCTGGATGTTTTTATACAACCTTTTGGTACAAAGATTGTAAATATTCTCATTATGTAGCAGCGATCATGTTCTGGTTGTTCTGATATAAACTTTTGGTACAAAGACAGTATTGCTACAATGTATCAGCGGTCAGCATCTGGTTATTCTTATACCACCTTCTAGAACATGGTCTGTCAATATTAATATGATTTATCAGTGGTCAGCATCTGGTTGTTCCTTTATAACCTTTTGGTACGAAAACTGTTAGTATTCCTGTGATGTGTCATTGGTCAGCATCTGGTTGTTTTTATACCACCTTTTTGTACAAAGACTGTCAGTATTCATATGATGTACCAGTAGCTAACATCTGTTTTTTATTGTAGTGTTTAACACCTGCTTTAACTACTAATGACACCGCAGGCGGTGACACTGATTATACATGAATGATGATGCAGCACTGTAGGAATGCGATGGTGGGGGAAACCAGATAACCTGGAGAAAACCCTCCCCAGCACCGCGTTGTCCACCTCAAATTTCACATGCAGTCGCTTGGGATCGAACCCGGGCCATCTAGGTGAGAGGTGAGTGGTCTAACCACTCGGCCACGGCAAGGCACTTTAACATCATGTTGTTCTTATACATGCTTTTGAAACCATTATTCACATGGTGTATCAGTGGTCAGTTTACGATTGTTGCTATACCACCTTTTGGTACAGAGATTCGGAATTCCTATGATGTATAAGTAGTCAGTATCTGGTTGTACTTAAACAATTTTTTGGAACAAAAATTGTCAATATTCCTATGGTTTGTCATTAGTCAGCATCTGGTTGTTCTTGTACCACCTTTTGGTACAAAGACAGTCAGTATTCCTATGATGTATCAGCAGACACTATTTGGTTGTTCTTATACAATCTTTTGGAACAAAAACTGTCAGTATTAGTATGATGTATCAGTAGTCAGCATCTGGTTGTTCTTATACAATCTTTTGGAACAAAAACTGTCAGTATTCCTATGATGTATCAGTGGTCAGCAACTTTATACAACCTTATGAACAAAGGCTGTCAGCATTCACATGCTGTACCATTGGTAGCACCTGGTTGTTCTTATACAACCTTTTGGTACAAAGACCCTCACTGTTATATAATGTACCAGTGGTTAGCGTCTGCTTATCCTTATACCACCTATTGTTACAAAGACCCTCAGTATTATATTATGTACCAGAGGTCAGCATAAGGTTGTTCTTATACCACCTAATGGAACAAGGACCCTCAGTATTATATTATGTACCAGTGGTCAGTATCTGGTTGTTCTTATACCACCTATTGGAACAAAGACTCTCAGTATTATATTATGTACCAGAGGTCACAATAAGGTTGTTCTTATACCACCTAATGGAACAAAGACCCTCAGTATTATATTATGTACCAGTGGTCAGCATAAGGTTGTTCTTATACCACCTATTGGAACAAAGACTCTCAGTATTGTATTATGTACCAGTGGTCAGCATAAGGTTGTTCTTATACCACCTATTGGAACAAAGACCCTCAGTATTATATTATGTACCAGTGGTCAGCATAAGGTTGTTCTTATACCACCTATTGGAACAAAGACTCTCAGTATTATATTATGTACCAGTGGTCAGCATAAGGTTGTTCTTATACCACCTAATGGAACAAAGACTCTCAGTATTATATTATGTACCAGTGGTCAGCATAAGGTTGTTCTTATACCACCTAATGGAACAAAGACCCTCAGTATTATATTATGTACCAGTGGTCAGCATAAGGTTGTTCTTATACCACCTAATGGAACAAGGACCGTCAGTGTTATATTATGTACCAGTGGTCAGCATAAGGTTGTTCTTATACCACCTAATGGAACAAAGACCCTCAGTATTGTATTATATTATGTACCAGTGGTCGGCATAAGGTTGTTCTTATACCACCTATTGGAACAAAGACTCTCAGTATTATATTATGTACCAGTGGTCAGTATCTGGTTGTTCTTATACCACCTATTGGAACAAAGACACTCAGTATTATATTATGTACCAGTGGTCAGCATCTGGTTGTTCTTATACAACCTATTGAAACAAACACCCTCAGTATTATATTATGTACCAATGGTCAGTATCTGGTTGTTCTTATACCACCTATTGGAACAAATACCCTCAGTATTATATTATGTACCAGTGGTCAGCATCTGGTTGTTCTTATACAACCTATTGGAACAAACACCCTCAGTATAATATTATGTACCAATGGTCAGTATCTGGTTGTTCTTATACCACCTATTGGAACAAAGACCCTCAGTATAATATTATGTACCAATGGTCAGCATCTGGTTGTTCTTATACCACCTATTGGAACAAGGACCCTCAGTATTATATTATGTACCAGTTGTCAGTATCTGGTTGCTCTTATACCACCTATTGGAACAAAGACCCTCAGTATTATATTATGTACCAATGGTCAGTATCTGGTTGTTCTTATACCACCTATTGGAACAAATACCCTCAGTATTATATTATGTACCAGTGGTCAGCATAAGGTGTTTCTTACACCACCTATTGGAACAAGGACCCTCAGTATTATATTATGTACCAGTTGTCAGTATCTGGTTGCTCTTATACCACCTATTGGAACAAAGACCCTCAGTATTATATTATGTACCAATGGTCAGTATCTGGTTGTTCTTATACCACCTATTGGAACAAAGACTCTCAGTATTATATTATGTACCAATGGTCAGTATCTGGTTGTTCTTATACCACCTATTGGAACAAAGACTCTCAGTATTATATTATGTACCAATGTTCAGTATCTGGTTGTTCTTATACCACCTAATGGAACAAAGACCCTCAGTATTATATTATGTACCAGTGGTCAGTATCTGGTTGTTCTTATACCACCTAATGGAACAAGGACCCTCAGTATTATATTATGTACCAGTGGTCAGCGTAAGGTTGTTCTTATTGCACCTATTGGAACAAAGACTCTCAGTATTATATTATGTACCAGTGGTCAGTATCTGGTTGTTCTTATACCACCTATTGGAACAAAGACTCTCAGTATTATATTATGTACCAGTGGTCAGCATAAGGTTGTTCTTATAGCACCTATTGGAACAAAGACTCTCAGTATTATATTATGTACCAGTGGTCAGCATAAGGTTGTTCTTATAGCACCTATTGGAACAAAGACTCTCAGTATTATATTATGTACCAGTGGTCAGCATAAGGTTGTTCTTATAGCACCTATTGGAACAAAGACTCTCAGTATTATATTATGTACCAGTGGTCAGCATAAGTTTGTTCTTATACCACCTATTGGAACAAAGACCCTCAGTGTTATATTATTTACCAGTGGTCAGTATAAGTTTGTTCTTATACCACCTAATGGAACAAAGACTCTCAGTATTATATTATGTACCAGTGGTCAGCATAAGGTTGTTCTTACACCACCTATTGGAACAAAGACCCTCAGTATTATATTAAGTACCAGTGGTCAGTATCTGGTTGCTCTTATACCACCTATTGGAACAAAGACCCTCAGTATTATATTATGTACCAGTGGTCAGTATCTGGTTGTTCTTATACCACCTATTGGAACAAAGACCCTCAGTATTATATTATGTACCAGTGGTCAGTATCTGGTTGTTCTTATACCACCTATTGGAACAAATACCCTCAGTATTATATTATGTACCAGTGGTTAGCATAAGGTTGTTCTTATAGCACCTATTGGAAAAAAGACCCTCAGCATTATATTTTGTACCAGTGGTCATTATCTGGTTGTTCTTATACCACCTAATGGAACAAACACCCTCAGTATTATATTATGTACCAATGGTCAGCATCTGGTTGTTCTTATACCACCTATTGGAACAAAGACTCTCAGTATTATATTATGTACCAGTGGTCAGTATCTGGTTGTTCTTATACCACCTATTGGAACAAAGACCCTCAGCATTATATTATGTACCAGTGGTCAGTATCTGGTTGTTCTTATACCACCTATTGGAACAAAGACTCTCAGTATTATATTATGTACCAGTGGTCAGTATAAGGTTGTTCTTATACCACCTATTGGAACAAAGACCCTCAGTGTTATATTATGTACCAGTGGTCAGCATAAGGTTGTTCTTATACCACCTAATGGAACAAAGACCCTCAGTATTATATTATGTACCAGTGGTCAGCATAAGGTTGTTCTTATACCACCTATTGGAACAAAGACCCTCAGTGTTATGTTATGTACCAATGGTCAGCATAAGGTTGTTCTTATACCACCTATTGGAACAAAGACTCTCAGTATTATATTATGTACCAGTGGTCAGCATAAGGTTGTTCTTATACCACCTATTGGAACAAAGACCCTCAGTGTTATATTATGTACCAGTGGTCAGTATCTGGTTGTTCTTATACCACCTATTGGAACAAAGACCCTCAGTGTTATGTTATGTACCAATGGTCAGCATAAGGTTGTTCTTATACCACCTAATGGAACAAAGACTGTCTGTATACACAGTATGTATCAGTAGTCAACATCTGGTAGTTCTAATACCACCTTTTGGTACAAAGACTGTCTGTATACACAGTATGTATCAGTAGCCAACATCTGGTTGTTCTTATACCAGCTTTTGGAACAAAGGTTGTCAGTATTCCTATGTTGCACCAATGGCCAGCATCTGGTTGTTCTTATACCACCTTTTGGTACAAAGACTGTCTGTATACACAGTATGTGTTAGTCGCCAACATCTGGTTGTTCTTATACTAGCTTTTGGAACGAAGGTCAGTATTCCTATGTTGTACCAATGGTCAGCATCTGGTTATTCTTATACCACCTTTTAGAACAAACATTGTCAATATTCATATGAATCAGTGGTATGCATCTGGTTGTTCTTATATAACCTTTTGGTACAAAGACTGTCTGTATACACAGTATGTATCAGTAGCCAACATCTGGTTGTTTTTATACCTCCTTTTGGTATAAAGACTGTCAGTATTCTAATGATGTACCAGTAGTTGGCATCTGGTTGTTCTTATACCAGCTTTTGGAATAAAGGTTGTCAGTATTCCTATGTTGTACCAATGGCCAGCATCTAGTTGTTCTTATACCACCTTTTGGTACAATGACTATCAGTATTCATTCCTATGTTGTACCAGTGACCAGCATCTGGTTGTTCCTATACCAGCTTTTGGAATAAAGGTTGTCAGTATTCCTATGTTGTACCAATGGCCAGCATCTGGTTGCTCTTATAACACCTTTTGGTACAATGACTCAGTATTCCTATGTTGTACCAGTGACCAGTATCGGGTTGTTCTTTGTACCACCTTTTGTTACAAAGACTGTCAGTATTCATATGATGTATCAGCAGCAGCACCTGGTTGTTCTTATACGTGCTTTTGGGTTAAAGATTTTGTGAACTATAGACATGAAGTGCCAGTTTTCAGCATCTAGTTGTAGTCTTAACAATTTTATAATCAAAGATCTCCAGGATGTGCCAGTGGTTGTACTCACACTGGCTTTCTGAACTGCGTCACTTAGTATTCATATAGAAGTATTTAAAGCTGTTTTATTGACATGCTTTTACTTTTTCAAAAAGTCAATACCAATATTTCATTAACTATGGGAAGGATTGTGACGAAAGTTTGGTTTTTCATTAACTATGTATAACCTTGAATTCCTTTGAATCTTATTTTGTTAAAGGTTGTGTTCCATAAACGTTTCAATGATCACCGTTGGAAAAAATGGTCTATTCACGTTACTTTCTCTGTTAACAGATTATTTTTAAAACCTTATTGTTTTTCAACTTCATGTTAATCAGATAAACATTAACAGAATTGATCTTATTACTTGCTTCCTTGTAAGTAGAAGGGAAATAAGGGAATATACAAGGATAAAGTAATAGTCACATGTTTTAATGTGATTAAAATTCATTTCTTTGAATTGCCTGGAGTTGAAAAATTACTTTATAAGAAAGGAATAAGTATTTATAACTGAAACCAGTAACAAGGAATATCTAGAAAATGGTCAACTCCATGAAAAATGTGTATATGGTATATATTGTGTGTTTTAACAAGATAGTCAGCAACTCTCGTGCAAATGTGTGCCAGTTATATGAATTGCAAATGTGCAGTAAGTTTGTGTCAATTTCTTACAGTTTACCAGTTATGCAAATTTCATACAGAATAAAGTAGTCTTCAGAGGCTATTTCCAGAAAATTCAAGATAAACATTTTATTTTCATGTAAATATCTTCAAGAGAAATTTTTACTTTCTCTACACGTACTATGTACATAGTGTATAGAGAACATATTCCACTACACCCAAAAATTTGATACCGAGATTTTATGGGAAATATATATTTTAGGGTCCCCTGTATCCAAAAAAAGCATTTTTACAAAAAGGTCCATCTATGTGTGTATGTCTGTGTCCGTCAGTGTGTCTGTGAACAGGATAGCTCAAAAATGAAAAGTCGGTAAAATACCAAACTTGGTATTTAAGTTTAATATCCTCCAGGGATGTGGCACAAAGTTTTTGTGAAAAATTTCCCCATACCAAACCACCCTTTTCGAAAAATTTTTATTTTCACAAAAAGGACTAACAATTTTGATTAAAATATATATATTAAAGACAAATAAAAATGTATATCTTGAATTTTCTGGGAATAGCTTCTGAAGACTACTTCTTTCTGGATGAATTTTATGGAATTTTGCATCACTGCTAAATCGGAAGAAATGGAGAAAAACTTACTACACAAAAAATGTAGAGCACTTTAAAACACACAATTTATGCTGTATGCATTTTTTCATGGAGTTGATCATTTTTGAGATATTCCTTGTTTTTGGTTTCAGCTTTAAAAAACTTATATTTTTCTCATAAAGGAATTTGTCAACTCCTGTCCATACAAACAAAGGAACTTCAGTCACAAAGTAACCAGCTTTTGACTATCACTTTAACCTATGCTACTCCCTTATTTCATTTGTACTTACAAGGAAGCGAGTAATAAGACTATTTCTGCTAATTTTTTCTCGATTAACATGAAGTAAATAGAAGTATAAGCTTTTTAACAATAATTTGTTGCAGAGATGTAGAGAAAGTCATGTGAATGGAACGCATCAGATTTTTAGATAAAAATTTTCGAAATTTTTTCCACATAAAGGGAGTATAGAGTGGAAGGATTTTCCTCAAAACGTTTGTGTCTCATCCTTGGAAGATACTAAACTTAAATATGGTAAAGTATGGTATTTTATTATGTTTTCGTTTTTGAGTTATTGTGCTCACACATACATATGTGCACGCACGCACGGATGCACACACATTGACCTTTTACATAAATGCTTTTTTTTTTAAAATACAGGGGATCTTAAAACACATTTCTGGTGAAATCTTGGTATTAAATTTTTGGGTGAAGTGCAGTATCTTCTCTACTATGTAGGGAAAAAAGAAGCTATCATGTTATATGGAATTTCGTTATTGGGACACTAATGTAGTAATAAAAGTAATTTAATAATATCTAGATAATATACATAGTATTGTAACGAATGTATGTGAATTATAAATAATAAAGCAGGGCACCAAGTAGCAGATATGATATGACTAGCATACGTTACAATGCATATTTGCTGCAGAGTTGTTGATTATGAATGCAACGTAACAGCCAGAATATCACCACATTCTAGTGACTATCCCATAATGGCGTAAACATACAAAGTTGCATTTTCGTAACCTCTCGTCTATAACTTGAGTTATATTTTGTGAGAATGTTGCTTATAATTGTTGTGCTGTATTTACAGTGGGGACCCGTTGGACTATTTCCTTCATGAACAGCCAGTTTATGGACTGTCAATAGATCCACTGAATGACAATGTATTTGCCAGTGCCTGTGATGATGGAAGAGTGCTGATATTTGATATTCGAGAGCCTGCTGGTACAGGTAAGTTGTACTTTAGGAGTCTAATGAAGTTGAATGTTTCTGGTTGAAAAGAAACTGTCTGCAATCATTTTTGAGTCGGAAGATATAATGAAACTATTAACTATTATTCACTAAATTAGGTTAATAGCAAACTTTCTTGTGTTTTGGGGGGAAAATTTTGGACAAAACTCAGGCCTAGCCATGTTGCCCTTTTTGGCTGAATTATTTTGAGTGCTCTGGAGACGAGTAGTGAAAGCCTTCCCGTGGGTATTCCAAACTTGGACCAGAGACCAACAGTTACATTGGAAGCCACATATAATAAAGAAGATAAATGTTGGCATGTAATCTGGATGATGAAACACTTTGCACATAAAATATGGGATATTACTGTAGCAAAAAGGTTGAAAAGTCTTTTAAACTGCAAAAGAAAAATCTGATGTTTCCATTCACATTACTTTCTCTACATCTCTGCAACAAATTATTGTTAAAGAGCTTATGCTTCTATTTACTTCATGCTAATCAAGAAAAAATTAGCAGAAATAGTCTTATTACTTGCTTCCTTGTAAGTAGAAGCAAAATAAGGGAGTACCATAGGTTAAACTGATAGTCAAAAGCTGGTTGCTATGTGACTGAAGTTCCTTTGTATGGCAAAGAGTTGACAAATTCCCGTTTGAGGAAAGTATAAACGTTTTAAAACTGAAACCAATTACAAGGAATATCTCAAAAATGGTCAACTCCATGAAAATAATGTATATAATATAAATTGTGTGTTTTAACAAGCTCTACATGTTTTGTTTATCTCTTACGGTTACCAGTATGTAAAATTCCGCAAAATTCATCTAGAGTAAAGATGTCTTCAGAGGCTATTCCCAGAAAATTCAAGATTTTATTTGTCACGTCAATATCTTCTTTAATATACAATACTTGAATCAAATCATTAGGGCTATTTTTGAGAAAAGAAAAATGTTTGAAAATTTTTCCATGTAAAGGGTAGTTGGGGGTGGGAGGTTTTCTTGAAATGCTTTGTGTCACATCCTTGGAAGATACTGAACTTAAATACCAAGTGAAGTATTTAACAGATTTTTTGTTCTTGAGCTATGCTGCCCATGGACGTTTTTCCTAAAAATGTTTTTTTTTTATTTAAACATGTATTTTGGTATCAAATCTTATTCCTCTTAAGCGCTAGTGAACTTATACTGTAATTTAATTGAATGCCTTGTATGGTTAAGAATTAGAGAAAGTAGTGTAGCTTTGCAATATTGAATATGTTTGTGTTTCAGATCCATTTTGCCTCGCTAGCTATACCTCAGCTTTTCATGCAGTAATGTTCAACCCAGTGGAACCACGCATACTCACAACAGCAAACTCTAAGGAAGGTGTGGGATTGTGGGACATCAGACAGCCTCGACAGTAAGTGAAACTAGGGTGTCCATCTTTGACTCAAACTTTAGAAATTAACATTGAGTCAAACTTCTACCCAATGTTCCATTAAGTGAAACTGAATACAATGGAGAATTAAAACAAATAAAATCAACGGCAGAGAAAAATGGTTTCAACATCACTGGTTCACAAAAAACTACAAAAATTAAAAAAGAAAAAACAAATATCAGACATAAACACTTTAACAGTTGATAAAGACAAGAAAAAGTTAAAAAAATTCACGTACCACCCGAAGTACATGGACAAATTTCAAAAGATCTTCCATGGTTACAACATAGTGCTAGCCCCACAAAATAGACGTTGCATTAAAAACATAATATAATCCAACAGATACGATAAAACACCTTCAACAAGAAAATCAGGAATCTACAAAATTGAATGTGAAGGTTGTGAGAAAATGTACATAGGACAAATCAGAAGGAACATTATGAGAACATCTCAGGCTTGCAAAATATAAACTCACAGAGAAATGAGCAGTAGCAAACCACTTTTGGAAGTTTAACCACAACATCAAAGAGAACGAACGTCTATCTTCCAAGACAAACTGAACTCGATACTTGGGAAAAGATTTTTATGAAAAAGTATGAGTCAACTTTGATGAACGTTGAAATTCCTGCTGAATTCAACCCACTCCATAAGCTCATCCAATGTCCAGTGGGCGATCCTCAAGATTCCAGAGGCATCGATACAAATGAGTCCGGCAGTCGAAGGTAGTTGAGAAGGCAGACAAGTTCTGTGAAACATACTTACTACTGTGTAAGTAAAAACAAGTGAAGTTTTAAAAGTGTTAAGTTTGACTCAAAGTTAATTTCTAAAGTTATCACTTCTTGTCAGGTTAGTTATCATACTAGTTACATAATTTAAACATTTTGAATATTGACATTTTCTCAGAATTGCAGCTGGTTTATAATGACCTGAGATAAGTAACCAGAAGTATAATTGGTGAGAAATTACCTTCTGATTGACACTCCTGCTGGCACATGCCTGTCTTGGTACACTAAAAATGGAAATGGCGTGTTATTTATGGACGCTCTTTAACTGCTGTGGTTCTCAGCGTCCCATTCTATACTGGGCGTGAAAGACCGCTTAATTTTGCTCAGAGGCCTCTCTTATCAGGCTTGAGGTTCTTTTACGTGCCGTAAATCTACGACACGGGACCAACGGCTTTACTTCCCTTCCGAAGGAAACCATGCTAAGGATTTTACACCCGAAAAAATCCATCGTCCTCCGCCGGGTTTGAACCCGCGACCTTGGGTATATGAAGCTAGCATGGTAACCATTACACCACGGAGGGCGATGTCTTGGTACACTGATGTCATATTTACTCACAGCACCACATGTTCCACTGCTTCCTCTAAAATGACTTCTTTCCATGCATTTTCTATCACACTTCTCGTATGTTGAGCTACTTTTCCCCGTTTCTCATCTGTTTCTTTTAACATTGGGTCCTGAACTTCACTAAACGTAAAAAGTTTTATTATGTCGGCTAATGTGACATTTTCAAGTCGCAGAGTCACTCGTGATAGTTCTAGAATGAGAACAAGAACAATGTCTGTGATATATAAAAGGTAAATCACTGTATATAACACAAGCAAACCTTTCACACAATGAAATCAAACAGATGAGTGTTGCATGAGAATGCGTGTGTAAATTTCCACTGAACCCGTAGATGTTGCAACGCTGATGACATGATCTGACAGTTATGTTTTCTTCACTATGTCAGCAGACAACAGGTGCCAGGACATTTTTCACTTACCATAGGTAAATTCTTTCAAGCCATTTAACACACAGATTTTTTTTAGTATTTTTGGAGTGGTATACGAGTTCATTGCATCAGACCCACCAAACAAATGGTACTTCCCCATGTATTCTAGATCCTGATCCATTATTATATAAAAAAAGAAGATAATAACAGTGAAGTAACAAATATTAATGACAATTAATAATTTGTAATAATTCTCCACTTGTCTTTTTGAAATCACAGCACTAGTTTCACAATAAAAAGATCTATTGCATTGTCAGCTAAATTTCTTTTTGTTTTTGTTGTTTATTTACATTGTTATGGTTACTGCTACTAGGTGGATTGTTAACTACTGGAATCAAATTTGGTGAGAGAGTTAATTGGTAACATATCAGAATTCATAGCATCTTTTTTATTCTTTATCTTAAATATGTTGGCCCAAACCAATAAATTTATGGGTACATTTCAGTGTTTTAATAATTTAACATCTGGATTTTTTGATGATTACATTTCCAAAAATCTGATGTGATTCATTCACATGACTTTCTTTACATCTGTGTAAAAGCTTATGCTTCTATTTACTTCATGCTAATCAAGAAAAATAGCAGAAATAGTTTTATTACTTGCTACCTCATAAGTACAAGCAAAATATGGGAAACCATAGGTTAAACTGATAGTCAAAAGCTGGCTGCTATGTGACTGAAGTTCCTTTGTTTGTATGGATAGGAGTTGACAAATTCCTGTGTGAGAAAAGTATGATTTTCAAAGCTGAAACCAAAAACAACGAATACCTTAAATACGATCACCTCCACGAAAAAAAATGTATATAGCATAACTTGTGTGTTTTAATTTGCTCTACATTTTCTGTGTAGTAAGTTTTTATCCATCTCTTATGGTTTAGCAGATATGCAAAATTCCGTAAATTCATCCAGAATAAGTAGTCTTCAGAAGCTATTCCCAGAAAATTCAATATATACATTTAATTTGTCAGGTAAATATCTGTAATATACAATATTTTAATCAAAATCATTAGAGCCATTTTTTAGAAAATAAAAATTTTCGAAAAAAGTTCCATGTAAAGGATAGTTGGGGTGGGGGATTTTCTTGAAACTCCATGTCGCATCCTTGGAAGACACCAAACCTAAATACCAAATTTGGTTTTTAACGGACTTTTCGTTTTTGAGCTATGCTGTCCACAGACACACACGCGCACACACACACACACACGGATCTTTTTGTAAAAATGCTTTTTTTGGATTCAGGACGACATAAAACATGTATTTCCAGTGAAATCTCGGTATTGAATTTTTGGGTGGAATACAATACCTTCTCTATACACTATGTATAGTACCTGTAGAGAAAGTAAAAATGTTCTGCCCCATCTAATTTATTAATTTGCATTATTTAATATTTCTAAAGTGCTCCTTAACTGTGGTTTCCAAATGGTGTTAGTCTTACCGATGTAAAGGTCTCAATTTAAACAATCAGTTGATAAATGCCAGATTTTTTATTTTTTGAAATTTCTCTTTTTTAGAAAACCCTAACAAAATTTTATACTGTATTTATTATGAGGAACCAATATTACACCATGGTCTTTGAAAACATTTGTGAATTTTTTATTTTTCTAAGGGTGATAAGTAAATTTTTAAAAATGTAATTATCTTTTATTTTTTTGTAATGTAATGTAATTTATTGCATCCAGTTTATCAACTTTTCATTGACTTTGGATAAGTAGAAACCTCCTTAATAGCTTTTTGATATTTAAACTTCTCAATATTTTTATTTATAAAATCAGTATTAAAACCATTAATCCATTGTCTGTTTTAGAGCCATTCTGAGTACGAAATCAGACTGCCCTTTGGTGTTATAAGAAACAACACCCAGTCCCCTTAATTTGAAGTACTTCTAAATGCCCAAGCAGTAATGAGTGCAACTATTGCAGAGTGGTTATGCGATACGGAGGTGAGTCGCCAGCGCAGAGCTGCATGAGTGTGAGATTTAATGGACGGGGAACTCAGATCCTAGCTCTGCGAAGACGTCTGCCCCCAATCCTGTACAGCGTGCACCACAGCCAACACCTGAGCCAGTTTGACCATGCTGGTTACTACAACTCCTGCACCATGAAGAGCTGTTGTTTTGCTGGTGAGGATGATCAGTACGTCCTCTCAGGATCAGATGACTTCAACCTTTATGTCTGGAAAATCCCAGACTCTGACGAAAAAGGTAAGTTTGGAGCGCATGTGTTCCTTTCTCTAGCTGTTGCACAAACAAAAACTTTTCTTACCAAAGATTGTCTTTACATATATATACTAATCAATGAGGGAATACACTAGGTTAAAGTGAGTCAAATCTTTTAAAAGCTGGTCATGATGTGAAACAATTGAGATTCAGTTCTCTTTGCTTACTAGGAGCAAAGAAAAGAGACGAAATAAAAGATGACTCTCTGTTTGAGAAAAGTTTCAATAGCTTAAAATTGAAACCAATAACATGGAATATATCAGTAATGGTTAACTGTACAACAAAAATATATGTCACATAAATTGTTTGTTTTAACAAGATCTATCTTTTTAATAAGAATTGTTAAGAAAATAAAATTGTTCAAAAAATGTTGTGTATAAAGGGTAGTTAGCGGTGGGGGTATTTTCCTGAAAATTTCTGTATGTCGCACCCTTGGAAGATACTGAACGTGAAGGTGGTGATCTGTTTGATATGTTTCGTATTCTTAAATATTAAAATGCAGCATTTTCCTTGATTTCTGTTAAGTGAAGCTGAAATTCAGGATGCAAATGAAGTTCTGGAAAATTCTGATTCTGAGGGAGATATTTCCGAGTTTTCAATAAATGGAGTATAAGCTGGTTTATGCAGATTTTTCAAACTCATATTTGATATGTGTTGTAAATTTAGAATAAAATATTAACATAGAAGTTAAGACCATTTCTTATTTGTTGAGAAATCCTTGAAGACTATACTTTTAGATTGTATCAAGGCATTTTAGCAAATAATAATTCAAAATAGGTGTAAAAACCCTGAGTTTGTTGACTCTTGAACTAAAACACCTGGGCTTCAATGTGTTAAAAGTGTGTATGATCACGACGGACAGCAATGCATGCTGGCGTTCCATTCCTCAACAGTGTTGTTGGTGCATGTGGATGTGCTGCAATGCTTCTCCCCAAACATAACACACGTTCTCAATGGGCAGGCCAGTCCATTCACCAAATATTCTCTCATTCCTAGAGGTCCTCCACCTGTGCTGCTCAATGTGGTCATGCATTATCGTCCATAAAAAAGAGGTCAGGGCCAACTGCACCCCCGAAAACATGCACATGGCGAAGGAGTGCAACATCACAATACACTGTGTTCAAAGATTTGGAGGTTGGTACGCCCATACCATAACACCCGGACCTCGAAAACAATTATGTTTAAGCATATTCGTGGATGCATTACCTGTTCCCACCTCTTGCCAGATGAAGGTATGTTGAGACTCCTCTAATGCTCTTGGGATCATTGCAATGCTTGATCAAGGGAACATAACATACAGACCTCTGACACTGTGTAGTGTGCCTAGGAATCCTCTTAAATATGGTTGCAATTGCACCTGCTGTTTGACGTGAATCCCTTCTTGCCTGTTGCACAGAAAAATAAAATAAATCTATAATACAGCATCCTGTTCCTATACCAGCACGTATATTGCAAACTTTATCATTTATTTACCATATTACATTATTATATTACACATATACTTATGTACTAATAACTAAAATAAATAAAACCAAAAAGAAATAAAAGAACATTATTTAAAAGTAAGCTTATAAATTTCCCCTCAGAAATGTTAAGAATTTTCACTAACATTAAATTAATTATTATTAATTAGAGGAATCAGTAATGCAAATAACTGGTAACCTGCTATTTCCTATCAAAGTGCTAAAATTTAACAAAACACTACTGGTATCCAGCACAAACTATTTTTCTCATTCAAACTCTTCTCGGGCTTCTAGCCAGGTAAAAACTTGGCTTGACACTTTTACCTGGCTAAAAGCCCGAGAAGAGTTTGAATTAACACGTCGCCAGGAAAGCTTCAGTTCTTATTTTATTTTTCTCATATTTTCTCAAAGGTAACTACTGTATAGTGAATTATTATTAACATATTTTTGTTATTTATTCTACCAATATCCTTTAACTCTTCTCTGATATATATATATAAAATTCTTAGAGCCCTTTATATAAATTAAGTCTCTCAATTTCCAACATTATAAATCAAGAGTTTTTACTTTCTCTACATTAGAGAAGGTATTGCATTCCACACAAAAATTCGATAGCAAGATTTCATCAGAAATAGATGTTTTAGGGTCCCCTGTATCCAAAAAAAAGTATTTATAGAAAAAGGTCCCTCTGTGTGTGTGTGTGTGTGCAGGCACAGGCATGCCCACAACTGAAAAACAAAAATTCAGTAAAATAGCAAACTTTGTATATAAGTTTAGTATCCTGCAAGGATGGGACACAAAGGTTTTGAGGAAAATCCCCCACCCCAAACTACCCTTTATATGTAAAAAAATTTGAAAATTTTGATTTTCTCAAAAATGGCTCTAACAATTTTGATTAAAATACTGTATATTAAAGGTATTTACAGACAAATAAAATGTACATCTGGAATTTTCTGGGAATAGTCTCTGAAGACCTCTTTATTCTGGATGAATTTTTCTGAATTTTGCATAACTGGTAAATCATAAGAGGAGGCAAAAACTTACTACATAAAAAATGTAGATTTTCTTAAAACACACAATTTATGTGATATAATTTTTTGTGTGGAGTTGATTGTTTTTGAGATATTCCTTGTTATTTCCCACCTACTTAAAAGGAAGCGAGTGATTAAAACCATTTCTGCTAATGTTTATCTTGATTAGAATGAAGTACATAAAAGAATAATTTGTTAGAGAGATGTAGAGAAAGGAACACATGCGATTTTTTTACCTAACATTTGGAAGGCTCCCATGCACATGAAGTAATGCTGTGACTCCTGGGTAACATTTGTCATCCTTGTGAGGTCATGCACATGCTGTAAAGCAGGAAACCTGGTTGCCACTAGTACAGCAATAGACAACATCAAATTATAATACAGTATATTCAATTTCAAGAAATTCATTAATAGTGTAAACAGGATTATTCACTAGCAGCGTACATAATCTAGCGTTAAATATATTTATAGGTAATTCTTTTTGACCCAAGCCCAGCTTTAATCCCAGAAGTACACAAGAGTTATGCGACTTGGCTAATCTTTGATAAGGTATTTCTATACAAGTGTGACATCTCCCCTAACTGCTAATGTTCAAACATTATTTCTAACCTACAATAATACATGATAAATATATACGTTAACAACTGTCAAATACTGCAGTCTAATAAATAATGGTTTACAATGGTCTAATTTACCTGAGTCGGTGATTATCCTAACAAGTTTTTCTGTAACAATAAAATGTCACGTACATGTCCACTATTTCCCCATAACAAAATTCCATAAGATATAATAATTTGAAAAAAAGCAAAATATGTTGATTTCACATAGTTATCTGAAATTTGATTTTTTAAATTCCTGATCAAATAAATAACTGTATAAAGCCTTGCTGATATATGTGGTTCCCAAGACAATTTACTATCAGCAGGAATACCTAATAGAACATGAATATCTATAATCTCGCTATACTCAGTCATGTGACATTCAGCTTTCTATGCACGTGTGAGAACATGCTCCTGCACTTTCATTCATTTCCACTTTGTACATAGTGCACATATGTTAATTTATCCACCTCATCCTTAGATTTTGCGCAGGGTATAGTTAATAACTGAGGTGTATGGCCACTCACTACAAGACCATTAAATAACCATGGCCATACTTTAGTAGGTCAATAATTTTTGTTTTTTCTGAAACAAGCATAGATTCTGAATGTTGCAGCGGTCATTGGCAAAACTATATCTCTAACCATGTGGTGCAATTAAATGTTGTAAATTAATTAGGAAGCTGGACCAGAACAGGGCTTATTACAGAATTAATGGAAAATATTATAAATGCCCTATTGTTTAAACATTTCAACAAAATCTGATTAAACTGCTTTATTACAAAGGTGAATTACATAATCAAAGGTTCCCCTTCCTTTATAGATGTATTACAATTAATAGTCACCTAAAAATCCCCACGACACACAACCAGAATGGTTTTGTACTTAGATTTCTGATATTAATACACGGCTGCTGAAACTCTTTCTCTAATTTTACCCATGCTTACAAACAACTTAATGCACAGATTAAACCCAAGTGAAATACAAATTCCACCCTTAAATTTGATTATGAAGCACAGCTTATGTGCATAAGAAAAAGTGCACTCAATCCATAACAATTAAAGACGGTGAATTAGTCGCCAGGATTAGATCACTCAATCCATGGCTGAGTGGATATCTTAAACTTCAATATCCCTCAGAGCAACTGCACTAAACAGGAAAGTGACAACAGCGCTTGCAATCGTAACTAACCAATGCCAAAGTGGCCAAACGTTACACGGATAAGAGTTTCAGCAGATTATTTGTACAAAAATTGTGCAATGCCAGAGAGAATGCATAAGAACAAATAACTGTGTAATGAAGAATGTTTATCTTCTTTGACAAGACTACCATACAAATGCATGTTTATTATCCCAGATAAGGAACTTATCCTCAACTTGGCCTTTAAAATTTGATTTTTACAGGTCAGTGGGTGGATTCAGCACACATGATCCTTCGAGGACACAGATCAATAGTAAATCAAGTGCGCTTCAACTCCTCCAACTATATAATTGCATCTTCTGGTGTTGAAAAACTCATCAAGGTACAGTAACATCTTGGTGGTCCTTTTTCTTGAAATAGATTTGTATTTAATTCTTTTCAGTGCTAATATTTCAGAAATTTTTGGATATTTTTACAGTTTTGGAGTCCATTTCCCTTACCAGAATCAACAGGTGGGCTTGAAAGTGAATCAGAACCTGTAGATAAACAGCGCAGAGTTTTCTCCCATGAAGAGTACATCAGTTTGGTTCTGCGCAGTGGACAGGTATTCTTTCTTTCTTATTCAGAAGTTAACTGGAAAAAAAGAAAAGAAAAAATGTATTTTAGTTTAAGAACCCCATACTACACTGTTAGCATGCTAGGTTGCTCTTTCTAATGAAGTTACTGCCTCATTTTGTTCCAGTAATATGAACAGCTATTACTGTGAAAATCTGGTTCAAATGAAGTGCATTCCTTATCTAATGTAGATGGAAATGGAAATGGCATGTTAATTATGGATGTTCTCTAACTGCTGTGGTTCTCAGCGTCCTATCAGGCTTGAGGTTCTTTTATGTGCCGTAAATCTACGACAAGGGACCCATGGTTTTACTTCCCTTCCGAAGGAAGCCATGCTCAGGATTTTTACACCCGAAAAAATCCATCGTCCTCCACCAGGTTTGAACCCGCAACCTTGGGTATATGAAGTTAGCATGATAACCATTGCACCACGGAGGGCAACTAAATGTTGATAGTTTTGTGTGCTGAATGAGGTTCAATTTACAGCTTTTTTAACTATGGGAAACACAAAGACTACTGTCAAGTTTCACTAATTATTGGTTTGATGCTCCGCCCTTAAGTGCCTGAGTCTCTGCAACTTCAACATGAATATCTAACACCACCACCATGCCATGACCACCTGCACAATCAACATTAGCACGACACCATGACTATGACCACCAGTACCACCATGACAACTAAAATGACCACCACACCACAACAACCACCACCAGCACAATGACCTCTACTCCTGCCATGAGCTTCACCACCACCATGATGACCATGACCATGACAACTACCACGACCACTACAATGACCATAACCATCACAACCACCACGACCTCCACCATGAGCTGCACAACCACCAAAATGACCGCCTTACCATGACCACAACCACCACCATGATCAGCACCATGGCCTTCACCATGATCACTACCACAAAGATCACCACCATCACCAACACTATCACCATGACTTCCATGACGACCTCCACCACCATGACCACGACCATGACCACCGCCACCATGTCCACCATCATCATGACCACCACGACTCCTATCACTTATACCAGTCGCAGTTCAGGCTGACTTTTCTGGTCTATTTGTTTTGCCACTTCAATGTGTACTCCCTTATTTCGCTTTTACTTACAAGGAAGCAATAATAAGACTATTTCTGCTATTTTTGCTCGATTAGAATGAAGTAAATAGAAACATAAGCTTTTTAACGATAATTTGTTGCAGAGATGTAGAGAAAGTCATGTGAATGGAACACATCAGACTTTTTACAAGTGTACCAACTTTACTACAAGCTGTCAAATGTAGAGGTTCAGCAGCGGGAGGATAGTGTGTTATTTGTAAAGTGAGAAAAATATGGTAAAGATGTGTAAAATGTTGTAAGAGAAGTTGTAGAAAGATTTAAATTTTGACTGTACATAAATTATTCATGTATCATGTAACTGATAGCCAAATGTGATTTCAGTTTATGTCGCACGACTACAGTCATCAGTCAACAAAAGAAGATCCCCGTATGATGGCATTCTTTGATTCATTAGTGCAGCGTGAAATTGAAGGCTGGAGTTCCGAGGACAGCTATAGTTCTGAAATATCAGCTGTTGGCATCAGAACTACTGTTGAAGATGCAGTTCCAGCAGCATCACATTCAGATTCTGAGTCTTCCCTTCCAGGTATTGCATTCCACCCAAAAATATGATGCCTGTCTGTAAACGTTACTCAAAATATCAAACCTTCCAAGGATGTCACACAAAGATTTTCAAGAAAATCCCCCACCCCAGACTAACCTTTACATTCTTTTTAAACTTTAATTTAAACATTTTAGTTTTTAACGAAAACGACTAATGATTTTGATTACAAAATGTAAATCTTGGAGTTTTTGAGTATAGCTTTTGAAGTCCTCTTCTTTCTGAATGACTTTTGCATAACTGATAAAATATAGACAAAAATGTAAATCTTATTAATACATACAATTTGTCTTTTTTTATTTAGAGTTAACCATTTCTGAGATATTCCTTGTTATTGGTTTCAATTTTAAAATTCTTAAATTTTTCTCAAATAGGGAGTTATCATTTGTTTCATTTCTCTTTTGTTTTACTCCTGGCCATACAAAGAGAAGCAGATTTGAATGTCCTTGCACAGCGATCACTTTTACTATCGCTTTAGCCTAGTGTATTCCCTTCTACTTACAAGAAAGCATTTCTGCGTATGTTTATCTCGATTAGCATGAAGTAGATAAAAGAATTATCTTTGGTAAGAATAATTTGTTTGCAGAACAGATAGAGAAAGTTATGTGAATATCCTTTTTGTTACACATTACTCAAATAGCATGTTTAGGATCTGATTAAGCAGAGTGAATAAAACTATATCGCCATCACATAGTGGCCAATTCCTGATTATGGGATAAGCCTTATATTACTATAAATAGTAATAACTGGATTTCTGCAAATTTTATCATGATTAACATGAATAAGGTATTTTAAGAATAGTTTGTTAAAGAATGGATTGAGGAAGTCATATGAATATAAAGCAGCAGTTACTTTTTCACTTGTTGGAACAGATTATGTCATCTTCTCCAGTTTTTCATTTTTTCCCCCTCACATTCTGTAATTGAATGCCAATAATTATATTTTCTGACACAAAGTACATAGGAAGAGTAGGTATTGCATTATACCCAAAAATGTGATACCAGGATTTCACTGGAAATGCACATTTTAGAATTCCCTGTCTCCATTTTTATTTTCTCTACACGTACTATGTACATAGTGTATAGAGAAGGTATAGTAATGCACCAAAAAATTCAATACTGAGATTTCATTGGAAATAATGTTTTAGGATCCTCTGTATCCAAAAAAGGAATTTTCACAAAAAGGTACACACACAGACATATGCACGTACACACACACACTTTTTTTCTAAAAATGCTCTTTTTTTTATTCAGCAGGTCTCAAAACATGTATTTCCGGTGAAATCTCGGTATCAAATTTTTGGGTGCATAACAACATGTGGAGAAAGTAATAAAGTAGTTTCAGTTTTATTTAGTAGTTCTATTTCTCATCCGAAATTGGTAGATACATTGCGTGTCACCCTGTACTATGTGCTAAATAAAATGTATATCTATAATTTTTTGGAATAGCCTGTGATAACCTCTTCATTCTGCATGACTCTTGTATAACTGACAAACCGTAAGAGATAAACAAAAATGTAGTACTTGTTAAAACGCACAGATTTACGTTAACATGACTGTTTTTCTGCTACCTGACAGGCCTAGGCGGTGGAATGCATTAATGACAGTTCAAGTGGTGTAAAACCCTGTCAGTCATCCTTCACTCTCTCAGCATCAGTTGTAATTGTGTTTTTGGCACTGAAAAATGGAAAATATGCTGATATCTCTTGCTGTCCTTGCTTCGCTGGTTTTCATGTTGGGAAGTGAGGGAAACCTGTGTAATCAGAGAATAAGATTAGGTAGTTAAGGATTGCCAACTGCCATGCAGAATATATTGCTATCTTTTTCTACTTGCCATGTTTCAATTAAATCAAATATACAATAATTTTTGGCTCGCCTGGGTAGTGTGGTGGTAGCCTCACATTCAACAGGTCATGAGTTCGAATCTCACTTAGGGAGAGCTACTCGGATAAGGTTTTTTTTCTCGGAGTTTTCCCTTATCCTGAGAAGGAATGTCTAGTAACTTTAAGCTGCATGTACCCCGAGATCATTTGAGCATCATTTCACCAATTTCATTCATCGTCCGATATGACCAACCAACTTTAAGCTACAAAAAAAAAAATGTAAGCCATATTCATTCCATATTATGGAGTTAAACCATTTCTGTGGTATTCCTTGTTACTGGTTTCAATTTTAAAATACTTTTCTAAAATGGTAATTTGCCCTCCCTTTTTCTGTTGTTTTACTCTTGGCCATTCAAAGAGAACCAAATTTGAATCACTTAGCAAGCAACTCCTAAAAGATTTCACTGTCATTTTAGCGTAGTGTATTTTCTCATTTCCATTCTACTTACAAGGAACTAAGTAACAAAACTATTTCTGGTAATATTTATTTTGTTTAGCATGCAGTAGATAGAATAAGCTTTTTATGAATAGTTTGTTATGGAATAGATAGAGAAAGTCACGTGAACCTGTCTCTGTGCCTCTTTGTCACCACAAATCCCACATGCTGTGCCTGGGATTGAACCTGGACCACCTTGGTGAGAGGAGAATGGTCTAACCTCTCGGCCACATCGCGTCCTTATGTATACTTCAAGTTGATGTTTGGAAAAGCTGCTTTGGCTTTCCACAACTCATTGTTATGCACTCTCAAACTTTGGAGTGACCCTCTTATCAGTAACAGTCAAAATCTGCTGAAGATGTGGGCAACATTGCCTACAAAACATGTTCACATAATTACTTAGTGAAGCAATGAAGTGTAAATTTGACTTACATTGCAATTTATGATTAAATTCACTTACTCATTTTTGGGACAATGTGTGAAATCTTAATACAGAATGTTGCGTAGAATACGCGAGATATCAATTAAAAATAAATCTCAAATAAGGAATTAAAGAGAATATTTGTGTTAAAAATGGTATATGATAGGTTAATATTCATTTATAGCTATACAGTAGGAGCTGTATGAATTAAAAACCTGACGTGTTCCATTCACATGACTTTCTCTAGCATTTCCACAAACTATTCGTACAAACCATTATTCTTTTATCTACGATGCGCTAATCAAGATAAACATTAGCAGAATTGGTCTTATTACTTGTTTCCTTGTAAGCAGAAGGGAAATAAGGGAATATGCTGAAGCGAAACTCAAATCTTTTAAAAGCTGCTCACTATGTGAAACAATTGAAATAGGTTCTCTTTGCCAGGCCAGCAGTAAAACAACAGAGAGATGAAAGAAAATATGTCTTCCTGTTTGAGAAAATTTTAAGCAGCTTAAAATTGAAACAAATAACAAGGAATGTCTTGGAAACAGCTAATTCCACCAAAAACATCTCTATCTGCCTGTCTGTCTGTACATTGTGTGTTTTAATGAGATTTGCACTATTTTTGTGTTGTAAGTTCATGTCTATCTCTTACAGCTTACCAGTTACACAAAACATCCAGAATGAATAAATCAGCAGAGGCTATTCCCAGAAAATCAAAATATACATTTCATTTGTCATAAAAATATCTTAAAAATTATTTTAATCAAAATCATTAGAGCATTTTTGAAAAGTGTTCCATGTAAATGGTAGTTGAAATTGGGGGATTTTCTTGAAAATTTTTGTTACATCTTTGGAGGATAATGGAAATGCCAAGTTTGGTATCTAATTGAGATCTTCGTTTTTGAACTGTGCTACATGCATGCACGCACACCACTCACACACACACACACACACACACACTCACACATGCACATGCACACAAACGCACGAAAACGCACAAGCACACATGCATAAAAGTGATTTTTTCTTTGGATTGAGGGGGTCTCAAAAGATGTACTATTTGTAAAATCTTGGTATCAAATTTGAAAACTATTTACCAAATACACTGCCACCTGTAAACCCTACGATAGAACTTTGTATTATTTGTAAATAATCTGTTATGAAATAATCACATTTGAAGGGTAATTTAATATTGTGTGAGGTGGTGCTTTAACGGTTATTTTGGGTTGTGTGGCACATTGCCACCTGTATTTAATGTGATATAACTTGGTACTGTTTGTTAAATATATTTGAAACATTTGGATATTAAAGTTAATTTAACTCTTAGCCGAGGGTGAGGTTATTCTGTGTTGTGTGGCACCTTAAATGAAACTTTGTATTAATTGTGAAATATGTCACAAAACAGGTTAAATTTATATTACAGAAATGTGTGAGCTTATGCTTTAATACTTATTTTGAGTTTTTTGGCTAATTATCACCTGCAACTTGCAGTTGTTAGATATACAAATATATGTTACAAAACATTTTCAGATTTTAGTATTGCACAATTGCTTGAGATTATGATTTAATAGTTGCTTCAGATTATGTGATAAATGAATTGGATATATTTCATCATGATATGAACATGCCAGTTATCCTTATTGTAATTATGCCTTGTGACTGTAATTGCAGCATGTGTGTGAGTGGCTTAGCTGATTGTTGCCACGCATGGTTATTCTGGTGTCAGGAGATGATGAAAGCTTTACTCGCACAATTAAAGAACATTTAATCTGGAATGGATGAAATAAAGATGGAAATGAAGTCTGAATGAAATTAGGAATGGAGGAGATAATAAAAGAGAAGATGAAATTTGGAATATAGAAGAATGGCTATGAATTGTGCGATGGAAAAGATAAAGACTGAGATATTAAGCAAAATTGATGAACAACTGATCAGCATTAAAAGAACGTGGGGATAAAGTGTATTTTAGTAAAATTTTCATTATCTCCTCCATTGTGACATTAAATCCCACTCCTGACACCAATAAGCTATGACTTTGAGGCAAACCGCTGAAAGGCATAATCACAATATGTATCTTTGATTTCCTGGCCATATTCACAGAAACTATGCATATGTAGTACAAATTTCTTGCCTTGCAAACTACATAGTGTGATAAAAAAGTAACAGGAATGTTTATTTTTCTTAAAGAATCTTTATTTATTCAACAAATTCAACTTTGTCCCCCTCGCTTGTGCCAGTACTTTTTCCAATCTTGGAAGCATCTCTGGAACTCAATTTTGTTATGGCGTTCAGCTCCTTCAGCAATTCTGTTTTTATCTTCTCAATAGTGGCAAAATGGCGTCCTTTCATAGTTCTCTTCAGCCTCTGGAATAGAAAGAAGTCGCAGGGGGCCATGTCCGGCAAATATGGTGGCTCAGGCAACATAACGGTCTTGTTTTTTTGCCAGAAAATCACAATCAAGCATTGAAGTGTGCATGGGAGCATTATCATGATGCAATTCCACAAGTGGTTTTGCCAAATTCTGGTCTCTTTTTTGGATTTCTTCACTCAAACAGCGCATAACTTCCAGGTATTGACCATAAGGCATGTACTCACAATGCACTGTTCCATTGAAAACCTTCACATGTGATCAAACTTGTCAGGCAGTTTCTTGGGATGAAGTTATACCCATGTTTTGTCACCTGTTATAACTCTCTTTAGAAGTTCTGGGCCGTTGTTGACTTCATTCAGCAATTCCTGAGCAGTATGCTTGCAACATCGTTTTTGGTCAAAATTCAACAATTTCAGAACAAACTTTGCTGCCACATGTTTCATGCATGAGCCAAAGGATAAATCAACATCATCAGCAACCTTTTTGATAATGATTTGGCGATTTTCCAGAACCATTTTGTTTACTTCTTCCGCATTCTCATCAGTAATTGATGTGCTAAGATGTCTTCAAAATCTTTTTGACACTCGTAAACTCTTGTCTTACTCATAGTAGATTGCCCAAAAGCCACAGTCAACATTGCGAATGTGGTGCTGCACTTTATTTCATATTTGCCAAACACTCACAAACACACATAACCTTTTCAACTGTCATCAATAAACTAATATTCAAAACAGCTGAAAACTCAAACATACATCAGAAACATGTGTACCAACCAGTTAAAAAAAAGGCTTTGAACTTCAGATGTATAAAATCAGCGAAATTGAAACATTGCTGTTACTTTTTGATCTCGGCTCCAAATTCTGCTAGATTTGGTTGCCTACCTAACATTATTTACTAGTGCTGATTGTTTTTGTGCAGTGGGGCAAGTGTCGGAGCTGCAGGCATTGGCAGTAGCGTACGTGGAGGCTCTGGAAGGGCAGGTGAACAACAGTAAGTACTCTTTCACTTCTCCCTCCCCCATTTACTTCCTCAACATATTTTAGGAGTTCAGTGTGTTATAAAAAAAAAAGACAATAACTTAACCTCTACATGTACAATGTACATAGTGTATAGAGAAGGTATTGCATTCCACCCAGAAACCTGATACCGAGATTACACAGGAAATACATGTTTAAGGGTCCCTGTATTAAAAAAAAAAAAAAATTTAGAAAAAGGCCTGTGGATGGGGGTGTGTGTGTGTGTGTATGTATATGTATGTATGTCTATTCACCATTGGAAATTTTACAATTCATGGTTTTGTCAGGAATACAATATTATATACAGAAAACAGACTTAATAGTTGCTATATACATTATGAGAACCATTAAGTAAATTAACATAAGAAATAACACAAGACACCTATGTATATAAGTCAATAAATACGCAAGTCCTTGTACAAAGGCAAAAAAAAAAAAAAAAAAAAATATATATATATATATATAAATCAGTTTTAAACGTTATTGGAAACATAAGTAATAACTCAAAAACAAAAAGTCATAAAATACCAAACATGGTATTTAAGTTTACCATCTTCCAAGGATGTGACACAAAGATTTTGAGGAAAATCCCTCCACTCCAAAGTACCCTTTACCTGGAAACAATTTTGAAATCTGTGATTTTCTAAAAACGGCTCTTAACAATTTTGACAAAAATGCTGTATATTATAGATACTTACATACAAATAAAATGTATATCCTGGATTTTCTGTGAATAGCCTGTGAAGACCTCTTTATTCAGGCTGAATTTTGCATAAACGGTAAATGTAAGAGATAAACAAAAACCTACATTTTTGGGCCGGTGAAAGAATCTCTTGGAGGGGAACAATTCAAAAGCAATGACGCCGTTGAGGAGCATGTGCAAATTGGTTGACGACACACCCTCCACTTTTTTGAACAAGAAATATTCAATCTTTCAAATGCAAAGAAACGTATTTCAAGCACGTGGTAACTAGTTTTTAAAATGTTTGACTATTGCTTTAGTCTAGTGTATTCCCTTCTACTTACAAGGAAGCAAGTATTAAGAGCATTTATTTCGATTAGCATCAAGTAATAGATGAATACGCATTTTATTAATAATTATTTACAGAGATTTAGAGAAACTCGTGTGAATGGAACACAGCAGATTTTTTACTCAGGCTGGCTGAATCTCTGTATCAAACTTTTTCATGAAATAAAATACTTCCCATGCTTACATACATAGTGAAGAAAGTAAGATGGAACGAAGGAAGCGAGTAATGTATCTATGTTTAGAGCAAAAATCAACTATCGTTGCATAACTATGAATGTGTTCTACTTTGTCCATTCTCCGAGAAACAGAAGTCATTTTCGACAATACTTAGTAAAAATAACGAATAATATTGTATTTTATAAGACTGTCAGAGTAATTGTGATTTTCTTTTAGAAAGACGCACAAATTTTAAAAATTAAGCAAGGAGCTTGCTCCAGAACACTCCCAAGCTATGTGCTTGATCCCTAGGGACATAATAAACCTGAATGATGACCCAAGCGGCTCTACAGCCACCAAAGGAGAAAAAATGTTTCTCTAGGGCAGAATATTTTTCCTCTGCGAGTAAGGCTCATGCTTGGGTCTTTGTGTTTTCGTATTACTTGGAGTCCTCAAGGGTTTGATCCTTTATAGCAAGGAGTTTCCTTACAATGAAATAGTCGGAACACAAGGGCAGCGTTGTCCTCGCCCTTGAATGTTTCGACACAATCACGTAGCAACCAGCTTTTAAAAGTTTTCACTATCACTTTATCCCTTCTACTTACAAGGAAGCACGTAATGAGACTGTTTCTGCTAATGTTTATCTTGATTAGCATCAAGTAAATAGAAAAATAAGCTTTTTAACAATTTATTACTGAGATTTTGAGAAAATCATGTGAATGGAACATCTAAGATTTTCTTACTGTACAGTAATTTTTACTTTCTCTATACATACTATGTATATACTGTAGAGAGAAGGTATTGTATTGCACCCAAAAATTCAATACCAAGATTTCACCGGAAATACATGCTTTGGGTCCCCCTGAATCCAAAAAACACATTTTCAGAAAAATGTCTGTGTGTCTGTCTGTGAACTGGAATTCTTAGCACAGCTCAAAAACGAAAAGACTGTTAAATACCAAACTTGGTATTTAAATTTGGTATCTTCCAAGGATGCGACACAATGATTTTCAAGAAAATCCCCTCACCCCAAACTACCCTTTATATGGAACTTTTTTGAAAATTTTGATTTTAATTAAATCTAATGATTTTAATTAAAATATTGTACATTAAAGGTATTTACCTGACAAATAAAATTTTTATTCTGAATTTTCTGGAAATAGTCTCTGAAGACTATATGTTTTATTAATTTGTTGAGTTGGTTTTTTAACACTACGTCACTTACATTGTTATTATGAGGGACTAGTTTCGAAAGCCTATGCTTTCATTTTCAACCTCACGGGTCCAACTGCCATTGCTGGCTGCGTTTGCTTGTACACTCTTCTCTGGTGGCGAAATGATGAACTTCTTAACTAAGCTGTCTACTGGCAGGATTTCAAAGTTTATTAGCCGATCTTTATTTTTCCATATGAGGATGTTTTCCCAGGTTGTGAGTTCATTGTGGCCTGACATGGTTTTAAGCAATTTTGGATTTGGATCTAGATTGTGGTTTTTTTCTGCTTTGCTTTGTTTAAGCAGGAAAAAAAAACAAAAAAAACTACCACCCTAACAGCAGGAAAAAACAATATCAACACATTCAAAAAATTCACTTACCACCCCCGAGCATTTAGAAAATTAAAAAAATCTTCAAAGAACAAGACATCACCCTAGCTCCAATAAACAGATTTTCTGTCATAAAGTTACTAAATTCAAAAATAAAAGATGACATTCCACCAGAAAATAGGTCAGGAATATATCAAATTAAATGCGCAAATTGTGAAAAGTTCTACATAGGACAAACCAAAAGAAGTTTAAAAATCAGATCCAAAGAGCACTTTAGAAACCTAAAATTGAAACAAGAAGATAAATCATTTCACTTTTGGAAAGAAAACCACAATCTAGATCCAAATCCAAAATTGCTTAAAACCATGTCAGGCCACAATGAACTCACAACCTGGGAAAACATCCTCATATGGAAAAATAAAGATCGGCTAATAAACTTTGAAATCCCGCCAGTAGACAGCTTAGTTAAGAAGTTCATCATTTCGCCACCAGAGAAGAGTGTACAAGCAAACGCAGCCAGCAATGGCAGTTGGACCCGTGAGGTTGAAAATGAAAGCATAGGCTTTCGAAACTAGTCCCTCATAATAACAATGTAAGTGACGTAGTGTTAAAAAACCAACTCAACAAATTAATAAAACATATAATTTGACCGCCACTGTTACTAAATTCCTCCAAACATCAATCAACTCTGAAGACTACTTTATTCCGGATGAATTTTACGGAACTGCTAGACCGTAAGAGATGGATAAAAACTGACCACACAAAAAAAAAAATGTAGAGCACATTAAAACACACAATTTATGTTATAAAATAAGAACTAAAGCTTTCCTGGCGACGTGTTAATTCAAAATCTTCTCGGGCTTCTAGCCAGGTAAAAACTTGGCTTGACACACTGGCTAGAAGCCCGAGAAGATTTTGAATTAATTTATGTTATGTACATTTTTTTCATGGAGTTGATCGTTTTTGAGATATTCCTTGTTTCTGGTTTCAGCTTTAAAAGCTTATACTTTTCTCATACAGAAATTCGTCAACTGCTGTCCATACAAACAAAGGAACTTCAGTCACATAGCAACCAGCTTTTGACTATCACTTTAACCTATGCTACTCCCTTCTACTTACAAGGAAGCAAGTAATAAGACTATTCCTGCTAATTTTTTCTCAGTTAGCATGAAGTAGATAGAAGCATAAGGTTTTTAACAATAATTTGTTGCAGAGATGTAGAGAAAGTCGTGTGAATGGAACACAACTGTATTAATTGTTCTAACTCAGTAAAGCTGAACATGGCTGTCCTGCTACTGTGAAACTTGCAAAGCTTGGCTTAAAGGGAACCAGAAAAAAAAATCCACTTCTCTTAGATTGTTATCTCCAAAGCACCTTACTTAAGAAACAAGAATAAAAATGTGTTGTGTATAAGTATTTATAAAAAAGTAAATAGCATCACCTTTTATTTTTTTGTGCTAGAGTCAATTTTTTTCCTCTTTTCTGTGCCAGTATTTGAAACCATGTTGGCAATTATATGAAATGGAATGTATTAGAAATTTGGTTAGTTATACTGTTTATTTTAAATACATTTATCTCTAAGATTTTTCTCTGGAAATACCCCATTTGTACTGGAACTGTGGCACCTAGATTAATGACACCTGGAACCAAAATTTTGAATCGTTTATTTTCATCTTTTGTTACTACAATATTACAAGTATAACTTGCATTGTAATAACAAAAGTTTTTGAATCTAATGTGTATACCTGGTAGCACATACTTTAACTGTCTTCTTCAGTTTCTAAATTGACTTCAATTTGTTGTCTTTAGGATCTTTATCCATTTCTCTCTTACATTTCTTAAGAATTTCTCCAGCATTTTAATAGTTTTTGTGCTTGAAGTCACCAGCATTTTAATCGCTACTATTTTTTGTTTAAATTACCCCTTACATGCTCTCTCCATCAGACCTTTGCTCTCTCTGTTAATCAATGCAGAATGTCACCCAATTTCTCATACATAATGTATTTACCTGAACAGCTGTTTCCTGTTCATTTTAACAACAATATTCCTGTGAGTATCCATGCAAGATCTATTCTTTTTCATTTCCCACAAATGTCTTATATTTCTCTCCTCCCCAATTTGTCTTAACTGTTTTATACAGTATGTTTGTTACAAAACTTGGCCTCCAACATAATGGCGCGTGTAATCTCCACTGCCTTTCCCTGCGCGCTTGCCCTACATCCTTTCTGTTGTCAGTCTTACTTCTGTTCTAGTCCAGTTGTTTGCAAATACTATGAATTTTCGATGCCACTGGTAAATCTGCTTATGCTGCGGGGTCGTTTATTAAACTGACGGTGAAAAGCACGTTGAACTCCAATAAGAGACTCTAGTTTTGCTAATTGCAGCACACAAAATGCTATTTCCTATTGTGTTGCTGTCTTACCACAGTGCCAATGTGGTCGTGATTGCAACTTTTACTTGGACTGTTAAAATTTTAAACTTTTATTTGTCCAGGAGCATTGGAATTATGGTTCTACCTTTTGTAATTTGGAAGAAATAAATTTGAAATCTTCCTTTTTTTTTTTTGATTAGCCCTGTACTGGCCAATATTCCTCATGCCTATTTCTTTTAATCTCATCCCCATCTTTCCATACCAACTCTCTCTCTTCCTATTTCAACTTTTTGAAACTTCAAGTAATCTTTATTTTGTCATCTCTACCAGTACTTCAGAATTCTTTCTACTATTTTGCCTCCTCTCCTTATTCTTCCTAACTCCACCAGTGCTACATCCCTTGGTGAACTCTTGACAACTGCTTCCTTACAAAACGTTCTATCAACTACATCCCTTTTGTCAGTTCCCAGATTTCTACTCCATAAGCATCTTTGTCTCACTTTTTCCAGCCTATTCTTTGTTAAAGTGCAGTATAATATGTGACGGAATCCCTTTCCATTTAATAACAAAATGCAGATTTTGCATTAATAGTGATATAAACAATGTTAAAATAGAAAACAAGCAAAATTCCAAAGTGCAAAGAAAACAAATGATAAGAAGATCGATCTGTGTGACATAATTTCATCTAACGCAATGTGGTGTTTGAAAAACTTTTGTTGTATAATGCAATAACAAGACCTTTATGGGCATACATTCCGAACCAGAAAATACTCAATTATAGCCCCTGAATCTCACCTTAAAATTATTCTGTGTATAATTATACAAATTCTAACATGCAATTATTGTAGTAAATTTACTATACAAGATTTTATTGTTGAAATTTTGGATAGATTCTTGTTAAAACTATGTCAAAAAGTGTCTATTTCATTATTATAGTTTCATAAATATGAACCAAAATATTGAACAGGTTATAGCCAATGGATACTTAGAAAATGGAAACTAAGACTCCTATTTTAACATTGGTAAGATACGGTATTCCCAGACCCCTTAAGCGGCATCTATAGCTTACTAAAGCTTTGACTTAAGCTTAAGTTGTGAAACTGCCCCTTTGTCTCAATAGATTTTTTGTGTATGTTGTAAGCATTAGTAAACTGATACCTAGCATGTTTGTTTTCACAGACTCGACTACAGAACAGACCAACCGAGAGGCGGAGCCTGCGCAGGTAAACAGCAATGTCACAACGGCTGTCACCAGTACCTCGAGCACCCCCACGGCTACCACTACCTCAGCAGCAAGTACTTCTGAAGCTCAAAACCGCATCTCACAGCTGATAGCTCGAAAGCGTGCACAATTGATGCGGTTTGCGAGAACTCGCCAAGGACAGTCAGAGGCAACTGACGATGGAAAACAGAGCAGAACTGCAAACACAGACGCTACTGAGGCACCCCGAAAAATCAATGGGAAAACGAGCAGCAGGAAATCACATACTTGTACCACAAACTCGAAGAAAAACTGCACAAGGTACATGTTAGAGTGGATAGAAACCTCAGACGACGATTCTAACTTCAGAACGTCTGCTCGACAGAAACGAAAACGTTTGTGGGAGAAACGATCCAGCGGATCCACCAGCAGCAGTAGTGACGATGATAGCAACGCTGCCACCACCTGCAAGAGGCAGAGGCGGATGCGCAAACACAAAGGCAATAAGAAAACAAGAAGAGTCGCTGTAAGTGATTCTAGTGATTCAAGTTCTAGTGATGATTCAGCTTCAACATGGCCGGTCTCGAAAAACAAGAAAAATGTTGATAATGCGAGTAGTAGTCTTGTTGTAAACTCTTCCAGCACGTCATCCTCAGATGGCGATGGCTGTCACAAGAAGATAGCTTTAAGACGAAAAAGACAATTGAGACAACACAAGAGTAGCAGCAAAAGCACCAAAGTTCCTACTACACCAGACAACAAGAAAAAGAACAACAACACAGAGGCCTTAGACAACAACTCGTCAGTTGCACACAATGGCAAGACAGATTATATCGGATTGGCGTACGGCAGCGACAGCAGCAGCGACGTGGAGGGAGAAGTCAGCAACACGCTGGACGTGGCCACAACTCCGTTAGGTCCCAAGTCACGCTCCTTGGCCGAAACACCCGACAGTGGCATCATCGTCGCTCCGTGCACCAGCAGCACTGGCAGCATCGAATCTCGTCCAGGAAGCAGCGGTGCCAACCACGGCTCGGATAACGACCCTGATTACGTTTTCAAGCGATGCAAGAACAGGCTGGACAGAGCTCGAAGGAACTATCGTAATCGCATTGGTGGTTCAGACTCGAACTAAAAGTGATATGCTCTTTAAGTTTGAATTACGGGTTTGGAGAAATAACTATATACTGTTGACTGCAACAACATGGCAGCAGTTAATATTTAAGCAAAGCAAAAGTTGTCTGTGTAAACTAATGGTGACAAATTATTATAAAAACTGCACTTTTCATTTAGAAATGTGTAAATAAATATCTAAGAGTTTCCTGTGCCAGTATGCAAAATCTTTATAAATATCTACAGATTGCAATCTTTTCGCCTCTCTTTGGTTTATTTTATGAAAGGTAAGGTAAACTATTGCCTGTAGAAGCAATAACGAAAGTTTGCACCAACGCAGGACCCTAATGGTAAGACACTTGTCTGCTCCATTTTAATTTCATTTTAGTGCTAGTTTTTAAGCTGTGGTGTACAAATGCTCACAATATATTTATATGCTCTGTAAAATGTGAGTGAAATGAGCATAAGTTTTTGTTGTTTGTTTCTTTTTAGAGACTCCAAACTTTTGTTCATCTCCTATACATAATTGCGTCTTCCATTGTTTGACATCATCTGCTGAAGTTTGACATCATAAGTAAGAAAAAAACAACATTCTAGTCAGTGATAAAGATGATGTAAGCTTTTCCCTCCGATACTGCCCAAATTTTTTGCCACATTTTGTGCAAGAGGAGCTAGGGGGATGGGAAAATTATTATTTAGAACCAAATGGGAAACTTGAAGTTTTCAAAAATTATATTTGTTGCTTTGAGGAATGAGATGCTGAAGACTTATACATATAATTATTATTATTTGTTCTTTCTCTGGTATTCAAAAGAGTTATGACTGTTTTTAAATATTCTTTATTCTTGATTATATTAAGAATATTCATTTTATTTATCACATAGGCCTTGCATCTTTGGGTTTTTATATGTTCATATAGTTTTGCTTTTCTAAGGTAGCATATATATACATATGTCTGTATATAATTATTTTTAAGAGAAATTTAAAAATAAAATATGGCCATCTGTGGACTATTGTGCTTGTCAGTGGTCTTTATAAAAGCACGGAGTTAGAACACTGTGTTATTTTCAATGAGTAAAAGCAATGGTTCCAAATATCAGTAGCAAAAATTATATAAAAAGATATACTGACTTGAATATAAGAGTTGTAATGTTTAAGTGTTCGAAATTGAGTTCACATATTCCCAGAAAATTTGTCAATGTTGAAAGCATTACAATGCAAATAGCAAAAAGGTTGGGAACCATTTGGCTTAAAGGTGTTTGGTGTAAACATTATTTGAAAACATAAATATTGCTATATAACTGGGCAAATTTCTAACTCCTAATGCACAAATATGGCATCACAGGAATGATGGCCTCTTACAATATGTACCTTAGTTTATTTTTGTTCTTAAGCACATATCCATGATGAAAGAAACTGTATACATAGATAAGAAAAAAGCTGAGCTGAAACACCCCTGTGATCTCAGTTTAACTTTCCAAATCACAAGTAGTTAAATAAATAAATAGTGTTTCATACTCTTAACATTTATTCTTGTAATTAAAGTCAATACCAGGAGTATCTGTTTTACTTTCCCTACTTAGTACATAGGTAGAGAAGGTATTGCACTCCACCCAAAAATTTTATACTGAGATTTCACTGGAAGTATATATTTTGAGGTTCCCTGAGTCCAAAAAAAAGTCTGTGTATGTGTATGAATCAGTGAACACAATAACTCAAAAGTGAAAGGTCAGTTAAATACTAAACTTGATATTTAAGTGCAGTTTCTCCCAAGGATCTGACTTGAAGATTTTCAAGAAAATCCCACATCGTAAACCACCCTTACAATTTTTCACAACTTTTGATTTTCTTAAAAATGTCTAATGATTTTGCTTAAAATGGCATATGTTGAAGATACTCTTATAACAAATATATTGTATATCTTAAATTTCACTAGTTAGGAAGGTTTTTGCCACATAGGTGAAAATAGGCATGTTAGATCAAGTTTTATAAACAATTAACGATACAAGTCTTAAAATGTTCTATCACCCACCATTTTCTTGTAAGTCATTGAAATATATTTAACAACAGTAAAAATTGTCAAAAATGCAAGTAGGTAAACCGTGGATCTATAAATGCTTCAGATGTTTTCTAAACCACCTGTTACAAATGCTTCCAATGTTTAGGGTTCATATTTAAGAATAACAACTTAGTTTATGGTATGTTTGGCTTGCTAAGGGGAGAGGGATGAGTGATTTATTGCTTTAGTGCTCTCTGCACAGGAAATGGAGTATAATGTTTTAGGTTCAGTTCAAATTTTGTCTTCCTTGTAAAAAGTGGTGGCTTCAAGTGGCTTTTGTCATTTGAACTTCATTTTCTGTGCAATGAAGAAATCTTGTACTGGCATAAATTTGCCAAACAATTTCTGCTACATGTGCTGGCAGTTTATTATAAAAAGTCAGCATTGATCTTTGTCAGAAACTTTGAAAGGGGCATACTCCAGTTAAATTGAATTAATTAATGTGCTAAGTATTAACACACACCTCACTTACTTTTATTGTGCAGGACAATTGTTTCGTGGACCATTGCCGGCATCCTCAGCTGCTGAACCAGTACTGCTAGAGGTGTAGACTTCCACGACCTGTGTCTTGTTAGCTTCCAGAGAAGGCCGCATTATCTTGCATGGGATTGCTGACGTTTTGCTCATCTTGCCACGAGCACAAGAACCCAGGAGAAGCTCACAGCAAAACGTCGGCAATCCCATACAAGATAATGTGGCCTTCTCTGGAAGGTAACAAGACACAGCTTGGGTTTGGGTTCGGGTTCCAAGCTGTAGGTGTGTTGGTTGTGGCGCCATCTGTTGGGCGGGCGATGAGGTTGGCTAAGCAATCCTTAGGGGGGAACAACATGTTTATCAATGTGTGGCTGTATTTGTGGATGTAGATTTTCTCCCATGCTGATAATTGAAATGGATTTAAAAGTTGATTTCGTGGTGTGCTTCCCAAAAGAGATGTGCCACTGCAGATTTGTCCAGCTGTTTTGACAGCCACAAATTGATGAACATGGAGATGCCCAACAGATGTCAACACACCTACAGCTTCGAACCCAAGTCCAAGCAGTAGTGGTTCATCAGCTGAGGATGCGGGCAATGGTCCGCGAAACAACTGTTCTGCACAATAAAAGTAAATGACGTGTGTGTTAATACTTACCAATTTGATTATGCCTTCACTGTAAGCAGCTTGAAATTTACACAACTTGTATTCCAGTTACTTTGGCTGCATGTTGGAGACATGTTATTCCAGTCTCATTAAGTAGATGAATGGTGACAAAACTCACCTGTGCATGCAGAAGACTTTTATTTCTGCGGGGACATTCATAAAGAACCAAATCCATATGTTCCATTTGGATGTGCACATTTAGAAGAAACTGCTTCATAACATGAGCTGTATTCTTCAATGCAGAATACTGCCAACAACCTGAAAATGTAGCCCTCCTGATGAAATGATTTAGTAAGGGATATGAATCTCACGAAACAGCAATCTGAGGTGCTGCGTCATGATTGCAGCAGTGGAATCTATGTACATAGTGTATAGAGAAGGTATTGTACTCCACCAAAAAACTCAATACCGAGATTTCACCGAAAATATATGTTTAAGGGTCCCCTGTATCAAAAAAAAGTATTTTCAGAAAAAGGTCCGTGTGTGTGGGTGTGCGTGGACGTGCATGTATGTGTGTGTGTGCGTCAGTGTCTGTGAACACGATAACTCAAAAACAAAAAGTCGGTAAAATTCCAAACTTGGTATTTAAATTTAGTATCTTCCAGGGATGCTACTAACTTCATATGCCCAAGGTCGGAGGATGATGGATTTTTTCGGGAAGGGCAGTAAAGCTGTTGGTCCCGTGTCGTAGATTTACGGCACGTAAAAGAACCTCAAGCCTGATAGAGAGGCCTCTGACCAAAATTAAGCGGTCTTTCACACCCAATTTAGAATGGGATGCTGAGAACCACAGTAGTTAAAGAGCATCCATAAATAATACGCCATTTGATTTCTAGGGATGCGACATGAAGATTTTGAGAAAAAGCCCCCCACCCCAAACTACGCTTTACATGGAACTTTTTTCGAAAATTTTTATTCTCTAAAAAATGGCTGCTCTAACAATTTTGATTAAAATGTTGTATATTAAAGATATTTACCTGACAAGTAAAATGTAGGTTTTGAATTTTCTGGGAATAGCTTCTGAAGACTACTCTATTCTGAGTGAATTTTACGGAATTTTGCATAACTACTAGACTATAAGAGATAGACAAAAACTTACCACTTAAAAAATGTAGACCACGTTAAAACTCACAATTTATGTTATAGACATTTTTTCATGGAGTTGATTGTTTTTTAGATATTCCTTGTTTTTGGTTTCAGCTGTAAAAAACTTATACTTATCTCATACAGGAGTTTTGTCAACTCCTGTCCATACAAATAGAGGAACTTCAGTGAAATAGCAACAACTTTTGACTAGGACTTTAACCTATGGTACTCTCCTATTTCACTTCTACTCATAAGGAAGCAAGTATGAAGACTATTGCTGCTATTTTTTACTCGATTAGCATGAAGTAAATAGATGCACAAGCTTTTTAACAATAGTTTGTTGCAGAGAAGTAGAGAAAGTCACGTGAATGCAACACATCAGATTTGTATTTATTTATGCTAAGCTGTATACGGGTGAATATGACCTGGCTCTTTACCAGTCATACTCATATTTTACAATAGTTTCTTAATTCTAGTTTATTACACCATTTTTGATTCTATTTACTGTCCATACCCTCATTACTTTCTCTTCATGTACTATATACATAGTGTATAGATAAGGTATTGTATTGCACCCAAAAATTGTATATCAAGATTTCACCAGAAATACATGTTTTGGGACCCCCTGAATCCAAAAAAGGCATTTTTAGATAAATGTCCTTGTGTGTGCATGCATGCGTGGCAGCATATCTCAAAAACAAAAAGTTGGTTAAATACCAAACTTGATATTTAAGTTCACTATGTTCCAAGGTTGTGTCACAAAGATTTTCAAGAAAATCCCCCCTACCCTCAACTATCCTTAACATGGAAAAAATGTGGAAAATTTTGATTTTCTCAAAATTGGCTAACAATTTGATTAAACTCTCTTATATTTGAGATATTTACAAGACAAATAAAACAGTATCTTGAATTTTCTGGGAATAGCTTCTGAAGACCTTTATTCTGGATGATTTGTTTAGAACTTTGCATAACTAGTAAAACATGAGAAACAGATTTCAGTCCCCTAGCAGCCACATTTTAAAACATTTGGTTAGCCTAGTGTATTCCCTTATTTCTCTTCTACTTACAAGGAAGCAAGTGTAAGACTATTTCTGTTAATGTTTATCTCGATTAAATTGAAGTAGATAGAAGAATAAGCTAATTAATAATGTTTTTGAGATGTAGAGAAAGTCATGTGAATGGAACACATGAGATTTTTTTTTTCAGTTTATATAAGGTTTGTCCAATGTTGTTACTTTCTTTTAGAATCATTTCAGCCACTGCTACATTTCTTATTAATATACTCTTTTCTCCAAACTTCAGTCCCTTCAGTGGAATTTACTAGGTCCCAATACAAGAATTTCAGTTTTCAGAAAGATGCATGAACAGTTTTCCAGTTACTATGCTATGAAAAACTTCTCTTTGTGCATGCATAGCCATAGGTGGTTTAATGAATGAACTAGCATTTGAACAGATCCTTGAGGAATGGAGGTTGTTTATTAACTCTTCTAGGCTATAAGCAGTGTTGCTCCACAACGGAGGGAATGTATGGCTGGCATATATGTGGAGTTTGGAGGTCATTACAATTTTATTAGGGCTAGGGGAGACTACCCTAAAATAGCACACTGGTGCTTCTGACAGAACTGCATGTTGAATTGTTTTAAATTAACCACCATTAGATCTGTCATGTTGGGGGGAAAATGGCGGATTTGGAATGTATAGGTTTTTCTGTTGTAAGCAAATATTTGTATTTAAATGTAATGAGTCACCTTTTTACACTTTTTGCTCCAACTTTGCCTTTGTTTGGGAAGACCAGTTTAAGGGTACTTTAACCCTATCTTAAAGATAGCATACTAGTCTTCCCAAACGAAGGGAAAGTTGGAGCAAAAAGTGTAAAAAGGTGACTCATTACATTTAAATTTAATTACGGTGCTCCACTGTCTAAAATACTTCATTTTATTTGAAATGTTTGTATTTTTGTTTCCTGTACGATTATGCAGTGAAGCTACATCAGCAATTGTTGTGAGAATGTTATTTTATCTTCCACAAAATCAGTAGATAATGTAAACAATAAGTTGTTTTGACAATACATTATAACTACTTAGGTTATTGCTTTAACAATCAGGTTAGCTAACTTAAGGCAAAACGACATACCAGGTTATTCTTGGTTTGTCATTTTACCCGAGGGCCTTCATTCTGTGTTAGGGTTTTACTTCAACAGAGAAGTTGAAGAATAATCCAGGGAGACAGTTTGGCTAGTATTGAAGCATATGGTATAAACCTACTTAATCCTGGTATCTTAAATGCCCAGTGCAGAGTCTGAAAAACCTCAATGTGTAGAATTAAAAACTCTGATAAGTATTTCAAAAATAATTCACAGGCAATACATTGATGAGGAATGAAGATGAACTGGTGGAATGCGATGGCGGAGGAAACTGGAAAACTCTGAGAAAACCTACCCCTATGCTGCTTTGTCCACCACAAATCCCATATGCAGTTGCCTGGAATCAAACCCTGGCCACCTAGGCGAGAGGCGAGTCTTGTATTACTCAGCCACAGTGCGCCGCTGAAGAAATTAAACAAGCTATTTTCATTTTAGGAAGACTTGTTTAACTGTGATATTTTGCTGATTATAATCACAGAGTATAGGCTTAAAATGACAGACTGATAGCAATTTGATAATTATTTTTTTAAAGAGATGTTATTGTAGAATTTTACATTAATTTTGTATAAAGTGCATGCTAATTTTTTAAAGTTTCTAAAAAACATGTAAACCTGTACATAAACATAATGTATAAAGATTTAAAACAAATTTTGTTTTAGGCCAGTTTTCCCCATTAGGGGGATTTATATAGAGAAGGGATTGTATTGCACCAAAAAATTCAATACCGAGATTTCATCGAAAATATATGTTTCAGGGCCATCTGAATAAAAAAACAGTTTTAGAAAAAAGTCTGTGTGTGTCTGTGGGCAGCGTAGCACAAAAAAGAAAGGTCTGTTATATACCAAACTTGGTACTACTTAAGTTTGGTATCTTCCAAGGATGCGACACAAGATTTTCAAGAAAATCGTCCCACTCCCAATTATCGTTTACATGAAAAAAAACTTGAAATTTAAGATTTTCTCAGAAATGGCTAACAATTTTGATCAAAATACTTTATGTATAAGATATTTTTATGGCAAATGAAAAGTATGTCTTGAATTTTCTGGTAATAGCATCATTCTGGAATAATATCAATAGTCATTCTGGATGAATTTTGTATATCTGGCAAACCGAAAGAGGTATCAAGAGCTTTCTACACAAAAATGTAGATCTGATTAAAACTCACAATTTGTGTCATATAGTGCTTTTGTGGAGTTAACTGTTTTTGAGATATTTTGGATTATTTGTTTTCAAATTTAAGCCACTTAAAACTTTCTGAAACTGGAAGACATCTTCTTGTTTTACTCTTGGCAAGCAAAGAGATTGAGATTTCACATAGCGACCTGCTTTTAAAGCACGAGACTATCGCTTGAGCCTTGCATTTATTTACCTTCTACTTTTAAAGCACGAGACTATCGCTTGAGCCTTGCATTTATTTACCTTCTACTTT
The DNA here is from genome assembly GCA_030762935.1 of Hymenopus coronatus. Lineage (NCBI taxonomy): Eukaryota > Metazoa > Arthropoda > Insecta > Mantodea > Hymenopodidae > Hymenopus > Hymenopus coronatus. The sequence continues at coordinate 4,075,785 of CM060883.1, forward strand.
TAAAGCACGAGACTATCGCTTGAGCCTTGCATTTATTTACCTTCTACTTTTAAAGCACGAGACTATCGCTTGAGCCTTGCATTTATTTACCTTCTACTTTTAAAGCACGAGACTATCGCTTGAGCCTTGCATTTATTTACCTTCTACTTTTAAGGAAGCTAGTAATACGACTAATTCTGCTAATGTTTATCTTGATTAGCACGAAGTAGATACCAGAATAATGTTTTGCATAAAAGCTTTGTTTACTGAACAGCTAGAGGATATGTGAATTAACAAATTAGATATTTGCCCTTCTACTTACAAGGAAGCAAACAATAAGACCATTTCTGCTAATCGATTAGCAAAGTAGATAGAAGAATAAACTTTTTAACAATAATTTGTTACAGAGATGTAGAGAAAGTCATGTGAATGGAACACATCAGATTTTTGGGAGACAAAAAGCTGAAATTTGCTGATTAGTGTTTTCTCTTAAGCCCTCTTTATTTTCAAGAATTTTACTTATCTGTAAACCATAAAACATAGTCAAAATATTCCACAAAACTGCAGGCCATTTGTGTCAATCTTTCTCTAAAAGTACATAGTGTATAGAGAAGATATTGTATTCCACCCAAAAATTTGACACAGAGCTTTCATTGGAAATATAAGTTTTAAGATCCTCTATCCAAAGAATCCTATTTAAAAAATGTCTGTGTATATGATAGCTCAAAAATGAAGAGTAACTAAAATACCAAATTTTGTATTTAGGTTTATCATCTTCCAAGGATGCGACATGAAAATTTTGTGGAAAATCCCCCCACCCTGAACTACCCTTTACATGGAAAATTTAGCTTTTGTATACACTATTGTGTACACAGTGTGTATAGAGAAAGTAAAAATCTGATGTGTTCCATTCTCATTACTTTATCTACATCGCTGTAACAAATTATTGTTAAAAAGCTTATCCTTCTATTATGTCATGCTAATCGAGAAAAAATGAGCAGAAATAGTCTTATTACTTGCTTCCTTGTAAGTAGAAGTGAAATAAGGGAATATACTAGGATAAAGTGATAGCCAAAGCTGGTTGCTATGTGACTGAAGTTCCTTTGTTTGTATGGACAGGAGTTGACAAATTCCTGTATGAGAAAAGTGTGTTTTTTAAAGCTGAAAAACGATCAACTCCACGAAAAAAAGTATATAAGATAAATTGTGTTTTTTAAGGTGCTCTACATTTTTTGTGTTGCAAGTTTACGGTTTAGCAGTTATGCAAAATTCCGTAAAATTCACCCAGAATAAAGTAGTCTTCAGAGGCTATTTCCAGAAAATTCAAGATATACATTTTATTGGTCAGGTAAATATCTTTAATATATGATATTTTAATCAAAATCGTTAGAGCCATTTTGGAGAAAGAAACATTTTTGAAAAAAGTTCCATGTAAAGGGTAGTTTGGGATGGGGGGATTTTTCTCAAAATCTTCGTATCGCATCCCAGGAAGATACTAAACTTAAATACCAACTTTTCGTTTTTGAGCTATCGTGTTCGCAGACACGCAGACACGCACACACACGGACCTTTTTCTGAAAATGTTTTTTTTTTTGGGTACACCTAAAACATATATTTCCGGTGAAATCTCGGTATTGAATTTTTGGGTACAATACAATATCTTCTCTATACACATGTACATAGTATGTGTAGAGAAAGTAAACATTTGAAATAGAGGTGGGTGAAACAATGAATGCCATGTTTATTCCGTGTGAGACTGCAGGGGCCTGGCTTGCTTTACGTGAATACAGAATGGGCGTGGAACTGAATGCTTCATTGAAACACAATGGTGTTATCTGCATTAGCTTTATTGCTTAGTGGCGGCGTTTCAGTTGTTGCCCTTTCCGTTATCTCAGTATCGTTTAAATGTACTCTATCTGCGTGTCAGAGGAGCGAGACACTCGTATGCAAGCAGAGCACGGAATTGTTAACAAGATTTCAAATAATTACCACATAGATTTGACCTCGGTTTATTATGATTAAACAAACTGACTTAACCGGTCTTCTACAATTTACTTTTAGCCTTTTAAACTCAAAATGGTTTAACTACACTACTGTTCGTGAAAATTGCAACACCAAGGAAACTCGTGAATGCAATGAATTTAATACCACAGAATAGGTACATGACAAGTATCATGTGGCATTGAGTCAAAAAGGCTCTGAGGGATTTCCCTCCACGCAGTTTGTAATAGAGCCCACAAATCCGTGACACGGGTTACTGGTCGACCCGTCGCTCTTCGAAGAAGGCTTGTACATTCCTCGCAATATGTGGCTGGGCATTGTCTTGCTGTGGAGATGCCTGAAGCAGGGTAAGTACCTCGGGCTGCATAACCAGTAACACATATTATGTTTGTTCTGTCGAGTATTACACTGACGTTACTGGCCCTCATGTGACGTCAGCACACCAAGTTATCCTAACAAACCAGGACATCTAATCTCAGGAACTGAGAAAAATGCGTCCTGGATTTCATAAAACCATATCAACAGAGTCTTCACCGAATCAGTTCCCAGTACGAGCCACTGGTGAGGTCCATTAAAGAGATACAGCAACTGTTGAAACATAATCAAAAACCTGCGGAGGAGATTGTTGACCATGTAAGTATTTTATACTGATACATTTGAGATTGTGCATATTCTGGGCGGATTCTCCCGCTATCCATTCCACCAATGTCTCCCTAATTCTCTTTTACTTTCATCCATCTCACTGTCATTTCATATCATCAATTTCCTCACTTTCATGCCAAGCTTCGGGCTCATTACCCATCCCGACTTCTGTCTGATCCAGAGTTTCTGCTCCTCAACTAGCGTCTGACACCAGGTGCTGTCCTGAAGTCCTGGAAGCGGGGGAGTGCTACATACAGGAAGGCAAACAAAAAAAAAAAAAAAAAAAAAGAGAGAGAAAGAAAGGAAAAGAAAGAGAGAAATAGAAAGAAAAAGCGAGAGAAAGAAAGACAAATAGAAAGAAAGGAAAGGAGAGAGAAAGAGGGAGAGAAATAGAAACAGAAAAAACGTAAGAGACAGAAATAGAAAGAAAGAAAAAGAGAGAGAAAGGAAGAGACATAGAAAGAAAAAGAGAGAACGTAAGGAAATGGGAGAGAAAAAGAAAAAGGAAGAAAGAAAAATACTGAGAAATAAAGAAAGAGAGAGAAAAAAAGAATGAAAGACAAAGAAAGACAGAAAAAGAAAGCAAGGAAAGAAAGAAAAAATTTGCACACATAGGAGGGCGAACTGACGTTTACTTTCTCTACTTAGTATATAATATGTAAGTAGAGAAGGCATTGCATTTCACTCAATAATTCGATACCGAGATTTCACTTGAAATAGACGTTTTAGGGTCCTCTGGATAAAAAAACAAAACAAAAAAAATCATTTTTAGAAAAAGATCCGCGCGCGTATGTGTGTGTGTGTGTTCGTGTGTCTGTGAACATGATAATTCCAAAGATGCATCACATCCCCCCCCCCCCAAAGTACTCTAAACACCATGTACATGAAAAAAAAATCGAAAATTTTGTTTTTCTCAAAAATGGTTCTAACGGTTTTCAATAAACTATTGTATATTAAAAATAATTATATGACAAACAAAGTGTATATCTGAAATTCTCCCTTATTTGCCCTAAGGCGGGCATTTCTTTTTATAAGCATAAGAACTCAATTCATATAACTCTGGATACACCTTCAACATTTGCATCAATATTTCCTACGAAAAGCATTATCCGGACGTTGACGCCGTCTTTATCAAGAATCACCGCACAGATTAAGGAACGACACGAATTTTGTGGATGTCGCTAATACTGCGCGGTAACCGTTAACCTCAAATCAACTTTTGACGCAAACATTTTGTCGCGTACTGAATTCCTATTGGTCAATCGTTTTGTCGTGTGTCGAGTCCTCAGTGTCGCTCCATTGTGAACCCATCATAACAATGTCAACGTCTGAATATCTATTTCTCTCCCTTTATTCCCTCCTGTAGGGTCATTAAATTATCTCTGCACTGCCGAGAGATCCGAGAATTGCCAGGAAAGTGGTGCCGGCAGCGAGATTGCAGACTCTAACGGGTCATCAAGAACTTGCTCCGCACCTTGCTGCTGGCCACCACTCGATAAAAGGTTGGTATCCATAGGTTTATCGCATTCGATTCCGATGGCGTGTTATGATTATCGGCGTTATCAGCGGCTGCAAGCGTATGAGTTATTTATTGTACTGGTTAGTATGGTCTACTAGGTAAATTGTGAGTTCTGACGTGAGCCTGAAGCGAAATCAATGCATCTACAGAGGAACGTGTGTTTCTTGTGGAAAACGTTTTTGATGAACGTAGAAATTATACTGAGAAAGTGAAACAAACTTTTGTTGTCAGGTTCCCTAACTCAAAACTACCGCACCGAGATATTGTGCGTGATTTAATAAATAAATGTAGGGAGTGAGGTTCCGTGCATGATGCTGTTAGAAGAGGAAGACCCAGTGTGCTAACAGAAGAAAAACTATCGGATAGAATACTTAAAAGTCCACAGAAATCAATAAGCAAATTGGCCCAACAATGTAACATTTCTTACGGTTCCGTGTACAAAGCAGTAAAAAAAAGCACTAGGTTTGTATCCATATAAGGTATCAGTCGTCCACGAATTAAAACCCACAGATCACGGGAAAAGAGTTCAGTATTGTGAATGGTTTCAGAGGTTTGTTTTGCACCATGGAATTGACGTGTCAGATAGGATATTTTTTACTGATGAAGCTTGGTTCCACTTATCAGGATGCGTAAATTCACAAAATACGCCGCGAGTATGGTCTACTGAAAATTCTAATGCAATTCAGGAAACCCCTTTACATTCAGAGAAAATTGGTGTATGGTGTGCGATCTCTCGGTCTCGAATTTTTGGGCCATTTTTTTTTTTTCCATAACTCAATTAATTCAGATGTTTATTGCTCGGATATTCTTTTCCCATTTATTTCACAGCTAAATGAAGATGAAGTGAACGGTGCATTTTTTCAACAAGATAACGCCACTGCTCATACATCACATAAATCCATGGGACTGTTAGTGGAAGTTTTTGGGGAAAGACTAATTTCTAAAAGTCTGTGGCCTCCGCGGTCTCCTGATCTTACCCCTCCGGATTATTTTCTTTGGGGAGCCGCTAAAGCTTCGATCTATAAGGACAATCCAAAACAATCGATGAGCTGGCAATAGCAGACTACATGACATCTGTAACAAAGGAGACAGTGTTCGAGAATAAATTAAAAGAAATAATTGAATTTGTGTCTTCAAGAAGATGGTAAACATTTTCAACATCTTCTTTAAACATGTTAATTGCATATTACTTTTCTACATTACCTTTCATGCATGAATATAGTGAACCTAGCAGTTTTCTTAACCAGCTAACGTTTTCACCAGACGCTCGCGCCAGCCAGTGCTGCCACCAGAATTCCCGACTCTAGGGGAATCTTGGTTACAAGGGAGGTGCAGAGCGACTTCTCGATGACCAGTTAGTTCAGTTTTAGACTAAGGCTCTTTTCTGAGTATTTCCTATTGGTTACGGTAACAATATGGCTACGTGATAGGTGGACGACAGGTTTCGAGACTTCGTCGAGGTTAGGCTAGGTTAGGTGTGTGTAAATGAACTGGATCGAAATAAGGGCTAAAAATGGACTTTCTGGAACTCGGTTCTGCTTTCCAATGTGAAATGTACAATCTTCCGTTCGTTCTGTCTGCTTGCGCATGAGCAATGGTACAGTCAAATCTAAAACTGAACCAGAATCTGCAATGTGGCGTGCTGGCAAAGGCACACTGGAGTTCTTACCTTAAATAAATGCTGAATATATTGACCCAAACAGGCAGCAGCATAGCAAGTTAAAGAGCAGCAGAAACTTAGTGATAACATCACAAGGATTCCTACTGATAAGCTTAGACGAGTGCTGCTTTATCTTAAGATACGTATTTTAGTGCACCTTTGCTGGAGACTCTCGGATCTCTCGCGCAGTGGACAGAGACCGCAACAGAGGTTACCTTATTATAACTTAACGACATATATATATTAACAACGAGATTATTCTTGTTTGAGACAAATAAACGAGGTCAGCAGAGTAATGCCGGATTCACAATGGAGCGACATTGGCGACGCGGCATGCGCGTCAAAACGATTGACCAATAGGAATTCAGAACTGACGCGACGAAACCCGTGCGAAGAAAGTTGAATTGGATTGAACTTTTACCGCGCGGCATGGTCGTCATCCACAGAATTCCTGTTGTTAGATATTCTGTGGTCCTTGTTAAAGTTGTTAAAAATGGTGTTAACATCAAGGGAAGTTCATTCGGTTTTTCATAAGCTTTTTTAACTAATACAAACGCTAAAGAAAATGAAAACTGTCTTGGACAACTAAAATTATACCTTCATTCCTGAGTATTCTCGTCATTAATTAAAACCACGTCTGTTGACTGAATATTAAATAAGCCCCTAACCTCAAAGTTACACAAAGAAGATTTTGTCTTTCGAATTGACTGTTTTTCTATACGAGGACCAATAATGTGCCAAAGATAGTCAAATAGTGATGGTGTCATTCGCATGTAATTCTCACATGATTCGAGATTACGGCATGAAAATCCCCCAATTGAATATAGGTCGACCCCACCAACGACGGAGCTTCTGCTATCTTCCTTGTTTCTGTCGTTTCTTCTTTTTAGAAGATACTGATCAAGAACTTTTTTTTAAATCCGCAGCCATTGCTTCAAGTGTGCTATGCACCGGCAGCGTTCAGTAATGTTAAAATGTACCGCCCTATTGTGAACACTAGTTTCCATTGCCAATGCGGTGTCACGATGTCGCATCGCCAGTATCGCTTCCTCGTGAACCCGGCATAACTTCTTGTCTCGATTTATCTTGCAGGAACACAAGCCAGCCTTGAACAGAGAAGAGTGCAGCGCCTGGACACTAACAAATGTGGCACCACTGATGAGAGAGGGCAAGTTCGGCAACCCTAAAATGATCGCCTCCCTTGTTTTTGTTGGTACTCCTGTGGACGCGGTGGGCGGGACTGGAGGCGGCCGTATGGCTCTTCACTGGGCTGTCAGCAGCGGGAGACTTGCTGACGCCAAGCAACTGTTGAGGCTGGGTGCCTCAGTCAACAAGCCAGCAGGAGTCTCCAGTAACACCCCCTTGCACATGGCGGCGTCCACGGGGACCTCGAAATGGTCCAGTTGCTCGTGGAGAACGGCGCCGTTATTGCAGCACTCAACAGTCAGTGTTACACTCCACTAGAAGTCAGCGACCTGCACGGTCATCACAAAGTATCCGAGTGGCTTCAACAGAACGCCGAGAAGTACTTGGTCTGTAAGCAGAAACGGCTCAGCACCTAGTTCTGCCAGATCTTCAAGTAACAAGCTTGTACCAGGATCAGCAAACTCCACGGCTGCCAGCGCTGCTTAGTGAGTTCCTGGATCAAGCAAACTTTCTTGCTGACGTCACAAAGCATTCAGTTGGATACAGGTTCAAAACTGTGAAGAGTGATGGATTTTGAAACTGTACGACGGGTAAAAGGTTGGATAAGTAAAGTCAGACTGAAAAATTCAATGCCATAGCCAGGATTGAACCACGGATCTCCCGGTCTCTAGCCGGTTGCTTTACCACTGAGTACCATGGTAAAATGCTGGCAGAGCATTAAATTTCTCAACTGCTCGCATGTTTCCCGGTGAACCACAAGAACTGATGCGAGTCAGTTGAGAAATTTAATACTATGCCGGCATGTTACCATGGTAGCCCAGTGGTAGAGCAACAGTCAAGAGACCAGGAGATCCGTGGTCCAAATCCCGGCTATGGCATTGAATTTTTCAGTCTGACTCTACTTGTCCAACTCCTGTCCTACACACGGCTTGTGTGAAAAAAACAATTAAATTAACGGGTAAAAAGTTATTTCACGGAAGACGTATTTTTTTACGCAAACTATTATAAATCAAATTGTTTTTGGAGCGAGTTTGATGGTTTATTTTTATATTTAAAAATATGATGTGTGACCTTCACATGACTTTCTCTACTTATTCCACAAAATATTTTTATACCCGTGTATGATCAATTTACTTTCATTTCATGAATTTACGAGAAAAAATGGTTAAATATTGAAAAATATTTGATATTATTGGACAAGGTTTGGCAACAGTTGATGATGGTTTAAATGTGTTTACACGTCTTTTTGTCAAACTGAAGTTCTTCAGAACACATTGATAATAATGTGCAAAGTAATTTACTATTAGGTCATGCCATAACAATTTGTAATGACATGATTTTACTTTCTCTAGCTCGTATGTGCAATGTACATAGTGGATAGAGAAAGTATTGTATTCCACACAAAAATTCGATTCGAGTTTCGCCGGAAATATATGTTTTGAGGTCTACTGAGTCCATAAAATGTATTTGTAGAAAAAAAGGTCCGTGTGTGTGTCTATGAGCAGCACAGCTCAAAAACGAAAAGACCGTTAGGTGCCAAACTTGGTATTTAAGATTAGTATCTCCCAAGGATGCGACTCGAAAATCCTCAACAAAATCCCACCCTTTACATGGAATGGCTCTAACGATTTTGATTAAAATACCGTATATTAAAGATATTTACGTCACAAATAAAATATATATGTTGAATTTGGTAGGAATAGAGTGTGAAGTGGTATTCATTCAGTTATTGATTTCCATTTTGAATTACCAGTTGTTGGACCAGCTATTAAAAGCTTGTGTACTCCCTTCTACTTACAAGGGAGCAAGTATTTCTGCTAATGTTTATCTCCGTTAGTATGAAGAATAGTTTGTTTGCAGAACAGGTAGAAAAAGTCATGTGAATGGAGAGGGGTTTTTCAACTTTATAAACCCATATTGTGTTACCAACAATAAATACATACGAGGGCCGTTTTCTTTCAACCTCCGATAGGGTATAAATAAAAAACAAATTCATAGAAGACAAGTATGTTATTACTAAAGGTTTTGTACACTTGTGGTTAATTTTCAACATAATCATTGAGACATTTATCGTAGCTGTGCGACGTTTGCGGAGAGCCATTCAAAACAAACGAAGAGCAATGCTGACTTGAGGAATTGTGTTGATCCATGACAACGCTCGTTCACACAACCCATCGGCTCCTTGAACAATTTCAATGGGACATTTTAGATCATCCGCACCCAGCGATTTGCAGCTTTTCTCTGAACTGAAGACGTGGCTAGGAAGACAGCACTTTCAAACTAACCAAGATCTTCAAAACAACGTCAATGTTCATTTGAAATCATTGACGGCTGCAACATTTTTTGAAGCGGGTATTGCAAAGCTTGTGCACAGGTACGATAAATGTCTCAATCTTTTCGGTGATTATGTTGAAAAGTAACCATAAGTGTACAAAACTTTTAGTAATAAAATATTGTTTTCTATGAAATTACCTTTTATTTATAGCCTATCGGAAGTTGAAAAAAACAAACAAAACGCCCTCGTAATTTAAGACATAAATCAACTGTTCCAGTCTTAATAATTTGTGAATGTTCTGTTTTTATTATTTTATAAAGCCCCGTTTTGTGATTAAAGTTTTAAACTTTTAGAAAATAGGAATAAGGTGGCGCCTTGGGCTAGTAGCTAGGAGTCATTTTGGCGGCCGGCTTTCTCTCGGTCCTCCAGGCATCCTCGCTTTCATTTCACCAATTGCTGTGTAATCATCCTTCTTTTCACCACCCAATCCCTCACTTTGATACCACATATCAAGCTGATCACCCATCCTGGCTTCTCTCTGCTCAACAGGCGTCTGGCCAAGATGCTGGCTTGTAAGCTCTATTCTGTACTTGCTTTAACTTGAAATGTGATAAATAGAAGGATATAACAATATATTCCTCACGACAGTTGGCAATCCTTAACTACCTCTCAATCTCTGATTGCAAAGGTTTCCCAACACCTGCTTGCAACAATGCGGTGATGGAAGATACCGGCATATTTTCCATTTCTCAGAGCAAGAAACAAGTACAACTGGTAACAACACCATTACAACTGACGCTGAGAGAGTAATAGGCAGTCAAGGATGACTGTGACAGGGTTTTACATCACTCGGACCATCATTAATGCACTCCACCTCCTAGGCTTAGCAGAAAAATGGTCATGTTTAATGTAAACCTCACGCACTAGAGGGGCTGTGAGTACTGTATACGAGAGGAAGGATGGAATGAAAGAAGGAAGGGACGGAGGGATGAAGGAAGGAGTGAAGGAGTGAGTGAGGGAGGGAGGGAGGGAGGCGAAAAGCGGGGAGTGAAGAAAAGAGGAAGTGAAGAATGGAGGTAGTAAGGAAAGAAGGAAGGAAGGGTGGGAGGAAGGGAGGGTGGAAGAGAGGAAGGGATAGATGGAGGAAGTGTTGGGGAGGAAGGAAGGAGGCAAAAAGTAAGTTCGGAAGGGTGGGAGGAAACAAGGGAGAGAGGGAGGGTGAGGGAGACACGGAGGGAGGAAGGAAGGACACAACATATAATGCTAAGCTGCTGGAAACTATTTTTGGTGCCCTTAGAGGCCCATTTTATAATTTGGGAAAAAACTTAACAGACCGCTTTTCCATTATTGACGAAATTATTTTGCTACATTTGCCGCGTTTCCTCTGATTCCTTAACCGGCTTTCATATCCCTTCCGAACACGCTGTCAGTTCAGCGGTCAAGAACTGTGAGCGTTAAAGCGATAGGTAATGGACTGGCCATCCACCGCGAGAGTGCAGCAAAAGGACGGGCAGGGCCCAAGTATAATAGCCGGTGTAATGGCACCTTGGAAGTGACTGCAGTTGAATGGATTCTGCTCCTTTCTTTAAAAGAAGGACGATTTCCCTCTTTCCTTTTAAAAACATCTGAAGCGTTCAATTCACATGACTTTCTCTAGCAGTGCCACAAACAAACTTTCCTTACAAATTCTTGTTCTTCTATCTGCTTCATGATAATCGAAATAAATATTAGTAAAATTGTCACATCTTCTAAAAGCTATCTCTATGTGAAACAATTAAATTCGTTTCCCTTTTGCATTCCCGGGAGTAAAACAAAAGAGATGAACGAAACCTGACTTCCTGCTTAAAAAAACAACTTTAAAATTGAAACAAGAAATATCTGGTAAAGCGTAAACTCTTCACTAAAAAAAAAAAAAAAAAAAAAAAAAAAAATAAATAAAAGAAAAAATAAACAATGTTACTGACACGTAAATTGTGTGTTTTAAGGAAATTACATTTTTTTTGTATAATAAGTTTTTGTCTATCTCTTAAGGTTTAGCAGTTATACGAAAGAATGAAGGGGTTTTCAAGTCTATTCCCAGAGAATTGTAAGTATACATTTCGTTTGTCATGAAAATATATTCAAAATATGACATTATAATCCAAATGGTTACACATGTTTGAGAAATCAAATTTTCAAAAAATGTTCCGAGTAAAGGGTAGTTGGGGTGGGGAGATTTCCTTGCAGACGAAGTTGTCGCATCCTTGTAAGTGAAACTTAAATACCAAGTTTGATATTTATCCGAGTTATCGTGTTCACAGTCACGTGGACACACGGACATTTTTCTAAACATTTTTTTTTAAATTAAGGAATCTCAGAAATGTATTTCGGGCGAAATCTCGGTATGGCAACGCAATACCTTCTCTACACGTGGTTGCTATGGGATTGCGTGGCCAGGAGTTGACAAGTTCCCGATCAGAAATATCTCGTAAACATTCAACTCCACGAAAAAAAGGTACGTGACATAAATTGCGCGTTTTAACGAGATCTTCTCTTTTTGTTTAGTAAGTTTTTGTCTATCTCTTACGGTTACGCAAAATTTAGCAAAATTCATCCAGAATAAAGAAGTTTTCAGAAGCTATTCCCAGAAAATTCAAGATATAAATTTTTATTTGTGATGGAAATGGCTTTAATTTATGGCACTTTAATCAAAATCGATAGAGCAATTTTTGAGAAAAACCAAATTTTCGAAAAATTTTCCATGTAGAAGGTAGTTTGAGGTGGGGAGATTTTTATCAAAATCTTAGTGTCGTATCCCTGGAAGATACTAAATTAGAATACCAAGTTTGGTATTTTACCAACATTTCGTTTTTGAGTTTTCGTACACAGACACACTGATACACGGGCACACTCACACCCACGCATCATTTTCTAAAAATGCTTTTTACTTTCTCTACACGTTCTATGTACATAGTGTATAGAGAAAATATTGCATTCCACACAAAAATTCGATACCGAGATTTCACCGGAAATACATGTTTTGGGTCCCCCTGAGTCCAAAAAAAGCATTTTTGGAAAAAGGTCCTTGTGTGCGTGTGTCTGTCTGTGTCTGTGGACAGCATAGCTCTAAAACATAAAGACCATTAAATATAAAACTTGGTATTTAAGTTTCGTATCTTCCAAGGATGCGACACGAAGATTTTCAAGAAACTCCCCCCATCCCCAACTACCTTTTACATGGAACTTTTTCAAAAAATTTGATTTTCTAAAAAATGGCCCTAAGGATTTTAATTAAAATATCATATATTAAGGATAGTTACCTGACAAATAAAATGTATATCTTGAATTTTCTGGGAGTAGCCTCTGAAGACTACTTTATTCTGGATGCATTTTAAGGAATTTTGTATAACTGGTAAACCGTAAGAGATGGACAAAAACTTACCACACAGAAACTGTAGAACACTTTAAAACACACAATTTATGTTGTATACATTTTTTTTTGTGGGGTTGATCGTTTTTGAGATATTCCTTGTTTTTGGTTTCAGCTTTAAAAAACTTATACTTTTCTCATACAGGAATCTGTCAACTCTTGTCCATACAAACAAAGGAACTTCAGTCACATAGCAACCAGCTTTTGACTATCACTTTAACCTATGCTACTCCCTTATTTCGCTTCTAATTACAAGGAAGCAAGTAATAAGACTATTTCTGTTATTTTTTTCTCGATTAACATGAAGTAAATAGAAGCATAAGCTTTTTACCAAAAATTTGTTGGAGAGATGTAGAGAAAGTCATGTGAATGGAACACATCAGATTTTTTTGAATACAGGGGACCCTAAAGCATCTATTTTTGGTGAAATCTCGGTATTTAAATTTTGGATGGAATGCAATGCTTTCTCTAGCTGCTATGAACATTGTACATACGTGACACGATGCTCAAGGTATAACATCTCGCTTCTAAGCCGGGTATGGAACAAGTGATCTCTATTATATCAACGCACGTTTGATTGTGCTGTAACTGCAGTGAATATAGATGTACGTATATATTGGCACGGAATCTCCGTCTCTCTGGATTTTACTGCAAGGAGATTATTCCCAGCGCGCGGAAGTCATCTTCAGAAAGAGCTGCATTTATCTCAATGTTTTCGACCACCACAAAATGACAGCGTTCCTGTTTTTATCGTCTTTCTTGGCAGGAAAAGAATTCAAGCAGACAAACGTGCTGCTTCTTCTTTAGAACAGTGTTGCATTCGTGCAATTCTTCAGACTTCTGTTCACATATCTCGACTGATCTCTGAAACTTCTATTGTCTAATCATGGTGTATTACTTTCTCAAATGTACATTACCAGGTTGCCCGTAATGGTTTTCTCTATTACCATAATGTAGATAAAAGAATAGGCGCCCTCCGTGGTGTAATGGTTACCATGCTGACTTCATATACCCAAGGTCGCGGGTTCAAACCCGGCGGAGGACGATAGATTTTTCCGGGCGTAAAAATCCTTAGCATGGCTTCCTTCGGAAGGGAAGTAAAGCCGTGGGTCCCGTGTCGTAGATTTACGGCACGTAAAAGAACCTCAGGCCTGATAGAGAGGCCTCTGAGCAAAATTAAACAGTCTTTCACGCCCAATATAGAATGGGACGCTGAGAACCACAGCAGTTAAAGAGCGTCCCTAAATAACACGCCATTTATTTTTATTTATAAAAGAATAATCTTCCTCCGCGTTCGTGTGCTTAGAGATCTGACTTCTCACCCGGAGGTGCCGGGTTAGATTCCCGGCTGGGGCGGTGAATTTTTCTTTAACCAGAATTATTGCCTATCCCCCACAGAGTCTGGAAGTATGTATGTGAGAGTGAACGTTTGAGAAAACAAAACGATTTAAACCCAACGTAAAGAACCTATAGACAACGAGTTGCTTCTAATATAAAGCCCGCGATATCATCTCAGATGTTACTTGAAACAAAGATACATATTTTATAACAATAGAGTCGTGTTAATGGAACACATTAGTTTTAATATTTTTTATTTTCTATTTTTTTGTATAGACTTAACCGTTATCGAGACATTTCTTGCTATTGGTTTCAATTTCAAACCGCTTAAATTTAATCAAACGGAAAGTCATCTTTCGTTTTGTGCCTCCTTTGTTTTACTTCTGGTCATGTAAAGAAAACCGAACTTCAATTGTTCAAATACCAGCCACGTATTGAAACATTTGACTATCACTTTATCCTACTATATTCCCTTATTTCCCTCCTACTTACAAGAAAGCAAGTAACAAGACAATTTATGATAATGTTTATCTCGACTAGCATGAAGTAGATAAAACAATATTTTAAAAGAAAAGTTGTTTGTGGAAGAGGTAGAGAAAGTCATGTGAATGGAACACATCAGATTATTATTATTATTATTATTATTATTATTATTTTGTAGAATTAACCGTTTTCGAGATATTTCTTGTTATTGGTTTCAATTTTAAACTATTTAAACTTTTCTCAAACGGAAGTCATCTTTCTTTTCGTTCCTCCTTACTTTTACTCCTGCCCATGCAAAGAGAACCGAACTTCAACTATTTCACATCGCGACCAGCTTTTAAAACATTTGACTATCACTTTAACCTAGTGTATTCCCTTATTTCCCTCCTACTTACAAGGAAGCAAGTAATAAGATAATTTCTGTTAATGTTTCTCTCTATTATCATGAAGTAGACAAATATAGTTTGCAGGAAGAGTTTGTTTGCAGAACAGGTAGAGAAAAATCACGTGAATTAAATAATAAGCTTTTTTAGTTATTATTATTATTATTATTACTTTGTTTTGGGTGACCTATATACATATATTACCGTTGAAATCTCGAAATCGAATTTTCGGTGGAGGACGATCGATTTTTTTCGGACGTAAAAATTCATAGCATGGCTTCCTTTGGAAGGTAAGTAAAGTGCGTAGTCCCGTGTCGTAGATTTACGGCACGTAAAGAACCTCAAGCTTGATAAAGAGGCCTCTGAGTAAAATTAAGCAGTCTTTCATGCCCACTATAGAAAGCAGTTAAAGAGCGTCCATAAATAAAACTCCATTTCATTTTTATCGAATTTTCGGATGGAACACAATACTTGCTTGGCGGCAAAGTAAACATCTGGCAACGCTGCTAACACGCACTTGTGCAAAGAACGCACCGACCCTTTTTCTCTGCAGCATTAATTTGAAGGCCAGTGGCCCCTTTTTAAATGTGATTGGTATTGAGGAAGCCTGACGAGCGTCTCAGGTGACATTTCACGCCCTCTATTTGTTTTTGACTTGCTGTTCAAGAGCAAGCAACAATATCCTGTAGCGTCTTCCAATTTCACTTCAGCACGACAGCATCAAATAATTTGTGGTAAAACTGACAAACTATTTCCCAAGGTTTGGTAGATACGAAACACTTTTCTCTGCCACGAGGGGCGTTCAAATAAGTTCTTAGAAAAAGATACAAAAAACAAATTATTTTTGGTAGACTTTTCTACTTTCTCTAGCCCCAAATGTACAAGTGGATAGAGAAGGTATTGTATTGCACTAAAAAATTCGACACCGAGATTTCACCGGAATACTTTTTTTAGGACCCACCTGTTTCTGAAAATGCCTTTTTACTTTCTCTACACGTACTATGTACATAGTGTATAGAGAAGGTATTGCACTCCACCAAAAAATTCGATACCGAGATTTCACCGGAAACATATATTTTAGGGTCCCCCATATCTAAAAAAAGCATTTTCAGAAAAAAGTCTGTGTGAGTGTGTCCGTGTGTCTCTGAACACGATAACTCAAAAACGAAAAGTCACTAAAATACCAAACTTGGTAATTAAGTTTAGTATCTTCCTGCGTCGCGAAGATTTTCAGGAAAATCCCCCCACCCCAAACTACCCTTTACATGAAACTTATTTCGAAAATTTAGATTTTCTAAAAAATGGCTCTAACGATTTTGATTAAAATATCGTATATTAAAGAAATTTACCTGACAAATAAAATGTATATTTTGAATTTTCTGGGAATAGCCTCTGAAGACTACTTTATTCTGTATGAATTTTACGGAATTTTGCATAACTGCTAAAACGAAAGAAATGGACAAAAACTTACTACACAAAAATGTAGAGCACAGTAAAAAAAAAATGTTGTATACATTTTTTTGTGGAACTGATCGTTTTTGAGATATTCATTGTTTTTGGTTTCAGCTTTGAAAAACTTATACTTTTCTCATAAAGGAATTTGTCAACTCGTGTCCATATAAACAACGGAACTTCAGTCACATAGCAACCAGCTTTTGACTATCACTTTAACCTATGCTACTCCCTTATTTCTCTTCTACTTACAAGGAAGCAAGTAATAAGACTATTTCTGCTAAATAGAAGCATAAGCTTTTTAACAATAATTTGCTGCAGAGATGTAGAGAAAGTCATGTGAATGGAACACATTCGATTTTTTGGATACACATATTTGCGGTGAAATCTCGGTATTGAAATTTTGGGTACAATAAAACACCGTCTCTATACACTATGTACATGGTACGTGTAGAGAAAGTAAACTTTTCAGAAATGTTGATTAAATTTCATGGATGCAACATGTTAAGGATGAAATGAAGGTGCAGTTGCATGTTGTGGATGAGGTGAGAGAAGGAGAGACACCAGACAGAGACATTATCTGCCTTATCGCACAATTACAATATATGATTGTTTATCGATATCTGTGATAACAAAGAACGGTGTGACTGCTATCAGGAGCTGTAGTGTTAATGGCTGGACCATGCGACGAGTTTGTTATACAGGTTCGTTTCTCTTCTTGTCATTGGGTTATTCCCGTTGTTAAACCCGCCTCAGTGGTGTGTCCTACAGGAATAATAAGGATTATAGTGCTTCTTACACGTATGTAGAATCTGCATGGTACGTAGAGAGGATATTGTATTCCACTCAAAATTCTTTATCAAGATTTTACTTGAAATGCATGACTTTAGGACTCCTGAATACAAAAAACCACTTTAAGAAAAACGTCAGTATGTGTGTGAGTCTGTTTGTTGAAACACTTATTCTTTATTTACTTCATGCTACTCGAGAAAAATTAGCAGAAATAGTCTTATTACTCGCTTCCTTGTAAGCAGGAGTGAAATAAGGGAGTACCATAGGTTAAAGTGATAGTAAAAAGCTGGTTGCTATGTGACTGAAGTTACTTTATTTTTATAGACAGAAGTTAACAAATTCCTGTACGAGAAAAGTATAAGTTTTTTTAAAGCTGAAACCGAAAAAACAGGAATATCTAAAAAACGATCAGCTCAAAAAAAAATGTAAATTACATAAATTGTATGTTTTATCGTGATCTACATTTTTTGTACAGTAAGTTTTTGTCTATCTCTTAAGGTTTATGAGTTATACAAAATTCAATAAAATCATCCAGAATAACGAGGTCTTCAGAGGCTCTTCCCATAAAATTCAAAATATACATTTTATTTGGCAAATAAATATCTTAAGTACAAGGGATTTTAATCAAATCGATAGAGCCATTTTTAAGAAAATCAAAATTTTCGATTTTTTTTCCATATAAAGAGTAGTTAGGGGTGGGGGAATTTTCTTGAAAATATTCGTGTCGCATTCTTGGAAGATACCAAACTTAAATACCAACTTTGGTATTTAAAGGTATTTTCGGTTTTGACACACACATACAAACTGAGAGACACACACGGACATTTTTCTAAAAATATATTTTTTGGATTCAGGGGGTTTCAAAACATATATTTCCGGTGAAATATCGTTATTGAATTTTGGGTGCATTACAATACCTTCTATGTACATATTATGTGTAGAGAAAGCAAACATATTAGTAGAAATGCTCTCATTCTTAGCTCCTTACAGGTGGATAGAAAATAAGCTAAAACGATAGTCAACTCTTTCAAAAGCTGGTTGCTATGTGCTTGAAATCCATTTCTTTGCAAGGCCAGGAGTTGAAAACTTTCCGTTTGAGTATTTTAAAAAGAAAAACTATAACTAGGAAGTTCTTAGCAATGGTAAATTCCAAGAAAATAACGGATATGAATAATATGTGTGTTTTAACGAGATGTACACTTTTGTGTAGTAAATGTTTGTCCATTTCTTACGGTTTACCGGTTATACAAGATTCAGTAAAATCTATCCAGAATAACGAGGTTTTCAGAGGCTATTCCCAGAGAATTCAAGACATACATTGTATTTGTCATGTAAATATGTTTAACATGTGACATTTTAATAAAAATCGTCAAAGCCATTTTTGAGAAAATCAAACTTTTCGACATTTTTTCCATGTAAAAGGCAGTTTGGGTTGGAGGAATTTTTCTCAAAATCTTCGTGTCGCATCTCTGGAAGATACTAAACTTAAATACCAAGTTTGATATTTTACCGACTTTTAATTTTTGAGTTATCGTGTTCAAAGACACACGGACCTTTTTCTGAAAACGCTTTTTTTGGTACAGGGGACCTTAAAACATATATTTTCGGTGAGATCTTGGTATCAAATTTTTAGGTGGAGTGCAATACATTCTCTATATACTATGTACATAGAACATGTAGAGAAAGAAAAAATCTGATGTGTTCCATTCACATGACTTTCTCTACATCTCTACAACAAATTATTTTATAAAGCTTATGCTTTTATTTACTACATGCTAATCGAAAAAAATTTAGAAGAAATAGTCTTATTACTTGCTTCCTTGTAAATAGAAGCGAAATAAGGGAGTAGCATAGGTTAAAGTGATACTCAAAAGCTGGTTGCTATGTGACTGAAGTTCCTTTGTTTGTGTGGATAGGAATTGACAAACTCTGTGTGAAAAAAATATAAGTTTTTCAAAGCTGAAACCAAAAACAAGGAATATCTAAAAAACAATCAACTTCAGGAAAAAAATGTATATAGCATAAATTGTGTGTTTTAACGTGCTCTACATTTTTTGTGTGGTAAGTTTTTGTCCATCTCTCACGGTTTAGCAGCTATGCAAATTCCGTAAAATTGATCCAAAATAAAGTAGTCTTCAGAGGCTATTCCCAGAAAATTCAAGATATACATTTTATTTGTCAGGTAAATACCTTTAATATAGGATATTTTAATCAAAATCGTTAGAGCCATTTTTAAGAAAATAAAAAATTTCGAAAAAAAGATCTAGTTAAGGGTAGTTGGGAGGGGGTGGGCAATTTTATTGAATATCTTCGTGTCGCATCCTTGGAAGATACTACACTTAAATACCGGGTTTGATATTCAACGGTCTTTTCGTTTTTGAGCTATTCTGTCTATAGACACGCATACACACGGAGCTTTTTCTGAAAATGGCTTTTTTTTATTCAGAGGGACCCAAAACATGTATTTCCGGTGAAATCTTGATATCGAATTTTTGGGTGGAGTGCAATACGTTCTCTATACACTATGTACATAGTACGTGTAGAGAAAGGAAAATCTATCGAATGAACAGAATCTTAAGAAGGCATTTTCTGAAAAAAACATAAATCGTTTAAAACCGTCTTAAGGAAATTCAACACATTGGAAAAATATCCATTTAAGGGGTATTCTCTTCTATAAACCTTCGTGCTATAGCCTTAGAAGATGTTGAACTAAATACCAAGTTTGGTACTAAAGCGCCACGAGAGTAATATCCACTATGTGGGGGAAAACAAGATATATAATGCGTTTTTACTTTCTCTACACGTACTGTGTACATAGTGTATAGAGAAGGTATTGTAATGCACCCAAAAATTCGATAGCGATATTTCACCGGAAATATATGTTTTAGGGTCCCCTGTATCCAAAAAAAGCATTTTCACAAAAAGATCCGTGTGTGTGTGTGTGTGTGTGTGTGTGTGTGTGTGTGTGTCTGAGAACACGATAACTCAAAAAAAAAGTCGGTAAAATACCAAACTTGGTATTTAGGTTTAGCATCTTCCAGGGATACGACTCGGAGATTTTGAGAAAAATCGCCCCTCAAACTACCCTTTAAATGGAAAAACTTTCGAAAATTTTTATTTTCTCAAAAATGGTCTAAAGGATTTTGATTAATATACCATATATTAAAGATAATATTGCTAATAAAATATTTATCTTGATTTTTCTGTGGATAGCCTCTAAAGACCTCTTTATTCTGAATGAAATTTCCTGAATTTTGCGTAACTGGTAAACCGTAAGAGATAAGACAAAAACTTACTACAGAAATATGTAGATCACGTTAAAAACACAATTTATGTCCTATAGTATTTTTTCGTGAAATGGACCATTTCTGAGATATCCCTTGTTATTTGTTTCAGATTTAAAATGCTTATTTTTCTCTTACGGAAGGTTGTAAACTCCTGGCACTGCATAGCAACGGATTTCAGCTACACGGCAACTAAGTTCTCCATGTTCAGATGTGGGATGTTATTAGCAAAGGATAAGTTCGGTGTACTCATCTAACGTCACGTGGTGGTCTATCGCTGAGGAGAGATTAAAATATTATTATGCTTTCCAAAGTAATCTCTACAATATGGTACTGGTAGAGACAACATCCCATTGATGGTATAAAGCCCTCCTCAGTGTTACGCAATGTTTTGTTCATTACCAAGTCATTTCTCAGGAAGAGCGTTGGTTAGGATGAGCAACTGTTGGTTCTTCTGCAGCGGACTCTATATTAGTCCTGTTGGTGATACTGAACTGGATGTTGCCTTTGTTAAAGAGCCAGGGATGACTTTGGGTTGTACTGAGGATGAGCAACTGTTGGTTCTTCTGCAGCGGACTCTATATTAGTCCTGTTGGTGATACTGAACTGGATGTTGACTTTGTTAAAGAGCCAGGGATGACTTTGGGGTGTAATGAGGATGAGCAACTGTTGGTTCTTCTGCAGCGGACTCTATATTAGTCCTGTTGGTGATACTGAACTGGATGTTGCCTTTGTTAAAGAGCCAAGGATGACTTTGGGTTGTAATGAGGATGAGCAACTGTTGGTTCTTCTGCAGCGGACTCTATATTAGTCCTGTTGGTGATACTGAACTGGATGTTGACTTTGTTAAAGAGCCAGGGATGACTTTGGGGTGTAATGAGGATGAGCAACTGTTGGTTCTTCTGCAGTGGACTCTATATTAGTCCTGTTGGTGATACTGAACTGGATGTTGACTTTGTTAAAGAGCCAGGGATGACTTTGGGGTGTAATGAGGATGAGCAACTGTTGGTTCTTCTGCAGCGGACTCTATATCAGTCCTGTTGGTGATACTGAACTGGATGTTGACTTTGTTAAAGAGCCAGGGATGACTTTGGGTTGTAATGAGGATGAGCAACTGTTGGTTAATCTGGTGATACTCAACTAAATGTCATGTTTGTTACAGAGTCAGCTGTGAGTTTGAGCTATAATCAGTATGGACATCTGCTGGTTGATCTGGTGATACTCAACTAAATGTCATGTTTGTTACAGAGTCAGCTGTGAGTTTGAGCTATAATCAGTTTGGACAGCTGCTGGTTAATCTGGTGATACTCAACTAAATGTCATGTTTGTTACAGAGTCAGCTGTGAGTTTGAGCTATAATCAGTATGGACAGCTGCTGGCTGATCTGGTGATACTCAAGTAAATGTCATGTTTGTTACAGAGTCAGCTGTGAGTTTGAGCTATAATCAGTTTGGACAGCTGCTGGTTGATCTGGTGATACTCAACTAAATGTCATGTTTGTTACAGAGTCAGCTGTGAGTTTGAGCTATAATCAGTTTGGACAGCTGCTGGTTGATCTGGTGATACTCAAGTAAATGTCATGTTTGTTACAGAGTCAGGTGTGAGTTGGAGCTATAATCAGTATGGACAGCTGCTGGCTGATCTGGTGGTACTCAACTAAATGTCATGTTTGTTACAGAGTCAGCTGTGAGTTTGACCTACAACGAGGATGGGCATCTGTTGGCTCATCTGTAGCGGACTCTACCTTAGCTTTAATGCCATGCTGGTGATAGTGATGTTACACTGTGACCCTCAGAGTGCCATCTACTTCCTGAGCAGCAATGGCACTGATCAGCTGGCCGAGGTGCCTGTGGGCTCGCTAGTATTTGGGCTGGACATGGCCTGTGCCGTGCAGGTTCTCGTCAACTGTCTCGCCTTGCTCCGTGGCGCGCTCCTGCAGTGTCGCAGCTCCCTCGTGTTCTGGCTTTGGACTCATGCCTTCCTGCTGGCCTTCTACTTCGTGTACCTCCTCGCCGGCTCGCTGCTGTACAGCATCGCCAGGGACGAGACCAAGGTGCTGCTCATGCTGTACGGTTTCGTCAGTATGCTGGTCTGCGCTCTCGTCTGGAAGCTGGTGTTCGACTACGTCAGAAATATGGACAGAGAGACACTGATATGTCTGTGAAATACTCTAGAGTAATGCTATGTTATCTAACCTACCTCAGTCATCCAGAAAGTAACGAACGTTTCAAACAATAACGAAAGATATCAACACAACTTTATTTACAAAGTTACAGCATCTCACTCTATTTCTCAACGTAATCGTCATTGCTATCAAGGTATTTATTGTCACGTGGTACCAGTGTTTCGATGACAATGTTATACTTTTCTACCGCTAAAGACCTGAGGCAAGATGTTGAGGTTTCCACCCAAAAAGTCATGTATGGTGACCAAAGTAAAATACCGGATTTTCTGAGTACTTTTATCAAAATTTGCGTTCAAATGTTGATAATTGATGAATTGATGAACTTCCACTCCTGTCTTTATCGTACACACTGGTTATTCGTAAATTATGTGACATTTCCTCATTGAAGACTGGTTCATTGCATTATCATTATACGCTTGCGTTATTTGTCAATAAAATTCGATTGACGCAACATTTTGTGCATTCATACAAACGAACAAATTCTTTGGGGGCAGAAAAGTATAACATGGGCATTGATAAATTGGTACCACGTGACAATAAATTTCTTGGCAGAATGGAGATACCGTTGAGAAACAGAGTAAGGTAGTGCAACTTTGTAAATAAGTTTTGTTATTATTCAGTTATGTCAAATGGTCTGCCACTTTCTGGATGGTGCTCGTATACGTCTCTGTAACGGCAGTACAATACTCTACCAAATTCAGAATAAAATACTTCGAGCACGGCTATAAATCAAGTTGCATGTTTTATAAATACCAGGTGTCTAGAAAAAACATTCCTTATTACAGAAGAGACAGCATGCCCCAAAAGCAGAAACACAATTCCTGTTTGTTCAAACTCGGCTTCCTAGAATACAGGCGCACGTCGGCATGTTACTCATAGCCAAAGACGACTCGGTGATAATAATAAAAATCTTAAGTGTTTCATTCACATGACTTTCTCTACATCCCTGCAACAAATTATTGTTAAAAAGCTTTGCTTCTATTTACTTCATGTTAATCAAGATAAACATTAGCAGAAATTGTCTTATTACTTCCTTCCTTGTAAGTAGAAGGGAAATAAGGGAGTATCATAGATTAAAGTGATAGTCAAAAGCTGGTTGCTATGTGACTGAAGTTCCTTTGTTTGTATTGACAGGTGTTGACAAATTCCTGTATGAGAAAATTAAAAGTTTTTTAAAGCTGAAACCAAAAACAAGGAATATCTAAAAAAAGATGCACTCCACGAAAAAGAAATGTATGCAACATACATTGTGTGTTTTAACGAGCTCTACATTTTCTATTCAGTAAGTTTTTGTCCATATCTTACGGTTTAACAGTTATGCAAAATTCCGTAAAATTCATCCAGAATAAATTAGTCTTCAGAGGCTATTCCCAGAAAATTCAAAATATACATTTTATTTGTCAGGTAAATATCTTTAATATATGATAGTTTAATCAAAATTGTTAGAGCTATTTTTAAGAAAATAAAAAATTTTCAAAAATTTTCCATGTAAAGGGTAGTTAGGGGGGGGATTTTCTTGAAATCTTCGTGTCGCATTCTTGGAACATACTGAACTTAAATACTAAGTTTGGTATTCAACTGTCTTTTCGTTTTTACGTACTCACTTTCTCCTCTACTTTCAAAGAAGCAATAATAAGACCATTTCTGGTCAGGTAGAGTCAGACTGAAAATTTCAATGCTGGTACCGGAATTTCAATCACGGATCTGCCGGTCTCTTGCCGATTTATGGTGTCCACCACCCACCGACCCACACACACACACACACACACACGGACCATTATATATATTTTTTAATTTCTGTCCATTTTGGTGAAAACTGTAAAGTTGTCTTGTTTAAAATGGTGTCATTGGAAAACTAAACGAGGTAACTATGGTTACAAGCTAGTCTGGAGTTTAACTATACGATGCTGCTAGTGTTAAACATACATTTCATTTTTGGGTGGAACACAGCACTTTGTGCAGCTGCTATGACTATTGCAAAAGATTCCGGCTTTGAAGGCGGTCGCAATTAGACTAATGCTCGTAACCACTCCATGTAATTGACCAGTAAGACGACACTTCAGACCACAATTACCATTAACGACAATGCAATTGCCCGCGACAATCTCTCTTTGATGTCATGTTAGTGTACGTTACTATATCTCGACTGATTGCAATCGACAATCGATTTTACGTTACAAAGGTGAAACTCCACCGCCTACTATATATGTACATACTCTGACCTCGCTCAGAGCAGGCGTTTAGCGACGCGTGCCACCTAGCCTAAATATTATTGTTACTTTCTCTGCACGTACTGTGTACATAGTGTATAGAGAACGTATTGCACTGCACCCAAAAATGCCATACAGGGATTTCACCAGAAATATATGTTTTAGGGTCCCCTGTATCCAAAAAAAGCATTTTCAGAAAAGGTCCGTGTGTGTGTTCGTGTGTCTGTGAACACGATAACTCAAAAACGAATTGATATTTAAGTTTAGTACCTTCCAAGGATGCGACACGAAGATTTTCAAGAAAATCTCCCCATCCCCAACTACCCTTTACTTGGAACTTCTTTCGAAAATTTTGATTTTCTCAAAAATGGTTCTAATGATTTTGATTAAAATATCGTATATTAAAGATATTTATCTGACAAATCAAATGCATATTTTGAAATTTCTGGGAATAGCCTTCCGTTACTATGCACGCCCAGGGGTTGACGAGTTTCTGCACGAGAAAAGTTTAAGCATTTAAAACTGTAACGAATAACTAGAAACGGTCAACTTCACGAAGAAAAATGTATATGGTCTTAACGAGATCTACTTATTTGTGTGCCACTTACGGTTTACCAGTTGTACAAAAGTTATCCTGAAGGTTATCTTCAGAGACTATTCCCAGAAAATTCAAGATATACATTTTATTTGTCATGTAATTATCTCTAATTTGCGGTATTTTTATCAAAATCGTTAGAGCTATTTTTGAGAAAATCAAAAATTTCGAACATTTTCCCTGTAAAGGATATTTTGGGCTGGGGAATTTTCTTGAAAATCTTCGTGTCGCATTCTTGGAAGATACGAAACATAAATACCAAATTTGGTGTTTAACGGTCTTTTAGTTTTTGAGCTATGCTGCCCCCCTCCCACATACACACGGACATATTTCTAAAGTGTTTGTTTACTACACGTACTATGTACATAGTGTATAGAGAAGGTATTGCATCCAAAAACTCGATCCCGAGATTTCAGCGGAAATACATGCTTTGTGTCCCTGCGATTCCAAAAAAATCATTTTCAGAAAAAGGTGCCGCGCGCTGTGTGTGTGTGTGTGTGTGTGTGTGTGTGTGTGTGTGTTAGTTTGGTATCTTCCAAGTATGAGACACGAAGATTTTCAAGAAAATCCCTCCCCCACATTCAACTACCGTTTACATGGAAAAAAATTCGAAAATTTTGATTTTCTCGAAAATGGCTGTAACAATTTTGATTAAAATCTCTTACATTTAAGATATTTACATAACAAATAAAGTGTATATCTTAAACTTTCTGGGAATAGCCTCTGAAGACATGTTTATTCTGGGTGAATTTTACGGAATTTTGCATAACTACTAAACCGTAAGAGATGCACAAAAACTTACCGCTCAAAAAATGTAGAGCACGTTAAAACACACAATTTATGTAATACACATTTTTTTCATGGAGTTGATCGCTTTTTAGATATTCCTTGTTATTAGCTTCAGCTTTGAAAAAAAATATACTTTTCTCATAGAGAAATTTGTCAACTCCTGTCCATAAAAACAAAGGAACTTCAGTCACAAAGCAACCAGCTTTTGACTATCACTTTAACCTATGGTACTCCCTTATTTCGCTTCTACTTAAAAGGAAGCAAGTAATATGGCCATTTCTGCTAATTTTTTTCGATTAGTATGCAGTAAATAGAAACATAAGCTTTTTAACAATACTTTTTTGCAGAGATGTAGAGAAAGTCATGTGAATGGAACACATCAGCTTTTAGCTTGATACACTTTTTCCAGCGCTTCTCCAACTCTCAAAAAGCAGGATTTCGGAACGTCCTCATATCGACATTGTTTGCAAGATGACCTCTTTTTTCCTTTAACCTGGTTTGGTCATATCGGTCGATGACTGCAATTGGTGATAAGATGTTCAAATGATCTCGGGGTCCATGGAGCTTAAAGTTACTCGACATTCGTCTTCTCAGGATAAGGGAAAGCCTTATCCGTGCAACTCACCCTAAGCGAAATTCGAACTCACGAGCTTTTGAACGTGAGGCAGACATGCTACCCAGGCGGGCAACCGTCAATGGGGCCAAATCTGGTGAGTACGATGGATGCTATAGTTTTCACCATTGAAACTGAGCCCTTGCATTGTCGTGATGGAAGACTTTTAAAACATTTGACTATCGTATTCCAAGACAACATTTGTGCTAATTTACCTCGACCAGCGTAAAGCATAAGCTTTTTAGCTGTAATTTCTTACAGAGACAGTTTTGTGAACGGAACACGTCAGATACTTTACTAAAAACATGTTTCTCTACATTTCTGTAAGACATTATTCTATTTATTTCATGCTAATCGAGAAAAAAATAGCAGAAATAGTCTTATTACTTGCTTCCTTGTAAGTAGAAGCGAAATAAGGGAGTACCATAGGTTAAAGTGATAGTCAAAAGCTGGTTGCTATGTGACCGAAGTTCCTTTCTTTGTATGGACACGAGTTCACAAAGTCCTGTATGAGAAAAGTATGTTTTTTTATAGCTGAAACCAAAAACAAGGAATATCTCAAAAACAATCAACTCCATGAAAAAAATGTATATAAGATATACTGTGTGTTTTAATGTGCTCTACATTTGTTGTGTGGTAAGTTTTGTCCATCTCTTACGGTTTCGCAGTTATGCAAAATTCCGTAAAATTGACCTAGAATAAAGTAGTCTTCAGAGGCTATTCCCAGAAAATTCAAAATATACATTTTATTTGTCAGTAAATATCTTTAATGTACGATATTTTAATCAAAATCGTTAGAGCCATTTTTGAGAAAATCAAAATTTTTAAAAAAAGTTCCATGTAAGAGTAGTATGGGGTGGGGGGATTTTTCTCAAAATCTTCGTGTCGCATTCTGGAAGATATTAAACTTAAATACCAAGTTTGGTATTTTACCGACTTTTCGTTTTTGAGTTATCGTGTTCACAGACACACACACACACACACACACATGGACCTTTTTCTGAAAATACTTTTTTTTTGGATACAGGGAACCCTAAAACATATATTTCCGGTGAAATCTCGGTATTGAATTTTTTGGTGGAGTGCAATACCTTCTCTATACACTATGTACGTAGTAGGTATAGGGAAAGTAAATACACCAAATAAAGTGTCGAACAAAAGTTAATGTTTCAGATGTAAAATATTGTTAAGGACTTGATATAGTACTGGTGTTTAAGACAGAATGGGCTGCATTTCTGGGGGGTGGTCCCCGGGGTATCGTGACACGTATGTTTTACACTGGCAGCATCTTTATTATTCCTCTCCATTAGTCATAGGGATGGATACCACTGCGCTACGTCTTCCTTCATGCACTCGGAATTGCTTCATTTGAAATTTTAATTTTTTTTTCTTCAAGCGGCCTTATAAATAATACAAAGGATGCTGCAGCTCCAGCAGATACAGTCCTTCTCACCAAACGTGCCTAGCATTGTCTTTACTTAATTGTACTGCGGGCAGATCACTTCATTAGCGTGCACTTGGATCTCTCCCAGACAGTGCAGCTCAACTATTAAAGCACTAATGCATTAGGCGGTCATCTGACTGGAGTGATATTGTCACAGCTGATGTTCATTCCTTTGAAATCTTATCGCACCTGACGTTCGTTTGTTTATTGGTAACAAGGTGACAGTCAACCTTCACTTTTAATAACTGTCAGTTCCACAATTCTACTTTCAATTAATTCACTTACAATGTTTATTTAAAGTTGTATCAGTTCATAATGTATTTAATTCAAAAATTTTGACGTGTTCCATTCACATGGCTTTCTCTACATGGATGTAACAAGATATTGTTAAAAAGGACGTCATTCTACCTACTTTATATAATCAAGATAAACATTAGCAGAAATTGTCTTAATCATTTACTTCCTTGTAAGTAGAAGGGAATACACTTGGTTAAAACGATAGTCAAATCTTTTAAAATGTGGTTGCTACGTGGTTGAAATCCTTTCTATGCAAGGCTAGGAGTTTACAACTTTCCGTGGGAGAAAAGTTTAAGTACTTTAAATCTGAAACAAATAACAAGGAATATCCCAGAAATAGTAAATTCCACGAAAAAAGTATATGACATAACATTTTTTGTGTAGTAAGTTTTTATCCATCTGTTACCGTTTAGCAGTGCAAAATTCCGTAAAATTGATCCAGAATAAAGTAGTTTTCAAAAACTATTCCCAGAAAATTCAAGATATACATTTTATTTGTCAGGTAAATATCTTTAATATACGAGATTTTAATCAAAATCGCACACATACACGGACCTTTTTCTGAAAATGCTTTTTTTTAGATTCAGAGGGACCCAAAACATGTATTTCCGGTGAAATCTCTGTATCGAATTTTTGTTTGCGATATAACACCTTCTCTACACACTATGTACATAGTATGTGTAGAGAAAGTCAAATGCTTTTTTCGGATATAGGGGACCATAAAACGTGTATTTCCGGTGAAATCTCGTTATTGAATTTCTGGGTGGAGTGCAATACCTTCTCTATACACATTCATATAGTACATGACGTGTAGAGAAAGTAAAAAGGAGTGAAAATAATCATTATTTGTATTTCTTTGTATGAGATGAGTGCAATAACCTCAAATAAAATAACGTTTGTTTCCATTTCATGTATTAGTTATCAAAACCTGAAATAAAATAATTGTTCCCTATTTCAATTGTTGCTCTCGATATTTTTACATTGGGTGTCGGCCATATTTATAATTCAGGAGGCAGTGGAGAAAGAAAATAAAATTGTGTAAATAAAGATGGTCATGTACCATTTGAGAAGTATTACAATGATATTATAATAGTGTATCAAATACAACTCGTGTTTTAGGACAAGATGAAAACACTCATAGTGCTTACTTATGATAAGCTACCAGCAAGGCGAATGCCGGAAAGGTTTCTTTCATCTCCTGACTTCTGTCACTCCCCGACATCCCTTTGTCATTTCAGCCTTAGCTTCGTTAGTGTTTCAATCAAAGTTCGCAAAGTAGTAGAGGCTATAGGCATATCATAATTTTGCACCAAAAATTTGGTCTAAGTAAGGTCTCGGCAAGATGGTACCGCGTTTACTTTTAACGGAGAATGAATGCATTTAAGTGATCGATTCGGAAGCTAGTTTGGTACTTTTCCGTCACAATCCTGACGAGTTTTTGCGTCGATACATAACTGTGGATGAAACATGGATACACTACTAACTCCAGAGACAAAAGTACAGTCGAAACAGTGGGGTTTTAAAGGCGCACCGGCTCCGAAGAAGGCAAAAGTGGTGAAATCTGTAGACAAAGTGATAGCACGCGGAATCATCTACGTCGACTACTTACAGAAGGGAAAAATGATAAATGGAGAGTATTATGCATCGTTATTGTACGGTTGAACGGAGAAATAAAGAAAAAAACATCCTCTTCTGGCAAAGAAAAAGATTCTCTTCCATCAAGACAATACAAGCATGCACACCTGCGCAGTTTCGATGGCGAAAATTGTAGAATTAAGGATTGAGTTACAACAACATCTACTGTATTCACCAGATTCGGTCCCCAGGGACTTTATTTTTTATTTCTACACATTAAAAAGGGCTCGGCGGAAAACGATTCCCGTCTAACGAGGACATCTCCCAAACAAATGCCTATTTTGAGGACCTTCCGAAATCCTTCTTTTTGAAAGGCTTAAAACAGTTGGAAAAATTTATCGTGCTAAAACGAGATTATGCTGAAAAAAGAATCTACCAAAAATGACTTGTGTTTCTATCTTTTTCTAATGCCTTGTTGGACGCCCCTCTAGTACAAAGAGAGAGAGAGAGAGAGAGAGAGAGAGAGAGAGAGAGAGAGAGAGAGAGAGAGAGAGAGAATAAACTAACTCCATGGCACGACAGTCTACAAGGGACCATGACCTACCGTCCGGCCGCTGCGTTCCCCACCTCAGCCCGAAGACGTCAGAGTGGGGTGCAGTGCTGGAGGGTGAGACGAGATCAGCGCCTCCCGGCCAGTTGCTGCGTTCTTCTCGATCTGGAGCCGCTACTTCTCAATCAAGTAGCTCCTCAATTTGGGGACCTCACGAGGCTGAGTGCACCCCGTACCTGAAAATTCCCCACGCCGGCACGAGAGTGATAATAATTAGTAGTAACCTATCATTATCACCACCATCATAAACAACAATTGATTATTCGTTTCGATGCGTTCTCTCGGCAGCTAGAGGTAGGCCTGTAAGGGTTTTTCTAATTATCTCCGTTCTGGAGTGGTTAATGCGAGGCAGAAACTAACAAAGAAGGGGAGGAAGAGTGTTGGCAGTAACCAGAGACATTTAATGGAATAACGTAACAACGTTTAACTGTTGATTCATGTAGAGAGAGGTAACTGCATATTCTTTCACCGGTTTACTGCTGCTTCACTTGATTGAGTTATACTATCACTTGAACCGCATTACCCTAACTACCAACTGCATATCCCCCGTGGGCAACGGGACACATATTTTTACTTTCTCTACACGTACTATGTACATAGTGTATAGAGAAGGTATTGTAATGCACCCAAAAATTTAATACCAAAATTTCACCGGGAATACATTTTTGGGACCCCCTGAATCCAAAAAACTTGATGTGTTCCACTCACATGACTTTCTCTACATCTCTGCAACAAATTACTGTTAAAAAGCTTATGCTTCTATTTACTTCATGCTAAATGAGAAAACTTAGCAGAAATAGTCTTATTACTTGCTTCATTGTAAGTAGAAGCGAAATAAGGCAGTAACATAGGTTAAAGTGATATTCAAAAGCTGGTTGCTATGTGACTGAAGTTCCTTTGTTTGTATGTACAAGAGTTGACAAATTCCTGTATGAGAAAAGTATTTTTTTGAAAAATTAAACCATTAACAAGGCTTATCTCAAAAACGACCAACTCCACAAAAAAAATATATGACATAAATTGTGTGTTTCATCGTGATCTACACTTCTCCGTAGTAAGTTTTTGTCTATTTCTTAAGATTTACCAGTTATATAAATTCAATAAAAATTATCCAGAATAAAGGGGTCTTTAGAGGCCATTCCCAGAAAATTCAAGTTATACATTTTATTTGGTATGTAAATATCTTAAATGTAAGAGATTTTAATCAAAACCCGGTAGAGCCTTTTTTGAGAAAATAAAAATGTTCAAACAAATGTCCATGTAAAGGGTAGTTGGGGGTGGGGGATTTTCTTGAAAATATTCGTGTTGCATCCTCGGAGGATACCAAACCTAAATACCAAGTTTGGTTTTTAACGGACTTTTTGTTTTCGAGCTATGCTGCCAATAGACACACACACACAAGGACAAATTTATATTTCTAAGAATGCTTGTCAGAATCAGGGATCTCAAAACGTGTATTTCCGGTGAAATCTCAGTATCGATTTTTTTGCTGAAATACAATTACTTCTCTATACACTTTGCATATAGTGCGTGTAGAGAAAGCAATACGACTGTCCGTTAAATTAAATGAAATTTTTTCTGGTTTACCTTTACGAGCATTGTGTGTGCTTGAGGTTATAATATGAGTCAGAAGTTAATTTCACTACTTCTTTTATCACAAAACGTATAATATACTGCCGTTTTGTTTTATAACTAGTCAATGGTTTTCCAGCCTTACGCTATACATAACTCGACGAGGACGCAATGATTCAAAACAGCAACAAGCAGCAACTGTTGTAAACGGTATTCCGGATATCGACTTGCAGCTCTGTTTGACGGCATTTAACTCCTAGGTAGTTGTATATCACTTAAGAATAAATTCATTCTGAGATTTAGATTAGTTTGGGATTACTTTGCTGTGCGCAGGGCTACTCATTGGCGCGGATCAACCTAAGAGCGGCTACGATTTGGTAGATGAGAAGTTATTACTTTCCACTAACAAATTCGATACCGAGATTTAAACGGAACCTACGTTTTAAGCTCTACTATATTAAGAAAACATTTAAAAAATCTGATGTGTTACCTTCAGCTGACTTTCGCTACTTACTCTCAAAAAACAGTTTTAACAAAGGGTTATTCTTCTATCTGCTTCATGTTTATCAAGATAGAAATTGTGTTACTACTTGCTTCCTTGTGAGTAGAAGGGAGTACACTGGGATAAAGTGATAGTCATTCATTTTAAATTTCCATATGTGAACATTTTAGTATTTTAAAGCTGAAACCAACAACAAGGAATATCTCAACTCCATGACGCAAATTCTGAGTTTTTAACGAGACATACATTTGCTGTGTAGTAAGTTTTTGTCTCTCTCTTACGGGTTACTAGTTATGCAAAATTCATCCAGAATAAAGAGGTCTTCAGAGGCTGTTGCCAGAAAATTCAAGATATACATTTAATTTCTCATGTAAGTACATTTAAAATACGGTATTTTAATCAAAATCGTTAGAAAGAAACTAAACATTTGCGAACATTTTCCCATGGGATGGGAAATTTTCCTCAAAATCATCGTATAGTAAACTTAAATACCAACTTTGGTATTTTAGTGACTTCATATTTCAGGTATTGTGTTCACAGACACACACACACACACACACACACATGGGCGTTTTTCTAAAAACGAGTATTTCCGGGTGGAATGCAATAGGTAGCTTTTCTATACACTATGTGATTAGAAAGTGAAACAAAAATGACGATGAGAGATATGTATAAGTAGTGTACAATTAAAATGTAAACCAATAACAAGGGTCACCTCGGAAATGGTTAACTACACGACCATTCCTTTAATGAGATTTCACTATTAACATGCACTCATTGAAAACCATTTATAGGTAACGCAATTCATGATCTCATATATCCAAGGTCGGGGGCTCAAACCCGGCACAGGACGATGGATGGCTTCCTTCGAAGTCGTTGGAAAGTAAAGTTGTTGGTGGCGTGTCGCAGATTTACGGCAGGCAAAAGAACCTCAAGCCTGATAAAGAGGCCTCTGAGCAAAATTAAGCGGTCTTTCTCGCCCAGTATAGAATGGAATGCTGAGAACCACACTAGTTAAAGAGCGTCCACAAATAAAACTCCATCTCCATTTCAATTTTTTTGCAATTTATGAATTTCTTATTCACCAGATTCTTCAGCATTGTGGCGATTAGAAGCCAGGTTATATTATAATATCAAACTTTGGTAAAAGATTTATAAAATAGCTTTAGTGGAGTTTGGTTTCTGCTGACCTCGTAAAAACTGAAGCTGTTGTTACTTCTTAACATTCAAGAATCATATTTACGTAGGCCAGTTAAGGAACTTGTATGTTACCTCATTCTGCCAGCTGTTAATTAACAAGGGGAAAACAGCGAGTTCGGGGTTGGAAAAAACAGCGGCCATGCAGCTGAAAACGTAATTACAGAAGGGCTGGAATATTAATATAGAGGTCGCCGCGACTTCAAAAAACCGCTTGATGAATTTGCTTCGGTAAACTGCTTCTATCCGGGAGCAAAATGCCTCTTATTAGGACCAGCGCTTATAATGACTGTACTTCACAGAACGTGCTCGTTCACCGTCACCTCACTAATGGAATTTACTTCAATTTTATAGTTCACTTCATTCATGTCGGTTAGTTCAGTTTTATTTCTCACTTCACTAATGTATTTTAGTTCAGTTTTGTATTTCACTCACTTCTGTGATTTAGTTCAGTTTTATATTTCACTTCACTTATGTGATTTAGTTCAGTTTTATGTTTTTTACTTCACTTATGTAATTTTCGTGAGTTAGTTCAGTTTAATGTTTTACTTCACTTTTGTGAGTTAGTTCGGCTTTATGGTTCACTTCATTTATGTGATTTAGTTCAGTTTTTTCTTTCACTTCACTTATATGATGATTTGGCTCAGTTTTGTGGTTTTAAGTTTCACTTCACTTATGTGAGTTAGTTCAGTTTAATGTTTTGCTTCACTTATGTGATTTAGTTTAGTTGTATGTTTCACTTCACTAATTTTACTTAGCTCAGTTTTATCTTTCATTTCACTTATGTGATTTAAATCGATTCTCTATTAAGAGTTAGTTCATTCACTTCGCTTACGTGATTTAGTTCAGTTTAATGTTTACCTCACTAATGTGATTAAGATCAATGTTATCTTTTACTTGTCTATTGTGAGTTAGTTCAGTTTTATCTTTTACTTCAATAATGAGACTTGTCTAGTTCTCTCTTTCACTTCACACTTACAGGGGTGTCCAAATATAAAAGTTTTACTGTATTAGTTTATATTTTAAAATTGCAGAATAAAGAATAATTGCTGATATCTTTAAAAATAGTTGAAAAGAAAAGTGTCAATACAAAATAAAGGGAAGCAAATAAACTATTATTATTGTTATTATTTGTAATCTTCTAGCAATATATGGAATATAAATCGTAGTATTAACCAAATAAGAACTGTAAAGGTAGAGTGCTACCGAAATTCAATGCCACAGGTGGAATTTGAACCACGGGTCTGATTGTCTCCGTCCAATTGTTCTAACCATTGGGCTACCTTGCCAACATGCCGATAAGCTATTAAATTCTCCTAAACTCACCAATAAACACCAAGATGATTTAAAATTTCATATCCCAATGGCGACTTGCAATGTCTTAAGTAAGCGGAATAAACAATTAATTGTTGGTTAAACTTTGGAGCCCGGAACTTAAGGTATTTATGACATTATAACAAATTATTGTTTAAAAGCTTGTTCTTCTATCTACATCATGACAATCAAGATAAACATTAGCAGAAATGGTCTTATTACTCTTCCTTGTAAGTAGAAGGAAAATAAGGGAATAGCACAGGTTAAAGTGATAGTCAAAGGCTTTTAAATGTGGTTGTATGAGATTGAAATCTGATTTTTTGCTTGGCCAGGACTT
The DNA here is from genome assembly GCA_030762935.1 of Hymenopus coronatus. NCBI lineage: Eukaryota > Metazoa > Arthropoda > Insecta > Mantodea > Hymenopodidae > Hymenopus > Hymenopus coronatus. The sequence continues at coordinate 4,111,388 of CM060883.1, forward strand.
GACAAGTTCTTGTGTAAGAAAAGTTAATGTATTTTTAAACTGAAACCAGTAACAAGGAATACCTCGAAAACGGTCAACTCCACCAAAAAGTGTATGTAACATCAATTGTGTGTGTTAAAGAGAGCAATATTTACAACATTTAGGTCTAACTCTTACGATGTACCAGTTATGTAAAATTGAGAAAATATTTATATAGAACAAAGAGGTCTTCAGAGTCTATTCCCAGAAAATTCAAAATACACATTTTACTTGTGATGAGAATATCTTTAATCTACGGCAATTTAATCAAAATCGCTAGAGGCATTTTCCAAACATTTTCCATGTAAAGGATGTTGGGGGATTTTCTTGAAAATCCTCGTGTCGAATCTCTGGAAAATACTCAACTTAAATACCAAGTTTGGTATTTTAGCTACTTCTCGTTTTTCACCTACTACCCATAGACAGACACACGGACATCTTTCTAAATTACTTTTTTACTTTCTCTACACGTACTATGTACAAAGTGTATAGAGAAGGTATTGTATTGCACCCAAAAATTCAATACCGAGATTTCACCGGAAATACATGCCCTGAATAAAAAAAAAGTATTTTTGAAAAAACGTCCGTCCGTGTATGTCTGTGGACCGTATAGCTCAAGAATGAAAAGACCATTGAATACCAAACGTGGTATTTAAGTTTAGTATTTTCCAAGGATGCGACACGAAGATTTTAATGAAATGCCCTCCACCCTCAACTACCCTTTACATGGAACGTTTTTCAAAAAGTTTGATTTTCTCAACAATGACTAACGAATTTAATTAAAATATCGTATATTAAAGATATTTACCTCAAACATAAAATATACATTTTGATTTTTCTGGGAATGGTCTCTGAAGACTACTTTATTCTGAATGAATTTTACGGAATTTTCCATTACTGCTAAACCGTAAGAGACGGACAAAAGCTTACCACACAAAAAATGTAGAGCACTTTAAAACACACTATTTATGTTATATACAGTTTTTTCGTTGAGTTGATCGTTTTTGAGACATTCCTTGTTATTGGTTTCAGCTTTGAAAACCTATACTTTTCTATGGGAATTTGTCAACTCCTGTCAATACAAACAAAGGAACTTCAGTCACATAGCAACCAGCTTTTGACTATCACTTTAACTTGTGGTACTCCCTTATTTCACTTCTACTTACAAGGAAGCAAGTAATAAGACTATTTCTGCTAATTTTTTTCTCGATTAGCATGAAGTAAATAGAAGCATAAGCTTTTTAACAATAATTTGTTGCAGAGATGTAGAGAAAGTCATGTGAATGGAACACATCAGAACCTTTTTGTAATAAGAAGGCCTAAAAAGGTGTATTTTCGCTGAAATCTCGATATCGAATTTTTGGATGGAATACAAACGCTTCTCTATCCACTATGCATGTTGTACACACGGACTAGAGAAGGTAGAAGTGCTGTGTTGAGTGTTTGAATTTCAAAAGCAACAAAATTGTGTACAAATATTACACAAAGGTGCTCTTTATTATCTTTTGTTAATGAGGACAAACAGTTAACATTTAAACTGTTTTTTCACACATTTGACATCTGATGGAAACACAACTCTTGAAAATGTAAAACAAACACAAGCGGTGCATGTTAATAACTTTGTAATTGCTTATAGAGTTAAAACGTGAACATAAACCGTGCAGTGATGGGACGCTATTTATTTTATTAAGTGATGATTGATGTTGCTGGCCTATGTTCCAGGGGAAGTTTCAACCTCTTGCTTCAAATAGAATCGACACTACAAGCTACCATTTACATGGGAAAATGTTCAAAAATTTTGAGTTTCTCTAAAATGGTTCTAACGATTTTGATTAAAATTGCATATATTAAATGTACATACTTGAGAAATACACGCGGGTCGTTTCCTTAAAGTGCTTTTTTTGGTTTCAGGCGGTCTTGAAACATATTTCTCGGTGGAGTGAAGTGCCTTCTCTATTCACTATGTATGTCGTACGAAAGTGCTAGAGGAGTAAAAATCTGACGCACTCCGTTCACAGGACTTTCTCTACATAGCTGTAAATAATTATTGCTAAAAGCTTATTCTTCTATCTACTTTATGATAATCGAGATAAAACTTAGCAGAAATTGTCTTATTACTTCCTTCCTTGTAAGTAGATCGGAAATAATGAAATACACCAGGCTAAAGTGATAGTCAAACATTTTATAAGCTGGTTGCCATGTGGTACAGATCCGTTTCTATGTAGGGCCAGAAGTTTACAACTTGGCGTGTAAGATAAGTATTTTAGACCTGAAACAATTAACAAACAATATCTCGGAAATGGTCAGTTCCAGGAAAAAAATCTTATATGACATAAATTGTGTTTTTTAACGTGATCTACATTTTTTGTGTATTAAGTTTTTGTCTATCTCTTACATTTTACCTGTTACGCAAAATTCAGCAAAATTCATTCGAATAAAGCGGTTTTAGAGGATATTCCCAGAAAATTCAAGATATAAATTTTATTTGACATAAATATGTTTAATATATGGTACTTTAATCGTTAGAGTCATTTTTGCGAAAATCCAAATTTCCAAATTTTATCCATATAAAGGGTAGTTTGGGGTGGGGGAATTTTTCTCAAAATCTTGTGTTGCATCTCTGAAAGATGCTAAACTTAAATACCAATTTTGATATTTTACAGACGTTTCGTTTTTGAGTTATGGTGTTCACAGACACACGGACACACACTCACTTGTACCGTTTTCTAAAATTGCTTTTATTTTGGATTTAGGGACATTAAAGCGTGCATTTCAGGTGAAATCTCGGTATTGAATTTTTGGGTGAATTACAATACTTTCTCTATACGTAGTACGTGTTACGGCTGTATGTGACAATGACACCTTGGGAGCTGTATTTCCAAACGCCTGTATTACTTTGTGCAGCTACCCTCCTAGCACTGCTGCCGGAGAAGTTATCTAAGATGCACGGTGAATCAAATCCGACATTATTTCATTGAGGTAGATAATCAAATATTTAAAACTCAATTTAGCCGAATCCAGATTAGCTCGCTAATTCAATTAATGACCCCCTGGGCCACATTTCGTTGCGCCTGCACATTTTAAAGCGATTATTGAACTACGCTACACTGACTTTTAAAAACAAACCTCAACGATTTTGTGAGCATATTGTTTTATTTGCGAGCCTGCAGGTATCGAAACAATGGACCGGGGTTCGATGCTGCAGTGAATTCTCATTACACGCTACGTTGAGGGGTTAGTAAAGCTGGCCATGTCGGTCTCCTAGCAACCGTGTTTGTTGGGGCCTAATCGTACAAAGACACAACATTTTACACTATTGAAAAGATCAAACTTTCTCTACACGTACTATGTACATAGTGTATAGAGTAGGAATTGCACTCCACCTAAACATTTCATACCGAGATTTCACCGGAAATATAAGTTTTAGGGTCCCCTGTATAAAAAAAGCATTTTCAGAAAAAGGTCTCTGTGTATGTTTGTGTCTGTGAGTATGTGAACACGATAACTCAAAAACGAAAATTCGGTATAATACTAAATTTGGTATTTAAGTTTAGTATCTTGCAGGGATGCGATACGAAGATTATGAGAAAAATCCCCCACCTCAAACTACCCCTTTACATGAAACTTTTTTTGAAAATTTTGATTTTCTCAAAAATGGCTCTTACGATTTAATTAATATAGGTATCGCATATTTACCTGACAAATAAAATATATATCTTGAATTTTCCGGGAAAAGCTTCCAAAGTCCTGTTTATTCTGGATGAATTTTACGGAATTTTGCATAACTGCTAAACTGTAAGACAAGGAGAGAAATTTTTGAGATATTTCTTATTTTTGTTTCGCCTTTAAAAAACTCATACTTTTCTCATACAGGAATTTGTCAATTCCTGTCCATACAAACAAGGGAGCTTCAGTCACATACCAACCAGCTTTTGACCATCACTTTTAACCTACGGTACTCCCTTATTTCGATTCTACTTACAAGGAAGCAAGTAATAAGACTATTTCTGCTAATTTTTTCTCGATTAGCATGAAGTAAATAGAAGCATAAGCTTTGTAACAAATATTTGTTGCAGAGATATATAGAAAGTCATGTGAATGTAACACATCAGATTGTTTACTTTAACAAGTGTATGTACCAACCAGGCGATGCTGTACGAAGGTACAAAGGGCGGACCTAAGTGAGGAATATTACAGTACACGTGTGAGCACAGCGTGGCATGCACTGAATTAATTTTCGTGGGGGATTAGTGGCAGCCCTGCAGCGTGTCGCATATAAATGTGCGAGACCAACGTACACGCTTTGCGTTCTTTCATCGGATTTACTGCGCTAAACGCTTCATCTCCAACATCTCGACTTTTGTAAATATTTGTGTTTCAGCTTCTTCACTGCGGACCTCAAAGTATCCTTTTCATAAAAAATCTGATGTGTTAAAAAACGTATGCTTCTATTTACTTCTAAATACCAAGTTTGCTATTATACCGACTTTTCGTTTTTGGGCTATGCTGTCCACAAACACACACACACATACACACACGTCATCCAGAATGAAGATGTCTTCAGGTCTACATTAGGCTAAAGTGATAGTCAAATCTTTTAAAATCTGTCGCTATATGAAACAATTGAAATTCGGTTCTTTTTGCAAGCCGAAAAGTAAAAAGATATATGAAACGAGCAATAACTTCCGGTTTGATGAACATTCAAGCAGTTTAAAATTAAAACCAATAACAAGGAATATTTCGAAAACGTTTAGCTCATGTCATAAATTGAGTGTTCTAATATATATACACGAGGGTTGGGGCAAAAGTCATGGCAACTATTTGTTTTCTCGAAGATTCCAGTCCTGTTGGAAAATGGGACATAAATGAAAGGACAAGGTGTTAACTACAGGCGTGGACAATGAATAGCAATGAATATCGTAACACACTAATTTATTACGGTAGTACGCAGGGCAATATGGCCTTCACGGTGCAAAACAATGACAACACAGTACACATACAGTTGACATGACAAACCTGGGTCTAAAGACCCTCAAATTAGTGCCCTGCCACAGTCACCACACGCTGCCAACGATGTGGGAGGCGCTAGAATACCAACTACCGCAGCATTTGCCGCACCATGCGTGAATCAGGTCATCTGTTCACACACAGCATTAGCAATGACCTCTCGTGTTGCCAACCGTCTACCACGCAGTGGTTCCTTAATCTTTCGAATGAGATCAAATTCACAGGGCGAAATGTCAGGAGTGCTCTAATCCATCCTAGCCCCAACGCCGCAGTAGCCGCCCTGCACACTTTGCTTTATGTGGTTTCGCAGGATTATTGCACTGTCCACAAGATCCGGACGTTTCTGCCAAACACCAAGTCGTACCTGTCGCACCAGGAAGTCCCTGTAGTACTGTGCGGTCACTGTTCTGCCATGTGGAACAAAGTGGCCAACAATGACACCCCTGACGTCATACGCGACGATCACCATCAATTTGACTGGGGAAGGATTCTGACGGAACTTCTGCCTCCGCCAATCCGCGGACTGACGTTTCAGTTCTGGCTCGTATGCCCTGACCAAAAACTCATCGATGGCGATTATTCGTGACAAGAATTGATCGCCGTCCTATTGCCAGAGTGCAATGTGGTAGAAGCATAGTGCATAGCGCACTCACCTTTGACCTTCCGTCAGTGCAAGCGGTACCCACCTTTGACCTTCCGTCAGTGCAAGCGGCACCCACCTTTGAACTTCCGTCAGTGCAAGCGGCACCCACCTTTGACCTTCCGTCAGTGCAAGCGGTACCCACCTTTGACCTTCCGTCAGTGCAGGCGGCACCCACCTTTGAACTTCCGTCAGTGCAGGCGGCACCCACCTTTGAACTTCCGTCAGTGCAGGCGGTACCCACCTTTGACCTTCCGTCAATGCAGGCGGCACCCACCTTTGAACTTCCGTCAGTGCAAGCGGCACCCACAGCAATATGATCTTGCGTAGTTGCAGCTCATGATGCAATATCCTGTGGACGGTAACACTTGCCCTCTCTAACTCCATCGTCTGTCTTCACCCAGAAGCTGCCCGATGAAGGCACGTGCCACGTCGATCCACACACTGACAGGTCTTCCCGAACGTTACTCATCACTGGTTGACACACGTCCTTGCTGAAACTTTCCTACCCACCGTGCTACTGTACGGTATGGTAGGGCATTATTCCAAAACATTTTTAGAAAAATGTCCGTGTGTCTGTGAACATGATAACTCAAAAACAAAAGTCGGTAAAATACCAAACTTGGTATTTAAGTTTATATTTTCCAGAGATGAAACATGAAGATTTTCAGAAAAATTCCCCCACCCCAAACTACCCTTTACATGAAACTTTTTTTCGAAAATTTTGATTTTCTCATAAATGACTAACGATTTTGATTAGAATAGCATATATTAAAGATATTTACCTGACAAATGAAATGTACGTATATCTTGAATTTTCTGCGAATAGCCTCTGAAGACTACTTTATTCTGTACGAGTTTTACGGAATTTTGCATAACTGCTAAACCGTAAGATATGGAAAAAAACTTACCCCACAAAAAATGAAGAGCACTTTAAAACACACAATTTGTGTTACATACATTTTTTCGTGGAGTTGATCGTTTTTTAGTTATTCCTGTTTTTGGTTTCAGCTTTTAAAATCTTATACCTTTCTCATACAGGAATTTGTCAACTCGTGTCCATACAAACAAAGGCGCTTCAGTGACATAGCAGCCAGTTTTTGACTATCACTTTAACCTATGATACTCCCTTATTTCGCCTCTGCAAGTAATATGACTATTTCTGCTAATTTTTTTCGATTAGTATGAAGTAAATAGAAACATAAGCTTTTTAGCAGAGATGTAGAGAAAGTGATGTGAATGGAACACTTGAGATGTTTTTATCATTTTGGCAGAGAGATGTTGGCTCGCGACATTTTGTAAAAGCGACCACCAAATTTGTCTTATTCTCAGTAAATACGGAGACAGCTCGGCTTATGTTTGCCACGTGATGAAGTACAGCCCTTACTCTTCAATAAATCTCTCCGCAGGTCAAGATAAACAAAAGTTATGGCGGCAAACCTCGGCCCATTTTTTCCCTCTCTCTCAGGAATTGCGTATGAGCGTTTTACAAGAGACGGGAAAAAACTGCCTGCCTGCCTGGCGTGATAAGGCATTCCGGAAACTGATTTTTGTCGGCTCGCTTTCAAAGAAACAAAATATGAACGTCAGACTGATGCTGTGAAGCGTTAAAAATCACAATCTTATTACTTTTTCTACACGCACTATGTACAGAGTGTATAGAGAAGGTATTGCACTCCACCCAAAAATTCGATACCGAGATTTCACCGGAAATATATGTTTTAGGGTCCCCTGTATAAAACAACATTTTCAGAAAAGAAGGTCCCTGTGTGTGCTTGTCCGTGTGAACAGGATAACTCAAAAACGAAGAGTCAGTAAAATACCAAACTTGGTATTTAAATTTAGTATCTTCCAGAAATACGACACGAAGATTTTCAGAAAAATCCCCCCAACCCCAACTACCCTTTACATGGAACATTTTTCGAACATTTTGATTTTCTCAAAAATAACTCTAACGATTTTGAATAAAATATCGTATATTAAAGATATTTACCTTATAAATGAAATGCGTATTTTGAATTTTCTGGTAATAGCCTCTAAGGACTACTTTATTCTGGATGAATTTTACGGTATTTTGCATAACTGGTAAACCATAGGAGATGGACAATAACTTACCACACAAAAAATGTAGAGCACCTCAAAACACACAATTTAGTTATATGCATTTTTTTCGTGGATTTTTTTTTAGATATTCCTTGTTTTTGGTTTCACCTTTAAAATCTTATACTTTTCCCATTTATGAATTTGTCAGCTCCAGTCCACACAAACAAAGGAACTTCAGTCACATAGCAACCAGCTTTTGATTATCACTTTAGCCTGTGATAGTCTCTCATTTCGCTTCTACTTACAAGGAAGCAAGTGATAAAACTATTTCTGCTATTTTTTTCTCGATTAGCATCAAGTAAATAGAAGCATAAGCTTTCTAACAATAATTTGTTGCAACAGATGAAGAGAAAGTCATGTGAATGGAACACATCAGAGTTTTTCCTTTGCCTTGTCCAAACAAAGAGAACGGGATTGCAATTCCATCACATAGCGACTAGCATTTAAAAGATTTGACTCGGTTTAGCCCAATGTATTCGCTCTATGTAAAGGGTAGTTGGGGGTTGGGGGATTTTCTTGAGAATCTCCGTGTCGCATTCCTGGATGATACTAAACTTAAATACCAAGTTTGGTATTTTACCGTCTTTTCGTTTTTGAGTTATCGTGTTCACAGACACATGTACCTTTTTCTGAAACATATATTTCTGGCGAAATCTCGGTATCGAATTTTTGGGTGGAGTGCAACACCTTCTCTATGCACTATGTACATAGTACGTGTAGAGAAAGTAAAAAGAAAAACGAATGATTTAGGTCATTGTCTAACAATTTTATAGCTTTTTATAGGTAGGTATATTTTAGGCTTTTTTTAGACTATTTCGTTTATGACCCGTAATCGTAGGAAGTTGACAGTTGAGTACATTGGCGCGTAAAATTCCAACCAATCGGAACTCATTATCTCTGCATTTTATCACACCCACGTGCAGTTGTTTTCTTTGTGAACTAATGTTCGCCTCGTAATAATGTATCAGTGTGCAGTTCCAAAACGTTTTGGGGAAAGGTCTATCACTGAAATAGAATGATTAGTTGAAAACTCAAAGCCACACAATACTAAAAACAACAGAGTATGTGGAACCTGTTAAGCAACGAAGCAGGCCATGATTTATGATATGGACATCATCAAATATACGCCAAGACAAATGGAATATTATTCTTCGTGTTCATATCATTGTTATTTTATTCACGAAATAGTCCTGTTAAATAGAACTCGACTACTTCTTTTCAGCAACAAGTTGCTCGCGAATTTATGGATAAAAGATGGAGCTCTCGTTATATCGCTTATGAGAAACATAATACAAGCCGACATAATAATAATAATAATAATAATAATAATAATAATAATAATAATAATAATAATAATAATATACATTATTAACTAGTATTCAAAGAATTTGTTTATTTCATTTTAAATTCTCCATTACAGTTTTCAGCTTTAACAAAATTGCTTCAAACAATCTGCAATATTTTCAAGAATTAAAGCATGCTGTTACATGCATTTTCGCATGTTTATTGATATTAAAAAAAATATGTTTAATTTTTTTAATACACCTCAATACATCAAGACACAAATAGATATAAATAAATATACAAATATTTATAGTATCATAGGTTAGATAAATTTATAAAAAGGCATATTTCTGTTGTACTTTAAAAGTGATAGTTTCTGTATATGTAAATTAATTTGATTCAGCAACTTCGTTTCTTTGCTGGAACTGTATTCCAAATGGATATGGATTTTTGGAATAAAGCACATTGGACTTCATCCAATCCTGGTTCACAATTTTGTTCACCTGACCATCACGGCCCTGTTATAGCCAGTCTAAGAAACAACAGAACATTAACTCCAGTGAAACACAACATATAAACATATATACAAACTGTACTATCCCTCAAACGTATAACACTGTAATGTTTTCCATACATTGCCTTTCTCCTCCTGTTCTAAACACAAACTATTCTTACGAAAGACACTTCTTTCATTTACTTCATGCTAAACCAGATAAAACTAACAGAATTTTTTTTTAGTTGCTTCCTTGTAAGTAAAAGGGAAATAAGAAGCTAGGCTAAAGCGATAGTCAAATGTTTTAAAAGTCGTTTGCTATGTGAATAATTTATTTCATATACATTTTTGTATAGGAATTGATCATTTGCGAAAGATTCCTTGTTATTTTTTACTTTCTCTACACGTACTATGTACATAGTGTGTAGGGAAAGTATTGTATTGCACCCAAGAATTCGATACAGAGATTTCACCGGAAATACATATTTTGGGTCCCCCTGAATGCAAAAAAAGCATTTTTTCAAAAAGGTCCTTGTGTGTGCGTGTATGTATCTGTGTGTCTGTGTGTTTGTGGACAGCATAGCTCAAAAACGAAAAGACCGTTAAATACCAAACTTGGTACTTAAGTTCAGTATATTCGAAGGATGCGACACGAAGATTTTCAAGAAAATTCCACCACCCCCAACTACCCTTTACATGGAACAGTTTTCGAAACTTTTGATTTTCTCAAAAATGGCTCTATCGATTTTGATTAAAATCTCTTATATTTAAGATATTTATACGCCAAATAAAATGTATATCTTGAAATTTCTGGGAATAGGCTCTGAAGACTACTTTATTCTGCATGAATTTTACGGAACTTTGCATAACTGCTAAACCGTAAGAGATGGAAAAAACTTACCACACAAAAAAATTAGAGCACGTTAAAACACACAATTTATGTTTATACCTTTTTTTTTCGCGGAGTTGATCGTTTTTGAGATATTCCTTGTTATTGACTTTAGCTTTAAAAAACCATATACTTTTCTCATACAGGAATTTGTCAACTCCTGTCCATACAAACAACGGAACTTCAGTCACATAGCAACCAGCTTTTGACTATCACTTTAACCTATGGTACTTCCTTATTTCGCTTCTACTTACAAGGAAGCAAGAAATAAAGACTATTTCTGCTAATTTTTTCTCGATTAGCGTGAAGTAAATAGAAGCATGAGCTTTCTAACAATAATTTGTTGCAGAGATGTAGAGAAAGTGTGTGAAAGCAACACATCAGATTTTTTCTGTAGTTTAACGTACTTTAACCTAGTTGGTCATATCGAGCGATGAATGTTATCGGTGAAATGATCTCGGGGTCCATGGAGCTTAAAGTTACTTGACATCCCTCTTCTCAGGATAAGGAAAAACCCCGAGAAAAAAAACCTTATTCGCGTAACTGACCCCAAGCGAGATTCAAACTCGTTGTTATTGATTTCAATTCCAAACTATGGAACTATTTCAACCGAGAAGTCACCTTTCGTTTCACCTCTCTTTTGTCATACTGAAATTGTTCACATACCGACCAGCTTTAATAAGATTCGACTATCGGTTTAAACCAGTATCCCCTAATTTCTCATCTACTTACAAGGAAACGAGTAATGAGAAATTTCTGCTCATGTTAATCTCGATTAGCAATGAATAGCCTTTGTAGTAATAGCAGGCAGAGAAGCTCACGTGAGTAGAGCACAGCATTTGTTTTAAAAAAAACTCTTTAAGTTAAATTTGAGGATATTGGACTTAAACACCAAAATTAGTATTTTTTCTATTTTTCGTTTTTGTGTTATGCTGTTCGCAGACACACACACACACACACACACACTCACACACACACACACATAAACCTGGAATTTTTTCTTTGGTAAAAATGCAATTGTTTAATTTACGAGGCCTCAAAAATATTTTCTACGACCGAGTGTAGTTAAGTAGTTTACGAGCTCATTTTAGACGCAAACTTGATTTTTACGGAATCCACGCGCAAAGAAGTGCAGCAGCAAGCGTAAAGTGCAACTTTACGATATTAGTGTGTATACATCAACACGATGATATAATGTTATGTTCAATAAGTGACAAATATTCTTTCGCAGCAGCAGCAGCAGCTCTAAGGATATCATAATTCTCAACACAGAACAACAATAACCACGGCCTGCTATAACCGTACCAGCAATGCGAAATAAATAACCAACTATAACCCTTGTTGAATGGCTCAAACTTAACCTCAAATTTATTTCATCTTTCGTTGCTTTTCTTTTAATATCAGAAAATTCTCGTAGAAAAAACACTATATGATACGCGAGCGTAAATTTTCTTTTTGATTCTCGTTTCACAATATTCCCGCTCGAATCAAAAACCATATACGAGTATTTACGCTTTTTTACCATAAATAACTATTTTGTTGAATCTCGGTATAGGATTTATGGATGGAATGCAATACCTTCTCTACTTACTATGTACTTAGTGGAGAAATTAAGAAACCAAAATGGAATTTTGGATTTTCTTTGCTACATTGGCTTAAACATATCAGGTTTCCATGTTTAGTATTTTTTATTTGAGAAATCGTAATTTTCAGTAAAGTTGATTGACTAAAAGTGGTTTTTATACCTGATGATTGCTCCCAAATTTTCATTTCTGTTTGGTGGAGGTTCCGTTCTGCGGCGTCGGCAATGTCTTTCCCAGCTTCATTGCAGCGTACTGAAACGAAACGTTTAAACACTTATAACTAGAGACAAGCAAATCTGATTTGTTACACTCACATGGCTTTCTCTACCTATGCTACAACAAGCTATTCTCCAATCTATAGGTTCCTTGAAAATGTAAACATTTTATTTGAGGTGGGTAGATAGACCCTATCTCGCCCATATTAAATTGTACAACTAAATGACCCAATTTCTCTTAAACCATTACATGAACATAGATTAAACTTTTACAGCATCTTATATGGTTCTTGCAGAGAGCACCAATTTACACTGAAGTCTGTATTTGCAGTCTGAAGCAATTTATAATTACTTTCTCTATACGTACTATGTACATTGTGTATAGAGAAGGTATTGTATTGCACCCAAAAATTCGATACCAAGATTCCACTGGAAATACATGTTATGATACCCCCTGAATAAAAAAAAAACATTTTTAGAAATATATCCTCGTGTGTGTGTCTGTGGACAGCATAGCTCAAAAACAAAAAGTCCGTAAAAACCAAACTTGGTATTTAAGTTTGGTATCTTCCAAGGAGGCGACACGAAGATTTTCAAGAAAATCCCCCCATCCCTAACTATCCTTTACATGGAAAAATTTCGAAAATTTTGATTTTCTCTAAAATGACTATGAATAAAGTAAGTCTTTAGGGGCTATTCCCAGAAAATTCAAGATATATATTTTATTTATCAGGTAAATATCTTTAATATACTCGTACGATATTTTAATCAAAACCATTAGCCATTTTTGACAAAATCAACATTTTCGAAAAAATTCTATGTAAAGGGTAGTTGGTGGTGGGGGGATTTTCTTGAAAAACTTCGAGTCGCATGCTTGGAAGATACCAAACTTAAATACCAAGTTTGGTATTCAACGGACTTTTAGTTTTTGAGCTATGCTGTCCACAGACACACACACTAAAAGAAAAAAAAAAATTTATTCAGGATGTCCTAAAATATGTATTTCCGGTGAAATTTCGGTATAAAATTTTTGGGTGCAAAACAATACCTTCTCTATACACTATGTGTAGAGAAAGTAAAAATATAATTCTGAGAAAAACAACTTTGAAGTTGTTTGTAACTTCCTGTGAGAAGCATTTGGACATCGTAGAGTGTCATTGCCTTCTAGAGGCAAGGAACTGTTTTGTAGAATCTATTGCCCTTGTTCTTAAGTTTCTTAAAAATACCTTTAGGTTTTGTTATATTTTGACACAACTACACTTTCAGTTTGATAACTGCACAACAGACATTTGTTTACAAACAAAAGTCAACCCGGCCCGCCTGGGTAGCGTGGTGGTAGCGTGTCCGTCTCACATTCAACAGGCCGGAGTTCGAATCTCGCTTAGGGTGAGTTACCCGGATAAGGTTTTTTCGGGGTTTTCTCTTATCCTGAGAAGACGAATGTCGAGTAACTTTAAGCTCCATGGACCGCGAGGTCGTTTGAATATCATTTCACCAATTTCATTTATAGCGTCCAATATGACCAACCAGGTTAATAGACGACAAGACAAGACAAAAAAAAAAAAAAAATAGAATACTCAAGAGAATCGATACTTCCAAGGATAATGAAGACGGCAGTCATGCCACCACAATCGCTGTAAAACAAGCCATTTCACAGTTTCCTAGGTGAAATAGTTGCAGACTTATTAATATTCCTGTAAATGGATGCTAAGAGACTTTGTAATGGTAGCTGTGGCTATATTTTTAAAATTCATTTAAATGCACTTGTTTTTGCTATTAATAACTATATCACATATTAAAATGTGCAGAAAAGTATGGGCTATTTAATTATACAAAAACAAATTAACAGTTTTCTTTCAATTTTTGGCTTACCGTCTCACCTTAAAATGTATACACATTTTAATATCTGAGACAGAAGAAAAGGTCTGATGTGTTCCATTCACATAACTTTTTCTAGCTGTTCCATAAACGTTTTTTCTTACAAAATTTTATTACATATTTTATCTTTTCATACTAATCTATATAAATATTAACAGAAATTGCCTTACTACTTGCTTCCTTGTAAGTAGAAGGAAAATAAGAGAATAGGATAGATTGATAGTTAAATGTTTTAAATTCTGGTTGCTATGTGAAACAATTGAGGTTCGGTTCGCTTTGCATGGTCACGTTTGAGAAAAGTTAGTATAAAATTGAGATCAATAGTAAGGAATATTTGTACAAGAAAATCGTATAGGACATAAATTATGTGTTCTAACGAGATATACGTTTTTTATTAGTAAGTTGTTGTCTATATCTTACGGTTTCTAGCTATACTAAATTCTGCAGGCTCATCCAGAACAAAGAGATCATCAGAGGTTATTCCCAGAAAATTCAAAGTATACACTTTGTTTGTGATGTGAGTATCTTTAATATACGGTATTTCAATCAACACCGTTAGAGCCATTTTTGAGAAAATCAAAATTGTCGAACATTTCTCCATCTAAAAGGTAGGAGATTGGAAGGAAGTGGATGATATGAAATGCAAGTGAAATAGATGATAGGAAAGGTGATTGAGCAACTGGTGGAATGAGTGGCAGGGGAAACTGGAGGACCCGGAGAAAATCCGCCCAGACGCTGCTTCGTCCACCACAAATCCCACATGCTGGCGCTTGGAATCGAACCCGGGCCACCTAGGTGGGAGGCGAGTGGTCTAACCACTCAGCCACGACGCCACCTATAATAATAATAATAATAATAATAATAATAATGGCATTTAGATCAACTATTAAGGCATCAATGGCCGAGATTAGGGAATTTCCACCAATCGCGTTCATCTGACTGGAACGATATTGTCGCAGCTGATGTTCATTTCTTTGAAATGTTGTCTTTCGTTTGTTTAATTCAGGAGTGAGTGAAGAAAGAAAATAAAAAACAAATTTGGTAAATAAATATGATGGAATGCGATTTGAGATGGCAAAATCTCCCTTCCTATTCATTGTGTTACCAAAGACATCTCTTAGGACAAATACTGATACCATTTGCCTGATCCTGAAGGCGTTGTTGTCCCGGACAGGAATCCTGACCTTGCTGCCATGTCTGCACGCTTCCTCGCTGCCACTCTCGCTCTCTGCCAGTGCGGTCGTGCTGGAGTATAGCACGGTGGCCTCCTTACTGTCCGGGTCCTTGACCACCCTCTTCATCAGCCACAACAACAAGGCTGTGACCATCAGCAGCGCCAACAGCAACCAGGAGTACTTGCTCAGGATCGACGGGTGAATCGCTTGCAGAACCTCAACACAAAACACCAGTCAGATTGATTACTTCATCCTTATGTGTAGCTGTAGCAACTTGGGGACCGTGGATACCAGTTGCATACCTACCGAGTAGAGACCGGCGTTGGGGAACGTGGCTCGACGCAGCAGTATACTATATTGTATATTACAATACTGCTTTACAGGTGATGATAGTGCTTGATCTTCAATCAAGATTCTAAAGACTGCCTCCGCGGTCGAGTGGTCAGCGAGCTGAGCTGAGGTCCCAGGTTTGATTCCCGGCTGGGGCGAGGAATTTCTCTGTAGCCAGAATTGTTCCTTATACCCCACAGAGTCCGGAAGTATGAATGTGAGAGTAAAATTGCGTGTGTTTAGTGATATAATATTGATTAATCTAATGTTTTACGTGTCAAAGCCCCCGATATGACCATTGAAGTCAAAGGGGCCTATACAATTGAAACAATAAAAAAAAAAAAAAACAAGATTACAAAATCTCTTGTTTCAAATGGATTGTACGAAGATTTGCAATTCATACAGAAGAACTTTGCAGACATATCTAAGGCATTAACACAAATTTGGAAACAATGCCGAGAAAGCTGTCGATAAATTTGTGCAAGCAATTAATCAGAGACCCGTGCGGGCCGCGCCGTGGCCAAGTGGTTAGACCATTCGCCTCTCACCTAGACGGCCCGGTTTCGATCCCAAGCGACCGCATGTGAGATGTGTGGGACAAAGCGGCGCAGGGACGAGTTTTCTCCGGGTTCTCCGGTTTCCCCCGCCATCGCATTCCACCGATGCTCCATCTTCCTTCCATGTATCACCAGTGTCATCGCCTGCGGTGCCTTGGTAAAACAAACGGGCGTTAAACACTATAAAAAAAGAAAAGAAAAAAAGAAACCATGACACCTGTTCTAGACCCTGTAAACATGTTTGAAAAAAAATGTCGGATTTTCAATTATATGTGAAATACGAAATGTGCTACGGAAATAATTGCTGATGGAGCATCTCACCCAATAGTCAGTGATGTGTCCTATTTCCGTTTGGCTCTAATTTCATCTTGTGATATAGAGCGAAGTTTCCCACAGTATAACGCTTGTTTATGTGCCAATCGGAGACGATTCACATTTGAGATGTTACGATTGTAATTTATGTATCTTGATAGAAAATGAAACGGATATTGATGACTTGTTGCACAACAGCAATTGAATATATGTAAATATTAAAATTGGTTAGTTCTTAAATCAGTGATATTTATATTTACCACCAGCCCAACCTGATCGTCTTTCACTGCTAGTGAAAACATCACAGTCTACCACTGCATTTTCAACACACCACAACCGTATACCATACTGCGATAATTTCGACTCTGTCCCCAAGTTGCTGTTCGTGTATCTCTGGCGGTACATGAAGTTGTTAACATCAGGGCTATTCTGTAACTTCCTTGTTAAGAAGGTGGCTACAATTATTTGCTAAGAGGGCACATAAGTGATACAATTATTTACTAAAGTATTAAAGCCAAGGCTCTAAATCTTTGCACAGACATTGCAGGTAAAAAAAGAAATATTCATACGAAGTTTCATTGAAATATGTCTAATAATTCTGCAAAAATTAATTTGTTTCATTTGCTAAACTTAAAATCTATCTTCTTCTACAGGCATTGAGCTAAATGCTTCATTTTTTACTTTCTCTAAACGTACTATGCATAAACAGAGAAAGTATTGTGTTCCACCCAAAAATTCAATGTCGAGATTTCCCTGGAAATATATGTTTTGAGATCCACGTTTCCTAAAAAGGTATCTGTCAGTGTGTGCTTGTATATGTCTGTGGACAGCATAGCTCAAAAACGAAAAGACCGTTAAATACCAAACTTGGTATTTATGTTTAATATTTTCTAACAATGTGATAAAAAGATTTTCAAGAAAATCCCCCATGAAACATTTTTTGAAACGTTTGTTTTTCCCCAAAATGACTAACGATTTTGATTAAAATACCGCACAATAAATATATTTACATCTCAAATAAAATGTATATCTTGAATTTTCTGGGAATAGCCTCGTAAGACCTCTGGATGCATTTTTCTGAATCTTGTATAACGGTTCAACTGTTAAGAGATAGACAAAAAATGCAGATCTCGCTAAAACACACAGTTTATGTCCAACGCAGTTCTTTTATGGCTTAACCATTTTAGAGAGTTTCTTGTTATTTGTTTAAATGCACTGTTACTTTTGTCAAATGTGAAGTCGTCATACGTTTTTCTTTCTTGATGCAGATGAGGAAGGCATTGGGTTTACATTTCATTAGGTCGCAGAGCGCAATGCGCCAATGCTTCACACGCTTCTGCTCCTTTGATTTGGACATGGCTACTCTGACTCATACAAAAGCTAATATTTGAAGTGTCATATTCTGTTTGGTGGTAGGTGCTACAAAGACGACTTTCTGTCCAGTATTCCCAAGGTCTCGGGTTCAAATGTCATGGCTTCCTTCGAAAGGGAAGTAAAGCGGTTGGTCCCGTGTCCTATATTTACGGCTCGTAGTATTAATAGTACTAGTATTAGCCCATAGCGTCCCCTGGGGGCACGGTGGCTTGGTTTGGCAGGAAGGATCCTCATCTTGATCTTAACTGCTGAAGTAATTTGTTCTAAATAACATGGTATTCCCTATTATAAAGTAGGCCATTGTTTTAAGAGTTAATTTAGCACATTTTGTGGTCCATAGAATGCACTTAACACTTGGGTCATTTGACATTATTTATTCTTCTACTGATTAACACTATTTATCTTGGCTAATGCACTTATGTACTTATGTTCCGTGTATCTGATGACTTGACCGGCCACGAGTCAAAAATAAGACACTGTAGAATGGGATGCTGAGATCCGCATAAAATTAACAGCGCCCATAAATGAAACTCAATTTAATTTTAATTTTGTTAAGCATCGCCACCGAGGGTGTTATGTCGGGTGAACGAGGAGGCCATGTGAGAGATCCAGCACGTCCAATCCACTAATGACAGTATTTTCATCATTTCACCTTCAAGCGATTCCTGTTCTATATCTATGTAGCCGTTATACCCAAAACTTGCGGTACTCCCAAGACAAGACTCTATACTGCTAGCTGAAATCTTAGCCACTACACTTGCTGAAGCCTCTAGACCCTTTCACTGAGTGAGTAGGTACTTATGTAAGCAGAGACACGCACACAAAAGCGATTCAGCTGCACGCTCATTGGCTCGTGCCTTGTATTACAAGTTGCAAAGGTTACAAAGTAGTTCGTGAGTACTAAAAAAAATAATGGATCGCCTTTGTATTACGTAACAACGGCATGTTGTGTATGATTATGCACAATTTCAGCAAAATAAATCTAAAGAAAACGATCAAACTGGACTTAATTAGAAAGCGAGCAACTAGAATGCGCAGAGTGCCTTCTGCTGGTGAGCTTTGGAAGCGGGAAGGTGAGACCATTAATACATAAACCATCAGGCCAAACAATGCAGTTTATAAAACACCGCAGAGGTAAGCCTTTTAACGAGTGGTGAGAAATTTGTAATTTTGAATTGTTTCACAAACTATGTAAGAAATATCCCACCTTGACTATCTAGATTACCAAATGACAGAGGATTATTTCTGGAAATATCAGGGCTCACCAAATAATAGAAGATTACTTCTGGAGATTTCAGGGCTTCACCAAATAATAGAGGATTACTTCTGGAGATTTCAGGGCTTCACCAAATGATAGAGGATTATTTCTGAAGATTTCAGGGCTCACCAAATGATAAGAGGATTACTTCTGGAGATTTCAGGGCTTCACCAAATGATAGAGGATTATTTCTGGAAATATCAGGGCTCACCAAATGATAGAGGATTATTTCTGGAGATTTCAGGGCTTCACCAAATGATAGAGGATTATTTCTGGAGATTTCAGGGCTTCACCAAATGATAGAGGATTATTTCTGGAAATATCAGGGCTCACCAAATGATAGAGGATTATTTCTGAAGATATCAGGGCTTCACCAAATGAAAGAGAATTATTTCTGGAGATATCAGGGCTCACCAAATGATAGAGGATTATTTCTGAAGATATCAGGGCTCACCAAATGATAGAGGATTATTTCTGGAAATATCAGGGCTCACCAAATAATAGAGGATTACTTCTGGAGATTTCAGGGCTTCACCAAATGATAGAGGATTATTTCTGGAAATATCAAGGCTCACCAAATGATAGAGGATTATTTCTGAAGATATCAGGGCTCACCAAATGATAGAGGATTACTTCTGGAGATATCAGGGCTTCACCAAATGACAAGGGATTATTTCTGGAGATATCAGGGCTTCACCAAATGAAAGAGAATTATTTCTGGAAATATCAGGGCTCCACCAAATGACAAGGTATTGTTTCTGGAGATATCAGGGCTTCACCAAATGACAAGGGATTATTTCTGGAGATATCAGGGCTTCACCAAATGACAAGGGATTACTTCTGGAGATATCAGGGCTTCACCAAATGATAAGGGATTATTTCTGGAGATATCAGGGCTTCACTAAATGATAGAGGATTATTTCTGAAGATATCAGGGCTTCACCAAATGATAGAGTATTATTTCTGGAGATATCAGGGCTCACCAAATGATAAGAGGATTACTTCTGGAGATATCAGGACTTCACCAAATGATAAGAGGATTATTTATGGAGATATCAGGGCTCACTAAATGATAGAGGATTATTTCTGGAGATATCAGGGCTCACCAAGTGATAGAGGATTATTTCTGGAGATATCAGGGCTTCACCAAATGAAAGAGAATTATTTCTGAAGATATCAGGGCTCACCAAATGACAAGGGATTATTTCTGGAGATATCAGGGCTCGCCAAATGACAAGAAATTATTTCTGGAAATGTCAGGGCTCGCCAAATGACAAGGGATTATTTCTGGAGATATCAGGGCTTCACCAAATGACAAGGGATTATTTATGGAAACATCAGGGCTTCACCAAATGAAAGAGGATTATTTATGAAGATATCAAGGCTCACCAAATGATAAGGGATTATTTCTGGAGATTTCAGGGCATCACCAAATTACAGAGGGTTATTTTTGGAGATATCAGGGCTTCACCAAACTATAGAGCATTATTTCTTTTATATCACTACTGTCTTAACAACAAAAGGTCATTTTTGGAGTTGTCATGTTCTGACCTAACACCACAGGCATTTCTTATTATAAGTTTAGTTGGGAGTGCTATATGCACCGTGTTTCTGAACTATTTCGCGAAGAATACCGGGTAAAAGGAAAGCAAGATTCCGCGTGGTTAAGAAAGTAGTGCCGTTACCCCTTCAATCAGAGCAAGTACATTTTGTGCTTTGTTTACACGAGGACAAATTCATCCGGTGAAAAGGGTCTAGCAATTGACATCACTTCCGAGAGGCTACAAACCTTGTCTTTGCCCGATCCACAAACGCTCTTCACGGATGCTGACCAGGAACTCAATGCCGACATTAGACTAGACGAATTCCAGACGCCACTTCGCACCTGCAACAGCAAAAGCCCAGTGACAATACTCTACCAGACGACACCTAGGGCCTTGCTGAATCTCCTCGATTACACAAAGTTTTGGGCAGCTTCCTAACATCAAAACAAGAAAAAAATGTTCATATAAACACATGTACCAAAACCCTTCGTTATGGATTTATTGAGGTTCAAATGCTATTATCAAAACATTTTAAAGTGGCACTTTTTTCTTTTTGACGTTGTCAGCTTGTTAGGAAGTATTCCACTTATAGCAAATGTCCTCCGACAGTCGAATGTTTATATCACATGACTTTGAAATTTCGTTTACCTTGCTTGATCAGGCAGGAGAAAGAAAAAGTAATAGGGACTTCCTATTCAATAAAATCATAGCTATGAGAAAATTGAAGCCTCTAATATCTCGGAAATAGTTAACTTAAAAGAAATAAAAAAAGAAAAATTTGTTTTGATATAAATTGTTTATTTTGATAAGATCTACATTTAGTATAGTAAGTTTTTCTTCTATCTCCTATGGTTTAGCACAAGTCATCAGGAATTAACTGGAGTGCAGAGGCTATTACCACAAAACTCAGATGTACATCTAATTTGGCATAAAATCTTAAAAATGCCGCATTTTAATCAAAATCGTTAGAACTTTTTGAGAAAATAAAATATTTTTGGAAAATGATCCACGTAACAAGCACTTTTTTAATCTTCTTTTCTCATCCTAAGAAGATAGTGAACTTAAATATAAAGTTTGGTATTTAACGGCCTTTTCGTTTTTTAGTACTGCTGTTCAACCCCGCGCATGCGCGTACACACACACACAAACCCGTTTATTAATAACTTTTTAAAATAGGGGTCCTCAAAACATGTATTTACGGTGAAATCTGATTATCTAATTTGAAGGTGGAGTTCAGCAGCTTCCCTACAATGTACAAATCTGACGTGTTACAATCACATGACTTTTTCAACAAACGCTTACTCTTCTTTATACCTCATGCTAATCGAGAAAAGCATTCTGGTTTTGTCTATGTACAGCTTATAACTGTAACAGATGGGCAATGAGAGTGAAAGGCTATCAACTCTTTTTAAAGCTGTTCTATAAAAACTTCCGTATGGAATATTAGTTTTACTTTCTCTAGCCCCGTACATAAGGATAGAGAACTATTGTATTCCACCCAAAAATTCCATGTCGAAATTTCACTGGAAATATACGTTTTAGGGTCCTCGGGTCCGAAAAAAACATTTTTAGAAAAAGGTATGTGTGTGTCTGCCTGTATGTGTCTGTGGATAATATAGCTTAAAAATGAAATGACTGTTAAATAACAAACTTGGTATTTAAGTTTAGTATCTTCCTTGGATGTGTCACGAAGATTTTCAAAAACATTCCCCCACCACAAACTACCCTTTACATGGAAAAATGTTAGAAAATATTGATTTTCTAAAAGTGCTTCTAACGATTTTGATTAAAATGCTGTATATTAAAGCTATTTATATCCCAAATAAAATGTATATCTTGAATTTTCTGGGAATAATCTCTGAAGACCTCTTTATTCAGGATGAAATTTTGGGAATTTTGCTTAGCTGCTGAACCTTAAGAGATAGACAAAAAATTACTACACAAAAAATGTAGATCTCATCAAAACACACAATTTATGTCCTTTACATTTTTGTTTTGGGGGTAACCATTTCCAAGATATTCCATGTTATTGGTTTCAATTGTAAATTACTTGTACCTTTCTCAGACGGAAGTGTCCGTTTTTCTTTTGTTCTACTCCTGGCCAAGCAAAGAAGCGATTCGCAATGACAATCGCATAACGACAGCTTTTAAAACATTTGACTATCACTTTAGCATAGCACATTCCTTTAGTTGCCTTCTACTTATAAGGAACTAAGTAATAAGAACATTCTGCTAATGTTCTCGATTAGCATTGTGTAGAAAGAAGAATAATCTTTTGTAAGAAGTTTGTTTGTAGAGCTGGTAGAGAAAGTCATGTGAGTGTAATATATCAGCTGTTTATGCTTATCAAAATTAACATTGCTTCCTTGTAAGTAGAAGGGAAATAAGGTAACATACTAGGCTAAAGCGACAATCAAATCGCTAAGTGAAACAATTTATATTTGATTCTATTTGCTTTGCTTACTAGCAGTAAAAGAACGAGAGCCGGAAAGAAGGATGGCTACCGTTTGATTAAGTCTGAAACCAATAACTCGGAATATCTGGAAAACGGTTAACTCTATAAAACTAATATATGACATAAATTGTGTGCTTTAATGAGATCTGCACTTTTTGTGTAGCAAGCTTTTGTCTATCTCTTATTGTTTACAAAAGTCATCCAGAATGATGAAGAGGTCTTCAGAGACTATTCCCACAAATTTTCCTTGGTCATAAAAACATTTTAAACATATGATATTTTAATGAAATTTGTTAGAACCATTTTTGAGAAAATAAACATTTTCGAAAAATGTTCCATGTAAAGGATAGCTGGGTGTGGGGTATTTCCTTGAAAATCTTCGTGTCGCGTCCTTGGGAGATACTGAACTGGAATACCAAGTTTGGTGTTTAACGGACTTTTCGTTTTTCAGCTATGATGCCCACAGACACACACCCACGGATATGTTTGTAAAAATGTTTGTCTTTTTTGGATTCAGGGCGTCTGAAAATATGCGTTTCCGTACGTATTACATACGGGCTAGAGAAAGTAAAATATTATATTAGCACACTATGGTGACTATGTTCTAGTATAAAGACTTTTCATTTATAGTATAGCTGGGTTACACCATTTAAACTGTCACTAGACCAACCTAGGAATTATTTCTTCTCTTTTACTTACCGTAATATCTGTTTAAGACGTTTAAAGAATTTAGCAAGTTATTTAGATTGAATGAAACACGTGATTTATGTTGAAATGTACCACAAAGACTTCTTACAACGTCCATAGTTGCACAAGCTGTCGGACAGGTAGCGCTCAAACAGTTTACATCACGTCCGTATCGCACCAGAGCGAAGTGAAGTTAGGTCTAGATTAGTGTCAAAAACTGATATCCTGCTTTCTCCACACCTAGTGTATAGAGAAGCTATTGTAATGCACCTACAAATTCGATACCGAGTTTTCACCGGAAATACATGTTTTGAGACCCGCTGAATACAAAAAAAATTAGAAAAATGTCCGTGTGCGTCTGTGGGCAGCATAGCTCAAGAACGAAAACTCCGTTAGAAACCAAACTTAGCATTAGGTTTGGTATCTTCCAAGGATGCGACACGAAGATTTTCAAGAAAATCCCCCACCCCCAACTACCCTTTACATGGAACTTTGTTTCGAAAATTTGCATTTTCTCAAAAAAGGCTCTAACGATTTTGATTAAAATATCGTATATTAAAGATATTTATCTGAAAAATAGAATGTATATCTTGAATTTTCTGGGAATAGCTTCTGAAGGCTACTTTATTCTACATGAATTTTAAGGAATTTTGCATAACCACTAAACCGTATGAGATGGACGAAAAATTAAAGCACAGAAAATGTAGAGCACGTTAAAACACACAATTAATTTATATGCATTTTTTTGGTGGAGTTGATCGTTTTTAAGATATTCCTTGTTATTGGTTTCAGCTTTAAAAAACGTATAATTTTTTCATACTGGAATTTTTCAAATCCTGTCCATATAAACAAACGAACTTCAGTCAAATAGCAACCAGCAATTGACTACCACTTTAGCCTATGCTACTCCCTTATTTAGCTTCTTCTTACAAAGAAGCAAGTAATAAGACTATTTCTGCTAATTATTTCTTGTTTAGCATTAAGTAAATGAAGCATAAGCTTTCGAACAATAGTTTGTTGCAGAAATGTAGAGAAAGTCATGTGAATGGAGTATATCAGATTCTTTTTAGTAAGGTCTACTGCTTTCTTCTCTGGAGACTTTTTCTACTCTGGCAGCATCCATATGGCCCGGAAACAGTTGCTTCCCCCTGTTGTATCTTCCCCCACCATGCAAAGTGTGTTAACAGAGTGAGTAGCCTAGACCACACCATCTTGTCTCTGCAATGGATAAGAAGATTGCTTTACCTCTTACATAGATGCTGGTCCTACTCCCGCCCGCGTGCTTCCAGAAACCATTTTGGCAGCTATGCTGTTATAAGGTACAACAAAGTTTTTAAAGCAAACGAATTACTTTTGTTAATTTTAATATAACTTGTTAAGCTGCATATTTAATGAACCTTAAAAGACAAAAATAAAACAAATCTGATGTGTTCCATTCACACAACTTTCTCTAGCTGTTCCACAAACAAATTCTTCCTTACAAAATATTATATGCCATTCTAATATAGATAAATATTAGCAGAATTGGTGTTTGATTTCTTTTAAGTAGAGTGGAAATATTAGGCTAAAGCGATGGTAAATTTGTCGCTACTTGAAACAATTGAGTTTCGGTTCACTTTGTATGGTCCCGTTTAAGAAATGTTGGGTAGTTACAATTGAAACCAATAAGAAGCAACATCTCGAAGACGATAAGCTCTACAAGAAAAGCATGTATGACATAAATTGTGTGTTTTAGCAAGATCTAATTTCTGTGCATGAGTAAGTGCTCGTCTTGGTTGAGCAGTACTGTTATGCAAACTTCTGCAAAACGCATCTAGAATAAATAGGATTTCAGAGGTTATTCCCAGAAAATTCAAAATATATATATTATTTGTGATGTAAATACTTTTATTATGTCGTATTTTAATCAAAATCGTTAGAGCCAATTTTGAAAAAAAGAAAATGTTCAATAATTTTTCCATGAAAAGGGTAGTTTGTGGTAGGGGGATTTTTTTAAAATCTTCATGTCGCATCCTTGGAAGACACTAAACCTAGTTATCAAGCTCGGTGTTTAACCTCTTTTCGTTTTTGGGCTATACTGTCCAAAAGTAAACACAGACATATACACGTATACATATACTCGTATGTACACACTGCCCTTTTTCTAAAAATACTTTTTTCGGACCCAGGGGACCTCAAAACACATACTTCCGGTGAAATATCGACATTGTATTTTTGGGTGGAACTAGTAACTATGTACATTGTATGTAAATATGGCTAGAGAAAGTAAAATACCTGAGAAGTTCTTAAAGCTCTGAGGTACAAAAGTACCAGTCGAGATATAATATATTTATAACTTTAAGACTGGGTACGAATGTGGAATAGTAATACATTTTAACTTCAATTGCAACGGTTTACCTCAATATATACACTTTAAGAGGTAGATACATCATATATAATACTTTAAATCTTAAACCTGTTTCAATAACATTTGAAATATGTTGACAAATTAAACTTGTGTGTACAAAGTTTTAAATAAGTTACATTCAATAGTTTTTATATTGTATGCCTATGGTAGTACAAAGCTACGCTAACGGACGCTACGCAGTAGCAAATGCATCTAAAATTATGGATACATTATCTGCTTATTCCTCTTTGTGTTTGCTAAATTATACTTCATGCATGTTAACTAATAATGTTATACTCACTCCGTCTTTCTTTGTTTCTTGTACAGTATCCATTTACAACAAATATTTGCAGCGGAGTGCACGAGTTATATGGTTAGTTCAGTTTCTGTAACAAAGAAAGTTAATATACCAAACGTGTAAACCACAATTTCGTATGCACAAAGTTAAAAACGTTCTTTTTGTTACGAATTTTATATTTAAGCTTCATTTTGACGAAATGCTAATGACAACTTCTGAGTAAACAGTCTCTAAAGACTTGAACTGCTGTGTTTTTATTTGCCGGTTACCTTTGCCAAAGATGATTTAACACAGTGCTGTGATGTCAGGTGAAAAGTACACATATTATCCATTTATGCATTTTAAAAACGTCATAATTTAAAATTTTGATGCGTGCCTCGCGAACTGTAAATTTTTAATGGGCTATATTATTTGTCATGACTACCACCATAACGTCGCGAAGCGTTAAATTTTCCCAGCGCACATTTCGGAAAACGAGACATTTTATGAACGATACACGCTGGCATTTGAACGATGAAATTGCAGCAGATTCTGTTGCTGTATGTGCAGGCTAAAACAGTTTTAATCCCGCGAATCTATATTGAAATCCCATTCCAATTAATTTAAATGTGGAGTAAATGAATTTCCATGAGAGATATTCGAGGTGGTCACGAAAACATGCATTCAAATAATTTCTAACAAACAAACAAACAAATGCAATGCGCAGATTCACAAATGAGTTACGACAATTCCTAAAGAAGCGAAATTAATGTAAACTTAAGCAGTGACAGACGCTAAAAACAAATGTGCATTATTAAATCCATTTCAAATAATCTATTCAGTACAACGAAGGATTTTATCACGCAATCTGTGAATTATATGTGTCTATTCATTCACAAAATTGAATAACGAAGGGAGGTAGCTCATTTAAGCTTAAATTCTTATTACTTTCTCTACACGCACTATGTGTATGGGTATAGAGAAGGTATTGTATTCCACCCAAAATTCGATACCGAGATTTCGCCAGAAATACATGTTTGTAAACAAGACCGTGAGTAGGTCTGTGGACGGCATAGCTCAAAAACGAAAAGACCGTTAAATACTAAACTTGGTATTTACGTCTGTTATCTTTCAAGGAAGTGACACGAAGATTTTCAAGAAAATTTCCCCATTCAAAGCATCCCTTTACATGCAAACAATTTAGAAAATGTTGATTTTCTCAAAAATGGCTCTAACGATTTTGATTAAAATCTCTTATATTTAAGATATTACATGCCAAATAAATGTATATATTGAATTTTATAGGAATAGACACTAAAGACCTCTTTATTCTGGATGATGTTTATTGAAATTTGCATAAGTGCTAAACCGTAAGAGATAGACAAAAGCTACTAAGCAAAAGATGTAGCTCACGATAAAACACACAATTTATGTCATATTCATTTTTTTCGTGCAGCTGATCGTTTTTGAAATATTCCTTGTTATTAGTTTCAGCATTAAAAAGCTTATATTTTTCTCATACAGCAATTTGTCAACTCCTGTCCATACAACCAAAGGAACTTCAGTCACATAGCAACCAACTTTTGACTATCACTTTAACCTATGGTACGCTCTTATTTCGCTTCTACTTTCAAGGAAGCAAGTAATAAATAATTTCTGCTATTTTTTCTCGATTAGCATCAAGTAAATAGAAGCATAAGCTTCATAACAATAATTTGTTTCCCACCTGGATAATGTGGTAGTAGCGTGTCTGCCTCATATTCAATAGGTCGCGAGTTCGAATTTCGCTTAGGGTCAGTCCCGGATATGGTTTTTTTCGGGGGTTTCGCTTATCCTGAGAAGACGAATGTCGAGTAACTTTAAGCTCCATGGACCCCGAGATCATTTGAGCATATTTCACCAATTTCATTCATCGGCCGATATGACCAACAAGGTTAAAGGACGTTAAAATACAAATAATAATAATAATAATAATAATACTTTGTTACAGAGATGTAGAGAAAGTCATGTGAATAGAACATACCAGATTTTTTAGGGGATTCAGAGGGTCTCAAAACATGTATTTCGGGTGAAATCTCGGTATTGAATTTTTGGATCGATAGAATATCTTCTCTGTACACTAAGTACATATTTCGTGTAGAGAAAGTAAAAATGGGCAAGTGTTCCGCTGGTGCTGGTCTGCAGGGCCCGGCTATTAAAATATAGCACATAATGTGTTATTTCCGTGGATAGGGGATTAACCTTCCCCCCGCGGGCCCCGCTTCTAGGGCAGCCCATGTCCATTAAGGCTAACACGTTGTAATTACTGTATGTGGCTGGAGCTGTATGTGGATTCCAGGGTCGCGTATTCAACACTAGGCTAGGGCAGTGGCGTTAAAAGTCACACGTGCTGTAAAAACAACTTTCTCTACTTCTCTGTAACAAATTATTCTTGCAACAACTTCATACTAACAGAAATAAACACTAAAAGCTGGTTGCTACGAGGAACGTTGCTCAATAAGTGATTAGAAAATCCAAGAAATGACACTCGCAGCATCAAAAAACTTTGTCTCTTATTAGATGGCAGTTAACTATCACGTGGTTTCGTTGCCATAGGCGATTGAATCAACAATCTTGTGCTTCTTGAGCAAGATGCACTTCCATTTTAACACCGAAAGAGAGTTGGATCAAGTTCATGCTCCTGCGTTTGCAACAATTTACAATTTTGGGTGTAATACAATACCTTCTGTATACACAGTGACTGTGAAGATTGAAATCTGAACACTGTGGTCGGCTAACACACAATCTGTCGCGTCACGTGACTTTCCAGCTCCTGAGCTGTAACTAACAACCATTTGTCACGTGATGTGCCGATTACCGGAAACGTTCCCTCAAATAATAGTTACTTCACACTGCACACAGCCCTCAACAAAACACAATCAACCCTGCTGTTGAAACCATAGCGCAAGAAATGTAAGCACGCTATAGAACTACAGCAACAAGGTAATGCTTTAACATGTAAGTTGATTTGTGTGACAATTCAGCTCAACTATTAAAGCACCAATGGAGTGGCCGAGATCAGGCCATTTCAACCAATCTCGGTCATCTGACTGGAGCGATATTGTCGAAACATCTTATCGCAGCTGATGTTCATTTCTTTGAAATCTTGTCGCAGCTGATGTTCGTTTGTTTAATCTCCTGTCCTGATTATTGGTAACAAGGTGACAGCCAACCTTCACTTTTAATAACTGTCAGTTCCACAATTGTACTTTCAGTTAATTCAGTTACAATGTTTATTTAAAATGTTATCGACACCATAATGCGTTTAGTTCAAAAAATGAATGAAAATAATCATTATTTGTATTTCTTATCTATGAGATGATTGCAATAACCTCAAATAAAACAACTTTTGTATCCATTTCATGTATTAGTTATTAAAAGCAGAAATAAAGTAAATGTGTCATTTGGCAAAGTCATTTATGAGTAGACTAATAAATAAATAAATTAATTCCGTATTTCTATTGTTGCTATCAATATTCGTACATTGGGCGTAGACACCGTCGGCCATGTCATAATTCAGGAGGCAGTGAAGAAAAACATTGTGTAAATAAAGATGGTCTCATTTGAGAAGTAATGTAAGTATTACAATGATATAATAGTCTACTGTCTTATCAAATACAACTTGTGTTTTCATCTCTTAGGACGTCGGTCGTGAATTATCGACAATGTGGAGATATTCGTGCTATTAATTGTAATAATATAATAGCCAGTAAATGTAGATAAAAGAATCTTTTGCAAGAAAAATTAATTTCGATCCCCGTGACTTTTGCATAGATTGTTAATCGTTAGAGATAGACGAATAATGCCAAAAAAATGTAGGTCTCGTTAGAACACACATATACATTTTTACTTTCTCTAAGCTCCATATGTACAATGTACATAGGGATAGAGAAGTATTGCATTCCACCCAAAAATTCGATACCGAGATTTTACCGGAAATACATGTTTTAGGACCCCCTGTATAAAAAAAAAGCATTTTCAGAAAAAGGTCCGTGTGTCCGTGTGACTGTGAACACGATAACTCAAAAAGGAAAATTAGCTAAAATACCAAACTTGGTATTTAAGTTTAGTATCTTCCAGGAATGCGACATGAAGATTTTGAGAAAAATCCCCCCACCCCAAACTACTCTTTCATGGAACTTTTTTCGAAAATTTTGATTTTCTTAATAATGGATCTAACGGTTTTGATTAAAATATCA
Source organism: Hymenopus coronatus (assembly GCA_030762935.1). NCBI lineage: Eukaryota > Metazoa > Arthropoda > Insecta > Mantodea > Hymenopodidae > Hymenopus > Hymenopus coronatus. The sequence continues at coordinate 4,142,091 of CM060883.1, forward strand.
TATATTAAAGATATTTACCTAAGAAATAAAATGCATATCTTGAATTTTCTGGGAATAGCTTCTGAAGACCTGTTTATTCTGGATGAATTTTGCTTAATTTGGCATAACTAGTAAACCGTAAGAGATAGATAAAAACTTACTATACAAAAAATTTAGGTCTTGTTAAAATACACAAGTTATGTCATATACATTTTTCTCGTGGAGCTTACCGTTTTCGAGGTATTCATTGTTATTAGATTCAGTTGTGAAGTACTTATACTTTTCTCAGACGGAAGTGTCCGTTTTTCTTTTGTTCTACTCCTGGCCAAGAAAAGAAGGATTTGTAATGACAATTGCATAACGACAGCTTTTAAAACATTTGACTATTGGTTTAGCCTAGTGTATTCCCTTATTTTCTTCCTACTTATACGGAACTAAATAATAAGAACATTGTGCTAATGAGTACCTCGATTAGCAAGGTGCAGAAAGAAGAAGAATCTTATGTATGAAGTTTGTAGAACAGCTAGAGAAAGTCATGTGAGTGTAACACATCAGCTTTTTTAGACAGTTGATGCTAAAAGTATGTCTTTTACGGAAGTGAGTAATGTTAAAAGCAGAAAATTGTGTCTCTCAGTGTTATAACATTATAACAACTTTGGTTTATGTGTCCACGGCCTCATTCAAGTAGGCCATGACTCTGAAATCTCTTATCAGTTCATAAAATGGCGGATGGAATCTGCTGAACCAGACAAAATTCTGCAAGCAGCGGAGAGAGCAAACTTACAACTGCTACACTGTCTCCATTGTATAGAATGTTTTCGTTCTGTACGGGTAAGTCATCATGTTGTCAGCACTGATGCTAAGCAAGGCAACAGCTGAATATCGCAGACCATTAAGCATGAACTCCGTGAAATAGGTATAAAAATCTATTATAATTATAATCGTCTATAAATATTGAGAACTGTCTAAAAAAAATCTGATGTGTTCCGTTCACATGACTTTCTCTATATCTCTAACAAATTATTGTTAATAAGCTTATTCTTTTATTTCATGCTAATCGGAAAAATTAGCAGAAATGGTCTTATTTCTCGTTTTATTGAAATAGAAGCGAAATAAGGGAGTAGCATAGGTTAAAGTGATAGTCAAAAGCTGGTTGATATGTCATTGAAGTTCGTTTGTTTGTATGGACACGAGTTGGCAAATTTCTGTATGAGAAAAGTATTAAGTTTTTCAACGCTAAAACAAAAAACAAGGAATATTTCAAAAACGATCAATTCCACAAAAAAAAAAAAAAAAATGTATATAACATGAATTGTGTGTTTTAACGCGGTCTACATTTTTTGTGTGTTAAGTCTTTGTCCATCTCTTACGGTTTAATAGTTGTGCAAAATTCATCCAGAATAAAGTAGTCTTTAGAGGCTATTCCCAGAAAATTCAAGATATGCATTTTATTTGGTAGGTAAATATCTTTAATATACGATATTTTAATCAAAATCGTTAGTCATTTTTTAGAAAATAAAAAATTTTCGAAAGAAATTCCATATAAAAGGTAGTTGGGAGTGGGGGGGATTTTCTTGAAAATATTCGTGTCGCATCCTTGGAGGATACCGAACCTAAATATCAAGTTTGCTTTTTAACGGACTTTTCGTTTTTGAGCTATGCTGCCCACAGACACACACACACACATATACGCACAGACACATACACGGACATTTTTCTAAAAAAGTTTGTTTTTTGGATTCAGGAGGTCTCAAAGCATGTATTTCCGGTGAAATCTCGGTATGGAATTTTTGGGTGCATTACGATACCTTCTCTATACACTATGTAATAGTACGTGTAGAGAAAGTGACAGCATAGTGTTACTATTGTTGGTGGGATTACCGAACCCGGCCTAGGGCCTCGCTTCCTACTCAGAATATAGAACACTATTTTTACCATTGTATCGTAAATACCTATTTTCGAGGGGTAGATCGTTTCCGAGATATTTTATGTTAATTGTTTCTGTTTTAATATTATTAGATTTTTCTCAAATGTAAAACATTTCTCTTTACTGCTAGCAAGCAAAGAAAACCAAATCTGACATAGCAACCAGCTTTTAAAAGGTTTGACTGTCACTTTAGCCTAGTGTATTCCCTTCTACTTAAAAGAAAGCAAGTAATAAGACAATTTCTGCTAATGTTTATCTCGATTAGCTTAACATAGATAGAATCACAAGATTATTACAGAGATGTAGAGAAAGTCATGTGAACGGAACACATCAGATTTTAATGCTACATGCAGTTGTATGTTTACGTTGAAACAAATACATTTACAGTTTAGAAAGAAAGGAAAGGCAGTTGTGGTGGCCAACAGTGTTTCACGCATGCACTGGGAGTTCGTCTTTACTGGGAAACGTAACAAGATTTCTGAGTTGAGAATGCGAGGCACAAACGCTCCTGTGACAGTTTCTGATTCCGGAAAAGGAACCACCCTCGAGAAGAAAATCTCTCCCTTGGCGGAGCTTATTTTTATGGTCCTCGATTTTTCCTCCATTTAGTATTCATGGAATTTTTGAAAAGGTATTTTGATTTGGTGGCTTCATTAAAATATTCCAAATGAAAATCCCGTTAGCTGACAACATTTCCGTGTCGAAATGAGAAACAGATAGCTTTGTGTTCCGAATAGGAAGTTACATTGTTCTCTGAATAGTCTTGTCTCGAAGTCCCGAGTTCTGTTCTCGGTTACGGTGAGTTACTCAAATAAGTTTTTTCCCCCTTATCCTGAAAAAAAAGCTGATGTGTTCCAATTATATTAAATAAATTATCTTATTTATTGCATTCTTGTAAGTAAATGGAAAACAAGGGAATACACTAGAATAAAGCAGTCGGAAAGTCTTTAAAAAAGCCAATCGTATGCGAATAAATGAAGTTTAGTTCGCTTTGCATTTACGAGGGACTTTTTTCAACCTCCGATAGACAATAAATAAAAGACAAGCTTATAGAAAACAATTATTTTATTACTAAAAGTTTTTTACACTTATGGTTACTTTTCAACATAATCACAGAAAAGATTGAGACATTTATCGTACCTGTGCATAAGCTTTGCAATACCCGCTTCAAAAAATGTTGCCGCCGCCAATGATTTCAAATGAGCATTGACGTTGTTTTGAAGATCTTCGTACTTTACGTCGTTTGCGGAGAGCCATTCAAAACAAACGAAGAGAAATGCTGACTTGAGGAATTGTGTTGATCCATGACAACGCTCGTCCACACAACCCATCGGCTCCTTGAACAATTTCAATGGGACATTTTCGATCATCCGCCGTACGGTCCTGATCTAGCACCCAGCGACTTTCACCTTTTCCCTGAACTGAAGACGTGGCTAGGAGGGCAGCACTTTCAAACCAATGAAGATCTTCAGAGCAACGTCAATGCTCATTTGAAATCATTGGCTGCAACATTTTGTCAACTTCGATTAGATTTCATGTTATCCACTTACTCACACTATTGGCGACCACTCGTTCCAGGTTCTCCATTCTGTGGTTTCGTGTCGTTGGCTCCCCGACAGGCTTCTGACCCCTAGACATGCGTTACAAGTCCTAGGGAGGTGTAAGTTCTACATATTTTCCATTCACATGACTTTCTCTACATCTCTACAACAAATTATTGTTAAAAAGCTTATGCTTCTATTTACTTCATGGTAACTGAGAAAAAATTAGTAGACATAGTCTTATTACTTGCTTCCTTGTAAGTAGAAGTGAAATAAGAGAGTAGCATAGGTTAAAGTGATAGTCAAAAGCTGGTTGCTATGTGGCTGAAGTTCCTTTGTTTGTTTGGACAGGAATTGTCAAATTTCTGTATGAGAAAAGTAAGTTTTTAAAGGTGAACCCAAAAACAAGGAATATCTAAAAAAAGATAAACTCCACGAAAAAAATGTATAAAACATAAATTGTGTGTTTTAACGTGCTCTACAGTTTTGTGTGGTAAGTTTTTGTCCATCTCTTACGGCTTAGCAGTTACGCAAAATTCCGTAAAATTCGTCCAGAATAAAGTAGTTTTCCCAGAAAATTCAAGATATATATTTTATTTGCCATATTTAATATACGATATTTAATCAAAATTCCTAAAGCAATTTTTGAGAAAATCAAAATTTTCGAAAAAAATTCCATGTAAAGGATAGTTTGCGGTGGGGGAATTTTTCTCAAAAAATACGCGTTGCATCTCTGGAAGATAGTAAACTTAAATTACCAAGTTTGGTATTTTACCAACTTTTTGTTTTTAAGTATCGTGTTCATAGACACGTGGACACACGGACACACACACGGACCTTTTTCTGAAAATGTTTTTTTTTTTGGATACAGGGGACCCTAAAACATATATTTCCGGTGTAATCTCGGTGTCGATTTTTTGAGTGGAATACAATACCTTCTCTATACACTATGTACATAGTACGTGTAGAGAAAATAAAAATAGGAAACCATTGCTTTATTTCTGCTTTTAGTAACTAATACATGAAATGGAAACAAACGTTATTTTACTTGAGGTTATTGCACTCATCTCATAAAAAGAAATACAAATAATGATTATTTTCACTCCTTTTTTGAACTAAACACATTATGATAAAACTTTAAATAAATATTGTAACTGAATTAATTGAAAGTATAATTGTGGAACTGACAGTTATTAAAAGTGAAGGTTGACTGTCACCTTAACTAAGACAGGCGATTAAACAAACGAACATCAGCTGTGACAAGATGTTTCGGCAATATCGCTTCAGTCAGATGAACGCGATTGGTTCAAATTGCCATTCCATCGGTGCTTTAATAGTTGAGCTGAATGTCACTATTATTGTGTATAAGTTCATGCCTGGCTACGGATCGACCTCTCGTAACAGGTTCTCCATTCTGTTGTTTCGTGCCGCTGGCACCCCGACAGACTTCTGACCCCTAGACATCCACTTGTAAGTCCTAGGGGAGTGTCAGTCCTACATATGATCCACTTCCTCACACTCATGCCAGGCTATGGACCAGGTTCTGCATTCTGTTGTTTCGTGCCACTGGCTCCCCGACAGACTGCTGACCCCTAGACATCCACTTGTAAGTCCTAGGGGAGTGTCAGTCCTACATATGATCCACTTCCTCACACTCATGCCAGGCTATGGACCAGGTTCTGCATTCTGTTGTTTCGTGCCACTGGCTCCCCGACAGACTGCTGACCCCTAGACATCCACTTGTAAGTCCTAGGGGAGTGTCAGTCCTGCATATGATCCACTTCCTCACACTCATGCCAGGCTATGGACCAGGTTCTGCATTCTGTGGTTTCGTGCCGTTGTCTCCCCGACAGGTTTCTGTCCCCTAGACATCCACTTGTAAGTCCTAGGGGAGTGTCAGTCCTACATATCATCCACTTCCTCACACTCATGCCTGGCTACGGACCACGTTCTCCATTCTGTGGTTTCGTGCCGCTGGCTCTCCGACAGACTGCTGACCCCTTGACATCCACTTGTAAGTCCTAGGGGAGTGTCAGTCCTGCAATTAGGGGGAGGGTAAGCCGATTACGAAGAGCAACGTGTAAGTCATGAAAAGATAATTATCTTACATGCTGTCAATGCAGAAAAACTCAACTACTTCAGAACAAAAAATCTGATGTGTTACTTTATCTACAAGTATTCCTACAAAACATTATTATTCTTCATACTTAGTTCCTTATAAGCAGAAGGGAACATACCAGGCTAAAGCGATAATCAAGTCTTTTAAAGCCGCCCGATATGTCAACAAATAAATTCAGTTCTCTTTTTATTTGCAGAAAAACAAGAGAGAGATTAAAGAATTAAATTGACCCCGTTTGAGAACAGATGCACTTTAAAATTAAAACCAATATCTCGGAAACGGCTAACCGTGCAAGAAAACTGTATATGACATAAATTGTGAGTTTTAATGAGTTCTACAATTTTCGTGGAGTGAGTTTATTGTGTATCTGTTATGCTTTACCAGTTATACAAAATTCAACAAAATCCATCGAGAATAAACAGGTCTTCAGAAGCTATTCCCAGAAAATTCAAGATATGCATTTTATTTGTGATGGAAATAGTTTTAATATACGGTATTTTAAAAAAATAGTTTTAGTAAAAAACAAAACTTTCAAGCCCGCCTGGGTAGTGTGGTGGTAGCGCATCTGCCTCACATTCAACAGGTCGTGAGTTCGAATCTCGCTTAGGGTGAGTTACCCGGATAAGGTTTTTTTTATTCGGGGTTTTCCCTTATCCTGAGAAGACGAATGTCGAGTAACTTTAAGCTCCATGGACCCCGAGATCATTTGAGCATCATTTCACCTATTCCGTTCATCGTCCGATATGACCATCCAGGTTAAAGGACGTTAAACTACAAAAAAAAAAAAAAAAAAAAAAAAAAAAAAATGTTTCCATATAAAGGATAGTTTGTGGTGGGGGGATTTTTTTGAAAATCTTCGTGTCATTACCTTGGAAGATACCATACCATACGTAAATATAAAGTTTGGTGTTTTACGGTCATAGATACACAGACGCACACATAGGCGCACAAACACGGACCTTTTCCCAAAAACACTTTTTTGGACCCAAAAAGTGTATTTCTGGTGAAATCTCGGTATCGAATTTTTGGGTGGAGTGCAATTCCTTCTCTATACACTATGTACATAGTACGTGTAGAGAAAGTAAAAGGTAGACAATGGAGTTGGGAACCGAAGTGCGGACTGCTAATTAACGCATTATGTTTTGGATTTGCTTGAGGGCGCCAGTATTGGTAATAATGTTATCCTATTCGGTGCACCTGGCGAGCTCCCAAGAGAACCCTGTTTGTATCCAGAGCGAGCCCTTTTCACAGGTAACTGCTTGGATAGCCTAATGAGGTTACAAGCGTTGAGTAATCCTATGGCTTTGGTGTGAGCACTTGCAAAGATAAACCTGTCAGTGGTTACAATACCAGCCGCAGAGAGGCGCTCTTGTTCCTTCATTCTGCCATTCCATATACTACATAGTGCGTTCGTAATCTAAAAAAGTCTGATGTGATCTATTCACATGACTTTCTCTAGACCTCTGCAACAAATTAGTGTTACAAAGCTTAATCTTCTGTTTACTTCATGCTAATTGAGAAAAATTAGCAGAAATAGTCTTATTACTTGTTGCCTTGAAAGTAGAAGCGAAATAAGGGAGTACCATAATTTAAAGTGATAGTCAAAAGCTGGTTGCTATGAGACTGAAGTTCCTTTGTATGGACAAGAGTTGACAAATTCCTGTATGAGAAAAGTCTAAGTTTTTGAAAGGTGAAATTAAAACAATGAATAACTAAAAAACAATCAACTCCACGAAAAAAATGCATATAACATAAATTGTGTGTTTTAACGTGCTCTACATTTTCTGTGAAGTAAGCTTTAGTCTATCTCTCACCGTTTAGCAGTTAAGCAAAATTCGGCAATATTCATCCTGAATAAAGAGGTCTTCGGAGGCTATTCCCAGAAAATTCAAGATATACATTTTATTTGGTATGTAAATATCTGTAATATACGGGGTTTTAATCAAAATCGTTAGAGCCATTTTTTATAAAATCAAAATTTTCTTGAAAATCTTCGTGTGGCATCCTTGGAAGATACCAAACTGAAATGCCAAATTTGGATTTTAACGGTGTTTTTGTTTTTGAGCTATGCTGCCCACAGATACACACATGGATGTTTTTCTTAAAATGCTTTTTTTGGATTCAGGGGGTTTGAAAACATGTATTTCCGGTGAAATCTCGGTATCGAATTTTTGGGTGCAATGCAATATCTCTATACACTATGTACACAGTAGTATAGAGAAAGTACAAATCTGATGTGATCTATTCTCATGAATTTCTTACATCTCGGTGACAAATTACAAATTCTTGCAAAAGTAAGCGAAAAGTATACCAAGAATTGAAACATAATAAGACCCCAAAATTAGAACGTCACTACAAAAAGTACTGTAAAATTCTAAAAGAAACAATAAAAGCTGCTAAAATATTGCATTATATTAATGAAGAGATATCCAATTTTGATAATAAAATAAAAACTCTCTGAACTATAATAAAAAGAGAAACAGATAAGAGCTCTCAAGAAAGCTCCTCAATTGCACTGAATTCCGGTAATCAAAAATTAATGATCCACCAAAGGTCGCAGATATTCTCAACAATTTCTTTTTCAATGTAACAGACAAAATAAAAAGAAATTATGAATGCAAAGAGTCAGCACTAGGTTGTTTGAGAACCTCTTTTGTAAACAGACTCCCTGAATTTAATGTAAAAATGACAACACCATCTAAAATAAAAAATCTGAAGTGTTACAATTACATGACTTTCTCTGCAAACAAACTTCTTACAAAAGATATCTCCTCTTTGAACTCCATGCTAATCGAGATAAACATCAGCAGAATTGTATTACTCAGTTCCTTATAAGTAGAAGGGAGTAAGGGAATGCACTATGCTAAAGTGATAGTCAAATGTTTTAAAAACTGTCGTTATGCGACTGTCATTGCAAATCACTTCTTTGCTTGGCCATTAGTAGAACAAAAGAAGAACGGACACTCCCGTCTGAGAAAACTGTAAGTACTTCACAACTGAAACTAATAACAAGGAATACCTCGAAAACAGTAAGCTCCACGAAAAAAATGTATACGGCATAACTTGTGCATTTTAACAAGATCTACATGTTTTGTAGAGTAAGCTTTTGTCTATCTCTAACGGTTTACTACTTATACCAAACTAAGTCAAATTTATCCAGATTAAACAGGTCTTTAGAAGCTACTCCCAGAAAATTCAAGATATACATTTTATTTGTGATAGAAATGGCTTTAATATGTGGTATTTTAATCAAAATGGTTAGAGCCATTTTTAAGAAAAACAATTTTTCGAAAATGTTTCCATGTAAAGCGTAGTTAGGGACGCATCCTTGTAAGTTACTGAACTTACATACCAAGTTTGGTATTTAACCACGGTCTTTTCGTTTTTGAGCTATGCTGTCCACAGACACACACACACATACACGCGGGCATTTTTCAAAAAAAGTTTTTGTTTTGTATTCAGCGTGTCCCAAATCATGTATTTTCGGTGAAATCTCGGTATCGAATTTTTGGCTGCATTACAATACCTTCTCTATACACTATGTACATAGTACGTATAGAGAAAGTAAAAATATAATAAATTTGCTGAAAACCAAATATTTCTCTGGGTATGATGAAAAATCAAGCAAAATCCTAAAAGCATGTTCTGACTAAATAAGCATTCCCCTTAGCTATTTATGTAACGAAACGCTAAAGAGTGGAATATTTCCTGACAGAATGAAGTACTCTATCGTCAAACCACTTTTTACTTTGTCTACAAGTACTATGTACATAGTGTATAGAGAAGGTATTGTATTGCACCTAAAATTCGATACCGAGATTTCACCGGAAATACATGTTTTGGGTCCCCCTGAATCCAAATAAAACATTTTTGGAAAAAGGTCCGTGTGTGTGTGTGTCTGCGTGTGTCTGTGCACAGCACACCTCAAAAACGAAAAACTGTTGAATACCAAATTTGGTATTTAAGTTTGGTATTTTCCAAGGATACGACACGAAGGTTTAAAAGAAAATCCCCCACCCCCAACTACCCTTTACATGGAACTTTTTTTGAAAATTTAGATTTTCTTAAAAATGGCTCTAACTATTTTGATTAAAATATCGTATGTTAAAGATATTTACGTGACAAATAGAATGTATATCTTGAATTTTCTGGGAATAGCCTCTGAAGACTACTTTATTCTGGATGAATTTCACGGAATTTTGCATAACTGCTAAACCGTAAGAGATGGGTAAAAACTTAGCACTCAAAAAATGTAGAGCACACTAAAACACACAATTTATGTTATTTACATTTTTTTGTGGAGTTGATCGTTTTTTACATATTCCCTGTTTTTTGTTTCAGCCATGAAAAACATACTCTTCTCATACAGGAATTTGTCAACTCCTGTCCATACAAACAAAGGAACATCAGTCTCAGAGCAACCAGCTTTTGATCATTAGTTTAGCCTATAGTACTCCCTTATTTCCCTTCTGCTTACAAGGAAGCAAGTAATAAGAGTATTTGTACTAATTTTTTCTCGATTAGCATGAAGTAAATAGAAGCATAAGCTTTTTAACAATAATTTGTTGCGCGAGGTAGAGAAAATCATGTGAATGACCACTTCAGATTTTTAAAAAAGGCAAACAAGATAATGTCTCAAATTATAGACCTATATCTCTCTTGTCTGTTTTCTCTAAAGTTTGAGAAAGTAATGTTCAATAGGCTTTATAATTACTTGGCAAAGAACAGTTTGGCTTTAGAAAAGGAGTATCAACAGATAATGCGATCTAAAAGCTCACGCATAAAGTGTTAACAGCGTTAAATGAAAAAGAACATGACGGTGGAATCTTTTGTGACCTAGCGAAGGCTTTTGACAGTGTGAATTATGAGATTCTGATAGCAAAACTACGTTTCTATGGGATAAAAATAACATATTAGATTGGTTCATTTCATACCTAGAGAAGAGAAAACAAAGGGTCGAAATTAATAACTCCAATGGGTATCAAAACGTGGTGTTCCCCAGCAATCGATCTTAGGGCCTCTTTTATTCTTGGTTTACATAAATGACCTCCCATTGTACATTAAAAGTATTGCAAGTGTTTATTTATTCTAGTGTTCTAGTAACAATTTCAATGACTGTGTAGTAAAATTAGACTATGTTTTAAATTGTATGCTATATTTGGCTCAAAGCAAACAAACTCTCAGTAAACATTAATAAAATCAATTAAAAATTTATAACTACTCGCTCACCACAAACACACATAGAAATAGGAATTAATGATACATTGTTAGAACAGCTAAATGAAGGCTGGCCTTGAGGTAGATAAGCATTTCTACTGGAAGTCACATATTAGCTATTTAAACGTTTGTAAGCTCATTCTTCTATCTACTTGATGCTAATCCAAATAAACATTATCACCTGCTTCCTTATAAGTGGAAGGGAATACACTAGGCTAAAGTGATAGTGAAATCTTTTTTAAAATGTGGTTGCAATGTTGTTCAATTAGTTTCTTTCAGTGACCAGGAGCTGACGAGTTCCCGTCTTTTAAAACTGAAACCAATACCAAGGAATATAACAGAAATTGTCAAATCCATAAACAAATGTGAAAATCATATATTGTGTGTTTTAACGAGATCTACATTTTTTGTGTAGTAAGTTTTCGTGTATTTCTTACGGTTCAGTAGTTATACAAAATTCAGTCAAATTCATTCAGAATAACGAGGTGTTTAGAGACTATTCCCAGAAAATTCAAGATACACATTTTCTTTGTCATGTAAGTATCTTTAGTATATGGCATTTTAATCAAAACCGTTAGAGCTAATTTTGAGAAAATAAAAAAAAGTTAGAACATGTTGGTTGGTTGGTTGGTAATTTTTCTGAAAATCTTCGTGTTGCATCCTTGGAAGATAATACACTTAAATACCAAGTTTAGTATTTAACGGTCTTTTAGTTTTTCAGCTATGCTGTCCACACACACACACACACACACACACACACACACACACACACACAAAGACGACACGCTCACAGACACACACCGACACACACAAACACACACCGACACAAGAGAGACACACACAGACACACACAGACACACACAAGCGCGCACACACACAGACACACTCACACAGACACACATAGACACACACAAGTGCGCACACAAGCGCGCACACACACAGACACACACAAACACACATACAAGCGCGCACACACAAACACACATACAAGCGCGCACACACAAACACACACACAAGCGCGAACACACACAGACACACACAAGCGCGCACACACACAGACACAAACAAACACACACAGACACACCCACATGCGCGCACACACACAGACACACATAAACACACACACAAGCGCGCACACACACAGACACACAAACACACACACAAGCGCGCACACACACAGACACACACAAACACACACAAGTGCAAACACACACAGACACACACAAACACACACACAGACACACAAACACACACACAAGTGCGCACACACAGACACACACAAACACACACACAAGCGCGCACACACACAGACACACACAAACACACACACAAGCGCGCACACACACAGACACACATACAAGCGCGCACACACACAGTCACACACAGACACACACATACAAGCGCGCACACACACACACAGACACACACACAAACACACACAAGCGCGCACACACATACACACACAGACACACAAGCGCGCACACACACAAACACACACACAAGCGCGCACACACACATGGACCTTCTTCTAAGAATGTCTTCTTTTGGATTCAGGGAATCCCGTAACATATATTTCCGGTATCGAATTTTTGGGTGCAATCAATAGCTTCTCTATAGTAAAAGTTAGTTTTGAGGTTTTTGAGAATACTGGAAACGTTTCTCTGCTAACAAGCTTTAGTAGAGAAGCTGGTCGCAGCGGTTGGTACACCTGGTACAGTAACGAAGTTCTGGACATGCATTATCACATCTCTGTGCCCATCAACCAGATTACACGGCGCTAACCCCTAACACACACATTAATTGTTATTGCTACAAACAGTTTAAATGGTTAATGACCACGAGAAACTCCTTTCTTCAGCTCTAATGTTGCACATACCTGCAAATTTGCGTCCCAAAATTAACAGCAACATTCCTAAGTAATTTATACAATACTGCAATTGTAAACAGTTTATTGTGGTAATCAACACAATTGGTTCATTAAAATATAGTGTACCACTAGTAGCAGTTATTGGTATCCCAAAACTATGGCTTATTCAGAAAATATGATACCATTTTGGGTTATTCTGTTGTGAGAAGAAGTGTAAAAGCTTTGTACATTATTAATAGTTACGATACATTAATTGAATTGAGGCTAGTAAATTAACTGAGGGATGGCATTAGTGAGGTGTCTCTAAAACTGAACTAGATCACGTTAGTGAAGTAACAGTGAGAATCAATAGGATCACATTAGTGAGGTGTCTCTAAAACTGAACTAGATCACGTTAGTGAAGTAACAGTGAGAATCAATAGGATCACATTAGTGAGGTGTCTCTAAAACTGAACTAGATCACGTTAGTGAAGTAACAGTGAGAATCAATAGGATCACATTAGTGAGGTGTCTCTAAAACTGAACTAGATCACGTTAGTGAAGTAACAGTGAGAATCAATAGGATCACATTAGTGAGGTGTCTCTAAAACTGAACTAGATCTCGTTAGTGAAGTAACAATGAGAATCAATAGGATCACATTAGTGAGGTGTCTCTAAAACTGAACTAGATCACGTTAGTGAAGTAACAGTGAGAATGAATAGGATCACATTAGTGAGGCGACAGCGAACACTACTGAACTTACAAAAAAAAAAACAAAAAAAAACCCTAATTAGATCACATTACTGAAATGTCAATGAAATCTTAATTAGCTCACATTATTCTAAATACATCACATTACGGAAACTGCAATGAAAACGGAACTAAATCACATTATTCAAGTTACAATGAAAACTGAACTAGATCATATTAGCGAAGTGACAGTTTAAACTGAACTAGATCATATTAGCGAAGTGACAGTTTAAACTGAACTAGATCATATTAGCGAAGTGACAGTTTAAACTGAATTTGTTCACCTTAGTGAAGTGACAGTGAAAACTGAACTAGCTCACACCAGTGAAGTGACAGTGAAAAATGAAGTAGCTTACATTAGTGAAGTGACAGTGCAAACTGAACTGCCTCACACCAGTGAAGTGACAGTGAAAACTGAACTACCTCACACCAGTGAAGCGACAGTGAAAACTGAACTACCTCACACCAGTGAAGTGACAGTGTAAATTGAACTATCTCACACCAGTGAAGTGACAGTGAAAACTGAACTATCTCACACCAGTGATGTGACAGAGTAAACTGAACTATCTCACACCAGTGAAGTGACAATGGAAACTGAGCTATCTCACGCCAGTGAAGTGACAATGGAAACTGAACTATCTCACGCCAGTGAAGTGACAATGGAAACTGAACTATCTCACGCCAGTGAAGTGACAATGGAAACTGAACTATCTCACGCCAGTGAAGTGACAATGTAAACTGAACTACCTCACGCCAGTGAAGTGACAATGGAAACTGAACTACCTCACACCAGTGAAGTGACAGTGTAAACTGAACTATCTCACACCAGTGAAGTGACAATGTAAACTGAACTACCTCACACCAGTGAAGTGACAATGTAAACTGAACTATCTCACACCAGTGAAGTGACAATGTAAACTGAACTACCTCACGCCAGTGAAGTGACAATGTAAACTGAACTATCTCCCACCAGTGAAGTGACAGTGTAAACTGAACTATCTCACACCAGTGAAGTGACAATGTAAACTGAACTACCTCACACCAGTGAAGTGACAATGTAAACTGAACTACCTCACACCAGTGAAGTGACAATGGAAACTGAACTATCTCACACCAGTGAAGTGACATTTCACATAAATGAAATGATAGAGAACATTTAACACAGATTTGTGAAGTGACAGTGACACTTAGCGACTTTACCGTCAAGTGAGAATACACTTAGACCATAATAATACCTTTAACAATAAGCCAAAAGGCATTTCCAGAACTTGGAACACAGTGGGCTGCAGGAAGGATAAAGCTAACTGGAGGCTCAGGAATGCAATATCCGTTCTCGTTTCCGATATTTTATTGAGACAAGGGAGCTTTTGTTTCGTTAATGTTAATACCTGGACAAAACAAACGCTACACAATGACGTTTCACAACAAATTGAACCTTATGTGCTGTTGTTTAGATATCTGTGTCTGCAGACTGCAGGCTTAAAATAATAATAACAATTCTGATTTTTTTTACCAATTTTTAGAAAATCAAAATTTTCTAAAAAAATTCCATGTAAAGAGTAGTTTGTTGTGGGTTAATATTCTTGAAAATCTTCGAGTTGCATCCTTCGAAGATACCAAGTTTCGTATTCAAAAGTCTTTTCGTTTTTTATAAAAATGCTTTTTTTTTTTACTTAGAGGGACCCAAATATGCATTTCCGGTGAAATCTCGGTAACGTATTTTTGGGTGAATTACAATACTCTTTCTATACACAATGTACATAGTACGTGTAGAGAAATTAAAAATCTGATGTGATATAAATTATTGTTAAAAAGCTTATTCTTCTGTGTACTTCAAGCTAATCCATATAAACATTAACGGAAAGTTTTATTATTTAGTTCCTTATAGGTAGAAGGGAACGCACTAGGCTAAACTGACAGTCACATATTTTAAAATCTGATGTGTTCCATTCACATGACTTTCTCTACATCTCTATAACAAATTATTGTTAAAAAGCTTATGCTTCTATTTACTTCATGCTAATCGACAAAAATTAGCAGAAATAGTCTTATTACTTGCTTCCTTGTAAGTAGAAGCGAAATAAGGGAGTATCATAGGTTAAAGTGGCAGTCAAAAGTTGGTTGCTATTGGACTGAAGTTCCTTTGCTTATATGGACAGGAGTTGACAGATTTCTGTATAAGAAAAGTATAATTTTTTTAAAGCTGAAAACAAAAACAAGGAATATCTCAAAAACGATCAACTCCACGAAAAAAATGTATATAATGTATGTTATGAGTTTTAATGTGCTCTACATTTTCTGTATGGTACGTTTTTGTCTATCTCTTACGGTTTAGCAGTTATGCAAAATTCGGCAAAATTCATCCAGAATAAAGAGGTCTTCAGAAGATATACCCAGAAAATTTAATATGTAGATACATTTTATTCGGAGTGCAAACAGCTTTAATATACGTGATTTTGATCAAAATTGTTAGAACCATTTTTAATAAAATAAAAATTTTCGAAAATTTTTCCATGTAAAGGAAGTTGTCGTGGGGGAATTTTCCTGAAAATCTTCGTGTCGTATCCTTGGAAGATACTGTACCTAAATACCAAATTTAGTATTTAACGGTATTTTAGTTTTTGAGCTATGTTGTTCACAGGCACACACACACAGACAGACACACACATACACGGACCTTTCTCTAAAAATTCTTTTTTTTGGGATTGAGGGGATTCTAAAACATGTATTTACGGCGAAATCTGGGTATCGTTTTTGGGTGGAATACAATACATTTTAATTGTGGTGTAAACATCTTTAATATTCGATACTTTGATATTTACCGGTCTTTTCGTATGTGTCCATGTGCCTGTGAACACGATAACTCAAAAACGAAAAGTCGGTAAAATACCAAACTTGGTATTTAAGTTAAGCATCTTCCAAGAATGGGATACGAATATTTTGAGGAAAGTCCTACCACCCCAAACTACCCTTTATATGGAAGAAATTTCGAAAAATTTGATTTTTTCAAAAATGGCTCTAAAGATTTTGATTAAAATACCGTATGTTAAATATATTTACACGTGAAATAAAAATATCTGGAATTTTCTGGGAATAGCCTCTGAAGACCTCTTTATTGTGAATGAATTTTCCTGAAGTTTGCATTACTGTTAAACCGCCAGAGATGGACAAAACCTCGTTTTTCAATTAAGTTGTTCACAGACACACACTGACATTTAAAATGGATTCAGGGGGTGTTAAAACATGTATTTCCGGTGAAATTCGGTATTGCATTTTGGATGCAATACAATACTTCTGTACACTGTGTACATAGTACGTGTACAGAAGAAGAATAACAAAAACAAAAGAAAGGCAACCCTATTGCTTGTCCAATGTATGACTTCTTATGTTTTTCTTCTTCCGTTTTTGAAAAAATTATAATATTTATAGTGACGTAAACTTTGAAGTAACTTTTCAAAGACTTGATAAGTAGTCGAGTTGTGTTTGTAGCTTAAAGCAAGAACAGCTGTTAAATTATCTTGGCTTCGGAAACAAAATCATCTCGCATCATAAACATGCAACCAAGTACGTAGTCATACATGAATAAAAATGAGCATCGTAATGCCCCCCAGCAAATGTTAAAATACCTGATTTCTCTCTAACAAGCGAGAGAAAATCACCGCGTGCAAAATCAGGGCGAAATATTGATCTCTAGGGAAACCCAACTGACCCGCAACCAACAAAGTCGGCTTCCAGGAGAGCTTAATAAGTCTTTAGGAAATACAAGAAATTATATTTGTAGCACCCAAAAAAGTTTGTAATTAGTCACCGTCGTCTCTTACTGGATGGCAGTTAAAGTTTCAGATATATCCATCACGTGGTTTCGTTGACATGGACGACTGAATCAACAAACTTGTACTTCTTTAGAAAGATGGAGGAAAAAAAAAACGAGTTTCGTGCGGTGATTAAGCAACTCTATTTAAAATACTTTATTAGAAATATCATCGGCGAGCTAATTGAAATTTATTTTACTTTCTCTACACGGACTATGTACTTAGTGTATAGAGAAGGTATTGCATTCCACCCAAAAATTCGTTACCGAGATTTCACCGGAAATACATGTTTTGGGTCCCCCTGAATCCGAAAAAAGCATTTTCAGAAAAATGTCAGCTTAGCTCAAAAAGGTAAAGACCGTTGAATACCAAGCTTGGTATTTAAGTTTGCTATCTTCCAAGGATGCGACACGAAGCTTTTCAAGAAAATCCCCCCACCCCCAACTACCCTTTACATGGACTTTTTTTCGAAAATTTTGATTTTCTTAAAAATGGCTCTAACGATTTTGATTAAAATATCGTATATTAAAGATATTTACATGACAAATAAAATTTATATTTTCAATTTTCTGGCAATAGCCTCTGAAGACTACTTTATTCTGGATGAATTTTATGGAATTTTGCATAACTGCTAAACCGTAAAAGATGGAGAAAAACTTATCACACAAAAAATGAGGAGCTCGTTAAAGCACACAATTTATGTAGTATACATTTTTTCGTGGAGTTGATCGTTTTTGAGATATTCCTTGTTTTTGTTTCAGCTTTGAAACATTTATACTTTTCTCATACAGAAATTTGTAACTCCTGTCCATACAAACAAAGGAACTTCAGTCACATAGAAACAAGCTTCTGACTATCACTTTAACCTAAGGTACTCCCTTATTTCCCTTCTACTTACAAGGAAGCAAGTAATAAGACTATTTCTGCTAATTGTTTCTCGTTTAGCATGAAGTAAATAGAAGCCATAAGCTTTTTAAAAATAATTTGTTGCAGAGATGTAGAGAAAGTCGTGTGAATGGAACGTATCAAATGTTTTATCTTTCCGAACTTGAGAAAATTGCTCGACGGAAAACGATTCACGTCTAACGAAGAGGTCATCTCCGAAACAGATGCCTATTTTGAGGACCTTCATTTTAAGACTTAAAACAGTTGGAGAAACGCTGGCAAAAGTGTACCGAGCTAAAAGGAGATTATGTATTTCGTTCACATGAGTTGTCGTTCCACAAATCTGGCCTTTTTCGACGTATTTGTTCTCTCAAACGCCGCATAACGCTCAGATAGTCTTTATTTTCCATCTGACCTTCTTGCGAGAACTCTTGAGTGCACGACACCGCAACAATCGAAAAAACTGTCAATATGACCTTTAGTTTTGATCGAGTTTGACGTGCCATTTTAGGTTTCGGTTCAGTTGGAAGACGTCATTCGGAAGCTTGTTGACTGGTTTGAGTGTCAAACTCGTAAACCCAGTCTCATTGCCAGTTACAATGCGTTTCATGAATGTGGGTCGGAACTGGCTCGTTCTAGCATGTCTTCAGCAATCCTTACGCGATTGAGTTTTTGTAGAAAATTCAAGTCTTTCGGAACTAACCAAGCTGCAACGCGGTCATGCCCAAACAATCGTTTAAAATGGTACGAATCTATTTGTGAGACACAGAAAGTTCAGCGGTAATCTCTCTCAGACCTAAATGACGATTTTCAGGCACCATTTTCTTCACTTTAGCGATGTTCAGTTCAGTTGAAACCGTTGGTGGCCGACCAGAGCGAGGCAAATCTTCCACCACATCTCGACCACTTTTGAATGCACTGTACCATTCATATGCACGTGTTTTTGATAAAGTCGATTCACCATAAGCCCTCTGTAACATTTACAGCGATTCGGCACACAAAATACCATTTGCAATGCAAAATTTGAGACAGATTCTTTGTTCAATATTTGTATCCATCGTAAAATCGTAAATCAACTTTGAGATGAACTAACAAAATGATATACTGTAAACAAACTAGATGGCAGATGATGATCAAACTCCGCGGGGTATAGAGGAAAGTTGTACCAACTTAGCGACAACAATAATTTCGAATCCTCTTTTAAACAGGATTTTTAAATGATGAATTCCCGTTACTTTCTTGACAGAATGTATACAGTTTATTTGTCGGGCAAATATCTTTAATACACGTTATTTTAATGAAAATCGTTAGAGCCATTTTTGAGAGAATCAAACTTTTCGAAATTGTACTATGTACATAATACGTATAGAGAAAGTAGAAAGCTTTAACATGTTTCGTTTGCTCATTATAGGATAATAAGAGCAGCGTTGTGAACTGATGTGTAGATCCATCACGACCATTCCACTGAAATAAGTGAGGCGATATTAAACTGTCCGGAAGCACCTGCTACGTCACTGACAGCTGATAACAAAAACATAACGCATCCGCGATTAGAGATGGCCAAGTTCGGTGTCAATATGATGTACATGCGAAATGGAATAACATGCCACAAGTGTAACATTGTGCTAAACTCAGAAAGTGCTCATTTGGAAAAAAAAAAAAAAAAAATATCTAATGTGTTACTCACATGATTTTCTCTAGCGACTCTACAAACAGACTTCTTAGAAAAGATAATTCTTCTTTCTACACAATACTAATCGAGATAAACATTAGCAGAATGTTCTTATTGCTTAGTTCCTTATAAGTAGAAGGGAGCTAAATATAGTGCTATGATAGTCAAATGTTTTAAAAACTGTCATTATGCGATTGTCATTGCAAATCACTTCTTTGCTTGGCCAGGAGAACAAATTACAAACAGCACTTCCGTCTGAGAAAAGTATAAGTACTTCACAATTGAAATGAATAACAAGGAGTACCTCGAAAAAGCAAGCTGCACGAAAAAATATATATGACATAACTTGTGTATTTTAACAAGATCTACATTTTGTCTATCTCTTACGGTTTATTAGTTATGCCAAATTAAGAAAAATTTATCCAGAAGAAACAGGTCTTAAGAAGATATTCCAGAAAATTCACCATATATATTTTGTGATATAAATGGGTTTAATATGTGATATTTTAATCAAAAATTTTAGAGCAATTTTTAAGAAAATAAAACATTTTCGAAAATTTTCCAGGTAAAGGGTAGTTGGGGGTGGGGATTTTCTTGAAAATCTTCGTGTCGCATCCTTGGAAATACCAAGTTTGGTATTTAACAGTCTTTCCGTTTTTGAGCTATGCTGTCCACAGACACACACACATGGACCTATTTTTGAATATGCTTTTCTTGGGTTCAGGAGGTAATAAAACTTGTATTTCCAGTAAAATCTCGACATCGTATTTTTGGGTCGAATACAATATGTAAGTTATCTATCCCTATACACATTGTACGTACGGGGCTAGAGGAAGTAATGAGTAGGTACAAAACACGGATTGGTGCGTAACACTGTCGCGAACAAGGTTCTGTGACGTGGGTGAGAGCTATGTGAGGGTGGTGAGAGCTATGTGAGGATGGTGAGAGCTATGTGAGGGTGGTGAGGGCTATGTGAGGATGGTGAGAGCTATGTGAGGATGGTGAGAGCTATGTGAGGGTAGTGAGAGCTATGTGAGGATGGTGAGAGCTATGTGAGGATGGTGAGAGCTATGTGAGGATGGTGAGAGCTATGTGAGGGTAGTGAGAGCTATGTGAGGATGGTGAGAGCTATGTGAGGATGGTGAGGGCTATGTGAGGATGGAGAGAGCTATGTGAGGGTGGTGAGAGCTATGTGAGGATGGTGAGAGCTATGTGAGGTTGGTGAGAGCTATGTGAGGATGGTGAGAGCTATGTGAGGGTGGTGAGAGCTATGTGAGGATGGTGAGAGCTATGTGAGGTTGTGGAGAGCTATGTGAGGATGGTGAGAGCTATGTGAGGATGGTGAGGGCTATGTGAGGATGGTGAGAGCTATGTGAGGATGGTGAGAGCTATGTGAGGGTGGTGAGAGCTATGTGAGGATGGAGAGAGCTATGTGAGGATGGTGAGAGCTATGTGAGGATGATGAGAGCTATGTGAGGTTGGTGAGAGCTATGTGAGGGTGGTGAGAGCTATGTGAGGATGGTGAGAGCTATGTGAGGATGGTGAGAGCTATGTGAGGATGGTGAGAGCTATGTGAGGGTGGTGAGAGCTATGTGAGAATGGTGAGAGCTATGTGAGGTTGGTGAGAGCTATGTGAGGGTAGTAAGAGCTATGTGAGGGTGGTGAGAGCTATGTGAGGATGGTGAGAGCTATGTGAGGATGGTGAGAGCTATGTGAGGATGGTGAGAGCTATGTGAGGATGGTGAGAGCTATGTGAGGGTGGTGAGAGCTATGTGAGCGTGGTGAGAGCTATGTGAGGGTGGTGAGAGCTATGTGAGGATGGTGAGAGCTATGTGAGGATGGTGAGGGCTATGTGAGGGTGGTGAGAGCTATGTGAGGGTGGTGAGGGCTATGTGAGGATGGTGAGAGCTATGTGAGGGTGGTGAGAGCTATGTGAGGGTGGTGAGAGCTATGTGAGGATGGTGAGAGCTATGTGAGGGTGGTGAGGGCTATGTGAGGATGGTGAGAGCTATGTGAGGGTGGTGAGGGCTATGTGAGGATGGTGAGAGCTATGTGAGGGTGGTGAGAGCTATGTGAGGTTGGTGAGAGCTATGTGAGGATGGTGAGAGCTATGTGAGGGTGGTGAGAGCCATGTGAGGTTGGTGAGAGCTATGTGAGGGTGGTGAGAGCTATGTGAGGGTGGTGAGAGCTATGTGAGGATGGTGAGAGCTATGTGAGGGTGGTGAGAGCTATGTGAGGATGGTGAGAGCTATGTGAGGGTGGTGAGAGCTATGTGAGGTTGGTGAGAGCTATGTGAGGGTGGTGAGAGCTATGTGAGGATGGTGAGAGCTATGTGAGGATGGAGAGAGCTATGTGAGGATGGTGAGAGCTATGTGAGGGTGGTGAGAGCTATGTGAGGATGGTGAGGGCTATGTGAGGGTGGTGAGAGCTATGTGAGGATGGTGAGGGCTATGTGAGGGTGGTGAGAGCTATGTGAGGATGGTGAGGGCTATGTGAGGATGGTGAGAGCTATGTGAGGGTGGTGAGGGCTATGTGAGGGTGGTGAGGGCTATGTGAGGGTGGTGAGAGCTATGTGAGGATGGTGAGGGCTATGTGAGGATGGTGAAAGCTATGTGAGGGTGGTGAGGGCTATGTGAGGGTGGTGAGAGCTATGTGAGGTTGGTGACAGCTATGTGAGGATGGTGAGAGCTATGTGAGGTTGGTGAGAGCTATGTGAGGGTGGTGAGAGCTATGTGAGGATGGTGAGAGCTATGTGAGGATGGTGAGAGCTATGTGAGGATGGTGAGAGCTATGTGAGGGTGGTGAGAGCTATGTGAGGATGGTGAGAGCTATGTGAGGTTGGTGAGAGCTATGTGAGGTTGGTGAGAGCTATGTGAGGGTGGTGAGAGCTATGTGAGGGTGGTGAGAGCTATGTGAGGATGGTGAGAGCTATGTGAGGATGGTGAGGGCTATGTGAGGGTGGTGAGAGCTATGTGAGGGTGGTGAGGGCTATGTGAGGATGGTGAGAGCTATGTGAGGGTAGTGAGAGCTATGTGAGGGTGGTGAGAGCTATGTGAGGATGGTGAGAGCTATGTGAGGGTGGTGAGGGCTATGTGAGGATGGTGAGAGCTATGTGAGGGTGATGAGGGCTATGTGAGGATGGTGAGAGCTATGTGAGGTTGGTGAGAGCTATGTGAGGATGGTGAGGGCTATGTGAGGGTGGTGAGAGCTATGTGAGGATGGTGAGGGCTATGTGAGGATGGTGAAAGCTATGTGAGGGTGGTGAGGGCTATGTGAGGGTGGTGAGAGCTATGTGAGGTTGGTGACAGCTATGTGAGGATGGTGAGAGCTATGTGAGGTATGTGAGAGCTATGTGAGGGTGGTGAGAGCTATGTGAGGATGGTGAGAGCTATGTGAGGATGGTGAGAGCTATGTGAGGGTGGTGAGAGCTATGTGAGGATGGTGAGAGCTATGTGAGGTTGGTGAGAGCTATGTGAGGGTGGTGAGAGCTATGTGAGGATGGTGAGAGCTATGTGAGGATGGTGAGAGCTATGTGAGGATGGTGAGGGCTATGTGAGGGTGGTGAGAGCTATGTGAGGGTGGTGAGGGCTATGTGAGGATGGTGAGAGCTATGTGAGGGTGGTGAGAGCTATGTGAGGATGGTGAGAGCTATGTGAGGGTGGTGAGGGCTATGTGAGGATGGTGAGAGCTATGTGAGGGTGGTGAGAGCTATGTGAGGATGGTGAGAGCTATGTGAGGGTGGTGAGGGCTATGTGAGGATGGTGAGAGCTATGTGAGGGTGGTGAGAGCTATGTGAGTGTGGTGAGAGCTATGTGAGGATGGTGAGAGCTATGTGAGGATGGTGAGAGCTATGTGAGGATGGTGAGAGCTATGTGAGGGTGGTGAGAGCTATGTGAGGATGGTGAGGGCTATGTGAGGGTGGTGAGAGCTATGTGAGGATGGTGAGAGCTATGTGAGGATGGTGTGGGCTATGTGAGGGTGGTGAGAGCTATGTGAGGGTGGTGAGAGCTATGTGAGGTTGGTGAGGGCTATGTGAGGATGGTGAGAGCTATGTGAGGATGGTGAGGGCTATGTGAGGATGGTGGCTATGTGAGGATGGTGAGGGCTATGTGAGGATGGTGAGGGCTATGTGAGGTTGGTGAGAGCTATGTGAGGATGGTGAGAGCTATGTGAGGATGGTGAGAGCTATGTGAGAATGGTGAGAGCTATGTGAGGGTGGTGAGAGCTATGTGAGTGTGGTGAGAGCTATGTGAGGGTGGTGAGAGCTATGTGAGTGTGGTGAGAGCTATGTGAGGATGGTGAGAGCTATGTGAGGGTGGTGAGAGCTATGTGAGGTTGGTGAGAGCTATGTGAGGGTGGTGAGAGCTATGTGAGGTTGGTGAGAGCTATGTGAGGATGGTGAGAGCTATGTGAGGATGGTGAGAGCTATGTGAGGGTGGTGAGAGCTATGTGAGGTTGGTGAGAGCTATGTGAGGGTGGTGAGAGCTATGTGAGGGTGGTGAGAGCTATGTGAGGATGGTGAGGGCTATGTGAGGATGGTGAGAGCTATGTGAGGATGGTGAGAGCTATGTGAGGGTGGTGAGAGCTATGTGAGGTTGGTGAGAGCTATGTGAGGATGGTGAGAGCTATGTGAGGGTGGTGAGAGCTATGTGAGAGTGGTGAGAGCTATGTGAGTGTGGTGAGAGCTATGTGAGAGTGGTGAAAGCTATGTGAGGGTGGTGAGAGCTATGTGAGGGTGGTGAAAGCTATGTGAGGGTGGTGAGGGCTATGTGAGGGTGGTGAGAGCTATGTGAGGTTGGTGAAAGCTATGTGAGGATGGTGAGGGCTATGTGAGGATGGTGAGAGCTATGTGAGGGTGGTGAGAGCTATGTGAGGGTGGTGCAGGCTATGTGAGGATGGTGAGAGCTATGTGAGGGTGGTGAGAGCTATGTGAGGGTGGTGAGAGCTATGTGAGGGTGGTGAGAGCTATGTGAGGATGGTGAGAGCTATGTGAGGGTGGTGAGAGCTATGTGAGGGTGGTGAGGGCTATGTGAGGGTGGTGAGAGCTATGTGAGGATGGTGAGAGCTATGTGAGGATGGTGAGAGCTATGTGAGGATGGTGAGAGCTATGTGAGGATGGTGAGAGCTATGTGAGGATGGTGAGAGCTATGTGATATTGGTGAGAGCTATGTGAGGATGGTGAGAGCTATGTGAGGATGGTGAGGGCTATGTGAGGTTGGTGAGAGCTATGTGAGGATGGTGAGGGCTATGTGAGGATGGTGAGAGCTATGTGAGGATGGTGAGAGCTATGTGAGGGTGGTGAGAGCTATGTGAGGATGGTGAGAGCTATGTGAGGATGGTGAGAGCTATGTGAGGATGGTGAGAGCTATGTGAGGTTTGTGAGAGCTATGTGAGGATGGTGAGAGCTATGTGAGGGTGGTGAGAGCTATGTGAGGTTGGTGAGAGCTATGTGAGGATGGTGAGAGCTATGTGAGGGTGGTGAGAGCTATGTGAGAGTGGTGAGAGCTATGTGAGTGTGGTGAGAGCTATGTGAGAGTGGTGAAAGCTATGTGAGGGTGGTGAGAGCTATGTGAGGGTGGTGAAAGCTATTTGAGGGTGGTGAGGGCTATGTGAGGATGGTGAGAGCTATGTGAGGTTGGTGAAAGCTATGTGAGGATGGTGAGGGCTATGTGAGGATGGTGAGAGCTATGTGAGGTTGGTGAGAGCTATGTGAGGATGGTGTGGGCTATGTGAGGATGGTGAGGGCTATGTGAGGGTGGTGAGAGCTATGTGAGGGTGGTGAAAGCTATGTGAGGATGGTGAGAGCTAAGTGAGGATGGTGAGAGCTATGTGAGGATGGTGAGAGCTATGTGAGGGTGGTGAGAGTTATGTGAGGATGGTGAGAGCATTTGTCGGTAGCGAATGTTTGGTTTAGAAAGATGGCGTATTCCATTACTGCTGGCCAATATCGTTCTGATTACGGAGTTACTAAAAGAAAACCTTACCCTAAGAAATACACCAGGGTGTGTCTAGGCGAGAAGTGAAGTGGTTGGGCTCGGAGCGTCGCTTAAGACGCACACACGAAACAGAGGTTCCTCGACAGTCAAAAGACAAGGTGTTTTTCCTTTCCTTTTTTTTTTTTTTTTATTATTAGTTTCGAGTGGAGGGGGAAAATCCACCATAAAGACTTAAGCTCGGAGTGTCGGGGTCTCCCAGAATAGGCATACCGACTAAAAACCACTCCACCGGGAGTGAAAGGTGAGGATACTGCGGTACCGCTGTTGCACCCGCGCAGCCTAAGGCAAAGGCCACCTGGCCCACTGTGCGGCGTCAAGCGGAGAGGCTACAGCTATCAGAGTGAAGTTGTGGTGTGAATGAAACAGGATTGTAGGTTAAGGTTAGTTAGGAATGCAGAGAGAGCTACCCTAAGGTGAGGATGTGTGTCTCACCGGTGCTTACTTCCCTTTGGAGGTTGAGGCCGGTGTGATGGTGGTGTGTAGATCTATCCTGAATCCTTCCTGGAGGTGGTGGAGTCGTTTGGAGATAGATTGGTGAAGTTGGTGCTGCAGCTCTCGAGTTCCCACGGCCGAGGCCTCAAGAGACCCAGCTGCGAGTCCCGGTCGTCACTGTCCTTGGCAGGCGGATTAACGAGGTGGCTCTCAATGCATTCCAGCTTTAGCTGGAGGACGCAACCAACGTCTGCTCTCTGGTGCTGGATCTCCATCCAATGCCTCGAATCGTTCGTTGGTTGCCCTCTGAAGTTGTTCGAGACGGAGGCCGAGTGTGTGTGTAGCCGTCAGGATGTCGGCAAAGGTGGTCGGGTCTGCAGTCCCTTAAATAGATTTAGTGGCGTCCCGGAAGGGCATTCCAACATGGCGGCCGTTCTCCTAATATGGAGAACCGGCGCCCTGATAGTGGGTAGTCTAGCCAATCAACACCAAATGTTTAAATGTTGTAGGATATCCGGTGTGACTTCAAAGTGCGAATGTGCACGTAACCCAACGGAAGTTGGTGTCATCGAAAAGTCCACTAGGAAGAGGCTAATCAGTTCCATCCTGTTACTTAATCAGCTTATATCAAAACTTGTATTATTTCAAGAATATGTAAGCGTCAAATCCCAATAAATTCGGATTAATTAATTCGAAGTTAATAAAATATTACTAAAACAATATAAGTTAAACTCTCGCCAATGGCACATGCGACAATACAGTGGTTTGTAATGTATGACAAAAATCTGATGTGTTCCATTCACATGACTTTCTCTACATCTCTACAACAAATTATTGTTAAACAAATTATTGGGTAGTGAGTTTTTGTTTATCTCTTACGGTTTAGCAGTTAAGCAAAATTGGGCAAAATTCATCCAGACGCTATTCCCAGAAAATTCAAGATATACATTTTATTTTCAGGTATATATCTTTAGGATACGATATTTTAATCAAAATTATTAGACATTTTTTTTAGAAAATCGAAATTTTCGAAAATTTTTCCATGTAAAGGGAAGTTTGTGGTGGGGGGATTTTTTTTGAAAATCTTCGTGTCGCATCCTTGGAAGATACTAAACCTAAATACCAAGATTTGGGGCTATGCTGTCCATAGACATACAAATACATACACACACACACGGACGTTTTTTTTAAATGCTTTTCTTTGGATTCAGAGGGACCCGAAACGTGTATTTCCGGTGAAATCACAGTATCGAATTTTTGGGTGGAATACAATACCTTCTCTGTACACTATGTTTCAGTGATAGAAATTCTTCTGGTTGTACCTTTAAATATTTGTTTTGTTAAATGTATCGTGGGGATAGTGGTGTTTCACAGAGAACTGCCAGCTCAGTTGCACCGCAGCTATGAGCACGTTGTTCCTCTAGCGCAAGCAACCCAGACCGCATATAGTTGTGGGCAACGTTGTTAATTACTTGATAATTCCAAGCCAATTACAAACTATCACTCTGTGCCAGCACTCCACTGGACATTACCTCACCACATCATGCACCGATAGCTTCACGCTTGCCAACTTCCACATTTTATACACTCTCTTGTGTTACATCCACACGACTTCCAATACCCACTTCGTTTATCATTTACTCTACTACGTGTAATAAGTAGCAAAACTATTGCATTCCACTCAAAACACGCGAAATAATTAACCCTACATTGTATTGTTGCTCTTCATCTAATTCTGAAATCAGAGTTTATATCCCTTTCACAGGCACCACAACTGAGGTGAGTTGAACAGCTGTGATCGTTAGCGCGATACAAACTGGACTGGCCATCCAGTCTCAGTCAAATGTGCTGCCTGTGTAAAAGGAAGGGGAGGGCCCAGTAAAATAACCAGTGTGATGGCACGCTTACACTGCTCACGGGGTTAAGCTACATTCGCAATGAAATGCAAGCGCAAGAGTTTGGACTCATATTATTTAATGTAAGTATTCACATAGAAATACGTACAGCAAGAGTTAGGACTCATATTATTTAATGTAAGTGTTCACATAGAAACACGCAAGACGCAACGCAAGAGTTTGGACTCATATTATTTTATGTAAGTGTTCACATAGAAACACGCAAGACGCAACGCAAGAGTTTGGACTCATATTATTTTATGTAAGTGTTCACATAGAAACACGCAAGACGCAACGCAAGAGTTTGGACTCATATTATGTAATGTAAGTATTCACATAGAAATACGTACAGCAAGAGTTAGGACTCATATTATTTAATGTAAGTGTTCACATAGAAATATGTACAGCAAGAGTTAGGACTCATATTATTTAATGCAAGTGTTCACATAGAAACACGCAAGACGCAACGCAAGAGTTTGGACTCATATTATTTAATGTAAGTATTCACATAGAAATACGTACAGCAAGAGTTAGGACTCATATTATTTAATGTAAGTGTTCAAATAGAAACACGCAAGACGCAACGCAAGAGTTTGGACTCATATTATTTTATGTAACCATTCACATAGAAAGACGCAACGCAAGAGTTTGGACTCATATTATTTAAAGTAAGCATTCACATAGAAATACGCAAGACGCAATGCAAGAGTTTGGACTCATACTATTTTATGTAACCATTCACTTAGAAACACGCAAGACGCAACTTAACAGTTTGGACTCATATTATGTAATGTAAGCATTCACATAGAAATACGTACAGCAAGAGTTAGGACTCATATTTAATGTAAGTGTTCACATAGAAACACGCAAGACGCAACGCAAGAGTTTGGACTCATATTATTTAATGTAAGCATTCACATAGAAATACGCAAAACGCAACGCAAGAGTTTGGACTCATATTATGTTATGTAAGAATTCACATAGAAATACGCAAGACGCAATACAAGAGTTCGGACTCATTTTATTTAGTGTAAACATTCACATAGAAGCACGCAAGATACAGTGCAATGCAATTCTCCAAAGTTCATCCTTGTGTTGCATACAAAGAGGAAGAATTTTTCTTTTCCTCTCTCTGCATTGCCTATGAATGCTGTAACAAACGATCGCACTGCAAGATTTTGCATGGCCTGCTGTACATGCATGCTCTTCTATTTAACCGTGCCGCGCCATCTCTAATCTCCCTCAAGAGGTTATGACAGTCTCCTTGCGAACCTTTCTTTGGTTTAATGGATGTAACTATCATCTGTGTCTAGATTTCTTGGTTCTTATAAATCGAAGACGCAGAGAAATAATTCTTAGTTCATTAAATGTGTAGCTTTATCACTGTTTTCAATACTTTTTAATGAGAAATTATTTGTAAAAGATTGAGTGAATTTTCTTATGTGGTATTGTTGATTATGTTACTCAGTTTGTAACTTGCAGATCTGGAAACCCGTGTCAACTTGTTGCGTTGCGCTTACGATTGCATTGTGAATGGCGTCTCCTTGCGTCTGCGCTTATGCTACGTTACGTCTGCGCTTGCATCTCATTATGAATGTAGCATTGACTGTAGTTTACATACTAGATTTTGCACTGTATTATTTTAAACACCACTGCAATTTTACTACAAGAATATTACTGTTCTTACAATACAAAACAACTATAAGTTGCCTAATTCTATTGTTGAAGGCTAGTGTAATACCCGATCAGAAAAAATCTGATGTGTTCCATTCACATGACTTTCTCTACCTCTCTGCAACAAATTATTGTTAAAAAGCTTGTGCTTCTATTTACTTCATGCTAATCGAGAAAAAATTAGTAGAAATAGTCTTATTACTTGCTTCCTTGTAAGTAGAAGGGAAATAAGGGAGTACCATACGCTAAACTAATAATCAAAAGCTGGTTGCTATGTGACTGAAGTTCCTTTGTTTGTATGGACAGGAGTTGACAAATTTCTTTATGATAAAAGTATAAGTTTTTCATAGCTGAAACCAAAAACAAGGAATATGTAAAAAACGATCAACTCCTTGAAAAAAATGTATATAACATAAATTGTGTGTTTTAATGTGCTCTACGTTTTTTGTGTTAAGTGTTTGCCCATCTGTTAGGGTTTAGCAGTTATCTAAAATTCCGTGAAATGCATCCAGAATAAAGTAGTCTTCAGAGGCTATTCCCAGAAAATTCAAGATATACATTTTATTTGTCAGGTAACCATCTTTAATATACGATATTTTAATCAAAATCGTTAGAGCCATTTTGAAGAAAATCAAAATTTCCGAAAAGAGTTCCATGTAAAGGGTAGTTGGGGATGGGAGGATTTTCTTGAAAATCTTCGTGTCGCATCCTTGGAAGATACCAAACTTAAATACCAAGTTTGGTATTTAACGGTCTTTTCGTTTTTGAGCTATGCTCTCCACCGACACACAGACACCACACACACACACACACACACGGAAGCTTTTCCAAAAATGCTTTTTTTGGATTCAGGGGGATCCAAAACATGTATTTCCGGTGAAATCTCGCTATCGAATTTTTTGGGTGCCATACAATATCTTCTCTATACACTATGTACATAGTACGTGTAGAGAAAGTAAAAACTCTCATTAAAATACTAAGACCTTTGATTAATCGTCCATGTTGCCAAATTGCAACACCATGTAATGTAGGGTTAAAATCCAGGTCAGTCCGAAAGCAGTGCCTTCCATTTTACTGTCTTTTACTATGTGCATAGAGAATAATATCAGGTTTCTCAGAGTTCCAATAATGATTATTTGGTGCACACACGTATCTATTAAGTTGGAACCAAGCCTCGTCCGTGAAAACTATTAAATGTGGGTCTATGCACCTTGTAACCAAGTACAGGCCAGAATAATAAACCACTTGTAACAACTGAACTACACAATATCAGTACAGAGCAGAGTGAAAGTGTGACCTTGTTTACAGCAGCAGTGGGGAATCATGTGTCCATTGGAAAAACTCCGCACAGCCGGTTCGGAACTTTCTGACTTACTCGGTATACGAGGGTCGTTCAGTTAGTCCTTAGAGAAAGGTTGAAAAAAAAATATTTTGGTATATTTTTTATTACTTTCTCTATACGAACTATGTAGATAGTGTACAAAGTTGCTCTCAAATTATTTTGAGATGACAACCCCAATGGCGACTTACAATGTTGTAAGTGCTTAAGATGATCGGGAGATCTGTGGTTCAAATCCTGGCTATGGTATTGAATGTTTTAGTCTGACTCTACCTCTCCAAATTTTGTCCCTACACACGACTAGAGATAGGGAGATCTGTGGTTCAAATCCTGGCTATGACATTGAATTTTCAGTCTGACTCTACCTATCCAAATCCTGTCCTACACACGACTAGAAATAGGGAGATCCGTGGTTCAAATCCTGGCTATAACATTGAATTTTCAGTCTGACTCTACCTATCCAACTTTTGTCCTACTCACGACTAGAGATAGGGAGATCCGTGGTTCAAATCCTGGCTATAACATTGAATTTTCAGTCTGACTCTACCTATCCAAATCCTGTCCTACACACGACTAGAAATAGGGAGATCCGTGGTTCAAATCCTGGCTATAACATTGAATTTTCAGTCTGACTCTACCTATCCAAATCCTGTCCTACACACGACTAGAAATAGGGAGATCCGTGGTTCAAATCCTGGCTATGACATTGAATTTTCAGTCTGACTCTACCTATCCAAATCCTGTCCTACACACGACTAGAGATAGGGAGATCCGTGGTTCAAATCCTGGCTATGACATTGAATTTTCAGTCTGACTCTACCTATCCAAATCCTGTCCTACACACGACTAGAGATAGGGAGATCCGTGGTTCAAATCCTGGCTATGACATTGAATTTTCAGTCTGACTCTACCTATCCAAATCCTGTCCTACACACGACTAGAAATAGGGAGATCCGTGGTTCAAATCCTGGCTATGACATTGAATTTTCAGTCTGACTCTACCTATCCAAATCCTGTCCTACACACGACTAGAGATAGAGAGATCCGTGGTTCAAATCCTGGCTATAACATTGAATTGTTCAGTCTGACTCTACCTATCCAAATCCTACACATAGCTTGTGTAAAAAAGCAATTATTCCAAGACTATTTCTGCTAACTTTTTAGCATGAAGTAAATAGAAGCATAAGCTTTCTGCTGGTTTACAAAAATTAATTTCAAACAATCTTACACTGTAAAGTCTACATTTTGTATGCTCTGTCACTGTGGAGAAACTTAAAGTACAGGCTGCAATAAAAGTAGTGCAGTAATGCTGAATATAACAAGGACGGAAACTGAGATTCAATTGTTATGAGCAACTCACGTATCTGCTTTACTTCTCCTTAGAGATTCTTCTGATTGGTATCCTCGGAGACCTGGCTTTTATTGTTCTATTCTGTCTTTCACGAAATAGGACAAACACCAGCACCACTATTTCACGTGTCAACCTAGTTTGTCTAGCTCAGAAACCTTGAGCATCAACCTACCACAGACTACATTTCGTGTGTTACATTCACATGACCTTTTATCCATTATCACTATTTTATTCCTTTCTGCACCACGTAAAACGTTTACACCCTGTCGATACTGGAAATCTATACTTTCTGTGGTCAAAGAAAGTCGTTTTATAACCAATCCGATGCGTTCCATTTAGCGTTACTAAAGCTTATGCTTCTATTTACTTCATGCTAATCGAGAAAAATTGGCAGAAATAGTCTTATTACTTGCTTCCTTGTAAGTAGACGGGAGTACCATAGGTTAAAGTGATAGTTAAAAGCTGGTTGCTATGTGACAAGTTCCTTTATTTGTATGGACAGAAGTTGACAAATTCCTGTATAAGAAATACACAAGTTTTTCAAAGCTGAAATAAAAACAAGGAATATCTTAAAAACGACCAACTCCACGAAAAAAATCTATATAACATAAATTGTGTGTTTTAACGTGCTCTAAATTTTCTGTGTGGTAAGATTTTGTCCATCTCTTACAGTTTAGCAGTTATGCAAAAATCAAAAAATTCATCCAGAATAAAATAGTCTTCAGAGGCTATTTTTTTTTTTTTGGTAGTGTTTAACGCCCACTTTAAATACTAATGGCACCGCAGGCGGTGACACTGATGATACATGAATGATGATGGAGCACCGGTGGAATGCGATGGCGGGGGAAACCGGAGTACCCGGAGAAAACCCGCCCCAGCGCCGTTTTGTCCACCACAAATCTCACATGCGGTCATTTGGGATCGAACCCCGGCCGTCTAGGTGAGAGTCGAGTGGTCTAACCACTCGGCCACGGCGCGGCCTTCAGAGGCTATTCCCAGAAATTTCAAGATATACATTTTATTTGTCAGGTAAATATCTTAAGTATACGAGATTATAATCAAAATCATTAGAGCATTTTTAAGAAAATTAAAATTTTGTAATTTTTTCCATGTAAAGGGTGGTTTGCGGGGGGAAGATTTTCGAAAATCTTCGTGTCGCACCCTTGGAAGATACCAAACTTCAATACCAAGTTTGGTTTTTAACGTTCTTTTCATTTTTGCGGTAGGTTGTCCACAGAAACCCACAGACACACACACACACACACACACACACACACACACACACACACACATAGATAGGCAGACATATGGACATTTTTCTAAAAATGTATTTTTTGGATTCAGGTGGTCTCAAAACATATTTCCGGTGAAATCTCGGTATGGAATTTTTGGGTGCAGTACAATACCTTCTCTATACACTGTGTACATAATATGTGTAGAGAAAGTAAAAAATTATATTTTTCTCATACAGGAATTTGTCAACTCCTGTCATACAAATAAAAAAGCTTCAGTCACATAGCAACCAGCTTTTGACTATCACTTTAACTTACGGTACTCTCTTATTTCGCTTCTACTTACAAGGAAGTAAGTAATAAGACTATTTCTGCTATTTTTTTCTCGATTAGCATGAAGTAAATAGACGCAATAATTTGTTGCAGAGATGTAAAGAAAGTCATGTGAATGGAACACATCATATTTCTTTTTCTTAATGTTCAGTAAAATATTGAAAAACAATTTTCATTTATTATTGTTCTTTTTACAGTTTTATCAAATATTTCAAAAAGTAATTGGCTAACCAGGAACTGTAAGTTACTTATCAGATCTCGTATTCCCAATATACATTCTCGACCTGATAGGTATAACTTACAGTTCTTGGTACGCAATATAATTTTCTGTTCAGAAGAAAATACGCAAAGAAACAATTTTTGCTAATGTTTATGTCGGGTAACCTGATGGAGATAATACATAAAATTAGAAAAGGCAATGACACTGATGATACATGAATGATGGAGCACCGGTGGAAAGCGATGACGGGGGAAATAGGAATACCCGGAGAAAACCCGCCCCAGCGCCGCTTTGTCCACCAAAAATCTCACATGCGGTCGTTTGGGATTGAACCCGTGCCGCCTAGGTGAGAGGCGAGTGGTCTAACCACTCGGCCACGGCGCTGCCTCAAAATCTTCGTGTC
The DNA here is from genome assembly GCA_030762935.1 of Hymenopus coronatus. Lineage (NCBI taxonomy): Eukaryota > Metazoa > Arthropoda > Insecta > Mantodea > Hymenopodidae > Hymenopus > Hymenopus coronatus. Next base: position 4,176,715 of record CM060883.1, read on the forward strand.
GTATCCCTGGAAGATACTAAACTTGTATACCAAGTTCCGTATTTTAGCGACTTTTCGTTTTTGAGTTATCGTGTTTACAGACACACTGACACATACACAGAGGACTTTTTTCTGAAAATGCTTTTTTTTTTTTTATACAGGGGACCCTAAAACATATATTTCCGGTGAAATCTTGGTATCGAATTTTTGAGTGGAGTGCAATACCTTTTCTGTACACTATGTACAGTGTATGTGTAGAGAAAGTAAAAATGGCTTAGAATGTCTTTAAAACTGCTGCCCCCCGAGTATAGAAATATCGATTTTTAGCAGGTTGTTACTAGCGTTCTCAAGATTTAATGTCGCAAAGATCTGTAACTAATCACTTGACAGTGCGACACTGAGTATTCATTAACTACCTTCTTGAGTTATGTAGCCTACTCTGGTGGCTTAATGCGTAACACGGGAAGCTGCTATCCCAAAGGTCATGAGTTCGATTCCTGTCATAAATGTTGTTTATTATTATTTTTTCATTCCAGACGTAGTGCCGCGAAACGTGGCGTACTGGCACTTCATAAAACTTATAGCCGCTACTTGGAAATCCCAATAAACAGGCCATAAGTCTCCTATCTCAAATTACTTATTTAAGTAATCTAGATATTCTGTGAACATATTTCGGGATTGTTCAGTAACACCCTGTGTATTGCGTAATTATACTTAATTATAACGTTTATAAACAAAATTTTGGGAAAAACTTAAATGCACTCTGTTTGTTGTGAAATGCATGTCAATAGAACAAATATAGTAATAGAATATGTGATTTCACCTCCAGAGCTGAAACTATACACAGTGCGCCACTGCTACAGAGAACCGGTTCCGTATGGCGCGTGTGTCTGTATGTACAGGTGGGTCTAATCTGTACACACCTTGCGAGTACCATTCGCCATGTCTGATATACACGATCGTCAATAAATAGTATTTTACGTCTTTTTACTTTCTCTACACGTACTATGTACATAGTGTATAGAGAAGGTATTGTAATGCACTCAAAAATTTGATACCGAGATTTCACCCGAAATATATGTTTTGAGACCACTGAATCCAAAAAAAAACATTCTTAGAAAAATGTCCGTGTGTGTGTGTGTGTCAGTCTGTCTGTGTGTGCGGGGGTGGGGGGGTTAGCACAGCTTAAAAATGAAAGGACCGCTAAAAACCAATCTTGGTATTTAAGTTTGGTATCTTCCAAATGAAATTCAAGAAAATCCCCCACCACTAACTACCCTTTACATGGAAAAAATTTCGGAAGTTTTGATTTTATTAAAAATGGCTCTAACGATTTTGATTAAAATATCGTATATTTAAGATATTTACCTGAAAAATAAAATATATATCTTGAATTTTCTGGGAATAGCCCTTGATGACTACTTTATTCTGGATGAATTCTAGGAATTTTGCAAAACTGCTATAGTAAGAGTTAGATAAAAACGCACAACACAAAGAATGTAGAGCACCTTAAAACACACAAGTTATGCTATATACTTTTTTTCGTGGAGTTGATCGTTTTTAAGATATTCCTTATTTTTAGTTTCAGCTTTGAAAAACCATATTTTTCTCATACAAGAATTTGTCAACTCCTGTCCATACAAACAAAGGAACTTCTGTCACATAGCAACCAGCTTTTGACCATCACTTCAACCTATGGTACTTCCTTATTTCTCTTCTACTTACAAGGAAGCAAGTAATAAGACTATTTCTGTTAATTTTTTCTGGATTAGCATGAAGTAAATAGAAGCATAAGCTTTTTAACACTAATTTGTTGCAGACATGTAGAGAAAGTCATGTGAATGGAATATGAGGTCTCCGTGAGTAAATTTGTAGTCACCCTGTACACACCAGCTCGATGTCTTGTACGTTTTGTTTTGAATCAAAGTACGCCCGACATGAATTAATAGGTGCGTTGCTGGGATCGACCTCAGTCATGAGATGAGTGTTAAAATATTATCTCACAAGAGGGAAACAAACGAGTGTTCTTCCTTACACACAACGGAATTCAATTCTCTTAGCTGTTTGTACAGAAAAGGTTTTCATTTCATTTCCTGCATAATGGTGTCGTCTGCTATTGCACGTGGTGAGCTTTCCGCTACTCGTTTGTTACTACTGTATCTTCCTCTGCGCGAAATTAAAACTGGAGCGCACAAAGAGATGGCGACCGGTTAGTTACACCAACAGCATTTTTTTATTATTACTTTTAATAGACTGCCGGTTTGCTTTGGTGTGCATAAGAACGGAGAGCGAGCGAGCGAGCGAGCGATTCGATGAGATAATTTAAAATATCGGACCGGACATTCAGAGCCATTATTTCTAAACGCGCATCTAGAAATAAACTTTATTAAAATGCAGTAATTGTGTCTTTTCGCTTTGACGATATGGTCCCTTATGTTTACATCAGATATCTCATTTACCTGCGCGTATTTACAAAGTGTCTGCTGGAAAAAAAGTCATTTCCTCACGTGAGACCATTTCAGTATCAATGGAAAATCAAACACATTAGATTTTTACCTTCTCTACACGTACTATGTACATAGTGTATAGAGAAGGTATTGTATGCAACCCAAAAATTTTATACCGAGATTTCACCAGAAATACATGTTTTAGGATCCCTTGTATAAAAAAAAAAGTATTTTTGAAAAAATGTCCGTGTGTTTCTAAACACGATAATTCAAAAACGAACAGTCGATAGAATACTCAACTTGGTATTTAAGTTTAGCATCTTTCAGGGATGCGACACGAAAATTTGGAAAAAATCCTCCATATATCTTTAATATTTGAGATTTTAATTAACATCGTGCTTTAACGATATTAATTAAAACCCCATATATTAAAGATATTAACCTGACAAATAAAATGTATATCTTGAATTTTCTGGGAATAGCCTCTGAAGAGTACTTTATTCTGAATATACTTTGCATAATTAGTAAACCGTAAGAGATAGGCCAACGCTTTCTGCAGGAAAACACACAATTATGTGATATATACCTTTTTCGTGAGCTTGACCGTTTCCGAGACATTCCTTTTTTCTGATTGTCTTTTATAGCTTAACGTCCTTTAACCTGGTTGGTTATATCGGACGATGAATGAAATTGGTGAAATGCTGCTCAAATGATCTCGGGGTCCATGGAGCTTAAAGTTACTCGACATTTACCTTTTCAGGATAAGGGAAAACCCCGAGATTCGAGCTTACGACCTTTTGGATGTGAGGCAGACACGCTACCCCCACACTACCCAGGCGGGCTTTTCTTGTTATTGGTTTCAACTTTAAAATACATACTTTTCTCACACTGGATTTTGTCAAATCCTGGATATGCAAAGAAACGGATTTCAGTCACAGAGCAACCACATTTTAAAACATTTGACTATCACTTGAACGTAGCGTATTCCATTATTTTCCTTCTACTTACAAGGAAGCAAGCAACAAGACTATTTCTGCTAATGTTTATCTCAATTTAGCTTGAAGTGGATGGAAGAATAAGGTTATTTATAATACAGGGAAAGTCATGTGAAAGGAGCACATCAGATTTCTCTACTCAACACTTTATATGGTCCCCTGTATACAAGATGCCAATACGCCCTGAAAACTTAAAGCTGGAAACGACGTTAATTTTAATGTATGATTCGAATAGAAAAGCTAGCCTTGGGGCGAATCTGGGCTATGCAAGGCTCGCCCATTGTCTGTTTAAAGTTTAACGAGTGCCCACGGCAATATCGCCAACTTGCGAAAACCAATTCCACTAGAGAACTACAATAAAAGATGTAGTTTTGAGGTTTTCTGGAGTAAATTAATTTCGCTCAGTGCAGAATCCAATTTTCTCGCTGATTTATTGAAGTCGTGGAGGAAAACGAGTCGTGATAATTAATGGTCGTGATCAGCACTTTTTGCAACTTTTAATGATACAAGACCACATAAACATGGCGTCCGTTCCCTTTAACTTCCGGACCGGACTTCTACTCCAGATGTAGCGTTTCGTGGCTCCGGGCAACACCAACTTTCCTATCAGCGTACCCACACATTCTCTGAAAATCACTTACTTTTAATTTTCCTGTAAATAGAAGAACAATAGAAAAGTGAGGGTATAGAGAGTGTGCCATTTGTCTTGGGACTTCCTTAGAATATTGTAGAAAGAAACATCTTGAATAAAAGTTGCTTCATATAATGGGGGAAAGTAAATGTTATTTGTTGTGTTTTAATTGGAGAAGATTCGGATTGTAATTTGAGGGTCAAGGTACGTTTTTACTTTCTCTACATGTACCATATACAATCTCAATAGAGAAGGAATTGTATTGAATCAAAAAATTTGATGTAGAGATATCACCTGAGTCTGAAATGGGCTTTTTTAGAAAAAAGTCCGTGTGTGTCTGCGGAACGAAAAGACCAACAAATACCAAACTTGGTATTTTGATTATCTAAAAAAATGGTTCTAAAATTTTTGATTAAAATATCGTATATTAAAGATATTTACATCACAAAAAAAAATGTATACCTATCCTGAATTTTCTTGGAATAGCTTCTCAAGACTACTTTATTCTGGATGAATTTTGCGGAATTTCGCGTAACTGCTAAACCGTAAGAGATAGACAAAAACTTAGTGATAGAAAAAGTAGAGCTCATCAAAACAAACAATTTTTCGTGGAGTTGATCGTTTTCGAGATATTCCTTGTTTTTGGTTTCAGCTTTGAAAACATATTTTTTCATACAGGAATCTGTCAACTCCTGTCCATACAAATAGAGGAACTTCGGTCACATAGTAACCAGTTTTTGACTGTCACTTCACCTATGGTACTCCTTTATTTCACTTCTATTTGTATGGAAGAAAGTAATAAGACTATTTATGCTAGTTTTTTCTCGATTAGAATGAACTAAAAAGAAGCATAAACGTTTAAACAATTTATTGCAGAGATATAGAAAAAGTCATGTGAATGGAGCACATCAGATTATTTCTTATTCCTCATCAAAAATAAACAACTTTTGTTTAAACCACTTTTCTTTCACTGTTGTAGGCAATGAAACATGATGAAAGACAGATACACAGAGTATCGGCACTGCACGGGTATTTACAGTATTAAACCTTACTGTAATAAATGATGCCCTTCTACCTCAGTGCATTTCCAACTCTGTGAATAAACGATTGTTGTGACCGTAAAAGCATGTTTCTTCCAAAACCAAAGACTGCAGACAAGATGAAGGCGCGCACACGAAATGCTTGTGCCAGTATTGGAACAGACATGCTTTTACAGCAACCGTTTATGGTTTAAACAAAGGTTGTTTATTTTTTTATCAAGAATAAGGAAACACAATAGAAAATCTGCTGTGTTCCATTCACATGACTTTCTCTACATCTCTGAAACAGATAATTGTTAGAAAGCTCATGCTTCTATTTACTTCATGCTAATAGAGAAAAGATTAGCAGAGATAGTCTTATCACTTGCTTCCTTGTAAGTAGCAGCAAAATAAGGGAGTTCCATAGGTTAAAGTGGTAGTCAAAAGATGGTTGCTATGTGCCTGAAGTTCCTTTGTTTGTATGGACAGGAGCTGACAAATTTCTGTATGAGAAAAGTATGTTTTCCAAAGCTGAAACCAAAAACAGGAATATCTAAAAAACGATCAACTCCACGAAAAAAACGAATATAACATAAATAGTGTGTTTTAAAGTGCTCTACATTTTTTTTGCGGTTGGTTTTTGTCCATCTCTTAGGGTTTAGCATTTATGAAAATTCCGTAAAATTCATCCAGAATAAAGTAGTCTTCAGAGGCTATTCCCAGAAAATTCAATATATACATTTTATTTGTCGGGTAAATATCTTTAATATACGATATTTTAATCAAAATCGTTAGAGCCATTTTTGAGAAAATCAAAATTTTCGAAATTTTTTCCATGTAAAGAGTACTTTGGTGTGGGGGGATTTTCCTCAAAATCTTCGTGTCGCATCGTTGGAAGGTACTAAACACAAATACTAAGTTTAGTATCTAACGGCCTTTTCGTTTTTGAGTTATGCTGTCCAGACATACACGGATCTTTTTCTATAAATGCTTTTTTCGGACTGAGGGGACCCCAAAACTTATATTTGCAGTGAAATATCGGTTAGGAACTTTTGAGTGGAATACAATACCTTCTGTATCCACTATGTACACTGTAAATGGCAGATATAAGCATTGAGCCGGAGGAAATTGATGACGTTGAGGGAATATCAGGCAAGAGTAGTTATTATTCACGTCACATGTCTTCAATTTAATATCCTAAAACGCGTGAATCGATGTTTGTGTTCCATTTGCTTGATTAGAAGCCAGCAGGTTTTTGTTTCAGCGATACTGCTGCCATCTCAGTAAATCTCCGACAACCCGTGTCCGACATTCCTGATCTTCCTTTGTTTCCTCACCTGACAAAAGTACATGCTCTCTAAAAACACTTGAACTGAAAATATTACCTAACTCTATTTTACATAGATCATTTATTTCATCTTTTCAAGTCACAAACATACATACATACTTTTTAAAGTATGTAAGTTAATCATTCTGAACACATATTGGTAATGTAGGCTAAATTTACATTCATTTATTAATTTCCATGGCAACAAGCACTGTAAGAGTTTGAGAGGTCATTAATACTTACAGTACAGTTAGGAAATGACGTAACATGTGCTACTTCAAGTAAATAATCTATTGCATAATTCATTAACAAAAGAGTGTACGAGGGTCGGCTGATAAGACCCGGGCATCTCAAGGAAAACAGCATTTTTTGTTTGTTTATTTCTCAACATAATCTCCAGAAAGGCTAATACATTAGTCACATCGGTGTCCTAATTTATTTAAACCATCTCTGTAGTGCGATTTATCAAGGTCCTCAAAGTAGCTGTTTACCGCATCAATGACCTCCTCGTTGTTGTGAAATCTTCGTCCCCCAACACATTTTGTGAGGTTTGGGAACAGGTGGTAGTCACTGGGTACTAGATCTGGCGAATAGCGTGGATGTTCAAGCAATTCCAACTTTAATTCGCACATTTTCCCATTGCAATGACTGAACGATGGGCCGGAGCGTTGTCGTGATCAAACAAGGTTTTTTTTTTAATGAGGTCTTTTTATTTTCAGCTCATCACTCAAACGTTGCAGTAAGCTTGCGTAGTAGTCACCAGTGATACTTTTACCCTTTTCCTAATAATCAACAAAAATAATTCCCTATGCATCCCAGAAAACACTCGCCATAACCTTGTTAGCTAACAAAATTGACTTTGCCTTTTTTGGAGTTGGTTCACCTGGCGAAATCCACTGTTTTGACTGTGATTTAATTTATGCAGTGTAGTGATGTATACAAGTTTCGTCCATGGTAATAAGCCGTCTCAAAAATTCACTGGGATTTTTACGCTAGAGCTCCACATTCTTAACAGAAACAGTTTTTCTTTGCAACTGTTGATCAGGTGTCAACAAACGCGGCACCCATCTAGCACAGACCTTGGCCGCGCCGTGGCCGAGTGGTTAGACCACTTGCCTCTCACCTAGACGGCCGGTGTTCGATCCCAAGCGACCGCATGTGAGATTTGTGGTGGACAAAGCGGCGCTGGGGCGGGTTTTCTCCGGGTACTCCGGTTTCCCCTGCCATAGCATTCCACCGGTGCTCCATCGTCATTCAAGTATCACCAGTGTCACCGCCTGCGGTGCCATAAGTAGTTAAAGCGGGCGTTAAACACTACCAAAAAAAAAAAAAAATAGCACAGACCTTGTGAAAACCCAAAACATTACTTAAAATATTACCTGCACGTTATTTTGATATGTTTACAGCCTCTAGTATCTCAAACAACTTTAATCTGCGGTCTTCCAGTACTAAACGATGAATTTTTTCAATGGTCTCTGGAGTTGTCACTTCTACAGGGCGTCCAGAGCGAGGCTCATCACTAGTGCTCGTACGTCCCATTTTAAACTGTGCAACCCACCTTTTAATTATTGAATATGAAGGGGCAGAGTCTTTCAATGTACTGTCCATTTCCTCCTTGATTTCTTTAGGCGTTAAGCCTTTCAAATGGAAGTATTTAATCACTGCTCGTTTTTCCAAATCCTCCATTTTCGTGAAAAATGTAAACTTGTTTTGTTTAAAATGCTGTCATTGGAAAACTAAACAAGCTATTGACCTGCAACTGGTCTAGAGTTAAACTACCGTCTAACTGCCCTAGTGGCGCCATATCTGTGTAGGGCACGGGACTTATCAGCCAAAACCTCCTCCTGTATGTTGCTTGAAATCTTCAAGCCATACAACAAAGTAGGCTTACAAGAATTCCATATTCCGATGCGACATACAGATTACGAACACAGAATAAAAAGACAGGAAAAAAAGAACCCGTAAGCAGGAAGAAGCAAAAGTACCAACCTACTGGCGGAAAAAGGAAAGAGGGGAGAAAATGAAGAGATCAGCAACACGAAAGATGAATCCTTAGGGAACACGGGAACAGCTGGGAACGCTCGGCAATGTTGAAACAAAAGATTACAAATGTGAGATTGTTAACAAGGGCTCGGTTAACTATCTTTATTTGATATAAGGCTTACCTTCAAATGTTACATAAAAGTGTTTCTTTACGCTCTAGTGCAGTCTTTTGTTCTTTCCACTGAAGAAAAAAACGATCAACTCAATTTGAACAAGTCATTTAAAACTGCCATCTTCTGCGACGTTTTACCTGAGAATTTAACATCCGACACAAATGTACCATTCCCTAGAAATTGCCTTAAAATCTGATGTGTTTATTCACATGCCTTTCTCTACATTTCTTTAAAATTATTGTTAAAAAACTTACTCTTCTATCCATTTCCAGAAACGGTCTTATTACTTGCTTCCTTATAAGTAGAAGGCAAATAAGGAGATACACCAGGCTAAAGTGACAGTCAAATGTTTTAAAATGTGGTTGAATTCCGTTTCTTTGTGTGAGCAGGAGAGGACAAGTTCCCGTATGAGAAAGGTATTTTAAAATTGAAACCAAGAACAAGGAATACCTCGAAAACAATCAACTCTACAAGAAAGAATCTAATGCGTTCCATTCACATGACTTTCTCTACATCTCTGTGAAAAATTGTTGTTAAAAAGCTTATGCTGCTATTTACTTCATACTAATCGAGAAAAAATTAGCGGAAATATTCTTATTACTTGCTCCCTTGTAAGTAGAAGTGAAATAAGGGAATACCATAGGCTAAAGTGATAGTCAAAAGCAAGTTGCTAGGTGACTGAAGTTCCCTTGTTTGTATGGACAGCAGTTGACAAAGTCCTGTGTGAGAAATGTATATTTTTTAAAGCTAAAACAAAAAACATGGAATATCTAAAAAACGATCAACTGCACTACTCAATTATATAACATAAAGTGTGTGTTTTAATGTGCTCTACATTTTTGTTAGGTAAGTTTTTGTTTATCTCTTATGGATTAGCATTTATGCAAAATTCCATAAAATTCATCCAGAATAAAGTAGCCTTCAGAGGCTATTCCCATAAATTTCAGGATATTCATATTATTTGTCAGGTAAATATCTTTAATATACCATATTTTAATCAAAATCGTTACAGCCATTTTTGATAAAATCAAAATTTCCGAAAAAAGTTCTATGTAAAGGGTAGTTGGTGTGAAGGGATTTTCTTGAACGGTGTTTTAGTTTTTGAGCTATGCTGTCCACACACACACACACACACACACACACACACACACACACACACACGGACCTTTTTCCAGAAATGTTTTGTTTTTGGATTCAGAGGGATTCAAAACATGCATTTCCGGTGAAGTCTCAGTACCAAATTTTTGGGTGCATTACAATATATTCTCTGTACACTATGTACATAGTACGTGTAGAGAAAGTAAAACATTCCTAACCTGTTCTCCCTGGCAAGTGGATCCCTGTCTATCTATATTTTATTCTTTTATATTATGTATTTCCCATGATCATCGTCTCTCACGTAAATACTTCGCCAAGTGAATAAACTTCTGCTTATGCAAGAAATTGTTGTTAACTCAGAGAAGGACTTGCCAGCGTGTGGTAAACTTAGCTTTACACCTTACCATCAATAAATGTGTAAATGCTACTTCATCATATCCTGCAAGTGACAGTACCTGCTGATCTTCACACCATTCCTTCCATTGCAGGAAAAGCATTACAGTAATATACTAACGGGTCATCGAGAAGTCGCTCCGCACCTCCCGTGTAACCAAGATTCCCCTAGAGTTGGGAATTCTGGTGGCAGCACTGGCTGGCGCGAGCGTCTGGTGAAAACGTTTCGTGGTTAAGAAAACTGCTAGGTTCACTATATTCATGCATGAAAGGTAATGTAGAAAAGTAATATGCAACTAACCTGATTAAAGAAGATGTTGAAAATGTTTACTATTTTCTTGAAAACACAAATTCACTCGTTTTAATTCATTTTCGAACACTGTCTCCTTTGTTACAGGTATCATGTAGTCTGCTATTGCCAGCTCATCGATTGTTTTGGATTGTCCTTATAGATCGAAGCTTTAACGGCTCCCCAAAGAAAAAATCCGGAGGGGTAAGATCAGGAGACTGCGGAGGTCACAGACATTTAGAAATTAGTATTTCCCCAAAAACTTCCACTAACAGTCCCATGGATTTATGTCATGTATGAGCAGTGGCGTTATCTTGTTAAAAAAAATGCACCGTTCACTTCATCTTCAAATAGCTTTGAAAAAGAATATCCTAGCAATAAACATCTGAATTAATTGAGTTATGGAAAAAAAAAAATGGCCCAAAAATTCGAGACCGAGAGATCGCACACCATACACCAATTTTCTCTGAATGTAAAGGGGTTTCCTGAATTGCATTAGGATTTTCAGTAGACCATACTCGCGGCGTATTTTGTGAATTTACGCATCCTGATAAGTGGAACCAAGCTTCATCAGTAAACAATGTCCTATCTGACACGTCAATTCCATGGTGCAAAATAAACCTCTGAAACCATTCACAATACTGAACTCTTTTCCCGTGATCTGTGGGTTTTAACTCGTGGACGACTGATACCTTGTATGGATACAAACCTAGTGCTTTTGTGACTGCTTTGTACACGGAACCTTATGAACTGTCACATTGTTGGGCCAATTTGTTTATTGATTTCTGTGGACTTTTAAGTATTCTATCCGATTGTTTTTCTTCTGTTAGCACACTGGGTCTTCCTCTTCTAACAGCATCATGCACGGAACCTGACTCCCGAAATGTATTAATTAAATCACGCACGATGTGGTAGTTTTTAGTTAGGGAACCTGACAACGAAATTTTGTTTCACTTTCTCAGTATAATTTCCACGTTCATTAAAAACGTTTGCCACTAGAAACACACGTTCCTCTGTAGAATACATTGATTTCGCTTCAGAACTCACAGCATAGCAGACCATACTAACCAGTACAATAAACAACTCATGCGCTCGAACCCGCTGATAACGCCGATAATCATAACACCCCATCGGAATCGAATGCGATAAACCTTTTATCGAGCGCTGGCCAGTAGTAAGGTGTGGAGCAAGTTCTTGATGACCCGTTATTTTGTGTAGTTTGTTGCAGAACAGTTAGAGAAAGTCATGTGAATGTAACACATGATATTGACGGGGGAATATTACACGTCCTCCTGCATGACTAGGGAATTATGTGGTACATTTCTCGCTTAAATGAGCAGATATTTGGCAATTAAAGGCACACGGACATATGACAAATGCAGACGATTCTCCCCCTCCGCAGTTATTCTACCGTGAAGGAGCCGATAAGGTCCCGCATATCCACAAGATGGGGGCAGCAGCTAGGGGATTAAATATTCCGAGGGTAAAATGCATTTCCGTGTTTGAGCAAGGGGACACTATCGATCCCTTGCGGTCTCGAGAACAATCGATTCTTCTCTCTCGACATCGTCAGCGTCGACAAATGGGTACCATTATTAGATATGCAGGTCATTGTTTTCAGGATTTATAGCGATCAAGTGGTAAAAGCGTGAAAAAGTAATGGGAGTCCCAAGCATTCGTCGTTGGCAGCTTTTGAGAGCTGGAATTTTGGATAAATCTACTTGAACAATCCTAAACTAACTGACAAACTTAACATAGTCGAAATCGGATTCTCATTATGTTTTTCTATTTTCATGTTTTAGTTGCATATAGATATTTCAAGTCTCTCGCTCATTTTGGTATAACTTTTATAGAGGTACACTAATTGTTGAAAATAATCCTGCGTATATGCTTTTCCTTTCTCTAGCCCCACATGTACATAGAAATGGAGAAGGTATTATAGTGAACCCAAAAATTCGATGTCTAGATTTCACCGGAAATACATGTTTTTAGATTCCCCGAAATAAAAAAAATTAGAAATAGCTCAGTTGGTGTATGAGCGTGTGTGTGTGTGTGTGCGTCTGGGCAGCATAGCTCAAAAACGAAAAGTCTGTTAAATACCAAACTTGTTATGCGAGGATTTTCAAGAAAATCTCCCCACCCCCAACTACCCTTTACATGGGAACATTTTCGAAAATTTAGATTTTATAAAAATGACTAACGATTTTGATTAAAATCCCGTATATTAAAGCTATTTATGTCCGAAATAAAATGAATATCCCGAATCTTCTGGGAATAGCCTCTGAAGACCTCCTTATTCTGGATGGATTTTGCTGAATTTTGTAAAACTGGTAAGCACTTACTGTACGGAAAATGTAGATCTCGTCAAAACACAGAATTTATGTTTACATTTTTGTTGTGCAGGTAGCCGTTTCCGAGAAATTCCTTGTTACTGGTTTCAGTTGTGAAGTACTTATACTTTTCTCAGACAGGAGTGTCCGTTAGTCTTTTGTTCTACTCCTGGTCAAGCAAAGAAGCGATTTGCAATGACAATCACATAACGACAGCTTTTAAAACATTTGACTAGCGGTTTAGTCTAGTATCTTCCTCCTACTCTTAAGGAACTGTGCAATAAGAACATTCTGGTAATGATTATCGCAATTAGCAAGGTGCAGAAAAAAGAATACTCCAAGCATGAACAGCTAGAGAAAGTCATGTGAGTGTAACGAATCAGATTTTTCAAGGTATATTCAGCAATATTTATTGCTGATTGATGAAACATATAATACTTTTGTTAATTAGAAGCAAAGGTGTGAGTTCTTTCATAAAGCTCTTAAAATTTATTGCAAAATGACGATCTTTAAATTCTAAAAAATCTGATGTGTTCCATTCACATGACTTTCTGTATAACAAATTATTGTTCAAAAGCTTATGCTTCTATTTACTTCATGCTAATCGAGAAAAAAATAGCAGAAATAGTCTTATTACTTGCTTCCTTGTAAGTAGAAGCGAAATGAGAGAGTACCATAGGTTAAAGTGACATTCGAAAGCTGGTTGCTATGTGACTGAAGTTCCTTTGTTTTAATGGACAGGAGTTGACAAATTCCTGAGAAAGCTACCTATAAGTATTTTATAACTAAAACCAATAACAGGTGTATCTCAAAAACGACGAAATCCACGAAAAAATGTTTCTAACACAAATTGGGTGTTTTAAAGAGCTCTACATTTTCTATTAAGACAGTTTTTATCTATCTCTTACGGTTTTCCAGTTATGCAACATTCTGTAAAACTCATCCAGAATAGAGTAGTCTTCAGAGGCTGTTCCCAAAAAATTCAAGAGAAACATTTTATTTGTCATGTAAATATCTGTAATATATGACATTTTAAACAAAATCGTTGCTGAGAAAATAAAAATGTTCGAAAGTTTTTGCATGAAAAGAGTAGTTGGGGGTGGGGGGATTTTGTTGAAAATCTTATTGTCGCATCCTTAAAGATACTGAAGTTAAAAACCAAGTTTGGTATTTAACCGTACTTTTCGTTTTTGAGTTATGCTGCCCACAGACATACACACACCGACAGACAGACAACACGCATGAATATTTTTCTAAAAATTCTTTTTGGATTCAGGAGGTCTCAAAACATATATTTCCGGCGAAATCTCGGTATCAAATTTTTGGGTGCAATACAATATCTTTTTGTATACACTATCAACATAGTACGTGTAGAGAAAGTAAGAACTGTCAAGACTGTGACACGAGGGTTTTCAAGAAATGTTCTCTATACGTGGTATATGCATAGTGCATAGAGAAGGTATTGTAATGCACCCATAATTTAGATAAAGAGATTTCATTGGGAATACATATTTTGGAACCCCCTGAAAACAAACAAGCGGTTTTAGAAAAAGGTCCGTATCTGTGTGTGTTGGACAGCATATCTAAGAAACGAAAAGTCCATTAAATACAAAACTTAGTATTTTAAGTCAGTATCTCCCAAGAATGCGACACAAAGATTTTCAAGAAAAAGCGCTGCACCCCACCCTATCCTTTACATGGAACATATTTCGAAAATGTTGATTTCCTGAAAAATGACTCTAAGGATTTAGATTAAAATGTCTTATATTTAAGGTATTTAAATGAAATATAAAATATATATCTTGAATTAAAGACCTCTTTATTCTGGATGATTTTTATTGAATTTTGCATAAATGGTAAACCGTAAGAGATGGACAAACAGCTTACTGTGCAAAAAAGTAGATCGCGATTAAACATAGGATTTATGTCACATGCCTTTTTTTTTCTCAACCCCTGTCCATACAAACAAAGGAACTCAGTCACATAGCAACCAGCTTTTGACTATCACTTTAACCTATGGTACTCCCTTATTTCGCTTCTACTTACAAGGAAGCAAGTAATAACACTATTTCTGCTAACTTTTCTCGACTAGCAGCAAGTAAATAGAAACAAATTTTTAACAACAATTTGTTGTAGAGAAAGTCATTTGAATGGAACACATCAGCTTTTTCTTTTGGATTTAGAGGGACGCAAAACATGAGTTTCTCGTGAAATCTCGGTATTGAATTTTTAGGTGGAATGCAATACCTTTTCTATGCACTATGTACATAATACGTGAAGAGAAAGTAATAAGTGGACACTTTTATCAGGATCGCTTGTGGAATGGAAATAAAATATGTGATACAAACGCATCTCATCAGCTTTTCGTATTATTGATTTATAAAGACGCTGTATTTGAAACTCGTAGGGAATGAAAAAACATTGTTAGGACATTAATGGTGTAGAAGGTCCTAAGACTGCAGAGCACCCCAATTAGTGGAGCTGCCAGAACCCTGCGGTAATCCCTGCCGACGGGCAACGTGTAAAAACTGAAAATTGGAACGGGTTGAGTCCCTCCCGAATAAATTATTCCTTTCTCGAGAGCACGACTAAATGTTTTGCATAGCCACGGTAATGATATTCCCTGTGCGGATACATGCATCCCCCGGGAACATCTGCTCGGGATTTGATAACGTAATCCACTTCCGGCGCTCGTTAATTACAAACTGTGAAATACGTTCGACATATATCGAATGACGAGGTGGAAATATACTGCACCTAGCACCGACCCCTGCGGCACTCGCTCATCTTTCAGCCGCAGGAGTCGGTGTCTGCTTCAAGACTAGGCCAGCGTTCCTAGACGCCGAATTACAGGACCCCTCAACAATTTTACTGAACAAGCCTGCCCCTAAAATCCTAAAATCAATTTCTCATAAAAAATATTTTGCTATGACCGAGCGTAATTGAGTAGTCTCCGAGCTCATTTCAGATCGCAAACTTGATTTTTACGGAATCCACGCGCAAAGAAGTGCTGTAAAGTAATAATTATAAGCTCCTAAGATACATTACAAAATCTGATTTGTACCATTCACATGAGTTTCTCTACATCTATGTAACAAATTATTGTTAAGAAGGTTATTCTTCCATTTCCATCATGTATATATGAGCAGAAATGCTTTCTTGTAAGCACAAAGGAAACAATTGAATACACAAGGCTAAAACGACATTAAAAGCTGATTGACAATTGATTGAAATCCGTTTCTCTGCATTGCCAGGAGTTGAAAAATTCCCATTTAAGTATTTTAGAGCTGAAACCAATAATGAGGAATATTTAAAAAAAAAGGGTCAACTCCGCAAAAAATTGCATATAGCTAAATTGTGTAATTTAACGAGCTCTAGGCCGCGCCGTGGCCGAGTGGTTAGACGCTGGGCGGGTTTTCTCCGGGATCTCCGGTTTCCCCCGGCATCGCACTCCACCGGTGCTTCATCTTCATTCATGTATCACCTCCTGCGGTGCCATGAGTGGTTAAAGCGGCCGTTAAACACTAGATAAAAAACAAAACAAAACCGAGCTCTACATTTTCTATAAACTAAGTTTTTGTCTATCTCTTACGGTTTAACAGTTATGCAAAATTCCGCAAATTTCATCCAGAATAAACTTTTCTTCAGAGGCTATTCCCAGAAAATTGAAAGTATACATTTTATTTGTCATGTAAACATCTTTATACGATATTTTAATCAAAATTGTTTGAACCATTTTTGAGAAAATCAAAACTTGCGAACATTTTTCTATGTAAAGGGTAGTTTGGGGTGGGGGGATATTTCTCAAAATTCGTGTCGCATCCCTGGAAGATACTAAACCTAAATACCAAGTTTGTTATTCAACGGTCTTTTCGTTTTTGAGTTATGGTGTTCACAGACACACGAACACACACACATACATCCCGGATCTTTTTCTGAAAATGCTTTTTTTTATACAGGGGATCCTAAAGCATATATTTCCGATTAAATCTCGGTATTGAATTTTGGGTGCAATACAATACCTTCTCTATTCACAATGTACATAGTACGTGTAGAGAAAGTAAAAAGAGCTAGTTGGCCAGGCAGACACTAAAGATAAATTTATTATTCAAAACTGAAGCCACTGAAAAGGCGTATAATGGAAAGGGAATATTGGACGAAAACAGTTTACATTTTATCAGGTAAACAAACTTTCCGACAGTAAAAACCTTACCAGTGCAATACAATACCTTCTCCATACACTATGTAAGCAGTAGAGGAAGTAATACTAAGTGGTTTGTTTGCAGAGCAGGTAGAGAAAGCGATGTGATAGTGCTCGTGAGCCCCCATCTGGAGACACACAAAGACGCTCAAGGTTCCCTTTTTACCATTATTCCGCCTGATGGGTCACGTGCCTATGACACGGTTCCTTCCCTCAACATTTTCAATAAAACCCACCTCTACATGAATATTTTATTTGGAGCATTTTGTTTTTTCTTTTGCTGCCTGTTACACTCTTTAAACATAAAACAAAATCTGATCTTATTACTTGCTTCCTTGTAAACAGAAGTGGAGCACTATAGGTTAAAGTGATAGTCACAAGCTGGTTGCTCAGAGGCTATTCCCACAAAATTCAAGATAAACATATTGTTTGTCAGGTAAATATCTTAAATATACGATGTTTTAATCAAAATCGTTAAGAGCTATTTTTGAGAAAATCATAATTTTCGAAAAAAGTTCCATGTAAAGGGTAGTTTGGGAGGGTAGTTTTTTCTCAAAATCTTCGTGTCGCAATCCTGGAAGACACTAAAAATAAATACCAAGTTTGTTATTTTGAGTTATCGTGTTCACAGACACACGGACCTTTTTCTGAAAATGCTTTTTTTGGATGCAGGGGACCCTAAAACATATATTCCTGGTGACATGTGAGTATGGAATTTTTGGGTAGATAGTACGTGCAGAGAAAGTAATAAAACATTGAGAAGGTGTTTATGTGGAAGAGAAGCACAACTTACAATTAGAACATCCCTGTCAGCATCACTTTCACAATAAATTTCCAGTCCCTGGTAAGGGATTTAATGAAAAGGAGATTTCCAATGATTGCTTAGTATTACATTTTAATGAAATTACCCCGCAAAATAAACAAAACACATCATTTGAAAAGCCCGCTTATGCGCGTGATGTTATGGTGTTCCCAGAACAAATGAAATAATTAAACTCATTTGTTGTAAATTCCATTTGATAAAATGCCGATAATTATGAGCCAGGACGCGTTGAGTTAGTTTTTTGTTTGTCTGTTAGCATTATAATTGCAATCGACCAATATGGTATAAATCAGAATCAAATTTGTAGTTTCCATAGAAACCACAGCCTGTTTTTGTTAACGTTTGATTAAATTTAATAGTGTAGGCTTTCTCTATTACAACAGCTAATTTAAACTCGCACAATTTGTTTTACATTTCTTTGTCACGTTTGCTTTCTGCAAACACTTTCGATTAAAAACGTCGATGTGCTTACTTTCTCTGCCGAGTACATAATACACAGTTAGAGAAGGTATTGCATTCCATACAAATATTCGCACCGAGATGTTACTGAAAATATATGTTTTAGTATCCTTGAATCCAAAAATATTTATTTAGAAGACTACCTACTAACAGCATATTGCGAACCAAGAACTGTAAGTTATACTTATCAGGTCGAGAATGTGTATTGGGAATACGAGATCTGATAAATAACTTACAGTTCGTGGTTACCCAATTAATTTTTGAAATACTTGAAAAAACTGTAAAAAAAAAAAAAACAAACAAAAAACAATCTGGTATAAAATAATAGGTATACAATTGTAAAATACTATGCAATTGAACAGAGCTTTAAATGTGTGATGTTAAAGTAGAAACGTGTAGGAAGAAGCTGTTCCTCAAGGATCGATTCTTTGTCCGCTGTTTTCTAAATGATCTGCCAACCTCAGACTCGGATGTATATTTGTCCATTTCTTTATATACAGACGACTTTGCTGTTATCTTGTTAAGCAGCAATATAAATATATTAAAAACCAAATTATATTCTATGACTTCTATTGTTGAAGATTGGTGTATTGCCAATAAATTACGTGTGAACAGTAATAAAACCACTGATCTTCAATTTAAATTTAACACTGGTGATAGTTCTGCTGCAAAATGTTTGGGTGTGCACATTTATTCTGATTTTGGTTGGTCCACTCATGTTAAATATGTTTCTGCAGCTATTGTTACGAATCCTAGAGTCACTGCCGATGTCCTAATGGAGGTTTATCATGCTTACATATATTCTCATGCCAATTTGACATTATATTTTGGGGTAAACAGCCTTTGGCACATACTTTTTATTTTACAAAGAAGGCTGTGAGAATAATTTGCGGGGTTCATTTTAAGGACCAATGTAAGCCACTTTTTATTGAATTAGGATTTTGTCTTTTCCATCGATGTGTGTGCTGAGTTGCCTCTTATATGTCAAAGAAAATATAAATAGCTTTGTAATTTGTTGAAATATTTATAACTATTCAATACCAAATGTATATATTAACAAATCTAAGTAAACCAAAATTCAGAATGGTTACGTAGTATTTTCTTTGAAGTAGTTTAATGCTTTACCACCAAGAACAAGAGAACTCCCCTACCTAATCTTTAAGAGGACGTTGCTACACTGAAACGCTGTAGTTTTCATTATTTTTATTTAAGTTTAGGTTTTTAATTGTTAATTTAAATTATAATAACTGGTTACCTGATATTTTCAGAATTTTTAAGTTTAATAATAGTTTGATTTTTATCTCACATTATGTAGCTATAGAATGTGGGATGAAGCAATAAAGTATTGAAAAACAATAATTATAATATACATTAAACAAATAGCAATGGTATAATTAAAACAGATATTAAAGAAATTTTATATATAATTATAATAATACATATTAAAATAATTTATAATAAATAACGATTAAAATAATAAATAAATAATAGATTCAAATAAACTAAATTAATAGAAGGATAATAATAAATAAATATATTAATTATGTTATAATTAAGTGATAATTAATATTAATAATAATATTTTAAAACAATAATTTAAATTTTAAAACTATATATACATATAATTTTAAATTTTTAGGTAATTAATAATAATATAATACATAAACATTTAAATATTAAATTTAATTTTGATAAATATATAGGTTAAAATGTATAGTTTAATTTCAGTTATTTAGGTTAGCTTATTAATCTGACAATTGTATACTTATTTTATTTTGTAAAATTAAAAAAAAGTTTGTTAATAACTAAACTAAGGTCTGAGATATTTGCCCCGGTGTAAGCAACTAGATATCGGGGTATAGTACGCACATTTTCAAAAAAATCCCCCCATTCCCAAACTACCCTTTAATGGAAAAAGTTCGAAAACTTTGCCTTTCTCAAAAAATGGTTGTAACGAGTTTGATTAAAATATCATATATTAAAGATATTTACTGACAAATAAAATGTATATCTTGAATTTTCTGGGAATACCCTCTGAAGACTACTTTATTTTGAATGAATTTGACGGAATTTTGCATAACTCTAAACCGTAAGAGATGCACAAAAATATAGAGCACGTTAAAACACACACTTTAGGTTAAATATATATTTTTTTGTGGAGTTGATCGTTTTTTAGATATTCCTTGTTTTTGGTTTCAGCTTTGAAAAACATACTTTTCTCATACAGGAATTTGTCAACTCCTGTCCATACAAACAAAGGAACATCAGTCACATAGCAACCAGCTTTTGACTATCACTTTAACCTATGGTACTCCCTTATTTCGCTTGTGCTTACAAGGAAGCAAGTAATAAGTCTATTTCTGTTAATTTTTCTCGATTAGCATGAAGTAAATAGAAACATAAGCTTTTTAACAATAATTTGTTGCAGAGAAGAAGAGAAAGTCATGTGAATGGAACACTTCAGATTTTTTTTGATAGTGTTTAGCCCTTGTTTTACTACTATGGCTCCGCAGGTGCTGATGGTACATGGAATGCAGATGGAGCACCGGTGGAATACGATGGCGGGGGAAACCGGAGAAAACCCGCCTCTGCGCCGCTTTGGGATGAGACCGCCTTTTTTATTTCTTTCTTTGTTTACTCTACTCATATGTAAGACTCACAAGCACGCGCAAGGAAAGACTCTGAATCAATAAGATTCGGGGGTCTCAAAACATGTATTTCCGGTAAAATCTCGGGATGGAATTTTTTCATGCATTACAATACCTTCTCTATACACTATGCACATAGTACGTATAGAGAAAGTTAAAAGCAGAAAGGAGAAAGAAAGAGGAAAGAAAGAAAAGCAACAGAATGCTGTTTTACATGTCGTTCATAACCTTGTTAAATAAATACATTAAGAAGCATGTGTCAACTGATTTTCTCAGCCGGTTCCACAAACTTCTTACACAAGCTTATGCTTCTATTTACTTCACGCTAATCAAGACAGACATCAGCAGAAAGTGTCTCATTACTCGCTTCCTTGTAAATAGAAGCGAAATAAGGGAGTACCATATGTTAAAGAGACAGTTGCTATGTGACTGAAGTTCCTTTGTTTGTATGGGCAGCAGTTGACAAATTCCTGTATGAGAATAGTATAATTTTTTCGAAGCTGAAACCAAAAACAAGGAATACCTAAAAAAAGATCAACTCCACGAAAAAAATGTATATTACATAAATTGTGTTTATAACGTGGTCTACATGTTTTGTGTAGTAACTTTTTGTCTATCTCTTATGGTTTACCAGTTACGCAAAATTCAGCAAATGTTTCCCAGAATAATGAGGTCTTTAGAGGCTATTCCCGAAAATTCAAGGTATACATTTTATATGCCATATAAGTATCTTTAATATACGGTATTTTAATCAAAATCGTTAGAACAATTTTTGAGAAAATAAACATTTCGAAAAAAAATTCATTAAAAGGGTAGTTTGGGATGGTTTTCTTTTTTCACAAAATCTTGGTGTCGTATTCCTGGAAGATACTAAACTTAAATACCAAGTTTGGTATTTTACCGACTTTTCGTTTTTCAGTTATCGTGTTCCTAGACACACGGACGTTTTTCTGAAAACACATTTTTTTGGACACAGGGGACCCTAAAACATCTATTTCCGATGAAATCTCTGTATCGAATCTTTGGGTGGAGTGCAATACCCCCTCTATACATAGTACCTACGTGTAGAGAAATAACAAGAGAGTAACGTTTTTGCCAATATTTGAATTAATCTGGTTTATATTTTATGGTAACTAGGCATAAAAGCCATGCTGAGGTCAGACAATAAGTGCCTGCTATAGAGTAGGTAGCGCGTTTCTCCGGGGAGCAGAGTCCGCGGATCGATTCCTTCCTCTCGGGATTAGCCCAATAAAACATTTGAACAGTTGACTATCTCACAGCAGCTTCCTTCCTTGTTTACATCTGATGCAATTTTAAAGAGCTTTTTAATTGAACCGTTTCTCCGTTCAACGGAATGGAAGCGAGTTTTACACAACTGGAGGGAAATAAAGTCTTTCATTTCAACTGCTATGGTGTAGTGATTAACGTGCTACCCTATAAAACCCAAGATTGCAGGTTTAGTTTACGGACGCAAAAATAATATAATAACTTTAAATAAAACATACATTTTCATTGTAAAAAATCTGATGTGTTCCAATCATATGACTTTCTCTACAACAAATTATTGTTAAAAAGCTTATGCTTCTATTTATTTCATACTAATTAAGAAAAAATAGCATAAATAGTCTTATTATTTATATAGCAACCAGCTTTTGACTATCACTTTAACCTATGGTACTCCCTTATTTCCCTTCTACTTACAAGGAAAGAAGTAATAAGACTATTTCTGTTAATGTTTATCTCGATTAGCATCAAGTAGATAGAAGAATAATCTTATTAATACTAATTTGTTACAAAGATGTAGAGAAAGTCATGTGAATGTAACTCATCATATTTTTCAGTTTATTTACTTACTAGATTGATGGCTTAGGCGGCTTCTTCTATGACTTGCATTCGGGAGGTCAAGGCTTCGCTAAATGTGTTTATTTCCAGCGGTTTCCCGAAGTCGCCAGCGAATGCCGGCTACCTAGAATTCTTTTTACTTTCTCTACACGTACCATGTACCTTTCACCCAGAAATTCGAAACCGAGATTTGATCGGAAATAGATGCTTTAGGGTCCCCCATAATAAAACAAAACATTTTTACAATAAGGTCCGAGTGTTTGTGCGTGTCTGTGGACAGCATAGCACAAAAAGGCCGGTGAATAACAAACTTGGTATTTAAGTTGAGTATCTTCCAAGGATGCGACCCGAGGATTTTCAAGAAAATTTCCTACCCTACATATGGAACTTTTTTGAAAATTTTGATTTTCTCAAAAATGCCTCTAATAATTTTGATTAAAATATTGTGTATTAAAGATATTTATCTGCCAAATGAAATGTTTATCTTGAATTTTCTGGCTTAGCCTCTGAAGACTACTTTATTCAGGATGAATTTTACGGAATTTTCAATAACTGCTAAACCGTAACAGATGGCCAAAACTTACCATACACAAAATGTAGAGCACATTAAAACACACAATTTACACATTTTTTGCGTGGAGTTGTTCGTTTTTAAAATATTCCTTCCTTTTGGTTTCAGCTTTGAAAAACTTAATACTTTTCTCATACAGGAATTTGTCAACTCCTGTCCATACAAACAAAGGAACTTCAGTCACATAGCAACCAACTTTTGACTATCACTTTAACCTATGGTACTCCCTTATTTCGCTTCTACTTACAAGGAAGCAAGTAATAAGACAATTTCTGCTAATGTTTTCTCGATTAGCATGAAGTAAACAGAAGCATAAGCTTTTTAACAATAATTTGTTGCAGAGGTGTAGAGAAAGTCATGTGAATGGAACAGATAAGATTTTCTTCTTAGTTTCTTTCATTCTGATATTTCCTGTTCTTTCATGTTGTTTTCATTGTAATTTCATTCATCCTATTTCCTTTGGTTTCTTTCAGGTCGGAGATGGTGCTCGGTGCGGCGGCGTCCTCCAATTTCGGGTTGTGATGAAGACTCCAGTTGAGGCGCTTCAATCTGGAAACTGTAGACACTGTCATTGCTATGCCGTTGCTCCTGGTTCTGGCCGCCCGTTTTATCCTCGCACCTCATCCTTCCCTCCCCGTGGGGCGTTACTCACTAGCTACTAAGTGACGGCGCGGTAACGTGTGCAATCGCATTCATAAAGCCCCGGGTTAGATTCTCGATGACTGCCCACGCTGACCCAAGTCTGCAGCCGAGTTTCTCCTCTCCAAATCGTTCCTTAATCATCTTCGCTCCGTTTGATCCGTTTTAGGATTAGAATTATCGTTAATGGTGTTTCGGTGCAACGTGGCAGGGGAAAACATCCTCGGTATGGGATGTTCTGTCACCTTTGGCTTTTAGCTGGTTGCCGAAATATAGAAATGAAATGAAATGAAATGGAGTGTTATTTATGGGCGATTTATAACTGCTTTTTACGTTCGAAAAAATCCATCGTTCTCCGCCCCGGGTTCGATCCTTAGCGACCGCATATGAGATTTGTGGTGGACAAAGTGGCACAGGGGCGGCTTTTCTCCGGGTTCTCCGGTTTACCCCGCCATCGCACTCCACCGTTACTCCATGTTTCATCAGTGTCATCGCCTGCGGTGCCATATGTGGAAAAGCGGGCGTTAAACGCTATCAAAAAAGACAACCTTCATTTCATCCCAACAATCTCTTTGAGGGTTGTAAGTGTAGACGAGGACTGCGGCAGAGGCGCCATTTCATGGAGGTGACTGTGCTATGGAAATACAGCTCTTGGCGTCGGGATGGCGTCAGTAGTTGTCTGCAGACTCAGTGTATTTGTGACGGGGTTCCTAGCCCTCCGCGTGGATATCCTCCGAAACGTGCACACCCAGACCTGTAAGCCAGGCAAAGCGTGACCCCAGTAATCTCTAACAACAGTCACGTAGAGCTAAAGAAACCGGTGGCAGCCTTCTCAGTGCTGTGGTGGCTTGCGGGTGCAAACGGCGTATGTTTAATCGGGAGAACAATTATTTTGTTCAGGAACAACCGCCACTGTTACACATGTAACCTCTCCTCTGCTCTGTCAGGTGCAAGGAAAAAGGAACGAGGGGTAGAGCGTTTCACACTGCGGGCCTGTTCTAACGGATTGGGACTCTATACTGCGCTCGTAAATATCCGGATCTGCTCGGTTTCTCCCCTCATCCCTCCCTCCTTGAGGTCACGAAAGTAGCTAAGTGCCACAAGGGCCCACGTCTGATGCCCTTGCGTCATTAATCCTAATTTGAATTTAGGATTCATACAGCTTGGTGGTTCTTTTGATAGTGTTTAACTCCCGCTTTTACTACATATGGCACCGCAGGTGGTGACCCTGATGACACATGTAATAAAAATGGAGCACCAGTGGTACGGGGAACTGGAGAACCGGGACAAAACCCGCCCCTGCTCCGCTTTGTCCACTACAAAACCCACATGTGATCGCCTGGGTGAGAGTCGAGTAGTCTAACCACTCGGCCACGGCGCGACCCCACCTTGGTCTGCTGTGCTGAGTGGACGAATATACTGAGACATCCTCCATACTCACTGGACAGCGAGCAACAGAAAACACTTGACTGGCGGCACGTAACCATGGAAACGTGTCCTTGGAAATATTTCAAAGGACTGCAAACCGCTGACAGACATTCACATTTACTTTAAACACGTCCACTAGCTTTAGTTTCAATAGAAGTAAACTCGACCAGTACAGCAAAACATTTTCATTTGTAAACAAAAGAGCACTACACCGCGGAATGTTTAAACCTCCCCTCTTCTACGGACTAATGATAAAAAAAGAGTCGGTTGGACGGAGAAAACAAATATTTACCCCTTGCTGTACCATGATAAAACCTACATGCATTTTTTAAACATGGCAGAGTCCATTATGCCATTGTTCCCGCGTCAATGCAGTTTTCATTCCATCGAGGATTCGGTAGTCAGCACCACGCAAAGGTTTAAAAACAGGTACTGGTTGCTAAAAGTGCGTCTAAGGGAAGATTACATGGCGGAAACTCCTAGTTTAGTTTTTTTGTGTAAAATTATATTGTAGGATAGCTGATATGATTACTAGGGCAGTTGTTTTCGACCTCTGATAGGATATCAATAAAAACAAGTTCATACAAAACAATTCAGTATATTTGCTTGAAATGTTTGATACATTGAGAGACTGAGCCGTAAAACCTATCAAGTGAAAAAACTACAAAACATGTAAATAAGGCAATAGTAATCAATTCAAACTTTACAAGAATAAAATTTATTACATTCACATACATTTTTCTAGCTGTTCCATACATGAGGCCCATTTTTTTCTCAACTTCCGATAGGCTATAAATAAAAGACAAGTTCATAGAAAACAATTATTTTATTACTAAAGGTTTTGTACACTTGTGGTTACTTTTCAACATAATCATCGAAAAGAGTGAGACATTTAACGTACCTGTGCACAAGCTTTGCAATACCCGCTTCAAAAATGTTGCCGCCAATGATTTCAAATGAGCATTGACGTTGTTTTGAAGATCTTGGTTGGTTTGAAAGTGCTGCCCTCCTAGCCACGTCGTCAGTTCAGGGAAAAGGTGAAAGTCGTTGGGTGCCAGGTCAGGACTGTACAGCGGATGATCGAAAAATGTCCCATTGAAGTTGTTCAAGGAGCCGATGGGTTGTGCCAGCAGTGTGTGGACGAGCG
Organism: Hymenopus coronatus; assembly: GCA_030762935.1. Lineage (NCBI taxonomy): Eukaryota > Metazoa > Arthropoda > Insecta > Mantodea > Hymenopodidae > Hymenopus > Hymenopus coronatus. The sequence goes on from CM060883.1 coordinate 4,203,137, forward strand.
TTGTCATGGATCAACACAATTCCTGAAGTCAGCATTCCTCTTCGTTTGTTTTGAATGGCTCTCCGCAAACGTCGTAAAGTACGAAGATCTTCAAAACAACGCGATTCTCTCACCATATTCACTGATACGCAAAAGGTTTTGCAACGAACTCTGCTCGTGCCGCCACTGGTCGGCGTTTGCTTCCAATTGCCTCATGCCCACCTGCGTAGTGTGGTGGTAGTGTGTCTGCCTCACGTGTAACAGATCGGGAGTTCGAATCCTGCTGAGGGTGACCTACCTGGATAAGGTGTTTTTTTTCGAAGTTTTCCCTTATCCTCAGGAGACAGATGTCGAGTAGCTTTAAGCTCCATGCACTCCGAGATCATTTTAGCATTATTTCACCATTTACATTCATCTCCCGATATGACCAACCAGGTTAAAGGACGTTAAACCACAAATATTTCCAATTGCCCCGTTGAATTCCTTTTTACTTTCTCTACACATACTATGTACATAGTGTATAGAGAAGGTGTTGCACTCCACCCAAAACTTCGATACTGAGATTTCACCGGAAAAATGTTTTGGGGTCTCCTGTAACAAAAAAAGAGCATTTTCAGAAAAAGGTCCGTGTTCGTGTTTGTGCGTGTGTGTGTCTGTGGACAGCATAGCTCAAAAACCAAAGGACCGTAGAATACCAAACTTGGTATTTAAGTTTGGTTTCTTCGAAGGATGCGACACGAAGATTTTCAAGAAAGTCCACCCCCCCGTAATAAGACTGTCTCTGCCAATTTTTTCTCAATTAGCATGAAGTAAATAGAAGCATAAGCTTTTCAACAATAATTTATTGAAGAGATGTAGAGAAAGTCATGTGAATGGAACTCATCCGACTTTTTTTCGCTTAACCTGAGAAGACAAATTCGAGATCATTTGACTAATTTCATTCGTCTCCCGATATGACCAACAAGGTTAAACCACAACCATTTCCAATTTCCCCGTTGAATTCCCTTTTTTTAGTGTTTTACGCTATGGCACCGCAGGTGATGATACACGGAATGAAGATGGAGCACCGGTGGAATAATGGCGGGAGAAATCGGAGAACCGGAGAAAACACACTCTGCGCCGCTTTGTCCACACAAATCTCACATTCGCAGGGCTATCTGAGTACGTGAAGTACGGCGCTGGGCCGCCCGCATAATATGAATTATTGAAGTTTTATCTGATTTAACAAAGAGCAGATAGAATAACAAGTTTCTGTAGAGGTTTACATCAATGCGATAGAAACATAAGATTTTTGTATATTTACTTTGTCAAAGTTTTAATGCATTCTATGTGAGATTGCGATGCAGGAGTAGAAACCAAGATAATTCCGGTTTGTATTTATCCACGTTTGCTTCCCTATAAGGGCAGGGAAGTACTTCCCCAGACCAATATCGGTGGCTGAGAGATTACAAACTCTGTGAAGCAGAAACTCTGGTCTATTCAAGTGTGGGTTATAGGCTCCGGTAATTGAAAAACCTTCTTTGAGCTTCTGGAACACCAAGAAGACGTAATAGCGCGTGTCTCTCGGTTCTGGTGGCCGGGTTTCGCATCCCACCGGCGTCAGGAAGGCTTCAAAAGTTCAAGTCTTAGGCTTATATTACACTACGTCAACATTTTATCAAAAGTATCACAGAGTGATTTATGTAGAACCGACACATTTCATCTTTAATTGTTCCGTTGGAAATTCAACTACCCAATTTAGCACCAAATTAAGCAGAATTTTCTGAGTTTCGATTCCTTGTCATCAGATGCGCAGATGTTTATGTTTTATTCCTATTTGCATTGTTGGCAGCTGTTTCAACATTTTGCTCTTGTAGTCAACCTGAAAATGCAGTACGATGTAGAGCTGGGTCAAGGATATTTTCAGCAAGATGGCGCTACATGCCATACATCAAACGAATCCATGAACCTAATTGCAAGTTTCTTTGAAGACCGGATCCTTTCCAGGAACCTGTGGCCACCGAGATCTCCGGATTTGACATCTCCGGACTTCTTTCTATAGGGTTAATTAAAAGACAGGGTTTACGCCACACGTCCCCAGACATTAGACGATCTGAAGCACATCACAAAGGAGATTCAAGCTATTGACAACAGAGTCCTCCAACAAGTGGCCAGTACGACGTGTTGAGTTGTGTCTTATACAGGATAGAGGACATTTTCAACATTTGCTATAGAGGTAAATAATCTCCCAAAATTCCTCTACAGTTTAGGTATAATAAGTTGTCTCTAGCACAACACGTTTTGAAACAATTAATGAAAGACATGTGTCAGCTCTATATAGACCACTCTGTACAACGAGAGCTCCAACTTTTATCTAGAGAAAAGTTGCAGCTCGAGTTGTATTTAATAAGACTATTTCGTGAATAAAATAACTATGGTTAGCCTATATGGACAACACGAGGAATAATATTACTAAAATGCCATTTGCCTTGACGTATATTTGCTGCAACTTGATATCATCTGAAACTTCAGATAACTTTGTATTGCTGCATAACAAGGGTCGCTGATAAGTCCCGCAGCTCTCAATGAAAACGACATTTAAAAAAAAATGTTTGGTTTAATCTCCAGAAAGGCTAATCCATTTGTCATATCGGTGTCCTAATTTAATTAAACCATCTCTGTAGTGCGGTTTATCAAGGTCCTCAAAATACCTGTTTAACGCATCAATGACCTCCACGTTGCTGTGAAATCTTCGTCCTCCCAGAAATGTTTTGATGTTTGGGAACAGGTGGTAGTCACTGGGTGCTAGATCTGGTGAATAGGGTGGATGTTCAAGCAATTCCAACTTTAATTCGCATAGTTTTCCCATTGCAATGACCGAACGATGCGCCGGAGCATTGTCGTGATGAAACAAGATGCTCTTTTTTGTCAAATGAGGTCTTTTTCTTTTCTACAGGGCGTCCAGAGCGAGGCTCATCACTAGTGCTCGTACGTCCCATTTTAAACTCTGCAACCCACCTTTTAATCATTGAATATGAAGGGGCAGAGTCTTTCAATGTACTGTCCATTTCCTCCTTGATTTCTTTAGGCGTCAAGCCTTTCAAATGGAAGTATTTCAGTGCTGGTTTTTCCAAATCCTGCTTTTTCGTGAAAACTGTAAAGTTGTCTTGTTTAAAATTATGTCATTGGAAAACTAAACAAGCTATTAACCTGTAACTATGGATACAAGCTAGTCTGGAGTTAAACTACACGATGCTACCGTCTAACTGGCATAGTGGCGTCATATCTGTTTGAGGCCAGTGACTTATTTGGGCTTATTACAGCATGATTTCAACTAATATGTCTATTGGAACTTCCGCCATGATGTATGGGAGTATCACTGCAAATTGATATTCAGACAGAAAACAAATGCACGTGCGTGCGATAAATTTGGGAAAAATAATTCCACGTGGGTGTGATAAAAAAAAAAGATTAAAATGCAGAGATAATGTGTTCCGATTGGTTGGAACTTTACGCGCCAATGTACTGGATTGGCCACTTGCTACGATCACGTGTCTAACGAAATAGTAACAGTTATAAAAATCTAACGTATTCAATTCACATGACTTTCTCTACATCGCTGTAACAACTTATTCTTAAAAAGCTTATTATATTTACTTCATGCTAATCGAGATAAACATTAACAGAAATTGTCTTATTACTTGCTGACTTGTAAGCAGAAGGGAATACACTAAGATAAAGTGACAATCAAATGTTTTAAAAAGCTGCTTGCCATGTGGGTGAAGTCTGTTCCTATGTAGGGCCAGGAATTTACAGCTTTTCGTTGAAAAAACTAAGTATTTTAAATCTGAAACAGCCCGCCTGGGTAGCGTGTCTGCCTCAAATTCAAAAGGTCGTCAGTTCGAATCTCGCTTAGGGTGAAAAAAAAAGTCTGAAACAAATAACAAGGAATATCTCAGAAAAGGCCAATTCCAGAAAAGGCCAACTCCAGAAAAAAAAGTATACGACATAAATTATGGTTTTTTAACGTGTACTACATTTTCTGTGTAATACATTTTTGTCTCTCTCTTATGGTCTTTCAGTTACACAAAATTCAACAAAATTTATTAAGAATAAATAGGTCTTCAGAGGCTATTCCCAGAACATTCAAGATATACATTTTAATTTTCAGGGAAATAACTTTAGTATACGATGTTTTAATAAAAATCGTTAGAATAACTTTTGAGAAAATCAAATTTTCGAATTTTTTTCCATGTTAAGGGTAGTTAGGAGTGGAGGAATTTTTCTCAAAATCTTCGTGTTGCATCTCTGAAAGATACTAAATCTAAATTTAAATACCAAGTTTGGTAGTTTATCGACTTTACATTTCACAGACACACACATGCACACACGGACCTTTTTCTGAAAATACTTTTTTTTTAATACAAGAGACCTAAACGTGGTCAGCATAGCTGAAAAATGATAAGTCTATTAAATACCAAACTTGGTATTTAGGTTCAATATCTACCAAGGATACGACGTGAAAATTTTCTAGAAAATCCCTGCACCCCCAACTATCCTTCACAGGAAAAAGAATTCTAAAATTTTGATTTTCTCAAAAATGGCTCTAACGATTTTGATTAAAATGTCCTATATTAAACATATTTACCTGACAAATAAAATGTATATCTTGAATTTTCTGGGAATAGTCTTTGATGGCATCTTTATTCTGGCGGTTTTTGGGGGAATTTTGCATAACTGATAAACCGTAAGAGATAAACAAAAACTTACCTAATAGCAAATATAGAGCTCGTTAAAACATGCAATTCGTATTATATACATTTTTCGTGGAACTGACTGTTTTTGAGATATTCCTTGTTATTGGTTTCAGTTTTAAATTGTTATACTATTTCACATACAGGAATTTGTCAACTCCTGTCCATACAAACAAAGGAACTTCAGTCACATAGCAACCAGCTTTTGACTATCACTTTAACCTATGGTACTCCCTTATTTCACTTCTACTTACAAGGAAGCAAGTAATAAGACTATTTGTGTTAATGTTTATCTCGATTAGCATGAAGTAGATAGAAGAATTAGCTTTTTAACAATAATTTATTACAGAAAGTCATATAAACGGAACACTTCAGGATTTTAAATTTAATTTTTAAGGTATTTTTAGTTGTTTTTATGAGTATTATACACAGGTAACATAAAATCTTTCATTCGGAGCAAGCAACCGTGCCATCTGCCAGCAAAGCCTCAAGTCAAACCTGCGCCGACCTGAAAGATAAAGAAGGAATTGAAGGGAAAGGAACCTGGTAGATATACAGCACCCCACTATTCGCCTAAACGGCCATAGGTAAACCCAGAGTCAGAGTGGGTGGTCCCGGGAATCGAACCAGGACCACCGGAATGCCAGACGAAACGCCTGGCTCGGTGTCTTAACCTGAGGTTTATGTTTAACTCTCGAAGAAAAGTAAACTGGGGCCGTTTTTTTTTTCAACGTCCGATAGGCTATAAATAAAAGACAAGTTCATAGAAAGCAATTATTCTATTACTAAACGTTTTGAATACTTATGGCTACTTGTCAATCGAATCACACATTTATCGTACCTGTGCACAAGCTTTACAATACCCGCTTAACAAAATGTTGTCGCCAATGATTTCAAATGAGCATTGGCGTTATTTTGAAGATCTTCATCGGTTTGAAAGTGCTGCCGTCCTAGCCACGTCTTCAGTTCAGGGAAAAGGTGAAAGTCGCTGTGTGCCAGGTCAAGACTGTATGGCGGATGATCGAAAACGTCCCATTGAAATTGTTCAAGGAGCCGATGGGTTGTGTGGACGAGCGTTGTCATGGATCAACACAATTCCTGAAGTCAGCATTCCTCTTCGTTTGTTTTGAATGGCAAACGTCGTAAAGTACGAAGACCTTCTAAACAACGTCAATGCTCATTTGAAATCATTGGTGGCAACATTTTTTGAAGCGGGTGTTGCAAAGCTTGTGCACAGGTACGATAACTGTCTAAATATTCTCGCTGATTCGGTTGAAAAGTAACCATAAGTGTACAAAACTTTTAGTAATAAAATAATTGTTTTCTATGAACTTGTCTTTTATTTATAGACTATTGGAGGTTTGAAAAAAAAAAGACCCTCGTACTTTACCTAGTTGGTTGTGGGTGAAAGAAACAGTCTTTAACTCACGCATCTCTCAGAAAGGAACTGAAACAAATGACGGACGAAGAAAAGCGCACACAATGTGTCCAAAACGTTTTAGGAAGTTTCCAAGGGCCCAGTAATTAACGCATTCTTTGTAGTGGGCCATCATCGATATGGGCCCAGGGAGGTGCAAGGTCGGGGGGCGTCGGGAGCCTTCGGTTTTAGAGCCGCCCACATGGAACTAACACCAGACAGTTGCACTGGAGTCACAGCGCCGCTCGGATGTCAGCTGTTTCTCTCTGTGCCCTCGAGTCGCTACGTCAGAAGACGCGTCTGACATGCTGAGGACCTTATAACAGTGTTTAGCACAACGTTTCCACTGCTGAGGTTGGGGAGCCTGATTCGTGTCGGTTGTGTTTGTGCTGGATGCCCCATCCTATGAGACCACAAGGACAGACATTGCAGTGTCGTCTGCATGGACATGGACCCCTCAGTGAGTACACATTCCTTCAGTTGGCAACACTTCCCCGCCTGTCTTTACCATTTTGTATATTTTATAAAGTGGAGACACATTTTGTCACGCGCCATAGACGCTTCTCCATAGAGCTACCGCGACGAGGTAACTTAAGCTGCACTTAACATCTCTCAGTTTTGAAGTTTTGGAGGAATTCGGAATTTAAACCAACTCATCTGTAAAAATATAAAAAATATACATTTTTTTCTGATTCTTTTAATATTTGCTTTTTCTAGAAGACACACACACACACACACATACACACACACAGTGTATGGTAGGTAAAGAAGGTATTATATTTCACCCAAAGATTTGTCACAAAGATTTTACTGGAAATATATGTTATAGGGTCCCAATAATAAAAGCTGTGTGTAGACAGCATAACTGAAAAACGAAAAGCCTGTTGAAAACGAATTTAAGATCAGCATCCTTCAAGGAAACGACACCCCTGCCCCAAACTGCCCTTTATATTGGAAAAAATATCCATACTTGTTATTTTCCAAAACACCTCTAACAATTTTGATTTGAAAAAAATCTAATGTGTTACATTCACATGACTTTTTCTACAACTCCTTAACACATTATTGTTAAAAAGCTTATGTTTCTATTTACTTCACGCTAATCGAGAAAAAAATAGCAGAAGTAGTCTTATTACTTGCTTCCTTGTAAGCAGAAGGGAAATAAGGGAGTACCATAAGTTAAAGTGATAGTCAAAGGCTGGTTGCTATGTGACTGAAGTTCCTTTGTTTGTATTCCTGTATGAGAAAAGGATAAGTTTTTCCAAGCTGAAGCCAAAAACAAGGAATATCTAAACAACGATCTACTCCACCACAAAAATGTATATAGCATAAATTGCGTGTTTTAAAGTGATCTACCTTTTTTTGTGTGGTAAGTTTTTGACCATTTCCTACGGTTTAGCAGTTATGCAAAATTCTGTAAAATTGGTCCAAAATAAAGTAGTCTTCAGAGGCTATTTCCAGAAAACTCAACATATACATTTTATTTGCCGTGTAAATGTCTCGAATATACTATAATTTAATAAAAATCGTTAGAGGAATTCTTGAGAAAAAAAATCGAAAATTTTTCCATATTAACGGTTGTTGGGAGTGGGGGGATTTTCTTGAAAATCTTCGTGTCGCATCCTTGGAAGATATAAACTTAAAATACCAGGTTTGGTATTTAACAGTCTTTTCGTTTTTGAGCTATGCTGCCCATAGGCACACACATACGGACCTTTTTCTAAAAATGCTTTTTTTGGATTCAGGGGGATCCAAAACTTGTATTTTCGGTGAAATATCGGTATCGAATTTTTGGGTGGAATGCAATACGTTCTCAATACACTATGTACATAGTACGTGTAGAGAAAGTAAAAATTATATTATATACAATTTTTTGTGTGTGATGTTAACCAGTTCCAAAATATTATGGATTTCAATTATAAGATAAAACTTTTCTCACATAGACATTTGTTAAATTTTGGCCACTCAAAAAAAAAAAAACCCAGAAAAAAAAGCCATTTTAGTCCCATAGCAACCAATATTTAAAACATTTGATTGTCACTTTATCCTAGTGTATTCCCTTCTACTTACAAGGAAGCAAGTAATAAGACAATTTCTGCTAATGTTTCTCTGGATTAGCATGAATAGATACAAGAATAACTTTTAGTAAGAACAGATACTTTGCAGAACACGTAGAGAAAGTCGCATGCGCTTGGAACCGATGGGATAGGAAGGCCAGGAATGGGAATCAAACCTACGACCTTTCGAATACGACTCACACACGTTACGGCACCTCGCTCACTGACTGGTCTGAAACACGAGGACCAGGAAATTAAATTAAATTAAGAAAAACAAAAATGGAAGTGTCCCATTAAATAACTTGCTCTAGCTGTTCCACAAATAAACTATTCTTCTATCCACTTGATGCTAATCGATAAACATTAGCAGAAATAGTCTTATTACTTGCTTCCTTGTAAGTAGAAGCGAAATAAGGGAGCACACTAGGCTAAAGTGATAGTCAAATCTCTTAAAAACCGGTTGTCATGTGAAACAATTGAAATTGACTTAATTTTAGCACTCCCATTAGCAAAGCAAAAGAGATGAAATGAAAATTGACTTCCCGCTTTAAAAAAGTTTAAGTAGTTTGAAATTGAAAGCATAACAAGAGACATCTCGGAAACGGCTAACTCTAGAGAAAAAAAATCTTATGTGTTACACTCACATGACTTTCTCTAGCTGATCTACAGACTTCCTACTAAAGATTATTCTTCTTTGTACACAATGCCAATTGAAACAAAATTTAGCAGAATGTCTTATTAATTATTTCTTATAAGTAGAAGGGAACTAAGGTAATGCACTGGGCTAAAGTGATAGTCAAATGCTTTAAAAGCTGTCGTTATGCGATTGTCATTGCAAATCACTTCTTTGCTTGGCCAGGTATAGAACAAAAGAAAAACGGAACTTTCTGTCTGAGAAAAGTTTAAGTACTTCACAACTGAAGCCAATAGCAAGGAAAATCTCGGAAACGGTTACCTCCACAACAAAAACGTAAAGGGCATAAATTGAATGTTTTGAGGAGATGTACATTTTTTGTGTTCTGAGTTTTGCCTATCTCTTACGGTTTAACAATTATACAAAATTAATCCAGAATAAAGAGATCTTCACAGGCTATTCCCAGAAAACTCGAGATATATACGTTTTATTTCGGATATAAAGAGCTTTAACATACGGGCTTTTAATGAAAATCGTTAGAGCAATTTTTACCAAAAACAACATTTTTGAACATTTTTCATGTAAAGGGTATTTTGGGGTGAGGGGATATTCTTGAAGGTCTTCGTGTCGCATCCTTGAAAGATACCAAACTTAAATACCAAGTTTGGTTTTTAACGAACTTTTCGTTTTTGAACTAAGCTGCCCAAAGACACACACAGACACACGTTTTTTTTTTCGATTCAGGGGGACCCAAAACATATATTTCCGGTGAAATCTCGGTATCGAATTTTTTGGTACATTACAATACCTTCTCTATACGCTATGTACATAGTATGTGTAGAGTAAGTAAAAATGTATATAATATAAACTGTGCGTTTTAATAATATATAAATATTTTGTATAGTAAGTTTTTGTTTATCTCTTTTGGTTTGCGAATTATGCAGAGGTTATGTAGAATGAAAAAGTGTTCAGAAGCTGTTCTCAGAACAGGTCTTAAACTAATGGCAGTTTAATCAAAGTCGTTAGAGCAATTTTTAAAAAAATTAAAATGTTGGAACAATATTTCATGTACAGAATAGTTGGGAGTTGGTAAATTTTCTTGAAAATCTTCTTGGAAGATACTGGACTTAAATACCAAGTTTGGTATCTAATGGACTTTTCTTTTAAGAGCTATGCTGCCCACAGTCTCTCACGGACATATTTATAAAGATGCGTTTTGGATGAAGAGGTCTCAAAACATGTACATCCGGTGGGATACAGAAGGACCTCTATCTACTATGTACATTGTAATATGTACTAGAGAAAGTAAAAAAAAAAAAAAACATCGGTATGTTTTCGCATAGACGACTGGATCTGAAATGTAACGCTATGTATAAATGGCCGCGCCATGGCCGAGTGGCTAGACGGCCCGGGTTCGATCCCAAGCGTCCACATGTGAGATTTGTGGTGGACAAAGCGGCGCTGGGGCGGGTTTTCTCCGGTTTCCCCCACCATCGCATTCCACCGGTGCTCCATCATCATTCATGTATCATCAGTGTCACCGCCTGCGGTGCCATAAGTAGTTAAAGCGGGTGTTAAACACTACAAAAAGAAAAAAAAATGAATAAACTTTGTAACTTCTAAGGTGTGTGTGTTTATCGCCCGCTTTTACTACACATCACCGCAGGCGATAGTACTGATGATACATAGCATGAAGTAGGTAAACCACAGAACCCGCAGATATCCCGCCCATTGTCCACCACAAATCCCAATGTGGTCGCCTGGGATCGAACCCGGTCCGTCTTGCTAAGAGTCAGAGTGGTCTAACCACTCGGCGACATGTGTAAGTATTTATGGACGCTCTTCAGCTGCTGTGGTTCTCAGCGTCCCATGCTATACTGGGCGTCATAGACAGTTTTTTAGCCCCAGAGGCCTCTTTATCAGGCTTGAGGTTCTTTTACGTGCTACAAATCTACGACAGGGGACCAACGGCTTTACTTCCCTTCCGAAGGAATGGATACTATGAATTTTTACCCCCGAAAAAATCCATTGTCCTACGCCGGGTTTCAATTCGCGACCTTGGGTATATAGTAGCTATTAGGTATGAGGGTATTCGGAGTGGGTCCCACAATGGGCTTATTGTACGTCAGACCGCAGAAGAATGCGAGTATTATCGGCCCGCGAGGAAAGAGCCACTATGGAGGGTGGTCCCTAACACAGTCCAAGAAGTTTATCTTGACGCGGGGAGCGCTAGGAAGCCGTACCCAAGTCTGTGTCCTACAGACGCGGGGAGCGCTGGAAGCCGTACCCAAGTCTGACCGAACCCCCTGTGTCCTACAGACGCGGGGAGCGCTAGGAAGCCGTACCCAAGTCTGTGTCCTACAGAAGCGGGGAGCGCTAGGAAGCCGTACCCAAGTCTGTGTCCTACAGAAGCGGGGAGCGCTAGGAAGCCGTACCCAAGTCTGTGTCATACAGAAGCGGGGAGCGCTGGAAGCCGTACCCAAGTCTGTGTCCTACAGAAGCGGGGAGCGCTAGGAAGCCGTACCCAAGTCTGTGTCCTACAGAAGCGGGGAGCGCTGGAAGCCGTACCCAAGTCTGACCAAACCCCTGTGTCCTACAGACGCGGGGAGCGCTGGAAGCCGTACCCAAGTCTGACCGAAGCCCCTGTGTCTTACAGACGCGGGGCGCTAGAAAGCCGTACCCAAGTCTGTGTCCTACAGACGCGGGGAGCGCTAGAAAGCCGTACCCAAGTCTGACCGAACCCCCTGTGTCCTACAGACGCGGGGAGCGCTAGGAAGCCGTACCCAAGTCTGACCGAACTCCCTGTGTCCTACAGACGCGGGGAGCGCTAGAAAGCCGTACCCAAGTCTGACCGAACCCCCTGTGTCCTACAGACGCGGGGAGCGCTAGGAAGCCGTACCCAAGTCTGACCGAACCTGTGTCCTACAGAAGCGGGGAGCGCTAGGAAGCCGTACCCAAGTCTGACCGAACCTGTGTCCTACAGAAGCGGGGAGCGCTAGAAAGCCGTACCCAAGTCTGACCGAACCCCCTGTGTCCTACAGACGCGGGGAGCGCTAGGAAGCCGTACCCAAGTCTGACCGAACCTGTGTCCTACAGAAGCGGGGAGCGCTAGAAAGCCGTACCCAAGTCTGACCGAACCTGTGTCCTACAGACGCGGGGAGCGCTAGGAAGCCGTACCCAAGTCTGACCGAACCTGTGTCCTACAGAAGCGGGGAGCGCTAGGAAGCCGTACCCAAGTCTGACCGAACCTGTGTCCTACAGAAGCGGGGAGCGCTAGAAAGCCGTACCCAAGTCTGACCGAACCTGTGTCCTACAGAAGCGGGGAGCGCTAGGAAGCCGTACCCAAGTCTGTGTCCTACAGAAGCGGGGAGCGCTGGAAGCCGTACCCAAGTCTGTGTCCTACAGAAGCGGGGAGCGCTAGGAAGCCGTACCCAAGTCTGTGTCCTACAGAAGCGGGGAGCGCTAGGAAGCCGTACCCAAGTCTGTGTCCTACAGAAGCGGGGAGCGCTAGGAAGCCGTACCCAAGTCTGTGTCCTACAGAAGCGGGGAGCGCTAGGAAGCCGTACCCAAGTCTGTGTCCTACAGAAGCGGGGAGCGCTGGAAGCCGTACCCAAGTCTGTGTCCTACAGAAGCGGGGAGCGCTAGGAAGCCGTACCCAAGTCTGTGTCCTACAGAAGCGGGGAGCGCTGGAAGCCGTACCCAAGTCTGACCAAACCCCTGTGTCCTACAGACGCGGGGAGCGCTGGAAGCCGTACCCAAGTCTGACCGAACTCCCTGTGTCCTACAGACGCGGGGAGCGCTGGAAGCCGTACCCAAGTCTGTGTCCTACAGAAGCGGGGAGCGCTAGGAAGCCGTACCCAAGTCTGTGTCCTACAGAAGCGGGGAGCGCTGGAAGCCGTACCCAAGTCTGTGTCCTACAGAAGCGGGGAGCGCTAGGAAGCCGTACCCAAGTCTGTGTCCTACAGAAGCGGGGAGCGCTGGAAGCCGTACCCAAGTCTGACCAAACCCCTGTGTCCTACAGACGCGGGGAGCGCTGGAAGCCGTACCCAAGTCTGACCGAAGCCCCTGTGTCTTACAGACGCGGGGCGCTAGAAAGCCGTACCCAAGTCTGTGTCCTACAGACGCGGGGAGCGCTAGAAAGCCGTACCCAAGTCTGACCGAACCCCCTGTGTCCTACAGACGCGGGGAGCGCTAGGAAGCCGTACCCAAGTCTGACCGAACTCCCTGTGTCCTACAGACGCGGGGAGCGCTAGAAAGCCGTACCCAAGTCTGACCGAACCCCCTGTGTCCTACAGACGCGGGGAGCGCTAGGAAGCCGTACCCAAGTCTGACCGAACCTGTGTCCTACAGACGCGGGGAGCGCTAGGAAGCCGTACCCAAGTCTGACCGAACTCCCTGTGTCCTACAGACGCGGGGAGCGCTAGGAAGCCGTACCCAAGTCTGACCGAACTCCCTGTGTCCTACAGACGCGGGGACGCGGGGAGCGCTAGGAAGCCGTATCCAAGTCTGACCGAACCCCTGTGTCCTACAGTCGCGGGGAGCGCTAGGAAGCCGTACCCAAGTCTGACCGAACCCCCTGTGTCCTACAGACGACTCAAACGCCACCCCGCCTCTGAGAGCTGTATTTCCAAATCGCATTCACCATCACGGAAGGGCGCCAGCACCGTTGTTTTTGACAGTTACAAGAGCCCGGTTGAAAGGAAATGGAAGGACAGGTCCGGGGGGAACGAAAGGAATTCTCTACCAATCGCCCTGTGCACCTGGAAAAATCGACCGCGAGGGTCGAACCCAAGACACGATCTCCCGAATGTCACAGCCATACGAAACGCCTGGCTTCGCAAGTTCTCAGGTAAAACTGCCGCTTTACGAGAGTTGTACCCAAGTTTAGTCTTGATACAATACTTAGAGTTTAAATCCCTTGTTGAAGAATCGTGTGGCCCGAAGTGTCTACTTCTGTCATATTTTGGTTCAACTCGCCTTCTTCTGTCTCATACAGACATACACTTCAAGTAAATTAAATGTATTTCACATTTTTATGAGCAGATCCGCTGAGTTGGAAACGTTATCCCTACTTGTGATCGTGGACAGCAATAAAACGAGTTAAAAATCTAAACGTAAAGTTTGAACTTCGTGTTACGGTGCTCTATCTGGCTTCCATCCTGAGGAACCCGAGTTCAAGTCCTGGCTACAGTAATTTGCTTAGATAAGATAATTTAAGGTACCGTTAAACATACACATATAGATAAAATTTATAAATTGTATTACTTTCTCTACACGCGTTATGTACATAGTGTAGAGAGAAGGTATTGCACTCCACCCAAAAATTCGATACCGAAATTTCGCCGGAAATATACGTTTTTGGATCCCCTGTTTCCAAAAAAAGCATTTTCACAAAAAGGTTCGTGTGTGTGTGTGTGTCCGTGTGTCTGTGAACACGATAATTCAATAAAGAAAAGTTGGTAAAATACCAAACTTGGTATTTAAGTTTGGCATTTCCCAGGGATGCGACACGAAGATTTTGAGAAAAATGCCCGCACTGCAAACTACCCTTTACGTGGAACTTTTTTCTCAAAAATGGGTTAACGATTTTGATTAAAATATCGTATATTAAAGATATTTACAGGACAAATAAACTGTATATCTTGAATTTTCTGGGAATAGCCTCTGAAAACTACTTTATTCTGGATGAATTTTGTGGAATTTTATCTGTCAAACCGTAAGGGATAGACAAAACTATATCGAGATTTTACACGAAATGCATGTTTTGAAAAAAAAAAACACACACTTTTACTTTCTCTATACGCAGAAAAAATAAATTAACAAATAAAGCAACAATGTGTATATTACCACTGGTAGCTAATTAGTTAAACCAGGGCTAATATTTCAGATTCTTAATATTTATTAAACTTCACATATATATAGTATACGAGGGTCGGCTGATAAGTCCCGGGCTTCTCAAGGAAAATAGCATTTAAAAACTTTTTTTTTTTAATTTCTAAAGATAATCTCCAGAAAGGCTAATACATTTGTCATATCGGTGTTCTAATTGAATTAAACCATCTCTGTAGTGCGATTTATCAAGGTCCTCAAAATAGCTGTTTACCGCATCAATGACCTTGTTGCTGTGAAATCTTCGTCCTCCAAGACATTTTTGAGGTTTGGGAACAGGTGGTAGTCACTGGGTGCTAGATCTGGCGAATAGGGTGCATGTTCAAGTATTCCAACTTTAACTCACACATTTTTCCCATTGCAATCACTGAGTGATGGGCCGGAGCTTGTGATGAAACAAGACTTTTACATTTCAGTAAGCTTGCGCAGTAGTCACCAGTGACACTTTTACCCTTTTCCAAGAAATCAATAAAAATAATTCCCTGTGCATCCCAGAAAACACTCGCCATAACCTTGTTAGCTAATAAACTTGACTTTGCCTTTTTTGGAGTTGGTTCACCTGACGCAATCCACTGTTTTGACTGTGATTTACTTTCTGGAGTGAAGTGATGTATCCAAGTTTCATCCATTGTAATAAGCCGTCTCAAAAGTTCACTGGGATTTTTACGGTAGAGCTCACATTCTTAACAGAAACAGTTTTTCTTTGTAACTTTTGATCAAGTGTCAACAAACGCGGCACCCATCTTGCACAGACCTTGTGAAAGCCCAAAATATTACTTAAAATATTACCTGCACGTTCTTTTGATATGTTTACAGCCTCTGCTATCTCAAACAACTTTAATCTGCAGTCTTCCAGTACTAAACGATGAACTTTTTCAATGATCTCTGGAGTTGTCACTTCTACAGGGCGTCCAGAGCGAGGCTCATCACTAGTGCTCGTACGTCCCATTTTAAACTGTACAACCCACCTTTTAATTATTGAATATGAAGGGACAGAGTCTTTCAATGTACTGTCCATTTCCTCCTTGATTTCTTTAGGCGTTAAGCCTTTCAAATGGAAGTATTTAATCACGGCTCGTGTTTCCAAATCCTGCATTTTCGTGAAAAATGTAAACTTGTCTTGTTTAAAATGCTGTCATTGGAAAACTAAACCTGTAACTATGGATACAAGCTAGTCTAGAGGATGCTACCGTCTAACTGGGCTAGTGGCGCCATCTCTGTGTGAGGCCTGGGACTTATCAGCCGACTCTCGTATTTTCACTGTAAAAATCCCAGCTCGACTGTAATATGAAGGTTGTTCGTCACTTATAGGCAGGGATACTGAAAAACGATGGACTTGTTGTACGTTAATTTGTTTTTTAATGAAGCAATAACTTGTGACAGTCGCGAATAGAGTGGCAATAAAAAGGAATGGGTCGAGGACCATTGCTTGTCTTCCCATTGTCATTTGCAAACATGAGAGTCCATTGAAACGCGCGGCGGCGGTCACTATCGCGCCATTAATTCAATTCTGGGGGACGATATCGCCGATGGGGTCCGCGTCGGATATTAACGTGATATCTGAATGTTTCACCTAGGAGTCTACACGAGTGATGTAAATGGTAGTAATTCCACTCGATGCTAGAGCAGGCCACTGTCTGAGTGTCCACAGAAACATGAGCCGTGGGGAGAATGTGCCATTACCCGCTCCTCCCAATTTCTCTGATTAATGCACTTTCCGGCGAAAAATGGAGCTGCGGCGCCGCTTTCCATACAAAAACACGAAATGAGGGCTTTGACTCAAGTCTAGAGGGAGTGCCACTGTGTGGGCAACAACAACAATAAGCGCTAGAGGGAGGCGCTTTTTTATACTGTTTAACGCCCACTTTTACTTCTTGTGGCACCGCAGGCGATGACACTCGTGATACATGAAATGGGGGCTTTGACTCAAGTCTAGAGGGAGTGCCACTGTGTGGGCAACAACAACAATAAGCGCTAGAGGGAGTGCCACTGTGTGGGCAACAACAACAATAAGCGCTAGAGGGAGTGCCACTGTGTGGGCAACAACAACAATAAGCGCTAGAGGGAGTGCCACTGTGTGGGCAACAACAACAATAAGCGCTAGAGGGAGTGCCACTGTGTGGGCAACAACAACAATAAGCGCTAGAGGGAGTGCCACTGTGTGGGCAACAACAACAATAAGCGCTAGAGGGAGTGCCACTGTGTGGGCAACAACAACAATAAGCGCTAGAGGGAGGCGATTTTTTATACTGTTTAACGCCCACTTTTACTTCTTGTGGCACCGCAGGCGATGACACTGGTGATACATGAAATGAAGATGGAGCACCGGTGGAATGCGATGGCGGGGAACCCGGGGAAAACCCGCCGCTTTGTCCACCATAAATCTCACATGCGGTCACTTGCGATCGAACCCGGATCGTCTAGGTGAGAGGCGAGTGGTCTAACCACGGCGCGGCGAGTGGGCGCTTTGTATTGTTGTTAATAATAATAATAATAATAATAATAATAATAATAATAATAACAATAATAATAATAATAATAATAATAATAATAATAATAATAATAATAATAACAATAATAATAATAATAATAATAATAATAATACAAAATGATAACTAAAGACAGATCTTAGATAATGTTCAGCTTTTCAACTATTCAGGAAGTTTCATCGTCGCGAACAAGATCTGCGACGTGCGCGATGAAAGGAATGCGGATGGCTGAGCAATGATAACAACGGCACATAAACAAGCTGATGTACTGAGAAATTTTAAATAATTTGTTAGTTGAGCATGTTTAGATTGCAATATGCTCCATTAACCATTACGAGGGTCGGCTGATAAGTCCCGTGCCTCACACAGAGATGGCGCCACTAGGCCAGTTAGATGGTAGACTAGTTTGTATCCATAGTTACAGGTCAATAGCTTCTTTAGTTTTCCAATGACAGCATTTTAAACAAGACAACTTTACAGTTTTCACGAAAATGCAGGATTTGGAAAAACGAGCAGTGATTAAATACTTCCATTTGAAAGGCTTAACGCCTAAAGAAATCAAGGAGGAAATGGACAGTACATTGAAAGACTCTGTCCCTTCATATTCAATGATTAAAAGGTAGTTGCACAGTTTAAAATGGGACGTACGAGCACTAGTGTTGAGCCTCGCTCTGGACGCCCTGTAGAAGTGACAACTCCAGAGATTATTGAAAAAATTCATCGTTTAGTACTGGAGGACCGCAGATTAAAGTTGTTTGGGACAGCAGAGGCTGTAAACATATCAAAAGAACGCGCAGGAAATATTTTAAGTAATGTTTTGGGCTTTCACAAGGTCTGTGAAAGATGGGTGCTGCGTTTGTTGACACCTGATCAAAAGTTGCAAAGAAAAACTGTTTCTGTTAAGAATGTGGAGCTCTACCGTAAAAATCCCAGTGAAGTTTTGAGACATCTTATTACCATGGATGAAACTTGGATACATCACTACGCTCCAGAAAGTAAATCACAGACAAAATAGTGGATTGCTCCAGGTGAACCAACTCAAAAAAGTGAAGTCAATTTTGTCAGCTAACAAGGTTATGGCGAGTGGTTTCTGGGATGCACTGGTAAATATTTTTATTGATTACTTGGAAAAAGGTAAAAGTATGAATGGTGACTACTGCGCAAGTTTACCGCAACGTTTGGATGTAGAGGTGAAAAGAAAAAGACCTCATTTGGCAAAAAAAAGAGAATCTTGTTTCATCACGACAATGCTCCGGTATTGCAATGGGAAAATGTGTCAAAGTTGGAATTGCTTGAACATCCACCCTATTCGTCAGATCTAGCACCCAGTGACTACCACCTGTTCCCAAACCTCAAGCAGGAAGATTTCACAGCAACGAGAAGGTCATTGATGCGGTAAACAGCTATTTTGAGGACCTTGATAAATCGCACTACAGAGATGGTTTAATTAAATTAGAACACCGATATGACAAATGTATTAGCCTTTCTGGAGATTATGTTGAGAAATAAAGGACAAAAAAAAATGCTGTTTTCATTGAGAGGCGCGGGACTTCCCAGGCAACCCTCGTATGTGGAGATCTTGGAACGTATCCAGCTTTGACGCTAGAAATGATAGTAATAGTGAATAATGCAGCTAGTTTTCTTTATAAAGGGGTTCGCTAGACAGCTGTTGGTGAAGCTTTCGCACGTTGAATAAGAAGCCTGTGATAGGAGTGTGGCAAGGAAATATCGGTACTTGAATGGACTATACTATTTCAGGCAGGAAGGGTATCATAATACTATTTGCGTACCAACAACTAAGATATTCTTATCAGGTTGAGAATGTATATTGGGAATACGAGATATGATAAATAACTTACAGTTCCTGGTTAGCCAATTACTTTTTGAAATACTTGACAAAACATTAAAAAAAAAAAAAACACCAATAAATCAAAGTTGCTTTTCAATGCTTTTTTGAACATTAACAAAAATATCTGATGTGTTACACTCACATGACTTTCTGTAGCTGTTCTACAAAGTTACAAAGATGCTTCTTCTTTCTACACAATGCTAATCGAGGTAAACATTAGCAGAATGTTCTTTGTTAAAATCCTTATACTGCTATTTACTTCCTGCTAACCGAGAAAAAATTAACAGAAATAGTCTTATTACTTGCTTCCTTGTAAGTAGAAGCGAAATAAGGGAGTAACATAGGTTAAAGTGATAGTCAAAAGCTGGTTGCTATGTGTCTGAAGTTCCGTTGTTTGTATGCACATGAGTTGACAAATTCCTGATTTCTTAAGGTTGATACCAGTAACAAAGAATTTCTCAAAAACGATCAATTCCATTTAGGATGTAAATATATTTAATATAAGCGATTTTAATCAAAATCGTTAGAACCAGTTTTTAGAAAATAAATTTCAACAATTTTTTCATATAAATGGTAGTTTGTGGTGTCGTATCTTCGTGTCGTATCCTTGGAAGATACCAAACCCAAGTACCAAGTTTGTTGTTTAACCGTCTTTTAATTTTTGAACTATGCTGTTCACAAACACACACACACACACACACACACACACACACACACACACAGAGCTTTTTCTAAAAATCTGATGTGTACCATTCACATGACTTTCTCCATATCCCTGCAACAAATAATTCTTAAAAAGCTTATACTTCTATTTACTTTATGCTAATCAGAAAAAATTAGCAGAAATAGTCTTATTACTCGCATCCTTGTAAGTAGAAGCAAAATAAGGGACAACCGTAGGTTAAAGTGATAGTCAAAAGCTAGTTGCTATGTCAATGAAGTTCCTTTGTTTATATGGATAGGAGTTGACAAGTTCCAGTAAGAGAAAAGTATACGTTTTTCATAGCAGAAACCAAAAATAAGGAATGTCACAAAAACGACGAACTCCACGAAAAAATGTATATAACATAAATTGTGTGTTTTAATGTGCTCTACATTTTTTGTGCAGTAAGTTTTTGTCCGTCTCTTACGGTTTAGCAGTTATTCAAAATTTAGTAAAGTTCATCCGGAATAAACTACTCTTCAGAGGCTATTCCCAGAAAATTCAAGATATACATTTCATTTGTCAGGTAAATATGTTTAATATCCGAAATTTTAATCAAAATCGTTAGAGCCATTTTTGAGAAAATCAAAATTTTCGAAAAAAGTTCCATGTAAAGAGTAGTTGGGGGTGGGGGATTTTTCTCAAAATCTTCGTGTCGCATCCCTGGAAGATACTAAACTTAAATACCAAGTTTTGTATTTTACCGACTTTTCGTTTTTTAGTTATCGTGTTCACAGACTCACGGACACACGGACACACACACACACAAACACACACACGGACCTTTTTGTAAAAATGCTTTTTTTGGATATTGGGGACCCTAAAATATATATTTCCGGTGAAATCTCGGTATCGAATTTTGGTGGAGTGCAACACTTTCTCTATACACTATGTACATAGTGCGTATGGAGAAAGTAAAAATACATTTTTTTGATTCAGGGGGTCGTAAAATATGTATTTCCGGTGAAATCTTGGTATCCAAGTTTTGGGTGGAATACTATACTTCTTCTATACACTATGTACATATTATGTAAAGAGAAAGTAAAGATCTTATGTGTACCATTCACACGACTTACTCTACATCTCCGCAACAAATTGTAGTTAAAAAGCTTATACTTCTATTTACTTCATGCTAATCGAGAAGCATTAGCAGAAATAGTCTTATTACTTGCTTCCTTGCAAGTAGAAGCGAAATGAGAGAGTACCATAGTAAAATGATAACCAAAAGCTGGTTGATATGTAACCGAAGTTCCTTTGCTTGTATGGGCTGGAGTTAACAAATTCCTGTGTGAGAAAAGTATGTTTTTCAAAGCAGAAACGAAAAACCTACAATATCTTAAAAATTGTCAACTTAAATTGTGTGTCTTAAGGTGCTCTACATTTGTTGTGTGGTAAGTTTTTGTCCATCTCTTAAGGTTTAGGAGTTATACAAAATTCCATAACATTCATCCAGAATAAAGTAGTCTTCAAAGGCCATTCCCAGAAAATTCAAAATATACATTTTATTTGTCATGTAAAATATCTTTAATATACGATATTTTAATCAAAATCGTTAGAGCCATTTTCTAGAAAATCAAAATTTTCGAAGAGTTCCATGTAAAGGGTAGTTTGGGGTGGGGAGATTTTTCTCAAAATCTTCGTGTCGCATCCCTGGAAGATAATAAACTTAAATACCAAGTTTGGTATTTTACCGACATTTCGTTTTTGAGTTATCGTGTTCACAGGCACACGGACACACTGACACATGGACGGACACACGCACGCACGCACACACACACAGACACACACACACATGGACCTTTTTCTGAAAATGTTTTTTTTTAGATACAGGGGACCCTAATACATATATTTCCGGTGAAATCTCGGTATCGAATTTTTGGGTGGAGTGGAATACCTTCTCTATCCCTATGTACATTGTACATACGGGGCTAGAGAAAGTAAAAATTAATTCTCGATGTGGACAAATGAAAGGCTACATCTAAATTATATGGACAAAGCCTTCTTATACACTCTTTTGTTAATGAATTCTTTACTTGAAGTAGCACATGTCATTTCCTAATTGTACTGTAAGTATTAATGGCCTCTCAAACTCTTACAGTGCTTGTTGCCATGGCAACTAATAAATTTAGCTTACATTACCAAATATGTGTTGAGAATGTAGTACGCTGCGCTGATGTTTTGATGGTCAGGCTGTACTGCACTGTATTCCAACCTTCTCTAGACTGTGCCATGGAACATCAGTGACCTCCGCAAACAACTGTATTCTTTCTTCCGGCAAGTAGTGTAGAGAAAGTAATAAGGTATGAGCTTTCTAAAGGAAACCGTTAACACGCGTTAAGAGTCGAGAAGGCGTAAATATTTAACTAAGCCCAACCCGTCTCTTCCAATTACGTATTTAGTTTTAAAAGTATTTTGCGAACAGAATGAACCACTGCGTTTGGACATATCGATTTCATTAATCGATATGTTCTTGTTATTCGGTAGTTACACGCGGAATGCTGGCCCGGGTTCAATTCTTTCACGTAATATTGCTCTGGAATTGGACCACCTGCGATGCTGGCATGTTATACATGTTTTGAGGGTGGGATTCCTGTAACAGTAATTGCATAATAATGCAGTGTTCCTCATTCCACAGCGAATACTTAATTTAAAACGGGAGTGAATTATTTCCTTTGTTCGGTAGTTAAATGAATATTTTGTCTATTAATTCGCGGCATGGAGATTTATCTGTTTCAGCTGTCGGCTCGAATAAACTGCCGCAATATCCACAGAGCCACCGATAGAGGCGTCCTCTGTGTAAACAAATGACATCCGAGTCGCGTGAAGACGCTTCGCAAATAAAAGAAATCTTCAATTATGGTCAACAGAACTGCCGTTTATAAATTTTTTTTTCAAATCTGATGTATTCCATTCATATGACTTTCTCTACATCTCTGTAAGAAATTATAGTTAAAAAACATATTTTTCTATCTACATCATGTTAATTAAGATGAAATTTTATTATTTCTTGCTTCCTTGTAAGTAAAAGGGAAATAAGAAAATACACAGGCTAAAGCGATAGTCTCGTCCTTTAAAAGCTGGCCGCTATGTGAAACAATAGAAATTCCAATCTCTTTGCTCTCCAGGAGTAAGCAAACGAGAAACGAGACGAGAGATGTCTTTCCGTTTGACAAAAATTTGAAAGCAATGTTCCAGAATGTCTCGAAAACAGTTAATGCCACAAAAAATGTATATAACATAAATTGTGTCTTTTAACGAGATCTACATTTTTACTTTCTCTACACGTACTATGTAGATAGTGTATAGAGAAGATATTCTATCAAAATCCATACAGAGTTTTCACCGAAAATACATATTTTTAGCCCCCCTAAATAAAAAAAAACATTTTTAGTAAAATGACCGTCTGTGTGTGTATGTGTCTGTCTGTGGGTAGCATAGCTCAAAAACGAAACGTCCGATAAATATGAAACTTGATATTTAAGTTCAGTATCTTCAAAGTGTATGACACGAAGATTTTCAAGTAAATCCCCCCACCCCCACCTACCCTTTACATGAACAGCTTTTGAACATTTATTTCTCAAAAATGGCCGTAACGATTTTGATTGAAATCTCTTATATTTAAGATATTTACCTGACAAATAAAATGTATATCTTGAATTTTCTGGAAGTAGCCTATGAACACCTCTTTACTCTGGAAGTAGCCTATGAACACCTCTTTACTCTGGAAGTAGCCTATGAACACCTCTTTACTCTGGAAGTAGCCTATGAACACCTCTTTACTCTGGAAGTAGCCTATGAACACCTCTTTACTCTGGACGAATTTGGTTTTTTTTTAATTTTAACAGTAAGATAGTGAGACTTGCTACATAAGAATGGAGATCTCGTTAAAACACACGATTTATGTTATATGCACTTTTTTGTAGAGTTAACCGTTTCCGAAACATTCCTTGTTAGAGAGATACATGAGGATCTTTATTCACTTTTTTTTGTTTGGGATCGGTGATACGAAAGACAAGTGAAATCTCGGTATCGAATTTTTGAGTGGAATGCAACATTTTCTGTACGTGTTATATGCAGACTGAGTAGGTCACGTGATGGTTACGTCGCTGGTATTCGTGTCCAATTAAGTGACCCTGAGAGGAAAAGCCGTATAAATGTACAAGAGTTCAGGAGCAGACATTGTTATCAGTCTTCATTTATTACGCTCGATAATCTTGTTAGTGCTAACTTCACAACGTTCCTGCCGTTACTCAGGATTTCCTGTCCTGACACCGTCAAAAATTCCTGTTCGTGACGTCACAATATAGCCTGCTAAAATAAGTCTGCATGTGCTCTTCCTTTAGGTAGTGCAGAAATGTATCACTATCGATATTGTCTGAAACAAATCTGACGTGCTGCATTCTGATATATGGCAGTCAACAGTTTTCATATCAAGTATTTATTTTTACTTTCTCTACACGTACTATGTACATAATGTATAGAGAAAGTATTGTATTCCATCCCAAAATTATATACCGAGATTTCACCGGAAATACATGTTTTAAGTCCTCTGAATCCAAGAATTTTTTTTTCAGAAACAGGTCCGTGTCTGTCTGTCTGTCTGTCTGTCTGGCTGAGTGTGTGTCTGTGGACAGCATTGCTCAAAAACGAAAAGTCGGTAAAATACCAAACTTTGTATTCAAGTTTAACATCTTCCAGGGATACGACACGAAGAATTTGAGAAACATCCCCACACCAAACTACCCTTTATATGGAACTTTTTTCGTAAAATTTGATTTTCTCAAAAATGGCTCTAACGATTTTAAATTAAATTTTGTATATTAAAGCTATTAACCTGACAAATAAAATGAATATCTTTAATTTTCTGGGAATAGCCTCCGAAGAATTTTACGGAATTTTGCATAACTGCTAAACCGTAAGAGATGGACGAAAATTTGCCACACAGAAATGTAGAGCTCATTAAAACACACAATTTATGTTATATACATTTTTTCATGGATTTGATCGTTTTTCAGTTATTCCTTGTTTTTGGTTTCAACTTCGAGAAACTTATACTTTTCTCATACAGAATTTGTCAATTGCTGTACATACAAACAAAGGAACTTCAGTCACATAGCAACCAGCTTTTGATTATCACTTTAACCTATGATACTCCATTATTTAAGGGATACACTATGATAAAACGACAGTCAAATGTTTTAAAAGCTGGTTGCTGTGTGTTTGAAATCCGTTTCTATGCATGGCCAGGAGGTTACAACTTTCAAGCAAATCCCCGCCCCAAACTACCCTTTACATGGAAAAAATGCGTGCCAGGAGTTGACAAGTTTCCGTATGAGAAAAGTTTAAAGTATTTTTAAACTGAAATCGATAACAATGAATATCTAGAAAACTGCTACTCCACGAAAAAAATGTATACGACATAAGTTGTGTGCTATAACGAGATCTATATCGTTTGTGCACTAAGGTTTTGTATATCTATTACGGTTCAGCACATAAGCAAAATTCAGAAAAATTCATCAAGAATAAAGAGGTATTCAGACCTTAGTCTCAAAAAATTCAAGATATACATTTTGTTTGTCATGTAAATATCTTAAATATAAGAGATTTTAATGAAAAACGCTAGAGCTCTGTTTGGGAGGATCACAATTTTCGAAATTTCTTCCAAGTAAAGGGTAGTTCAAGGTAGGGTATTTTCTTAAAAATCTTCATGTCGCATCCGTGGAATATACTGAAATTAAATATTTAAAGGACTTTTCGTATTTAAGCTACGCTGCTCACAAATACACACACATTTTTCTAAGAATGCTTTTTTTATTCTAGGGGGTCCCAAAACATGTATTTCCGATGAAATCTCGGTATCAAATTTTGGGTGCTATTCAATACATTTTCTATACACTATGTACATATTACGTGCAGACAAAGTAAAAAGGCTGATGTATTCCATTCATACGACTTTCTCTACATCTCAGTGACTAATTCTTGTTAAAAACATTATTCTTGTATCTACTCCATGATAATCAAGATAAACATTCACAGAAATAGTTTTTTTTACTCGCTTTCTTGTAAGTAGAAGGAAAATAAGGGAGCACATTAGGCTAAAACGATAGTCAAATGTTTTAAAAGCTGGTTGCTGTGTGTTTGAAAACCGCTTCTATACAAGGCCAGGAGGTTACAACGTTCAAGAAAATTCTGCCACTCCAAACCACCCTTTACGTGGAAAAAAAATTCAATAACTTTTATTTTCTAAAAACTCCACGAAAAAACTTATGTAATATAAATTGTGTGTTTTAATGTGCTCTACATTTTTAATGTAAGTTTTTGTCTATCTCTTACGGTTTAGTAGTTTTGCAAAATTCCGTAAAATTCATTCAGAATAAAGTAGTCATCACATTCTATTCCTACAAAATTCAAGATATACAGACTATTTGACAGGTAAATATCTTTAATATAGGATATTTTAGTCAAAATAGTTAGAACCATTTTTGAGAAACTCAAAACTTTTTAAAAAGGTTTCATTTAAAGGGTAGTAGGTGGGAGGATTTTCTTGCAAATGTTCGTGTCGCACGCATCCTGCAAGATACCAAACTTAAATACCGATTTTGGTATTTCACGGTCTTTTCGTTTTTGATCTATGCTGCCCTCTGACACATACACGCAGACACACACACACACATACACCTTTTTCCAGAAATGCTTTTTTTTTGGGTTAAGGGGGACCCAATTCATGACATCTCGGTATATAATTTTTGGGTAATTTATAATACTTTCTCTATACACTATGTACACAGTACGTGTAGAGAAAGTAATTATTTGTTACAAATATGTTGAGAAAGGCATGTGAATGAACATATCAGATTTTTGATTTTCAGACCAACATCTAGTATATAATTCATAGAGGGCTCTGCACTAGGCTGAAATGTTAAAGATTGGCCCGTTGAAATACTAACATGGATTATTAAGGTCAAACCTGAATGAGATTTCTCGATATGTGAGAAAATTCGGGAAAGCTCTCGAACGCTGTATGACACTCACTTGTTTTGCACTTTTATCTCGGCATGGCCTACTGTATTTAATCAAGCTCGCTCTGAAATACCCATCGGCGATATCACTCCACACGTTAGATCCTATTGAAACGCCATTATCACCTCTGTTATTGTTCTTGACTGGCTGCGTTAATCAAAATCACCGTTATTGCGTTTCATTTCAAATATATACAAAAATAGATAGCTGCAGGGCGCTTAAACAGCGTGGGTTGGCAGGCCTGACGAGGCTTCGCTGGCCATGCACGTATACACGTGAATCTGTTTCTATCACTTCTGATAGGAAGAAACAAATCTTCCATCTCTGTTGGGTTTAGCTTTTCCGCAAAAGTCATCCAAAGTGAACAGGACTTCAGGAACTATTCGCAGAAAAATCAAGATATACATTACATTTATCATGAAACAGTATTTATTGCGTACCGAGAACTGTAAGTTATACTTATCAGGTCCAGAATGTATATTGGGAATACGAGATCTGATAAATAACTTACAGTTTCTGGTTACCCAATTACATTTTGAAATACTTGATATGTTAATTAATAATTCTGGACACCTATTTGGTAAAGTAAACTAAATTTACAATTCATTTATTAATTGCCATGGCAACAAGCACTGTAAGAGTTTGAGAGGCCATTAATACTTACAGTACAATTAGGAAATGACGTGTGCTACTTCAAGTAAAGAATTCATTAACAAAAGAGTGTATAAGAAGTCTTTGTCCATATAATTTAGATGTGGTCTTTCATTTGTTTACATTGAGAATTCATTTTTACTTTCTCTACTACGTACTATGTACATAGTGTATAGAGAATGTAATTGTAGTGCACCCAAAAATTCGATACCGAGATTTCACCGGGAAGACTTGTTTAGGGTCCCCCTGAATCGCCCCCCCCCAAAAAAAAGAGAAGCATTTTTACAAAAAGGTCAAAAACGAAAAGACCGTTGAATACCAAAATTGGTATTTCAGTTTGGTTTCTTCCAAGGATGCGACACGAAGATTTTCAAGAAAACTACACTTTATATGAAACTTTTTTCGAAAATTTTAATGTAGAGAAAGTCATGTGAATGGAACACACAAGATTTTTTCAAAGATACTTTATTTTTAAATTCACGGGGCCTCAAAACACGTTTCATGTGAAATCTCGACATCGATGTTTTCCTTTGCGTATAAAAAGAAAGGTGTTTTCAATTGGTAGTTTTTGAGTAGTGTGGCAGACACCTCTCTAAGGGGGTAAACGCCACTAAAATCCGTCCGGTGAGGTAAAGACTGGTACACAAAACCGTGTTAGCGACCACATAGCCGCTATTTGATTGTGGAACACCCTGTACCTGCAGTAACATGTTAAATTAACGTCGCAAAATGCAATTAACTTGTCCACGTCTGATGGCCACACCCGTGAAACCGGAACACCGTAATACCGAGGGTGGCGTTCGGGAATCGATCCTATGATCTCCCCAGTCGCTTAGAGAGATCCTGAACCTGTAAAACGGAATACTTAGCATCCAATTCTGTGTCACATGTAACATAGTGTGTTGTTTATACGATTCTTTTTACCCGCTTAGAGAAGGTATTGTATTCCACATGTCGAGATTTCACTGCAAACGTATGTTTTGAGATCCCCTGAATTCAAAAGAAATATTTCTAGAAAAAGGTCCGTCTGTGCGTGTCACTGTGTCCACACGTATGTGGACAGCATAGCTCAAAAACGAAAAATCTGTTAAATACCAAACTTGGTACAACATGGAAAAATACTCTAAAATGTTAATTTTCTCAAAAATAGCTTTAACGATTTTGATTAAAATTTGGTATATTAGAAATATTTACCTTGGAAATAAAATGTATATGTTGAGTTTTCTGGGAATAGCCTCTGCAGACTACTGTATTCTGCATGAATTTTACGGAATTTTGCATAACTGGAAAACCGTAAGAGCTGGACAAAAACTTACCACACAAAAAATGTAACGTACCACACAATTTATGTTATACACATTTTTTGTGGAGTTGATCCTTTTATAGATATTCCTTGTTCTTGGTTTCAACTTTAAAGAGCATACATTTCTCATACAGGAATTTCTGAACTCGTGTCCATACAAACAAAGAACTTCAGTCACATAGCAACCAGCTTTTGACTATCACTTTAACCTATGGTACTCCCTTATTTCGCTCCTACTTACAAGGAAGCAAGTAATAGGACTTTTTCTCGATTAGCATGAAGTAAATAGAAGCATAAGCTTTTTAACAATACTTTGTTTACAGAGATGTAGAGAAAGTCATGTGAATGGACCACATTAGACTTTTTAAAGCGCAGCCTGCTCGGACTACGCCGGTTATATATTTTCTAAAATCAATAGGAAGCGACGAAAACGCCGAGAAGGTAATTTCCAGGAAGCGGACAAGCAACCTCGATAAATTGATTTCCCTCTAAATCCTGCAAACTGCTTGCTTATAAATATTCAGCTTGGCCATTATTTATTCATTCAATTATAATAGAGATGGTCATGCGCGCGCGCATAATAACAAGGACGCAATTAACGATTGAAATTCGGCAAAACATCAGCAATTTATGAGGTGAGATTGTGCTGCTATTGACAAATGCTGCAGATAAAGCGCTCATCTTTCACATTAAGCCGTTGATGGAGCTCGCTACATGAAACCAGTGAGCGGATTGCTAATAAACCTGAACTTGTGTGCAGAGAAAACTATCTGAATAAAACACTACATGTAATCTCTGTCGTTTAATTAATAGTCGTGTAAACTGTACACTCTCGGGCATAAAATGTGGCTATTTATGTTGGGTTACACACTGCAGTCACCGTTGCCTTTCTATAGCTGTTGCACAAAAGATTTTTATTTTATCTATGATATGCTAATCAAGCTAAACATTAACAGAAATTGTGTTATTACTCGTTATAAGTACCGAGTTACGCAAACGTTCGAACCGCCGTGCGGTGTTTTGCCTGTCCACGCCGCGAGATTGCAGATCTTGTTCAGCTCTTTCATATTGCTTACAGACACAATATGGCCACGTGACAGGTGAACGACAGATTTCGAGATCTCCTCGAAGTTAGGTTAGGTGTGTGAAAATGAACTGGATTGAAATAAGGGGTAAAAATGGACTTTCTGGAAGTCGGTTCTACTTTCCAAGGCGAAATGTACAGTCTTCCGTTTGTTCTGCCTGGTCGTGGATGGGCAGCCATGTTGGTCAATCGACCAATGGCAGAGTCAAATCTAAAACTGAACTAGAATCTGCAATGTCGTGTGCGGCCCCCCACCTGGGCTCGTTCCCGTCTGTCGCTATCATAGAAAGGCGCGGATGAAACCATGCAACATTTGTACTCTCTCTACACTACTATGTATACAGAAGGTATTGTATTGCACCCAAAAATTCCATACCGGAAATATATGTTTTAGGTCGCATTTGTGTGCGCGTGTAGACAGTATAGCTCAAAAATGAAAAGACCGTTAAATACCAAACTTGGTATTTAAGTTTGGTATCTTCCAAGGATGCGACAAGCAGTTTTTCAAGAAAATCTCCCCATCCCAAATTACCCTTTACATGGAAAAAATTTCGAACATTTTCATTTTCTCGAAAATGGCTCAACCGATTTTGATTAAAATCTCTTATATTTAAGATATTTACCTGACAAATAAAACGCATACCTTGAATTTTCTGGGAATAGCCTCTGAAGTCTTCGTTATTCTGGATGATTTTTACTGAATTTTGCATATCTGGTAAACCGTGAGAGATAAGAGAAGAGTTATTACAAAAAAAAAAAAAAAAAAAAAAAAACGTAGAGCGCGTTAAAACACACAATTTATGTCATATACATTTTTTTCGTGGAGTTGATCATTTTTGAGATATTCCTTCTTATTGGTTTCAGCTTCAAAAAACTTACTTTTCTCATACAACTTTACAGAAATTTGTGAACTTCTGTCCATACAAACAAAGGAACTTCAGTCACATAGCAACCAGCTTTTGACTATCACTTTAACCTATGGTACTCCCTTATTTCGCTTCTACTTACAAGGAAACAAGTAATAAGACTATTTCTATTAATGTTTTCTCGATTAGCATTAAGTAAATAGAAGCATAAGGTTTTAAGCAATAATTTGTTGCAGAGATGTAGAGAAAGTCATGTGAATGTAACACATCAGATTTTTAAAACTACTTTTAAAGGCTTTACTTACCAATGTTATTAAAGGAGATGGCCACATACATTCTTGGCACCTCTTTAGGAAACTATCGCCGTAGATGAGGTTGTGAAATGTTGGCCGATATTTTGTTTTAATTCGTCTAGGATGTGTGTTATGTTTCTGTGTCCACATCGTGAAGGGTTCGGATGTTTTTGGAGCTCAATTTGTTTCGAGTAAACAGTTGATTCCCAATTTTGTCTGTGTGTATGAACACGATAACTCAAAAACGAAAAGTCGGTAAAACACCAAACTTGGTATTTAAGTTTAGTATCTTCTAGGAATGCGACCTGAAGATTTTGAGAGAAATCCACTCTCTCCAAACTACCCTTTACATAGAACTTTTTTCGAAAATGTTGATTTTCTCAAAAATGGCTTTAACGATTTTGTGTAAAATCTCTTATATTAAAGATATTCACCTGACAAATAAAATGTATATCTTGAATTTTCTGAAGACAACTTTATTCTGGACGACTTTCTCTACACTCTGTAACACATTATTGTTAAAAACATATTCTTCTGTATACTATATGATAATGAACATTAGCAGAAATTGTCTGAGTTTACTTGTTCCTTGTAAGTACTGGCAAAATAAGGGAACGCTGGGGTTGAAATGGTCAGTAGAAAAATGTGAGAAAAAGCTTAAATATTTTAAATCTGAAACAAATAGCTTGAAATACCTCAGAAACGGCCAATTCCAAGAAAAACATCTGATGTGGACTACTTTCTTTACATCTCTGCAACAAAGTACTGTTAAAAAGTCAATGCTTCTACTTACTTAATGAAAATTGAGAAACAATTAACAGAAATAGTCTTATTACCTGCTTCCTTGTAAGTAGAAGCGAAATAAGGGAGTACCATAGGTTAAAGTGATAGTCAAAAGCTGGTTGCTATGTCACTGAAGTTCCTTTGCATGTATGGACAAGAGTTGACAAATTCTTGTATGAGAAAAGTATAAATCTTTCAAAGCTGAAACCAAAAACAGGAATATCCCAAAAACGATCAACTCCACGAAAAAAATGTATATACCATACATTGTAAACATCATCCAGAATAAAGTAGTCTTCAGAGTCCATTCCCATAAAATACAAGGTATACATTAATCAGGTAAACTCTTTAATATACCGTATTTTAATCAAAATCCTTAGAGCCATTTTTGAGAAAATAAAAATTTCTGAAAAAAGTTCCATGTTAAGGGTATTGGGGGATGGGGGGGATTTTCTTGAAAATTTTCGCATGGCATCATTGGAAGATACCAATCCTAAATAACCAAGTTAGATTTAAACCTAATTTTCGTTTTTGAGCTATGCTGCCCATAGACACACACACACACACACACAGACAGAGAGACAGACACATGGACATTTTTCTAAAGATGTTTTTTTTTTAATTCAGTGAATCTCAAAACTTGTATTCCGGTGAAATCTCGATATCGACTTTTTGGGTGCCTTACAATACCTTCTCTATGCACTGTGTACACAGTACGTGTAGAGAAAATAAACATGTATACGACATAAATTGTGTGTTTTAACGAGATCTACTTTATTTATGTAGTAAGTTTTTGTTTTCTCTTACAGTTTTATCAGTTACACAAAATTCATCTGGAATAAAGAGGTCTTTAGAGGCTATTCTCGGAAAAATCAAGAGAAACAATTTGTCATGTAAATAATACTTAAAATGCGGTATTTTAATCAAAATCGTCAGTCATTTTTGAGAAAATTAGAATTTTCGAAAGTGCAGTTTGGAGTAGGGATATGTTTGTCAAAATCTTCATGTCCCATCCCTGGAAGATACTAAACTTAAATACCAAGTTTGGTATTTTAGCAAGTTTTCGTTTATGAGTTATCGTGTTCACAGACACACTGACACACACAGGATTTTTCCCTAAAATGTTTGTTTCCGGTGAAATCTCGGTATGGTATTTTTAGGTGGAATGCAACACCTTCTCTCTACACTATGTACATAGTACGTGCATAGAAAGTCATGTGAATGAACACCTAAGATTTTGCAGATCTGTGATTTGAAAGTTTACACGAGCAGTGAAATCTCGGTATCGAAATTTTGGGTGAAATACAATATTATTGGCAGAGAGAATGAAGGATAGCGAATGGGATCTATGGCTGAGCAGAATATTGCTCCGTAAAGCAGAGCTGCTTGTTAACATTTTGTGACGTGTAACTCGTAACTTCTCCTGCTAGCGTAGAGAATAACTTAGTTACGTAACTTCAGTCGATCGTTATACGTGGGAGATAACGTTACAGCCCTTCTTGCCTGTATACCCCAGCACTCTATGTGCAACGATCACATCCGTTATGTGCATCCTGACGTCATAGTATCAAGTGTCTGTCTCTAGAATTTACTTCTATATTCAGGATGAAACATGCCCTATCTTCGTCCTTGAATGAACAAATTATTGTTAAAAAGCCTGTGCTTCTATTTACTTCATGCTAATCGAGAAAAAAATAACAGAAATAGTCTTATTACTTGCTTCCTTGTAAGTAGAAGCGAAATAAGGGAGTACCATAGGTTAAAGTGATAGTCAAAAGCTGGTTGCTATGTGACAAGAGTTCCTTTGTTTGTATGGACACGAGTTGACAAATTCCTGTATGAGAAAAGTATAAGTCTTTCAAAGCTGAAACCAAAAACAAGGAATATCTAAAGAACGATCAACTTCACGAAAATATATATATATATATACGAATATATATATATATATATATATATATATATATAAAGTGTGTGTTTTAACGTGCTCTACATTTTTTGTGTGGTAAGTTTTTGTCCATCTGTCACGGTTTAGCAGTTATGTAAAATTACGTGAAATTCATCCAGAATAAAGTAGTCTTCAGAGACTATTTCCAGAAAATTCAAGATATACATTTTATTTGTCAGTAAATATCTTTAATATACGATATTTTAATCAAAATTGTTAGAGACATTTTCAAGAAAATCAAACTTTTTGGAAAAATGTCCATTTAAAGGGTAGTTGAGGGTGGGGGATTTTCTTGAAAATCTTCGTGTCACATCCTTGCAAGATACCAAACTTAAATACCAAGTCGTTTTTGTGCTATGTATACACACACACAGACAGACACACACACACGCACGCACAAGGACCATTCTCTGAAAATGTTCTTTTTTGGATTCAGGGGGATCCAAAACATGTATTTCCGGTGAAATCTCGGTATGGAATTTTTGGGTGCAAACTCACACACACACACGGACTCAGGGGACTTTAAAGTACAGGGATGTTTCAAAACAACACCAAACGAAGATGTGGACCTTGTTGTGATACGTGAATATAACTTTCAGCTCTAAATTTAGCACATACAAAAACTGTCATAAAACCACAATGGATTAGGCAGTCGTACATAACTAAACGCACGTGCCTGGCCCACTCCAAGAGAGATGCCGGTTGGAAGCGAAGGTCCCAGTCGCGTGGTGTAGGCGTGATTTGATAGACACGCCGGCGCGGCACAGGTCACCTTAGTCATGGAAAACGTAGCATGTGGGTGGGGCATATGCCAACCGTTGTTCCTTCGCTGCCTAATCCCAATTGTGAACGATTTTTAAACACACACAAAACTTTAAATAGAAGAGTTTGAAAGTTGCAACATCAAGTTTCGGACAAGTCAAAATGTAAGCTAATCGACCACTATCTTCGTTTGGTGTCATTTTGAAACGGCCTGTATATTCCGCTGAAATATCGACATCGATTTTTTACATTCTCTACACATATATGTACATCCAGAGCACTCGCCTCTCACCTAGACGGCCCGGGTTCGATCCCAAGCGACCGCATGCAACATTGGTGGTGGACAAAGCGGCGCAGGGGCGGATTTTCTCCGAGTCCTCCGGTTTCGCCCGCCAATACATTCCACCGGGGCTCCATCTTCATGTCTCATCAGTGTCATCGCCTGCGGTGCCAGAGCAGTAAAAGCGGGCGTTTAACACTACCAAAAAAAAAAAAATAAAAAAAAAAAACTCTGCAATCTACCCTTTACATAGAAACATTTTCGAAACATTTTATATTCTCAAAAATGGATCTAATGATTTTGATTAAAATACCGTATCTTAAAGATATTTACACTTCATATAAAACACACACACAAATATATTGAAATTTCAGGAGTAGCTTCTAAAGACCTCTTTATTCTGAATGAATGTTGTGTAACTGCTAAACCGTAAGAGTTAGACAAAAATGTTGATCTTGTTAAAACACATAATTTGTCATATACATTTTTTTTTCATACAGCTGATTATTTTTGAGATATTGCTTGTTATTTGTTTCAGTTTTAAAATACTTAAAAGTTTTCACATACAGGAATTTGTAAACTCCAGGCAATGCATAGAAACGGATTTCATCACATGGCAACCAGCTTTTAATGTCGTTTTAACATAGTGTATCCCATTACTTCCATTCTACTTATAAGAAAGCATTTTTGCTAATATTTTTCTGGATTAGAATGTAGTAGCTTAGTTACAGAGAGGTAGAGAAAGTCATGTGAATGGAGCAAATCGGATCTTTTGTTAGGATAACCATCACCGAGATATTCTTTGTTATTCGCTTCAATTTTAAAATAGTTAAGTTTTCTAAAACAAAAGTGTCGTCATTTGTTTTCTTTAGTTTTACTCCTGGCCAAGCAAAGAGTACCGAATTACAATGTCATCACATAGTGACAAGCTTTTAAAATATTTGACTATCGCATTTGCTCAGTGAATTCGCCTATTTCTCTTCTATTTACAAGGACTGAGACAAATTCTGGTAATGTTTATCTTGATTAGCATGAAGTGGTTAGAAGAATAAACTTTTCAACAATAGTTTGTTTCAGAGATGTAGAGAAAGTCGTGTGAATAGAACACATATTAGCATAACCGTTTTCGAGATATTCCATGTTATTGGTTTTAAATTTAGAATACTTCTGTTTTTCTCAAACGGAAAGTCGTCATTGTTTTTCTGCTGGCGATGAAATATAAAGTAAATTTCAATGCCATTGCATGGTGATGAGCTTTTAAAAGATTTGACTATCACTTTAGCCTAGTGTATTCCCTTATATACCTTCTGCTTACAAGAAAGCAAGTAAAAATAACCTTAACTAGCATGATGTAGATAGAAGAATAACATTTTATATAAAATAAGAACTGAAGCTTTCCTGGCGACGTATTAATTCAAAATCTTCTCGGGCTTCTAGCCAGGTAAAACGTGGCATCTTCCTCGTCTTCAGGGTGAACTGATCACTTCTTCGAAACATTGGTGTCAAGCCAAGTTTTTACCTGGCTAGAAGCCCGAGAAGATTTTGAATTAACATTTTATATGTTTGGTTTGTCTTCAGAACAGGTAGAGAAATCATGTGAATGGAGCACATCAGATTCTTTATGAAGAATATGTTAAAGATTGAAGCATGGGATCCGCTTTGGTTGCGCGCTAAATTTGAACTAAAAGTCTACTCGCACTTATGCTTGGTTTGGAGTAGCAATCGACTCTTCCCAGGGCGTTTTAACGGGCTTGTTGGGCCTCACAGACCCAGACTACCTGGCGACTTCTTAAGTAATAAATCACTAGCATTTTCTTTGTAGAATTGTAGTTTATTTTGTAAACATTTCGTACAATTCTCAAGTGAAACTGCAATCGCTCGATGCAATATATGTGCTTTGTTGAATGCTGCAGATACGAGGTACATCCAGTAAGTTCCGTTTCAATTTATCTCCGCTGCAGCGCTGCGATCGCAGTTCCTCACATGCGCGGTAGACGCTCTGTATCAAGGAGAAGAAACGTGCGCCATTTTGAGATCGCTGTCAGCCACATACGCTTTGTTGTGCTTGTTTACAATGTCGGTGTTGATTTTCACGCTTGTGAAATCAGATCTGTGATTCGTTTTCTGAATGCTAGGAAAGTGAAACCAATTGAAATTTATCGGCAAATTTGCGAAGTTTACGGGC
Source organism: Hymenopus coronatus (assembly GCA_030762935.1). Classification (NCBI taxonomy): domain Eukaryota; kingdom Metazoa; phylum Arthropoda; class Insecta; order Mantodea; family Hymenopodidae; genus Hymenopus; species Hymenopus coronatus. The sequence goes on from CM060883.1 coordinate 4,240,059, forward strand.
AAAATGCGATGAGTGATTCAATGGTGAGAAGATGGGTCCGACAGTCAATGAAGGACGTAGTGAAGTGCACGATGAAGAACGAAGTGGGCGTCCATCTTTGGTTACAGAAGAACTGGTTCACGCGATTGATGACAAGATCCAGGAAAACCGCAAGTTTACAATTAGTGCTCTCGCTATGGAATTTCCCCAAAGTTCACGATCACTCATGAAATTGTTACCGAAAAACGGAAATTTCTTAAACTTTGCTCACGTTGGGTACCAAAGATTCTAACTGAGCAACACAAAACAAAACGGATGGGTAGTGCACTTCAGTTTTTAACCCGTTATGATGAAGACGGCGAAGAATTTCTGACACAGATAGTCACAGGAGACGAGACTTGGGTTTCTTACGACACCCCTGAAAGTAAGCGGCAATCAATGGAATGGAGGCACAATTCATCCCCAGCAAAGGTTAAGCCGAAACAAATCTTGACACCTCGAAAAATGATGTGCACAGTGTTCTGGGACTGGAAAGGCTCTTACTCATTAATTTCTTACCGCGTGGTCAAACAATCAAAGCAGATGTTTATTGCGAGACACTTAGGAAATTGCGCCACGCAATACAGAATAAGCACCGAGGATTGCTGTCAAAAGGCGTTGTTTTCCTTCACGACAACGCACGACCACACACTGCAAATGTGACGAAAAACCTCCTACAGGGATTTGGCTGGGACGTGTTTGACCATCCTCCGTACAGTCCTGACCTCGCTCCTAGCGACTTTCATCTGCTCTTACATCTCAAGTCTTTCCTTGGCGGTCAACACTTCAACAATGACGAAGAGCTGAAAGAAAATGTTTCCAACTTGAAGACACAGGCGGCAAACTTCTATGAAGAAGGTATACAAAAACTTGTGCCACGCTATGACAAATGCCTGCAAAATTTCGGCAGTTATGTGGAAAAGTAGTTTAAGAGTTGTAGAATTTTGTGCAATAAATAATTATTCTGTATCTGTACACAATTTAATTTTATTACCAAACGGAACTTACTTTCTGGACGTACCTCGTACTTGGACGCATATAATTCCACGCGAATACATTAATGTACGCATAATCTCCAAGTTGCCTTTCCCATATTTGTGAAAAAGCCTCTTTCTTTTTGATAACTGGCTTCACAAGCACGAAAATCAACACGTAACTATGATACTTATTTTTGGAAAACAAAATCGCATAGAGAATATCAAAACACTTATACGCGACGAAAGCACAAGGAATAATAAACATTTGCAACCAGCGATTTCAACTTCGGAATGCAACAGAACAAAAACATTTGAACATCAAATATTACAAAAATGACATGAAACTCACAAATTGTCGGCAGATTTTGTGGTTAGGATATAAATATTGCCTCAAGAATATGTTGAGAATGTAACAATAAGATGAATAACACTGGGTAAGTGCAGTATTGGATTATACAACAGTAACCGAACATGGAAAGGCGAAGTGCAGGAAAGCAAGGAGGGAAGAAGGAAATCAAAGAGAACTCGTTGAGGAGGGTTGTCAGGAAACAGAAGGAACATTATCTTCCGCTGATAATGCAACAGTACCTATGTTTAGACATTAGCCCCGTCTTCTTATCAGTTAGCAACCCGCATCGCAAGTCAGGACACTTCTTCGATATCCGTTTCCCTAATGTACCTGCTTAATGAAGTAGTTCGTTCATGCCAAACTTAAGAGTTTAACATTCAGACCGACTTCGTTCACTTAAGCTAATACATCTGAGTTTTGACAAAAAAAAAAAAAAAAATCTGTTGTGTTCCATTCATTTGACTTTCTCTACAGCTCTACAACAATTTTATGGTTAAAAAGCCTATGCTTAAATTTACCTCACGCTAATCGAGAAACAAGTAGCACAAATAGTCCTATTACTTGCTTCGTTGCAAGTAGAAGCGAAATAAGGAAGAACAGAAGGTTAAAGTGACAGTCAAAAGCTGGTTGCTATGTGACTGAAGTTCCTTTTTTACTTTTCTCATGCAGGAATTTGTTAACCCTTATCCATACAAACAAAGGAACTGCAGTCACCTAGAAACCAGCTTTTGACTATCACTTTAACCTATGGTACTCCCTTATTTCGCTTCTACCTCAAGGAAGCAAGTAATACGGTTATTTCTGCTAATTGTTTCTCGATTAATATTAAGTAAATAGAACCATAAGCTTTTTAACAATAATTTGTTGCAGAGATGTGAAGAAAGTCATGTGAATGGAACAAATGAGATTTTTTTAGAAATTTTTCCGGGTTACAGAACCTTATACTATATAGGGAAAGTAAAAACAGATTTAAGATGCAGATGTGTTTACTAACATTCCATTCCGTCGCAATGCAGCATGTCCCAATGCTTCACACGCAGTGGAGTGCTTCAGTTTGGACATGTCTATATGAGTGGTTGACGAGACGCTGAGAATCTTATCTCTTCGGACCAAATGAATGTAATGAAGCGAGGGTTTTTCAGAGCTCGTGTGTGTACAAGCAATAAATCTGGCACCTCGATGTTACACGCTCGCGTTTACAAGGACGAACAGTAGCGTGTCGGGTTTGGATTTATCAGTACAAACACGTATCACAGGGTCTATTAATCAGCTCACGCGTGTTTTTCTGACACGTCAACCAGCTCTCTTTCTCCCGTCGCACAAAAATGCGTCGAAAACTGAACAATTTTTACGTACTATGTATATAGTGTATAGAGAAGGTATTTTAATGCACCCAGAAATTCAATGCCGAGGTTTCACTGGAAACACAATTTTGGGTCACCCTGAATACAAAAAAAAATTAGATAAAGGTCCGTGTGTGTCTGCAGACAGCATAGCTCACAAACGAAAAGAAAGTTATAAACCAAACTTGGTGTTTAAGTTTGGTATCTTCCAAGGATGCGACACGAACATTTTCAATAAAATCGCTCCATTAAAAACTACTCTTCACATGGAAAAAGTTTCGAAAATGTAGATTTTCTCAAAAATGACTAATGATTTTGTTTAAATACCGTATAAAAATGTAAATGGCGTGTGGTTCTCAGCGTCCCATTTTATACTGGGTGTGAACGACTGCTTAATTTTACTCCGAGGCCTCTCTATCAGGCTTGAGATTCTTTTACGTGCCGTAAATCTGCGACATATACCAACGGCTTTACTTTCCTTCCGAAGGAAGCCACGCTAAGGATCTTTACACCCGAAAAAATCCATCGTCCTCCGCCGGGTTTGAACCCGCGATCTTGGGTATAAGAAGTGAGCATGGTAACCATTACACCACGGAGGGCGACTAAATACTGTCAAATAAAATGTGTATTTTGAAGTTTCTAGGAATATCTTCTAAAGACCTCTTTATTCTGGATGATTTTTATTGAATTTTGCATAACCGTAAGAGATAGACAGGAACTTGCTACACAAGACATGTAGAGCACGACAAGACACTATTTATGTCAAATACATCTTTTTTCGTGGAGTCGATGGTTGTTTTTGGTTTACCTTTACATTTTTTTTTTTTTTTTTTTTTTTTTTATGCTTTTCTCATACAGGAATTTGTCAACTCCTGTTCATACAAACAAAGGAACTTCAGTGACATAGCAACCAGCTTTTGACTATCACTTTAACCTATGGTACTCCCTTATTTCCCTTCTACTTACAAGGAAACTAGTAATAAGACTATTTCTGCTAACCTTTCTCGATTAGCATCAGCTAAAAGTAAGCATAAGCTTTCTAACAATACCTTTGTTGTAGAGAAAGTCATGTGAGCGGAATACAACATTTTTTCACTTCAATCTCCGGTCGCAGAAAACTGGATATCTCATGTTCAGTATCATGTGAAGTAACTGCTGTTGAAGGTTTCCTTAAATATCAGATAACGTTGTCAAATGGTAACAAGTTGGAGCTCGAGATGTATTTAATAAGATTATTTCGTGAATAAAATAACAATGATCAGCCTATACAGCTTTGAGTTTTCAATTAATTTGTCTATTTCATCGACAGATCTTTCCCCAAGTGGTTTTGGAACTTCCGCCATTATATACGGGAATATCACTCTATTGCTGATATTATTAAGAGATGAACGTTAGTTCAGAGAGAAAGCAAATGCACGTGGGTGCGATAAAAATCTGATGTGTTCCATTCACATGACTTTCTCTACATCTCTGTAACAAATTATTGTTAAAAAGCTTATGCTTCTATTTACTTCATGCTAATCGAGAAAAAATTAACAGAAATAGTCTTATTACTTGCTTCCTTGAAAGTAGAAGCGAAATAAGGGAGTAAAAGGTGAAACTAAAAACAAAAACGATCATCTCCACGATAAAAATATATATAACATAAATTGTGTATTTTAACGTGCGCTACATTTTTGGGGTAAGTTTTTATCTATCTCTTACGGTTTAAAGGTTATGCAAAATTCCGTAGAATTTATCCAGAATAAAGTAGTCTTCAGAGGCTATACTCAGAAAATTCAGGATATAAATTTTATTTGTCAGGGAATATCTTTAATATACGATATTTTAATCAAAATTGCTAGAGTAGTTCGGGGATGAGGGATTTTCTTGAAAATCTTCGTGTTGCTTTCTTGAAAGATACCAAACTTAAATTCCATGTTTGGTATTTAATGGACTTTTCGTTTTTGAGCTATGTTGTCCACAGACACACACAGACAGGTGCACACAAACGGAACTTTTTCCAAAAATGTTTTTTTTTGATTCAGGGTGACAAAAAATATGTATTTCCAGTGAAATCTCGGTATCGAATTTTGGGATGGAATGCAATACTTTCTCTATGTACATAGTACGTGTGGGGAAAGTAAACATCATAGAGTTGCAACAGCGGCGTTACAGGCGCTTTACTCACCCAGTACACATGTGTTCCTGGATAATAGTTCAAACAAATGTAATCTGAAACTTGATTTAAATAAAAGTGGCCAGAAATAAAACCACTACTGAATGTGGTGCGAATAATCGCAGTTTAGAAACTGAATCCTTTGACAGTGATATAAACAACGCCCAGCCTCTTTCTTTAGTCTAGATAAATTGTTCCATTTGTAGAGAAGAAATTGATATTTACGCCGCTTCGAAGCTAATGTTCTGTTTATGTTTGCTTATAAACAGCAATTTGGCAACCATCACTGCATGCATATGTGACAGTGTGTGTGACTCACCAACAGTTCCGCATCTTTATTGGGAAAAAGTTCTGTTGATAGTACCTAGCAAGAGCTACCTTTGTACGAGGGACGTTTTTTTTTTTTTTTTAACTTCTGATAGGCTATAAATAAAAGACAAGTTCATAGAAAACAATTATTTTATTACTAAAAGTTTTGTACACTTGTGGTTACTTTTCAGCATAATCACCGAAAAAATTGAGACATTTATCGTACCTGTGCACAAGCTTTGCAATACTCGCTTCAAAAAATGTTGCCGCCAATGATTTCAAATGAGCACTGACGTGTTGAAAATCTTCATTGGTTTGAAAGTGCTGCCCTCCTAGCCACGTCTTCAGTTCAGGGAAAAGTGAAAGTACAGTCCAGGTCAGAACTGTACGGCGGATGATCTAAAATGTCCCATTGAAATTGTTCAAGGAGCCGATGGGTTGTGTGGACGAGCGTTGTCATGGATCAACGCAATTCCTCAAGTCAGCATTCCTCTTCGTTTCTTTTGAATGGCTCTCAGCAAACGTCGTAAAGTACGAAGATCTTCAAAACAACGTCAATGCTCATTTGAAATCATTGACAGCAACATTTTTTGAAGCGGGTATTGCAAAGCTTGTGCACAGGTGCGATAAATGTCTCAATCTTTTCTGTGATTATGTTGAAAAGTAGCCATTAGTGAACAAAACTTTTAGTAATAAAATAATTGTTTTCTATGAATTTGTCTTCTATTTATAACGGCCCTCGTATATGGTCTTGATGCACTAAATCCATAAAGACTCGTGTGAGGTAAATAAAATTGCTTAACTACCCACTGTGCCACGTCGGACAGCTAGTAATTGTATAAATAGAGAACAGCGTAACACCAGAACCATATTATATAATTACAACTGACAATATTGGTTTTCTCGGTAATTACAGACTATATGCCATTTTCAAAATATTTAGCCTGGTTTCCTGTGAGTGGTGAATATTCATATTTAACAGTTACGTCATTATTTCGATGGATATTGGTATTAGAGGTTTCTACATTATATGAGGACCGTGTTAATAACTACGGAATTAGAGGGAAGGTACAAACAGTCACTTACACACGAGAGATTACAAAATTATCTGATAAACTGGCAACGTATAACTAGGCGTCATACTTGAGGACTAATTTCACACTAAACTAACATCCAAACATTAAACAGTTTTATTTAATACTGTTTAACATGTGTTACAATCACACGAATTTCTCTACAAAGCTGTCGCTAGTGAAACAATTTAAATTCGGTTGTCAGAGTGAAACAAAAGAGAGCTGAAACAAAATGTAACTTGTCGCTTGAGAAAGTTTAAGTAGTCTAAAACTGAAACAAATAACAACGGATATCTCGGAAACGGTTAACTCTACACAAGAAAGTACAGAGTGATTTATATAGAACTGACATATTTCTTTCTTTAATTATTCCGTTGGAAATTCATTCAATGACCAAACTTTAGCACCAAATTAAGCAGAATGTTGTGGAGTTTCGATTCCTTGTCACTAGATGCGCAGATGTTTAACCAGACTGTGAACACTGCAGAGTACCGACTCATTTTCATGGAGTTCGTTGAGCAACTGGACGATGTAGAGCTGAGTCAAGGATATTTTCAGCAAGATGGCGCTACATGCCACACATCAAATGATCCATGAACCTAATTGTAAGTTTCTTTGACGACCGGATCATTTCTAGGAACCTGTGGCCACCAAGATCTCCAGATTTGACATCGTCGGACTTCTTTCTATGGGAGTACTTAAAAGACAGGGTTTACGCCACACGTCCCCAGACATTGGACGATCTGAAGCACAACATCACAAAGGAGATTCAAGCTATTGACAACAGAGTCCTCCAACGAGTGGCCAGTACGACGTGTTGAGTTGTGTCTTGTGCAGGATGGAGGACAATTTCAACATTTGCTATAGAGGTAAATAATCTCCCAAAATTCCTCTACAATTTAGGTATAATATGTTGTCTAGCACAATCCGTTTTGAAACAATTAAAGAAAGAAATGTGTCAGCATTTTATAAATCAAACTGTAGACGGCATGAATTGTCTGTTTTAACGATATCTACATTCCTAGAATGGATAATGATAGAAGAATAAACGTTTTAAAATAATTTGTTCTCGTGATGTAGAGAAAGTCATGTGAATGGTGAGACGTTAATATATGGAAGCCAAGCGTTTTCATATCAAGTATGTACATAGTGTGTAGAGAAGGTATTATATTCCACCCAAAAATTCGATACTCAGATTTCACCGGAAATATATATTTTGGGTCCCCCTGAATCCAAAAAAGCATTTTTACAAAAAGGTGTGTGCGTGTGTGTATGTGTCTGTGGACAGAAAGCTCAAGATCGAAAAGTCCGTTAAAAACTAAATTTGGTATTTAGGTTTGGTGTCTTCTTCCAAGGATGCGACACGAAGATTTTAAAGAAAATATCCCCACTAAAAACTACCCTTTACATGGACAAATTTTCGAAAATTTTGAATTTTTAAAAAATGGCTCTAATGAGTTTGATTAAAATCTCTTATATTAAAGATATTTACTTGCCAAATAAAATGTATATCTTGAATTTGCACGGAATAGCCTCTAAAGACCTCTTTATTATGGATGATTTTTATTGAATTTTGCATAACTGGTAAATCGTAAGAGGTAAACAAAAACTTATCACATAAAAATGTAGATCATCTTAAAACACACAATTTATGTCATATACATTTTCTTCGTGGAGTTGATCGTTTTTAAGATATTTCTTGTTTTTGATTTCGCGTTTAAAAAACGTATACTTTTCTCATACAGGAATCTGTCAACTCCTGTACATGCAAACAAAGGAACTTCAGTCACATAGCAACCAGCTTTTGACTATCACTTTAACCTATCGTACTCCCTTATTTCGCTTCTACTCACAAGGAAGCAAGTAAAAAAGACTATTTGTGCTAATTTTTCTCAATTAGCGTGAAGTAAAAAGAATTATAAGCTTTTTAACAATAATTTGTTACAGAGATGTAGAGAAAGTCATGTGAATGGTACACATCAAATTTTTTTCCCCGAATGGATGAACAATCTGAAGGAATGCTAGACAAGATACATGTATCCCTTTGAGCAGACTTTGTCGAGCAGTAAGAATACGTGTTTATGAAACAGGCTTACCAACCGCTCTCTTAATTATATTCAGCACTCAATTGTTAAAAGTATTTCCTTGTTATGTTTTGCACAGTTAAAGGCAATGTCCTCAGTTTGTTATATGTAGTATAATTGTTACTGGTTTGTATACCAATCTTGCTATTCGGTCAAATAATAAAAAATTCTCATGTGCTCCATTCACACGACTTTCTCTACTTCTTTCACAAACAAACTTTTCCTACAAAATATTATTCTTGTATCTACATCATGTTAATCGAGATAAACATTAACAGAAATTGCTTCCTTGTAAGGAAACACGCTGGGCTAAAGAGAGATCTAATTATGTAAAAGTCAGTCGCTATGTGAAACAATTGAAATCCCGTTCTCCTTGCTTTCTAGAAGTAAATAAATGAGAGACGTCAAATTTAAGTACTAAAACTGCAACCAATAACTCCGACTATCTCGAGAACTGTTAACGCTACAAAAGAAAACTAAATCTGAGGTGTTACACTCACATGACTTACTCTAGCTGCTCTACAAACAAACTTCTTACAAAAGATTATTCTTCTTTCTACACAATGCTAATCGAGATAAATATTAGCAGAATGTTCTTATTACTTAGTTCCTTATAAGTAGAAGGGAACTAAAGGAATGTACTATGCTAAAGTGATAGTCAAATGTTTTAAAAGCTATCGTTATACGATTGTCATAGAAAATGGCTTGGCTACGAGTAGAGCAAAAGAAAAACGGACACTTCCTGTCTTGAGAAAAGTATGTGCTTTACAATTGAAACCAGTAAAAAGGAATATCTTGGAAACGGTTGCCTCCACAACAAAAACGTAAGGGACATAAATTGTGTGTTTTGATGAGATTTACATTTTTTGTGAAGTAAGTTTTTGTGTACCTCTTACGGTTTACCAGCTACGCAAAATTCAGCAAAATTCATCCAGAATAAACAGGTCTTTAGAAGTTATTCCCAGAAAACAAGATATACATTTTATTTGTGATGGAAATGGCTTTAATATATGGTATTTTAATCAAAATCGTTGAAGCTTTTTTCAAGAAAAACAAAATTTTCGAAAATTTTGCCAAGAAAAGGGAACCTAAGGGTGGGGGATTTTCTTGAAATCAAGTTTGGTATTTAACGGTCTTTTTGTTTTTGAAATATACTGTCCCCTGACACACACACACACACACACACACACACACACACACACACACACACACACACACGCACGGACCTGAAAATGATCTTTTTGGATTCAGGGGATCCTAAAACATGTATTCCCCTTGAAATCTAGGTATCGAGTTTTAGGTGCAATACAATACCTTCTCTGTACACTATGTATATAGTACGTGTAGAGAAAGTAAAATAAGTACTAATAATAATGATAATGATGGCAAAAAAATTAATAATAATAATAATAAAATAATAAGATATAATGATGATAAAATAAAATATAATGATAAAAATAATAATTCAAATAACATTGATACATAATATATAATAAAATAATAATAAATGATATTTAATAATAAATATAAATAATAAAACAAATCAATAATAAAAATTATAAATAATAGTAATAGTACTAATAATAGTAATAATAATAGTAAACGTAGTAATAATAATAGTAAACATAGTAATAATAATAATAATAATAATAATAGTAAACATAGTAGTAATAATAATAATAATAATAATAATTATAATGGTGAACTACATTACTGGTGCAGTGTGTCGTGTGTCTATCTTCCCTGCTGATGATCTATAGTGTTGTAATTACTTGCAAGGCCTCCTGATTGTGTGTGTATCTGTGCGGCAGACATTCGCCTTTTGTTTGGGTCAACATTAAAGCTTTTCTTCTCTTCCTCTTCCTTTTTCACTCCACCTTAATCTCCGTGTACAGATCAATGTCGGGAAGGAGGCAGAGGAATAAAAAAACCCTCAGCACGCAGTACTTAAACTGAATACTCGAGTTGGCGCACGTGCTGCGCATAAAACTGATAAACTATCTTCATTTCAGATACATTACCTCCACAAATTCTCCTTTCCTTAAGCAACAATATGACTACAGCTGGCGCAAGCAATTACACGACCTAACTTCCTTTAGTATCAACAGAGTAGCTCAGTTTCAATCACGAGCATACATCGCGTTCTTTACGAGCACAGCAATTACACGACCTAACTTCCTTTAGTATCAATAGAGTGGCTCAGTTTCAATCACGAGCATACATCGCGTTCTTTACGAGCACAGCAATTACACGACCTAACTTCCTTTAGTATCAATAGAGTAACTCAGTTTCAATCACAGCAATTACACGACCTAACTTCCTTTAGTATCAATAGAGTAGCTCAGTTTCAATCACAGCAATTACACGACCTAACTTCCTTTAGTATCAATAGAGTAGCTCAGTTTCAATCACGAGCATACATCGCGTTCTTTACGAGCACAGCAATTACACGACCTAACTTCCTTTAGTATCAATAGAGTAGCTCAGTTTCAATCACAGCAATTACACGACCTAACTTCCTTTAGTATCAATAGAGTGGCTCAGTTTCAATCACGAGCATACATCACGTTCCTTACGAGCACAGCTGCACATTTCTGCCAGTTTTACTTTCTCTACACGTACTACGTACATAGTATATAGAGAAGGTATTGTATTGCACCCAAAAATTTGATACCAAGGTTTCACCGGAAATATATATTTTAAAACCCCCTGAATCCAAAAAAAATCACTTTTACTTTCTCTACACATATTATGTATATAGTGTATACAGAAGGTATTGCACTGCACCCAAAAATTCCATACCGAGATTTCACCGGAAATACAAGTTTTACGACCACCTGAATAAAAAAAAAAAAAAAAAAGCACTTTTACTTTTTCTACACGCAGAAGGTATTGTATTGCATCCAAAATTTCGATACCGAGATTCCACCGGAAATACATGTTTTAGGAACCCCTGAATCCTAAAAAAAAAAAAAAAAGCATTTTTAGAAAAATGTCAGTGTGTGGGCTTATACAATATAGTAAAATTAATTCTATCGATTTATTCTACAATTCAAATTTACTTAATTTATATTTCATAAAAAACTTCACAATTAAACAATTTTATTTCTTTCATGTGTTTTATTGTGTGTGTGTGTGTGTATATATGTGTGTGTGTGTGTATGTGCGCGCCCGCGCGCGCGTGGCTTTAGGCGGCATAGCTCAAAACAGCCGGTCCCCATGGCCGCGCTCGCCAAGGCTTTGGTGCTTCGTAGCGCTGGGGATCGTGGGTTCGAGTCCCGCCTTGGGCATGGGTGTTATATGTTTGTGTATATGTGTGTGTTGTAAAAGTAAGAAAACAGTAATAATACGGCAAAACAAAGTAAAAAGAAAAAAGGTAAATAAAAGTAAGTATACAGTGCCGGAGTCCTGATCAGACAATCGAAAAGTCCGTTATGTACAAACATTGTGTTCAAGTTCAGTACCTTCTAGGACTGCAGCACAAGCATTTTCAGGATAATACCTCCCACCCAAAACCACCCGTTACATGGAAAAAACCGCGAAGATTTTGATTTACTCAAAAATGACTAACGATTTTGATTAAAATCTCTTATATTTAAGACATTTACCTGACAAATAAAATGTATATCTTCAATTTTCTGGGAATAGACTACTTTAATCTGGATGAATTTTAGGAATTTTGCATAACTGCTAAACCATGAGAGATGGATAAAAACTTACCAAACCGAAAATGTAGAGCACGTTAAAACACACAATTTGTGTTATATACATTTCTTTTTCTTGAATTTGATCGTTTTTGAGATATCCCTTGTTATTGGTTTCAGCCTTGAGAAACTTATACTTTTCTCATACAGGAATTTGTCAACTCGTGTCCACACAAACAAAGGAACATCAGTCACATAGCAACCAGCTTTTGACCATCACTTTAACCTATGGTACTCCCTTATTTCCCTTCTACTTGCATAGAAGCATAGTCTTTTGAGTGTATTCACTACATTGTTCTAGATTTACGCATGCTTAACCAGAGAACTCTGTTGCAAGGATGAAAAGCAGAAACGAAATTAAACCCTTTGTAGCGATTACAAAATTCAGGCCTAATTAAAAATAGTATAAAAACTGCAATATTTACAATCTCGCATGGGCAGCTAATTACGTAAAACAGGCTACCTGTTTTTCTGCAGTAGTTAGCAAGAGCGAAAATTCCGGCCTCTGGCAAACCAACTTATTTTTAAAAACAAATATCAGCGATCCATAAAACAAAATCGTGTAATTAGAATATATTCAATTTAATGTTGGCGTTTTGGGAATAGTTATGCCTGGGGTTGTCAATAATTGAAATCAGGAGCTGCGACAAATTAGATTGTTGTGGTTGGTAACACTGTGTTGTGACCTGGCAAAACACGCAAGTTAGAACACTGAGACAATTATTAAAATCGTGAAGCAAATAACAGAGATTAAAACGTGCAAGAAATAAATAAAGCGAAAACATGAAGTGTATTACAATTTGTGAGAAGTAAAGCAGCAAAAAGTGAAGTGAAATTTCTCTCATTTCTGAGCTTGTTTACAATACCAAGGTAACTTTTACGAGCGGCATCCAGAAACTGACAAACGAATCAGCATTAACCAAAAAAATTCTGTATTCCATTCACATGACTTTCTCTATATCACCGTAACAAATTATTGTTAAAAAGAATATGCTTCTATCTACTTTATGGTAATCGAGATAAACATTAGCTTAAATAGGCATGTTACTTGCTTCCTTGGGAATTCACTAGGCTAAAGTGATAGTCAAATCTTTTAAAAGCTGGTTACCATGTGCTTGAAATCCGTTTCTAAGCAGGACCAGGAGTTTAATAAGGAATATCTCAGAAATGGTAAATTCCCCCACCCCCCAAAAAAAAAAAAAACATGCGTTACATAAATTGTTTGTTTTAACGTGATCTATATTTCCTGTGAAGTAAGTTTTTGCCTATCTCTTACGGTTTACCAGTTATGCAAAATTCATTCAGAATAAAGAGCCATTTTTGAGAAAATCAAAGTTTTCGAAATTGTTTCTATGTAAAGGGTAGTTTGGGGTGGGGGATCTTCGTGTCGCATCCTTGGAAGATATCAAACTTAAATACCAAGTTTGGTATTTAACGATCCTTTCGTTTTTGAGCTATGCTGCCCAGAGACACATACACACGTAGACAAAAAAACAAAAAAACAAAAAAAAAAACAAAAAAAACACACACTCACTCAGACAGACGCACACAAATACGGACATTTTTGGAAAAATACGGTTTTTTTTTTTTTTTTTTTTTGGATTCAGCGGGTCCCAAAATACATATTTGCAGTGAAATCGGTATCGAATTTTTGGGAGAAATAAAATACCTTCTGTATGCACTATGTATATAGTACGTGTAGAGAAAGTAAAAAGTTACACTACCTTACTCTACTTCTCAACGTAAGCGTCATTGCTATCAAGGTATTTTAGTCACGTGGTACAGATGTTATACTCTTCCACCGCTCAACATATGAGCCAAGATGTCACTGTCACTTTGGGGTCCTCATGACTGGGTGTCCAAAGTGAAGCACCGGTTTTTCTGAATTCTTTTATCAACATTTGCTTTCAACTGCTCCATAACGATCGATGAACGGTCTTTATCGTACACACTGTTATGTTCTTCCTTGATTACTTGTAAATTATGTGTCATTTCCTCACTGAAAACTCGTTCATTGTATTATCACTATACATTTGCGTTATTTGACTATACAATTTGATTGGCCGAACATTTTGTGGTTTCAAAAAAACGAATAATTTCTTTGACGGTAGAAAAGTATAACATCTGCGTTGATACCACGTGACAATAAATATCTTGACAGAATGGAGATTCCCTTGAGTAATAGAGTAAGCAAATAAAGTTTTGTGTTGATAACTTTCGTTATTATTGAGTTATGCCAAATCGTCTGTCACTTTCTGGATGGTCCACGTGTTTGCCGATATATCCACCACCTAGTTTGAATATTTTCTATGAACATTTTACGACTCCATTGTGGGTCGCGGATAACTGGCGTTCCGCGAACCGCAGGTTGAGATACTTAACCACGGCAGTATCGAAACGTGTGCTGATAAATTTCCTAAAATCACATGGGCTATTTATTGCTGGTCCAGATATCTTTGGTGTCAGCTTCCCAATGGAAGACAATCCTTGTAACAAAAAGCAATTTTTCACGAAGAAGGCGGTGGGTGAGATAAGCTATTGTTGTATTGTTGGCGCGTTTATCACAGCGCTGATATACAAGGCGCCGCTCCCAGAAGCGAACCACCAGCTAGCAAAGAGTGATAGCAAGGAGAGAAAAATGTGGTCAGAATCCAGCGGACTACCCTCTTCTTCATGCTTCGGCTATTTCTCTTGTCTTGCGTTCACTAATGTCTTTCTATCCTCGACCAACAACAAATGTCAAATAAATGTAACTGGTTCTCGCTAACATCCTGTTTCAGAACTTTCATATCAAATAAACACAAATCAGAATTCTTTTTCACAATTTTAATGTCTCATAAATATAACAACTATCACCGAATAAATACAACTATAACTACTTCTCAAGAGTTTTTTACTTTCTCTAAACGTACTACGTACATAGTGTATAGAGGAAGTATTGTATTCCACCCAAAAGTTCGATACCGAGATTTCACCGGAAATACATGTTCTAGGACCACCTGAATCCAAAAAAAGGATTTTCAGAAACAGGCCCGCGCGCGCGCGCATGTGTGTGTATGTGTGTGGTTCGCCCTCCGTGGTGTAATGGTTACCATGCTAACTTCATATACCCAAGATCGCGGGTTCAAACCGGGCGGAGGACCATGTAAAAATCCTTAGCATGGCTTCCTTCGGAAGGGAAGTACAGCCGTTGGTCCCGTGTCGTAGATTTACGGCACGTAAAAGAACCTCAGGGATAGAGTAGATAATCTAAATAAAATACAATGTCGTTTCTGGAAACGTGTTCTGGGATCGGGGAGGGGTGCTTCTAATTACGGTGTTGTTCGTGAGGTAGGATGCTGGGAAGATGCTATAGTTAGATATTGGCTTAAAGGTGATCAAACATCTCTAAGAGAAATATGTTATCGGCATCAGATGAATAACATAGAACATCCAAAATGGTGGGGCTACAACGGGGATTATCAAAGATTGGCTCGAATCATATTTGGCAAAGGGGCGGCGATAATATTTATAAACCTGTCAATAAAGCAAAAAGACGACTATACAGGAAACAGATTGTGAATGTAGGAAAAAATCGTCAATACGGTTACAAAACGAAATAAAAATTGGGTGGGGTAAAGAAACATATATGTTAAAATTGGGTATAAAACAAAGGTTGGGAATCACGTAAGGTAGCTGATGAAGCTGGTAGGCGGATTTGCCAATTATGCGGGGATCAGGAAAACTGGACGCATATTTTAGCAGATTGCGTGCAGATGGAGGATGCTATTGCCGGAAGTATTTTTGGCTTCAAACAGACGAAGGACAGCATTCTGGGATTTGATTCTAAACAGCCAAAACTGGCCAAGCCTGGACACATACTTAATGGAAGTTGGTGCACTAAGAGATAAAATATTTGTGTAAATATTGTATAGCCTTATTTGGTGCTTGAGTAATCTATATGTGTGAATACGTGGTGTAGTGTGTGTGTGTGTGTGTGTGTGTGTGTGTCTCTGTGATATCAGAGTGCTCTTCTTTTATTGTTCCATGGTTTTGTTGCCGTAACGCGCGAGCATATGTATGTGTGAATGTGTTTGTGTGTGTATTTCTAATGTTGTTAAGATATATAACATGTACAGGGTGATTTATATAGAGCTGATGCATTTCTTTCTTTAAAAGTTTCAAAACGAATTGTGCTAGCGACAACTTATTATACCTAAACTGTAGAGGAATTTTGGGAGATTATTTACCTCTATAGCAAATGTTGAAATTGTCCTCCATCCTGCATAAGACTCAACTCAACACGTCGTACTGGCCACTCGTTGGAGGACTCTGTTGTCAATAGCTTGAATCTCCTTTGTGATGTGCTTCAGATCGTCCAATGTCTGGGGACGTGTGGCGTAAACCCTGTCTTTTAAGTAATCCCATAGAAAGGAGTCCGGCGATGTCAAATCCGGAGATCTCGGTGGCCACAGGTTCCTGGAAATTATCCGGTCGTCAAAGAAACTTGCAATTAGGTTCATGGATTCATTTGATGTATGGCATGTAGCGCCATCTTGCTGAAAATATCCTTGACTCTGCTCTACATCGTCCAGTTGCTCAACGAACTCCATGAAAATGAGTCGGTACTCTGCAGTGTTCACAGTCTAGTTAAACATCTGCGCATCTAGTAACAAGGAATCGAAACTGCAGAACATTCTGCTTAATTTGATACTAAAATTGGGTCATTGAATGGATTTTCAACGGAATAATTAAAGAAAGAAGTGTGTCAGTTCTATATAAATCACTTCAAATGTTTTTATACAGCATGTACGGTCATCGACTGTATGATACAAAATATCTAATATGTACATTGTGTATGCGGGCTAGAGAAAGTAAAACGGATGTAGGGTAGAGAAAGCAATGTGAACGTGGGGCAGTGTGCTTGTATTATTCATAGCTTAATGGAAGCTGGGAATTTACAGCTAAGCAGCGTCAGTGTATATCATGGTGGGCTCGTTTGTAATGATGCTTGTCGATATGAAATTAAATGAAGCATAGCAACGGACAAAAACGAATCGGGTTAACCCAGTTGAGATATTCGATACGAGTTGATAACAATGTCACATCGGGATAAAATCGTCAGTTCTTATATCTCTTTAAATCTCGATATGATATTACATTAATAAATCGATTTATCTCCTCAGATCTAATCTACATTACTATTTGTGAAAATTGCAACACCACGAAAGAATTCCCCGAAGGTGCCTGTGTAGAAGAATGTACACTCACAGACATTAAAAATCTGATGTGTTACATTCACATGACTTTCTCTACATCTGTGTAACAAATTATCATTAAAAACATTATTCTTCTACTTCATGATAATTGAGATAAACATTAGCAGAAATGGTCTAATTACTTGCTTCCTTGTAAGTAGAAGGGAAACAGCTGAATACACTAGGCTAAATCAACAGTTAAAATGTGGTTGCTATGTGATTGAAATGAGTTTCTTTGCGTGGTCAGGAGTTGACAATTCCCGTATGAGAAAAGTGGAAGTATTTTAAAACTGGAACCAATAACAAGGAATATCTCGAAAACTGTCAACTCCACGAAAAAAATGTATATGACACAAATTGTATCCTTTAAAGAGATCTACATTTTTTGTTAGCAAGTGTTAGTCTATCTCTTATGTGTTTACTAGTTATGCAAAATTAAAAAAAAAAAAAAAAAAAAAGATCATCTAGAATAAAGCGGCCTTAGGGACTAACCCCAGAAAGTTCAAGATATACATTTTATTTGTCATGTAAATATCTTAAGTGTAAGAGATTTTAATCAAAATCATTGCAGTAATTTTTTAGAAAATCATAAATTTCGAAATTCTTTCCATGTAAAGGGTAGTTGGGGATGGGAGATTTTCTTGAAAACATTTGTGTTGCATCCTTGGAAGATACTAAAAATAAATATCAAGTTCGGCGTTTAACGGTCTTTTTGTTTTTGAGTTATACTGCCCACACACAAACACACGGGGTGTCAAAACATATCTGCGGTGAAATCTCGGTATGGAATATTTTTGTGTATTACAATACCTTCTCTTACACTATGTACATTGTACGAGTAGAGGAAGTAAAATATTCCTGGATATACTTATCATAAGGCGTGGTCTTTTCGCTGATTCCGCCCATGTCTTCCACTTGTTTGCAATGTGGAGAGGAACGGATATATATGAAACGTAACTTCCGACAAATGAAGGTCTGAGATGCGGTCCCTAAACTTTCTGGTTGGACAATATTCAACCTCTCTCACCGGCTGACACATATTTGAGTTCGAATGCCAAGGTAATTGGTGGACTAAATTAATACACTGCTTATACAGTTAGTGTGCTACAAAACTTGGCCGTGAGGCGCACGGTCACGTACTGTACTCTCGCACGGCCCATTACCCAGTCTCACTTGCGTGGACGTCAAATAAAATCTCAAATCACTTAACAATTATCACAAAAGCACACATTGTATTAATTCATTGCGCTCCATGCCGCGATGCAAGGGGATTTCATGAACGAAATTGCGTTTGTCTGTAATATAATATCGGTTGCGTTGTGACGATGACACATGACCATGTCAATGAAATCATACTTCGTCACTGAACAATATTAATCGATTATTCTATCATTAACATTCCTCAAAATGCAGTTGCAGAAATTTACCCAACTCTGCTGATCACGTGGCAGCAATTCCTGGACAACAGTAACCTTGTAAAGTTTCGTTGCTTTCCATGCTGAAGCTTTTGATATGTCAGTTTCTTGTGCAAGGCGCCTAAGCGATTCTCGAGGTGAGCGTTCTAACCTTTCTCCGATCTTGTCTAATTTCTGCTCCATAAGCACACGCCTGTTTACCTTTCTTTTCCTATCACAATTCATTCCGTCTCCCTGAATTTATTACTTTCTCTACACGTACTATGTACATAGTGTACAGAGAAGATATTGCACTGCACCCAAAAATTCAATACCGAGATTTCTCCGGAAATATGTTTTAGGGTTCCCTGTATCCAAAAAAAAAAAAAAAAAAAAAGAATGGATTTTCAGAAAAAGATGCGTGTGTGTATCCGTGTGTCCGTGAACACGATAACTCAAAAACGAAAAGTCGGTAATATACCAAACTTAGTATTTAACTTTGGTATCTACCAAGGATGCGATACGAGGATTTTTAAGAAAATCCCCCCACCCTCAAATACCCTTTACATGGAACTTTTTTAAAAATTTTTGATTTTTTTAAAAAATACCTCTAACGATTTTGATTAAAATATCGTATATTAAAGATACTTACATGACAAATAAAATGTATATCTTGAATTTACCGGGAATAGCCTCTGAAGACTACTTTATTCTGGATGCATTTTACGAAATTTTGCATAACTTCTAAACCATAAGAGATGGACAAAAGCTTAACACACTAATAATGTAAAGCACGTTAAAACATACACTTTATGTTATATATATATATATATATATATATATATATTTCTTTTTTTTATTCGTGGAACTGATCATTTTTATGATATTCCTTGTTTTTAGTTTCATCTTTGAAAAGTTTATAATTTTCTCATACAGAATTTGTCAACTCCTGTCCATACAAACAAACAAAGGAACTTCAGTCACATAGCAACCAGCTTTTGACTATCACTTTAACCTATGGTACTCCCTTATTTCGCTTCTACTTACAAGGAAATAACTGATAAGACTATTTCTGCTAATTTTTCTCGAATAGCAAGAAGTAAATAGAAGACTAAGCTTTTTAACAATAATTTGTTGCAGAGATGTAGAGAAAGTATATGAATGGAAGGCATCAGATTTTTTTGTATAGTAAGCTTTTACCTTGTTCAAAATTCAGAAAAAGTCATCCAAAATGAAGAGGTCCTCAGAGGCCATCCTCAGATATACATTTTATTGTCATGTAAATATCTTAAATATAGGATACTGTAATCAAAATCGTTAGTCATATTTGAGAGAATTACAATTTTCGAAAATTTTTGCATGTAAAAGGTGATTAGGGGGGGGGATTTTCTTGAAAATCTTCGTAGCGCATTCTTGGAAGATACTGAACTACTTTGGCATTTAACGATCTTTTCGTCTTTTATTTATGCTGCCCCCCCCCACACACACACGCAGTGAACTTTTTCTAAAAGGTTTTCTCTTTTTGGATCTCAAAACAAGTTTTTCCAGTGAAAGCTCGGTATCGAGTTTTTGAGATGAAATACAATGCCTATGTTCATAGTACGTGTAGAGAAACTAAAAAACAAAACAAAAAAAGTTTACACTCACATGACTTTCTCTAGCTGTTCTACAAACTTCTTACAAAAGATTATTCTTCTTTCTACACAATGCCAATCGAGATAAACATTAGCAGAATGTTCTTATTACTTAGTTCCTTATAAGTAGAAGGCAACTAAAGGAATGTGCTATGCTAAAGTGATAGTCAAATGTTTTAAAAACTGTCGTTATGTGATTGTCAGTGCAAATAGCTTCTTTGCCAGGAGTAGAACAACAGAAAAACATACAATTCCTGACTGAAACCAGTAACAAGGAATACCTGGGAAACGGCTACGTCCACAACAAAAATGTAAAGGTCAAATTGTGTGTACATTTTGCTTGCACTAAGTTTTTGTTTACTTCATACGGTTCAGCAGTTAAGCAGAATTCGACAAAATTGATCCAGAATAAAGTAGTCTTCAGATGCTATTCCCAGAAAATTCAAGATATACATTTTATTTGTCAGGTAAATATCTTTAATATATGATATTTTAATCAAAATCGTTAGAGCCATTTTTGAGAAAATAAAAGTTTTCAAAAAAAGTTCCAAGTAAAGGGTAGTTGGAGGTGAGAGAATTTTCTTGAAAATCTTCGTGTCGTATCCCTGGAGGGTGCTAAACTTAAATACCAAATTTGATATTTTACCGACTTTTCGTTTTTGAGTTATCGTTTTCACAGACACACACACGCGCGCGCGCGGACTTTGTCTGAAAATACTTTTTTTTGGATTCAAGGGGACCCTAAACCATACATTTCCGGTGAAATCTCGGTATCGAATTTTAGGGTGGAATACAAAACCCTCTGTATACTCTATGTACATAACATGTGCAGAGAAAGTAAAAATGGAATTGACATAAATTGCGCGCTTTAACGACATGTGTCGGGATATTGCGCAACAAGACAGACGTACATGTGCTCTTTCTGCAGAACAATATGTATTTTGTTCCGAGCCGCGCTGCGGGAAGTAACAAAAGAAAAGAACAATAGCTTATGTCATTTCTAAAGGAAAAACCGCAGGCACGCTTCCTTGCAAAGTAGATATATCGCTTCTCCTTCCTTCTCTTGGGTTCTCATTTCGGGAGACAGACAGAAGCGGCTGCTAGACCCATTTAACCTCAAACCGAGGCTTAAATGGGCTGCAGTTAATTTAACGAGAAACATCAAAGTGTTACTCCAAATTCCATATCCGGGCTTTATCATTTCATTATTATTATTATTATTATTATTATTATTATTATTATTATTATTATTATTATTACTTCTCTACACGTACTATGTACCTAAAGTATAGAGAAGGTATTGTAATGCACCCAAAAATTTGATACCGAGATTTCACCGGAAATACATGTTTTGAGGCTCCCTGAATCGAAAAAAAATTTAGAAAAATGTCCAAACTTGGTATTTTGGTTTCATATCTTCCAAGGATGCGACACGAAGATTTTCAATAAAATCTCCCCACCCCAATTACCCTTTACATGGAACTTTTTTGATAATGTTAATATTCTCCAAAATGGCTCTAACGATTTTGATTGACAAATAAAATGTATATCTTCAATTTTCTTGAAATAGCCTCTGAAGACTACTCTGAAGACTACTTTATTATGGATGAATTTTACTGAATTTTACATAACTGCTAAGCAATAAGAGAAGAGAAAAAAAGCTTACAACACAAAAAATGTAGAGCACATTAAAACACACAATTTATGTAATAAACATTTTTTTTCGTGGAGTTGATCGTATTTGAGATATTCCTTGTTGTCGGTTTCAACTTTGAAAAACATACATTTCTCATATAGGAATTTGTCAGCTCCTGTCCATACAAACAAAGGAACTTCAGTCACATAGCAACCAGCTTTTGACTATTACTTTAACCTATGGTAGTTCCTTACTTCGTTTCTACTTACAAGGAAACAGGTATTAAGACTTTATGCTAATTTTTTCCTGATTAGCATGGAGTAGATAGAAGAATAAGCTTATTAACAATAATTTGTTTTAGAGATGTAGAGAAAGTCATGTGAATGAAACACATCAGGTTCTTTTTCTTGGTAGAGTTAATAACTACCGACATATTTCTTGTTATTGATGTCAATTTTAGAGTACTATACCTTTCTTAAAAGGAAAGTCGTCATTCATTTCATCTCTCTTTTGTTCTACTCTTGTCCACGCAAAAAGAACCGAGCTTTAATGCAAATCACATAGCAACGCAGTTTAAAACATTTGACTGTCGATTTAGCCTAGTGTACTCCCTTATTTCTCTTCTGCTTATAAGGAACTAAGCAATAAGACAATTTTGCAACTGTTTATCTTGACAAGTATAAAGTAGATAAAAAACAGAGTTTTGTAGAAAATAGTTTGTAACACAATGAATAAAGAAGTGTCAGTATAAAATTAGATTTTTCAATAAAGAGAGGTAATTGAAAGTAAATAAATTATATACACACATCATTTCCGTTTCGAAGATTAAACTTTGAGCCTTTAGCTATTAGAAACGACCACATCTATGACGTAACAAATGACGATTGTGTTTGTGCTGCAGGAAGAGTGACGTCAAAGCCTTTCCTGTTTCACATTAATCCACATCGACACTACCTCGTTATATTTTTCCTTTACCGTTATTAATTTCCCTCTCGTTTTATTCCTCTGTGTCTACTGATCTAGATGGAAACCTTTTGTTGTCTCCGGAAATTTCCGTTAGGAGGCAGCAGTGACGTTCTACCATTCTAATTCAATATCTTCTTCTTTTTTTTTTTTTTATTCTTCTCTTCCGTTGCTGCCGGCGTCTGCCGAGGTATGCAAATTTCCTACACAAAAGAAATGCTTACAAAAACGCGTATGTATCAATTTAATAGCAAGTTTGCCAACCTCATAAAGCTGACGTGAAGTTTGTCGGAGACGTGTAATGGAATACATCGCGAAACAGTAGTCTTTTGTTTTAAGGCAAGACAGCAGAATGAAGACGCTGCCTCGAATCTTGTCTCCTTCTGTATCACGTAAAATAGTAGGTAGAGGAGGTATTGCGTTCAAACCATTCCAGTTCGATACGGAAATTTCACTGGAAACACATGTTTTGAACTCCTTTGATTTAACACAATTTCCAGAACAAATTTGTTGTGTTCCATTCGCATAACATTCTCTAGCCGTTCCATAAACAAAAATTTCTTACAAAAGATTATTATCTGACATGCTAATCTAGGAAACCATTGACAGAAATGCTCTTATAACCTACTTCCTTGCAAGTAGAAGGGAGTACATTAGGATAAAGCGATGGTCAAATATTTTAAAAGCAGGTCGCTGTGTGAAACAATTGAGGTTCGGTTCACTTTGCATGGTCCCGTTTGTGAAAAGTTTTAATACGGAAACCAATAACAAAGAATTCTTTGAAAACGGTCAACTCTGCAAGAAAAATGTAATTACATAAATTATGTGTTTTAACGAAATATACCTTTTTTGTGTAGTAAGGTTTTATGCATCTATTACAGTTTAAACGATGCAACATTATGAAACATTCGGCTGGAACAAACACCTCTTCAGAGATTAGTCTCAGAAAATTCAAAATATAAATTTTATTTTTGATGTAAATGTGTTTATTATACGGTATTTTAATCAAAATTATTAGAGCCATTTTCTAGAAAATAACAATTTTTGAAAAATATTCCATGTAAAGTGTATTGGGAATGGGGGAATTTTCTTAAAAATCTTCGTGTGGTATCCTTGGAAGATAGTCAACTTAATTACCAAGTTTGCTATTTAGCGACTTTTCGTTTTTGAGCTATGATGTTCAAACAAACACACATACATACGGACATTTTTCTAAAAATGTTTTTTTAGATTTAGGGGGTCGCAAAACATGTATTTCTGGTGAAATCTCGGTATGGATTTTTGGGTGCAATACAATACCTTCTGTATACACTATGTATATAGTAAAACTAGTTATTTCTGATGTAAGAGCGTAAAGTTATGGTTTTTGATTCGAGCGGGAATATTGTGAAACGAAAATCAAAAAGAAACTTTACGCTCGCGTATCATTCATGTTTTTTCTAAGAGAATTTTCTGATATTAAAGGAAAAGCAACGAAAGATGAAATAAATTTGAGGTTAAGTTTGAGCCATTCACCAAGGGTTATAGTTGGTTATTTATTTCGCATTGCTGGTACGGTTATAGCAGGCCGTGGTTATTGTTGTTCTGTGTTGAGAATTATGATATCCTTAGAGCTGCTGCTGCTGCGAAAGAATATTTGTCACTTATTGAACATAACATTATATCATCGTGTTGATGTGTACACACTAATATCGTAAAGTTGCATTTTACGCTTGCTGCTGCACTTCTTTGCGCGTGGATTCCGTAAAAATCAAGTTTGCGATCTGAAACGAACTCGTAAACTACCCAATTACGCTCCGTCGTGGAAAAAAGGTGTGTGTACCTGTGAAAAAAAAAGCATAATTGAAAGCCGCACTGTCGATTAAAATCAAACTTAATTACTAAATTAAGCTCCTTCCGAGAATGGGCGACAAAGCTTTCAAGAAAATAACCCATTGTTTAACTGATTGTAAAGAAGATAGGTATTTGAGGAAATAAAGTTTGGAACACGAATGGGATAGTATACTAGGAGAGATGGAAATGTATATTTTCAAGATAAAGAGAGCAACTAAAGAAATAGGACATTTGGGAAAGATAAAAGAAAAGCGGAGAGGAAAAATCTGAAATGTTCCATTCACATGACTTTCTCTATATCTCTGCAACGAAATATTGTTTAAAAGCTTATGCTTCTATTTACTTCATGTTAACTAAAATAAAAATTAGCAGAAATAGTCTTATTTCTTGCTTCCTTGTAAGTAGAAGGGAAATAAGGGAGTAGCATAGGTTAAAGTGATGGTCAAAAGCTGGTTGCTATGTGACTGAAGTTCCTTTATTTGTATGGACAGGAGGTGACAAATTCCTGTATGAGAAAAGCATAAGTTTTTTAAATCTGAAAACAATAACAAGGAATAGCACAAAAACGATCAACTCCACGAAAAAAATATATATGAAATAAATTGTGTGTTTTAACATGATCTACATTTTTTGTGTGGTACGTTTTTGTCTATCTCTTACGGTTTATCAGTTATGCAAACTTCAATAAAAATCATCAAGAATAAAGAGACCTTTAGAGGCGATTCGCAGAAAATCCAAGATTTACATTTTATTTGACATGTAATATCTTAAATATTAGAGATTTCAATCAAAATCGTTAGAGATATTTTTGAGAAAATCAAACTGTAAAGGGTGGCTTGCTATGCGGGATTTTCTTGAAAATTTTTGTGTCGCATCTTAAGAAAATACCACACTTAAATACTAAGTTTGGTACTTAACGGTATTTTCGTTTTTGAGCTATTCTGTCCAAAGGCACTCACACACAGACACACACATATGGACCCTTTTCCAAAAATGCTTTTTTTTTTTGATTCAGGGAGATCAAAAAGTGATTTTCTGGTGAAATCTCGGTATCGAAATTTTGGGTGCATTAAAATATCTTCTCAATATACTATGTAAACAGTATATGTAGAAAGTAAAAATCGTATATGCTTTAACGTTGTCTACATTTTCTGTGTAGTACATTTATGTTTATCTTTGCAATTTATTGTTATGCAACAAAGAAAAATTCAACCAAAATAAGCCCATTCCCAGAAAATTGAAAAAAATATATTTTATTTGTCATTTAAATATCTTTAGTATACAGTATTTAAGCCATTTTGTGAACATCTATGTTTCAAATGTTTTCTCTGTAAAGGGTAGTTTGGGGTTGGGGGATTTTGCTCAACATCTTCGTGTCCCACCCTTAGAAGATACTAAACTTATATACCGAGTTTGGCATTTTACCGAATTTTCGTTTTTGAGTCACTGTGTTCACGGACACACACCGGTCTTTTTCTAAAACCGCTTTTAGTTTCTCTGCACTTACTATGTACATAGTGTGTAGAGATGGTGTTACACTACACGCGAAAATTCGATATCGAGATTTCACCAGAAATATATGTTTCAGGGTCCCTGTATCCAAAATAAAGCATTTTCAGAAAAAGGTCCGAGTATGTGTGTGTGTCCGTATGCCTATGAACATAATAGCTCAAAAACGAAAAGTCGGTAAAATACCAAACTTGATATTTAAGTTTAGTATCTTCAGGGGATGCGTCACGAAGATTTTAAGAAAAATCCTCCCACCCCAAACTACCCTTTACATGGAACATTTTTCGAAAATTTAGATTTTCTCAAAAATGGCTCTAACGATTTTGCGTAAAGTCGCTTATATTCAAAATGTTTACATACCAAATAAAATGTATATCTTGAATTTTCTGGAAATAACCTCTGAAGACTGCTTTATTCTGGATGAATTTTACGGAATTTTGCAAAACTGTTAAACCGTAAGAGATGAACAAAAACTTAACACACAAAAATGTAGACCACGTTAAAACACACAATTTATATCATATGCATTTTTTTCTTGGGGTTGGTCGTTTTTTGGATATTCCTTGTTTTTGGCTTCAGCTTTAAAAAACTTACACTTTTCTGATACAGGAATTTGTCAACTCCTGTCCATACAAACAAAGGAACTTCAGTCGCATAGCAACCAGCTTTTGACTATCACTTTAACCTATGGTCCTCCCTTATTTCGCTTCAACTTGCAAGGAAGCGAGTAATAAGACTATTTCTGCTATTTTTTTCTCTATTAATACGAAGTAGAGAGAAGAATAAGATTTTTAACAATAATTTGTTAAGTGAATGGAAAACATCAGATTTTTTAATGCAGGGATCGTAAAACTTGTATTTCCGGTGAAATATGGGTATTGTACTTTGTAGTGGAAGCAAGAATGAATATAAAGGTACATTTAGTACAATAGTGTGTTGCTTGTCGAGATCGGCTTTTCCAGAATGTACTCTTCTAACTGCCAGGACTTTTTAACGGGGACCATAACGTTTCTTTTAAAAGCGATTACAGCTTCCTCTAGTGTCCATTTCCCTAAATTAAACCTTATCTCTCATTCCCCTCCCTTTTCTCGTTTCTGCTTGAAAAGAAGCACGGATGTGATGAAGGAAACCGTTCCCAAGTAAATATTTGCCTCTGTTGTCAAGCCAGAGCGATACAGACTCAATATAACATTTACATCTTTGCGTGCATTTGAAAAAAAAGCTGATGTGTTGCGTTCACATGACTTTCTCTGTCTCTGCAAACAGTATCATTAAAAAGCTTATACTTCTATTTACTTCATGCTAATCGAGAAAAAATTAGCAGAAATAGTCTTATTACTTGATTCCTTGTAAGTAGAAGGGAAATAAGGGAGTACCATAGGTTAAAAAGATAGTAAAAAAATGGTTGCTATGTGACTGAAGTTCCTTTGTTTGTACGGACAAGAGTTGACAAATTCCTGTATAAGAAAAGTATATATTTCAAAGCTGAAACCAAAAAAAGGAATATCTCAAAGGGGATCCACTTCACGAAAAAACATGTATATTACATAAACTGTATATTTGAACGAGCTCTACATTTTCTACTAGGTAAGTTTTTGTCCATCTCTTACAGTTCAGCAATTATACAAAATTCCGTAAAATTCATCCAGTATAAAGTAGTCTTCACAGGCTATTCCCAGAAAATTCAAGATATACATTAATATACGATATTTTAATCATGTTTTTGTCTAAATAACAACTTTACAAAGTTTTTCGATGTAAAGGGTAGTTCTGGAATGGGGGCATTTTCCTCAAATTCATTTATTCGTATACATGTAAGATATTAAAGTGATATTCCAAGTTTGGTATTTTATCAGCTTTTCGTTTTCGAGTTATCATGTTCACAAACACAGACGAACCTTTTTCCAAAAATGTTTTTTTTTTGTATTCAGGGGGACCCAAAACATGTATTTTCGGTTTAATCTCGATATCGAATTTTTGGGTGCATTGTAATACCTTCTCTATACACTGTGTACGAGGTACGTCCAGAAAGTAAGTTCCGTTTGGTAATAAAATTAAATTGTGTACAGATACAGAATAATTATTTATTGCACAAAATTCTACAACTCTTAAACTACTTTTCCACATAACTGCCGAAATTTTGCAGGCATTTGTCATAGCGTGGCACAAGTTTTTGTATACCTTCTTCATAGAAGTTTGCTGCCTGTGTCTTCAAGTTGGAAATATTTTCTTTCAGCTCTTCGTAATTGTTAAAGTGTTGACCGCCAAGGAAAGACTTGAGATGTAAGAACGGATGAAAATCGCTAGGAGCGAGGCCAGGGCTGTACGGAGGATGGTCAAACACGTCCCAGCCAAATCCCTGTAGGAGGTTTTTCGTCACATTTGCAGTGTGTGGTCGTGCGTTGTCGTGAAGAAAAACAACGCCTTTTGACAGCAATCATCGGCGCTTATTCTGTATTGCGCGGCGCAATTTCCTAAGTGTCTCGCAATAAACATCTGCTTTGATTGTTTGACCACGCGGTAAGAAATCAATTAGTAAGATGCCTTTCCAGTCCCAGAACACTGTGCACATCATTTTTCGAGGTGTCAAGATTTGTTTCGGCTTAACCTTTGCTGGGGATGAAGTGTGCCTCCATTCCATTGATTGCCGCATATTTTCAGGGGTGTCGTAAGAAACCCAAGTCGCATCTCCTGTGACTATCTGTGTCAAAAATTCTTCGCCGTCTTCATCATAACGGGTTAAAAACTGAAGTGCACTACCCATCCGTTTTGTTTTGTGTTGCTCAGTAAGAATCTTTGGTACCCAACGTGAGCAAAGTTTACGAAATTTCAGTTTTTCAGTAACAATTTCATGAATTAGTGATCGTGAGCTTTGGGGAAATTCCATAGCGAGAGCACTAATTGTAAACTTGCGGTTTTCCTGGATCTTGTCATCAATCGCGTGAACCAGTTCTTCTGTAACCAAAGATGGACGCCCACTTCGTTCTTCATCGTGCACTTCACTACGTCCTTCATTGAACTGTCGGACCCATCTCCTCACCATTGAATTACTCATCGCATTTTGTCCGTAAACTTCGCAAATTTGCCGATAAATTTCAATTGGTTTCACTTTCCTAGCATTCAGAAAACGAATCACAAATCTCATTTCACAAGCGTGAAAATCAACACCGACATGGTAAACAAGCACAACAAAGCATATGTGGCTGACAGCGATCTCAAAATGGCGCACGTTTCTTCTCCTTGATACAGAGCGTGTACCGCGCATGTGCGGAACTGCGATTGCAGCGCTGCAGCGGAGATAAATTGAAACGGAACTTACTTTCTGGACGTACCTCGTATATAGTAGGAGTGGAGAAAATAAAAACTCGATTGGCCGAATATTTTATGCATTCAAAAAAAGAAAAACAAAACAAATAAGTTCTTGGGCGGTAGAAAAGTATAAGATGTACATTGAAAAACTGGTACCACGTGGCAATAAATATCTTGATAACAATAAATGTAAATAAAGTTTTGTGTTGATATCTTTTGTTATTGTTTAGTTATGTGAAATCGTGTGTCACTTTCTGAATGACCCCGCAGGCTGTACGAACAAATGCCTGTGGTGTAATGCGATGTTCTTTTCCCCAAAGCAAGGCCTGATGGGAACAGTACTATGTGTCTGTCAGCCCCACAGGTGTTCTGTTACGGTTGTAACTCAGGTGTTACAATGTTCGCTTGACACCAAAAGGACATGGGTTTGATTTCGACCGTGTATTGCCTTGTAGTCATCTCCAACGTGAGTTAGAAACATCACTTCGACAGTGTTTCGCTGCGTGTTAACATCGCAAAATAAACATACTTCACTGCACTGCCAACCTTCCTCAATATACTCTCTATTTCTCTACACGTAATATGTGCATAGTGTAAAGAGAAAGTATTGTATTCTACCAAAAAATTCGATACGAGATTACACCGCAAATACACGTTTTACGGCCTCCTGTATAAAAAAAAAACCTAATGTGTTGCATTCATATGACTTTCTCTACATATCCGCAACAAATTATTGTTAAAAAACTTATTCTTCAATTTACTTAATCCTAATCGGGGAAAAATTAGCAGAAATAGTCTTATTACTTGCTTCCTTGTAAGTAGAAGTGAAACAAGGAGTACCATAGGTTAAAGTGATAGTCAAAAGCTGGTTGCTATGTGACTTAACTCCCTTTGTTTGTATGGACAAGAGTTGACAAATTCCTGTATGAGAAAAGTGTAAGTTTTTAAAGCTGAAAATAATAACAAGGAATATCTCAAAAACGAGTAACTCCACGAAAAAAACGTATATGACATGAGCTGTGATCTATGTTTTTTGAGTAGTAAGATTTTGTTTATCTCTTAGGGCTTACCCGTTTGCAAAACTCAAATCAAATTCAGCCAGAATAAAGTTGTTTTCACAGGCTATTCCCAGAAAGTTCAAGATATACATTTTATTTGTCAGGTAAATATCCTTAATATACGATATTTTAATCAAAATCATTAGAGCCATTATTGAGAAAATCAAAATTTTCGAAAAAAGTTGCATGCAAAGGGTAGTTGGGGGTGAAGGGCTTTTCTTGAAAATCTTCATGTCGCATCCTGGGAAGATGCGAAACTTAAACACCAAGTTTGGTATTTAACGGTCTTTTTGCTTTTGAGATATCTCACACACACATGAATACACACAGACACACACGGACATTTCTCTAAAATACAGTTTTTGGATTCAGGGGATCCTAAAATATGTATTCCGGTAGAATCTCGGAATGGAATTTTGGGTGCAATGCAATACTTTCTCTAAACACTATGTACATAGTACGTGTAGAGAAAGTAAAAAACACTTTTAGAAAAAAAAGGTCTGTGTGTCTGTGAACACGATAATCCAAAAACGAAAAGTTGGTAAAATAAAAAACTTGGTATTTAAGTTTAATATCTTCCTGGGATGCGACCCGAGGATTCTGAGAAATACTCCTGTGCCCCAAACTAGTCTTTACATGGAAATTTTTGGTAAATGGCTACAACGATTAAATACTGTATATTAAATATATTTATATGACAAATAAAATGTATATCTTGAATTTTCTAAAGACCTCTATATACTAGAAGAATTTTGCCGAATTTTGCATAAGTAGTAAACCGTAAGAGATAGACAAAAACTTACTAAACAAAATAAAACACACAATTTATGTCATATACATTTTCTCGTGGTGTTGACCATTTTTAAGATATTCCTTGTTATTTGTTTCAGTTTTGAAATACTTAAAACTTTTCACTTACGGGAATTTGTCATTTGCTGGCAAAGCAAGAAACGGATTTCAAGCACATGGCAACCAGCCTTTAAAGTATGTGACCATCACTTTGGCCCTTCTACTTACAAGGAACCAAGAAATAGGGCGATTTCTGTTAATGTTTCTTTCGAATAATGTGAAGCAGATGGAAGAATAATCTTTTTAGCAATAATTTGTTACAGAGATTATAGAAGGTCATGCAAATGGAATACATCGGAGTTTTAGAAAAATGTCCGTGAACAGGATAACTCAAAAACAAAATGTCGGTAAAACATCAAACTTGGTATTTAAGTTTCGTAACTTCCAGGGATGCGACACGGAGATATTTTAGGAAACTCCCTCCACCCCAAACTATCCTACACATGCAAAACTTTTCTAAAATTTTGATTTTCTCAAAAATGACTAACGATTTTGGTTAAAATACCGCATATTAAGGATATTTACACGGCAAATAAAATGTATATCTTGAAATTTTTGGGAATAGCCTCTGAAGATCTCTTTATTCTGGATGAATTTTACTGGATTTTGTATAACTGGTAAACGTTAAGAGATATACAAAAACTTGAATTACAAAATGTACATTTCGTTAACATACATACATTTACGTCTAATACGTTTTTTTCCTGAACATGTCTGAGATGTTTATTGTTTTAGCTTTAAAATACTTAAGTATACTTTTTACGTTCCCTATAGGTACTATGTACATAGTGCATGGAGAAGGTATTGTATTGCACCCAAAAATTCGATAACAAGATTTCACCGGAAATTTATGAAGCATGTTTAGAAAAAAATCTGTGTGCGTCTGTCTGTCTGTCTCTCTATGTGTATGTATATCTGTCTGTCTTTCTGTGTGTCTATCTGTCTGTCTCTCTGTGTGTCTATCTGTCTGTCTCTCTGTGTGTCTATCTGTCTGTCTCTCTGTGTGTCTATCTGTCTGTCTCTCTGTGTGTCTATCTGTCTGTCTCTCTGTGTGTCTATCTGTCTGTCTCTCTGTGTGTGTATATATCTGTCTGTCTCTCTGTGTGTCTATCTGTCTGTCTCTCTGTGTGTCTATCTGTCTGTCTCTCTGTGTATGTATATCTGTCTGTCTCTCTGTGTGTATGTATATCTGTCTGTCTCTCTGTGTATGTATATCTGTCTGTCTCTCTGTGTGTATGTATATCTGTTTGTCTCTCTGTGTGTATGTATATCTGTCTGTCTCTCTGTGTGTCTATCTGTGTGTATATCTGTGTGTCTCTCTGTGTGTCTATCTGTCTGTCTCTCTGTGTATGTATATCTGTCTGTCTCTCTGTGTGTATGTATATCTGTCTGTCTCTCTGTGTATGTCTATCTGTCTGTCTCTCTGTGTGTCTATCTGTCTGTCTCTCTGTGTGTATGTATATCTGTCTGTCTCTCTGTGTGTATGTATATCTGTCTGTCTCTCTGTGTATGTCTATCTGTCTGTCTCTCTGTGTGTATGTATATCTGTCTGTCTCTCTGTGTGTATGTATATCTGTCTGTCTCTCTGTGTGTGTATGTATATCTGTCTGTCTCTCTGTGTGTATGTATATCTGTTTGTCTCTCTGTGTGTATGTATATCTGTCTGTCTCTCTGTGTGTATGTATATCTGTCTGTCTCTCTGTGTGTATGTATTTCTGTTTGTCTCTCTGTGTGTATGTATATCTGTCTGTCTCTCTGTCTGTCTCTCTGTCTGTCTCTCTGTGTGTATGTATATCTGTCTGTCTCTCTCTGTGTATGTATATCTGTCTGTCTCTCTGTGTGTATGTATATCTGTTTGTCTCTCTGTGTCTGTCTGTGTGTATGTATATCTGTTTGTCTCTCTCTGTGTATGTATATCTGTCTGTCTCTCTGTGTCTGTCTGTGTGTATGTATATCTGTTTGTCTCTCTGTGTCTGTCTGTGTGTATGTATATCTGTTTGTCTCTCTCTGTGTATGTATATCTGTCTGTCTCTCTGTGTCTGTCTGTGTGTATGTATATCTGTTTGTCTCTCTGTGTCTGTCTGTGTGTATGTATATCTGTCTGTCTCTCTGTGTCTGTCTGTGTGTATGTATATCTGTTTGTCTCTCTGTGTGTATGTATATCTGTCTGTCTCTCTGTGTCTGTCTGTGTGTATGTATATCTGTCTGTCTCTCTGTGTGTATGTATATCTGTCTGTCTCTCTGTGTGTATGTATATCTGTCTGTCTCTCTGTGTCTGTCTGTGTGTATGTATATCTGTCTGTCTCTCTGTGTGTATGTATATCTGTCTGTCTCTCTGTGTCTGTCTGTGTGTATGTATATCTGTCTGTCTCTCTGTGTGTATGTATATCTGTCTGTCTCTCTGTGTCTGTCTGTGTGTATGTATATCTGTCTGTCTCTCTGTGTGTATGTATATCTGTCTGTCTCTCTGTGTGTATGTATATCTGTCTGTCTCTCTGTGTCTGTCTGTGTGTATGTATATCTGTCTGTCTCTCTGTGTGTATGTATATCTGTCTGTCTCTCTGTGTGTATGTATATCTGTCTGTCTCTCTGTGTGTATGTATATCTGTCTGTCTCTCTGTGTCTGTCTGTGTGTATGTATATCTGTCTGTCTCTCTGTGTGTATGTATATCTGTCTGTCTCTCTGTGTGTATGTATATCTGTCTGTCTCTCTGTGTGTATGTATATCTGTCTGTCTCTCTGTGTCTGTCTGTGTGTATGTATATCTGTCTGTCTCTCTGTGTGTATGTATATCTGTCTGTCTCTCTGTGTGTATGTATATCTGTCTGTCTCTCTGTGTGTATGTATATCTGTCTGTCTCTCTGTGTCTGTCTGTGTGTATGTATATCTGTCTGTCTCTCTGTGTCTGTCTGTGTGTATGTATATCTGTCTGTCTCTCTGTGTCTGTCTGTGTGTATGTATATCTGTCTGTCTCTCTGTGTCTGTCTGTGTGTATGTATATCTGTCTGTCTCTCTGTGTCTGTCTGTGTGTATGTATATCTGTCTGTCTCTCTGTGTCTGTCTGTGTGTATGTATATCTGTCTGTCTCTCTGTGTCTGTCTGTGTGTATGTATATCTGTCTGTCTCTCTGTGTCTCTCTGTGTGTATGTATATCTGTCTGTCTCTCTGTGTCTGTCTGTGTGTATGTATATCTGTCTGTCTCTCTGTGTCTGTCTGTGTGTATGTATATCTGTCTGTCTCTCTGTGTGTATGTATATCTGTCTGTCTCTCTGTGTCTGTCTGTGTGTATGTATATCTGTCTGTCTCTCTGTGTGTATGTATATCTGTCTGTCTCTCTGTGTCTGTCTGTGTGTATGTATATCTGTCTGTCTCTCTGTGTCTGTCTGTGTGTATGTATATCTGTCTGTCTCTCTGTGTCTGTCTGTGTGTATGTATATCTGTCTGTCTCTCTGTGTCTGTCTGTGTGTATGTATATCTGTCTGTCTCTCTGTGTCTCTCTGTGTGTATGTATATCTGTCTGTCTCTCTGTGTCTGTCTGTGTGTATGTATATCTGTCTGTCTCTCTGTGTGTATGTATATCTGTCTGTCTCTCTGTGTGTATGTATATCTGTCTGTCTCTCTGTGTGTATGTATATCTGTCTGTCTCTCTGTGTCTGTCTGTGTGTATGTATATCTGTCTGTCTCTCTGTGTGTATGTATATCTGTCTGTCTCTCTGTGTCTGTCTGTGTGTATGTATATCTGTCTGTCTCTCTGTGTGTATGTATATCTGTCTGTCTCTCTGTATCTGTCTGTGTGTATGTATATCTGTCTGTCTCTCTGTGTGTATGTATATCAATCTGTCTCTCTGTGTGTATGTATATCTGTCTGTCTCTCTGTGTGTATGTATATCTGTCTGTCTCTCTGTGTGTGTCTGTGTGTATGTATATCTGTCTGTCTCTCTGTGTGTATGTATATCTGTCTGTCTCTCTGTGTGTGTCTGTGTGTATGTATATCTGTCTGTCTCTCTGTGTGTATGTATATCTGTCTGTCTCTCTGTGTGTATGTATATCTGTCTGTCTCTCTGTGTCTGTCTGTGTGTATGTATATCTGTCTGTCTCTCTGTGTGTATGTATATCTGTCTGTCTCTCTGTGTGTATGTATATCTGTCTGTCTCTCTGTGTGTATGTATATCTGTCTGTCTCTCTGTGTGTATGTATATCTGTCTGTCTCTCTGTGTGTATGTATATCTGTCTGTCTCTCTGTGTGTATGTATATCTGTCTGTCTCTCTGTGTGTATGTATATCTGTCTGTCTCTCTGTGTGTGTCTGTGTGTATGTATATCTGTCTGTCTCTCTGTGTGTATGTATATCTGTCTGTCTCTCTGTGTGTGTCTGTGTGTATGTATATCTGTCTGTCTCTCTGTGTGTATGTATATCTGTCTGTCTCTCTGTGTGTATGTATATCTGTCTGTCTCTCTGTGTCTGTCTGTGTGTATGTATATCTGTCTGTCTCTCTGTGTGTATGTATATCTGTCTGTCTCTCTGTGTCTCTCTGTGTGTATGTATATCTGTCTGTCTCTCTGTGTGTGTCTGTGTGTATATATATCTGTCTGTCTCTCTGTGTGTATGTATATCTGTCTGTCTCTCTGTGTCTCTCTGTGTGTATGTATATCTGTCTGTCTCTCTGTGTCTGTCTGTGTGTATGTATATCTGTCTGTCTCTCTGTGTGTATGTATATCTGTCTGTCTCTCTGTGTCTCTCTGTGTGTATGTATATCTGTCTGTCTCTCTGTGTCTGTCTGTGTGTATGTATATCTGTCTGTCTCTCTGTGTGTATGTATATCTGTCTGTCTCTCTGTGTCTCTCTGTGTGTATGTATATCTGTCTGTCTCTCTGTGTCTGTCTGTGTGTATATATATCTGTCTGTCTCTCTGTGTGTATGTATATCTGTCTGTCTCTCTGTGTGTATGTATATCTGTCTGTCTCTCTGTGTCTGTCTGTGTGTATATATATCTGTCTGTCTCTCTGTGTGTATGTATATCTGTCTGTCTCTCTGTGTGTATATATATCTGTCTGTCTCTCTGTGTGTATATATATCTGTCTGTCTCTCTGTGTGTATATATATCTGTCTGTCTCTCTGTGTGTATGTATATCTGTCTGTCTCTCTGTGTGTATGTATATCTGTCTGTCTCTCTGTGTGTATATATATCTGTCTGTCTCTCTGTGTGTATGTATATCTGTCTGTCTCTCTGTGTGTATATATATCTGTCTGTCTCTCTGTGTGTATATATATCTGTCTGTCTCTCTGTGTGTATGTATATCTGTCTGTCTCTCTGTGTGTATGTATATCTGTCTGACTCTCTGTGTGTATGTATATCTGTCTGTCTCTCTGTGTGTATGTATATCTGTCTGTCTCTCTGTGTCTGTCTGTGTGTATGTATATCTGTCTGTCTCTCTGTGTCTGTCTCTCTGTGTGTATGTATATCTGTCTGTCTCTCTGTGTCTGTCTCTCTGTGTGTATGTATATCTGTCTGTCTCTCTGTGTCTGTCTGTGTGTATGTATATCTGTCTGTCTCTCTGTGTCTGTCTGTGTGTATGTATATCTGTCTGTCTCTCTGTGTCTGTCTCTCTGTGTGTATGTATATCTGTCTGTCTCTCTGTGTGTATGTATATCTGTCTGTCTCTCTGTGTGTATGTATATCTGTCTGTCTCTCTGTGTCTGTCTGTGTGTATGTATATCTGTCTGTCTCTCTGTGTGTTTATATCTGTCTGTCTCTCTGTGTGTATGTATATCTGTCTGTCTCTCTGTGTCTGTCTGTGTGTATGTATATCTGTCTGTCCCTCTGTGTGTTTATATCTGTCTGTCTCTCTGTGTGTATGTATATCTGTCTGTCTCTCTGTGTGTATGTATATCTGTCTGTCTCTCTGTGTGTATGTATATCTGTCTGTCTCTCTGTGTGTATGTATATCTGTCTGTCTCTCTGTGTCTGTCTGTGTGTATGTATATCTGTCTGTCTCTCTGTGTCTGTCTGTGTGTATGTATATCTGTCTGTCTCTCTGTGTGTATGAATATCTGTCTGTCTCTCTGTGTGTATGTATATCTGTCTGTCTCTCTGTGTGTATGTATATCTGTCTGTCTCTCTGTGTGTATGTATATCTGTCTGTCTCTCTGTGTGTATGTATATCTGTCTGTCTCTCTCTGTGTATGTATATCTGTCTGTCTCTCTGTGTGTATGTATATCTGTCTGTCTCTCTCTGTGTGTATGTATATCTGTCTGTCTCTCTGTGTGTATGTATATCTGTCTGTCTCTCTGTCTGTCTCTCTGTGTGTATGTATATCTGTCTGTCTCTCTGTGTGTATGTATATCTGTCTGTCTCTCTGTCTGTCTCTCTCTGTGTATGTATATCTGTCTGTCTCTCTGTGTGTATGTATATCTGTCTGTCTCTCTCTGTGTGTATGTATATCTGTCTGTCTCTCTGTGTGTATGTATATCTGTCTGTCTCTCTGTCTGTCTCTCTGTGTGTATGTATATCTGTCTGTCTCTCTCTGTGTATGTATATCTGTCTGTCTCTCTCTGTCTATCTGTCTGTCTCTCTGTGTATGTATATCTGTCTGTCTCTCTGTGTGTATGTATATCTGTCTGTCTCTCTGTGTGTATGTATATCTGTCTGTCTCTCTGTGTGTATGTATATCTGTCTGTCTCTCTGTGTGTATGTATATCTGTCTGTCTCTCTGTCT
Organism: Hymenopus coronatus; assembly: GCA_030762935.1. Classification (NCBI taxonomy): domain Eukaryota; kingdom Metazoa; phylum Arthropoda; class Insecta; order Mantodea; family Hymenopodidae; genus Hymenopus; species Hymenopus coronatus. The sequence goes on from CM060883.1 coordinate 4,278,213, forward strand.
GTCTCTCTGTGTGCATGTATATCTGTCTGTCTCTCTGTGTGTATGTATATCTGTCTGTCTCTCTGTGTGTATGTATATCTGTCTGTCTCTCTGTCTGTCTCTCTGTGTGTATGTATATCTGTCTGTCTCTCTGTGTGTCTATCTGTCTGTCTCTCTGTGTGTATGTATATCTGTCTGTCTCTCTGTGTGTGTGTATATCTGTCTGTCTCTCTGTCTGTCTCTCTGTGTGTATGTATATCTGTCTGTCTCTCTGTGTGTATGTATATCTGTCTGTCTCTCTGTGTGTATGTATATCTGTCTGTCTCTCTGTGTGTATGTATATCTGTCTGTCTCTCTGTGTGTCTATCTGTCTGTCTCTCTGTGTGTATGTATATCTGTCTGTCTCTCTGTCTGTCTCTCTGTGTGTATGTATATCTGTCTGTCTCTCTGTGTGTATGTATATCTGTCTGTCTCTCTGTCTGTCTCTCTGTGTGTATGTATATCTGTCTGTCTCTCTGTGTGTATGTATATCTGTCTGTCTCTCTGTGTGTATGTATATCTGTCTGTCTCTCTGTCTGTCTCTCTGTGTGTATGTATATCTGTCTGTCTCTCTGTGTGTCTATCTGTCTGTCTCTCTGTGTGTATGTATATCTGTCTGTCTCTCTGTGTGTCTATCTGTCTGTCTCTCTGTGTGTGTGTATATCTGTCTGTCTCTCTGTGTGTCTATCTGTCTGTCTCTCTGTGTGTCTATCTGTCTGTCTCTCTGTGTGTCTATCTGTCTGTCTCTCTGTGTGTCTATCTGTCTGTCTCTCTGTGTGTATGTATATCTGTCTGTCTCTCTGTGTGTGTGTATATCTGTCTGTCTCTCTGTGTGTCTATCTGTCTGTCTCTCTGTGTGTCTATCTGTCTGTCTCTCTGTGTGTCTATCTGTCTGTCTCTCTGTGTGTATGTATATCTGTCTGTCTCTCTGTGTGTGTGTCTATCTGTCTGTCTCTCTGTGTGTGTGTATATCTGTCTGTCTCTCTGTGTGTATGTATATCTGTCTGTCTCTCTGTGTGTCTATCTGTCTGTCTCTCTGTGTGTGTGTATATCTGTCTGTCTCTCTGTGTGTCTATCTGTCTGTCTCTCTGTGTGTATGTATATTTGTCTGTCTCTCTGTGTGTATGTATATCTGTCTGTCTCTCTGTGTGTATGTATATCTGTCTGTCTCTCTGTGTGTCTATCTGTCTGTCTCTCTGTGTGTATGTATATCTGTCTGTCTCTCTGTGTGTATGTATATCTGTCTGTCTCTCTGTGTGTATGTATATCTGTCTGTCTCTCTGTGTGTATGTATATCTGTCTGTCTCTCTGTGTGTATGTATATCTGTCTGTCTCTCTGTGTCTGTCTGTGTGTATGTATATCTGTCTGTCTCTCTGTGTCTGTCTCTCTGTGTCTGTCTCTCTGTGTGTATGTATATCTGTCTGTCTCTCTGTGTCTGTCTCTCTGTGTCTGTCTCTCTGTGTGTATGTATATCTGTCTGTCTCTCTGTGTGTATGTATATCTGTCTGTCTCTCTGTGTCTGTCTCTCTGTGTGTATGTATATCTGTCTGTCTCTCTGTGTGTATATATATCTGTCTGTCTCTCTGTGTGTATATATATCTGTTTGTCCTTCTGTGTGTATGTATATCTGTCTGTCTCTCTGTGTGTATGTATATCTGTTTGTCCCTCTGTGTGTATGTATATCTGTCTGTCTCTCTGTGTGTATGTATATCTGTCTGTCTCTCTGTGTGTATGTATATCTGTCTGTCTCTCTGTGTGTATATATATCTGTTTGTCTCTCTGTGTGTATATATATCTGTCTGTCTCTCTGTGTCTGTCTCTCTGTGTCTGTCTCTCTGTGTGTATGTATATCTGTCTGTCTCTCTGTGTGTATGTATATCTGTCTGTCTCTCTGTGTGTATATATATCTGTTTGTCTCTCTGTGTGTATATATATCTGTCTGTCTCTCTGTGTGTATGTATATCTGTCTGTCTCTCTGTGTGTATGTATATCTGTTTGTCCCTCTGTGTGTATATATATCTGTTTGTCTCTCTGTGTGTATATATATCTGTCTGTCTCTCTGTGTGTATATATATCTGTCTGTCTCTCTGTGTGTATATATATCTGTCTGTCTCTCTGTGTGTATATATATCTGTCTGTCTCTCTGTGTGTATATATATCTGTCTGTCTCTCTGTGTGTATATATATCTGTCTGTCTCTCTGTGTGTATGTATATCTGTCTGTCTCTCTGTGTGTATATATATCTGTTTGTCCCTCTGTGTGTATGTATATCTGTCTGTCTCTCTGTGTGTATGTATATCTGTCTGTCTCTCTGTGTGTATGTATATCTGTCTGTCTCTCTGTGTGTATATATATCTGTTTGTCTCTCTGTGTGTATATATATCTGTCTGTCTCTCTGTGTCTGTCTCTCTGTGTCTGTCTCTCTGTGTGTATGTATATCTGTCTGTCTCTCTGTGTGTATGTATATCTGTCTGTCTCTCTGTGTGTATATATATCTGTTTGTCATACTGTGTGTATGTATATCTGTCTGTCTCTCTGTGTGTATGTATATCTGTCTGTCTCTCTGTGTGATTGTATATCTGTCTGTCTATCTGTGTGTATGTATATCTGTCTGTCTATCTGTGTGTATGTATATCTGTCTGTCTCTCTGTGTGTCTATCTGTCTGTCTCTCTGTGTGTCTATCTGTCTGTCTCTCTGTGTGTCTATCTGTCTGTCTCTCTGTGTGTCTATCTGTCTGTCTCTCTGTGTGTCTATCTGTCTGTCTCTCTGTGTGTCTATCTGTCTGTCTCTCTGTGTGTATGTATATCTGTCTGTCTCTCTGTGTGTATGTATATCTGTCTGTCTCTCTGTGTGTATGTATATCTGTCTGTCTCTCTGTGTGTATGTATATCTGTCTGTCTCTCTGTGTGTATGTATATCTGTTTGTCTCTCTGTGTGTCTATCTGTCTGTCTCTCTGTGTGTATGTATATCTGTCTGTCTCTCTCTGTGTCTATCTGTCTGTCTTTCTGTGTGTCTATCTGTCTGTCTCTCTGTGTGTATGTATATCTGTCTGTCTCTCTGTGTATATGTATAGCTGTCTGTAGCTCTGTGTGTATGTATATCTGTCTGTCTCTCTGTGTGTGTCTATCTGTCTGTCTCTCTGTGTGTGTCTATCTGTCTGTCTCTCTGTGTGCGTCTATCTGTCTGTCTCTCTGTGTGTGTATATCTGTCTGTCTCTCTGTGTGTGTTTATCTGTCTGTCTCTCTGTGTGCGTCTATCTGTCTGTCTCTCTGTGTGTGTTTATCTGTCTGTCTCTCTGTGTGTGTCTATCTGTCTGTCTCTCTGGGTGCGTCTATCTGTCTCTCTCTCTGTCTATCTGTCTGTTTCTCTGTGTGTGTCTATCTGTCTGTCTCTCTGTGTGTCTATCTGTCTGTCTCTCTGTGTGTGTATATCTGTCTGTCTCTCTGTGTGTGTCTGTCTGTCTCTCTGTGTGTGTCTATCTGTCTGTCTCTCTGTGTGTCTATCTGTCTGTCTCTCTGTGTGTATCTATCTGTCTGTCTCTCTGTGTGTCTATCTGTCTGTCTCTCTGTGTGTCTATCTGTCTGTCTGTCTGTGTGTGTCTATCTGTCTGTCTCTCTGTGTGTCTATCTGTCTGTCTCTCTGTGTGTCTATCTGTCTGTCTCTCTGTGTGTGTCTATCTGTCTGTCTCTCTGTGTGTGTATATCTGTCTGTCTCTCCGTGTGTGTCTATCTGTCTGTCTCTCTGTGTGTCTATCTGTCTGTCTCTCTGTGTGTGTCTATCTGTCTGTCTCTCTGTGTGTGTATTACTGTCTGTCTCTCTGTGTGTCTATCTGTCTGTCTCTCTGTGTGTCTATCTGTCTGTCTCTCTGTGTGTGTCTATCTGTCTGTCTCTCTGTGTGTATGTATATCTGTCTGTCTCTCTGTGTGTGTCTATCTGTCTGTCTCTCTGTGTGTCTATCTGTCTGTCTCTCTGTGTGTGTCTATCTGTCTGTCTCTCTGTGTGTGTCTATCTGTCTGTCTCTCTGTGTGTGTATATCTGTCTGTCTCTCTGTGTGTGTCTATCTGTCTGTCTCTCTGTGTGTGTCTATCTGTCTGTCTCTCTGTGTGTGTCTATCTGTCTGTCTCTCTGTGTGTGTGTATATCTGTCTGTCTCTCTGTGTGTGTCTATCTGTCTGTCTCTCTGTGTGTGTCTATCTGTCTGTCTCTTTGTGTGTGTGTATATCTGTCTGTCTCTCTGTGTGTGTCTATCTGTCTGTCTCTCTGTGTGTGTCTATCTGTCTGTCTCTCTGTGTGTGTCTATCTGTCTGTCTCTCTGTGTGTGTCTATCTGTCTGTCTCTCTGTGTGTGTCTATCTGTCTGTCTCTCTGTGTGTGTATATCTGTCTGTCTCTCTGTGTGTGTCTATCTGTCTGTCTCCCTGTGTGTCTATCTGTCTATCTCTCTGTGTGTATCTATCTGTCTGTCTCTCTGTGTGTGTCTATCTGTCTGTCTCTCTGTGTGTGTCTATCTGTCTGTCTCTCTGTGTGTGTCTATCTGTCTGTCTCTCTGTGTGTGTCTATCTGTCTGTCTCTCTGTGTGTGTCTATCTGTCTGTCTCTCTGTGTGTCTATCTGTCTGTCTCTCTGTGTGTGTCTATCTGTCTGTCTCTCTGTGTGAGTCTAACTGTCTGTCTCTCTGTGTGTCTATCTGTCTGTCTCTCTGTGTGTGTATATCTGTCTGTCTCTCTGTGTGTCTATCTGTCTGTCTCTCTGTGTGTGTGTCTATCTGTCTGTCTCTCTGTGTGTCTATCTGTCTGTCTCTCTGTGTGTCTATCTGTGTGTCTCTGTGTGTGTATATCTGTCTGTCTCTCTGTGTGTCTATCTGTCTGTCTCTGTGTGTGTGTATATCTGTCTGTCTCTCTGTGTGTGTCTGTCTGTCTGTCTCTCTGTGTGTGTCTGTCTGTCTGTCTCTCTGTGTGTGTCTATCTGTCTGTCTCTCTGTGTGTGTCTATCTGTCTGTCTCTCCGTGTGTATCTATCTGTCTGTCTCTCTGTGTGTATGTATATTTGTCTGTCTCTCTGTGTGTCTATCTGTCTGTCTCTCTGTGTGTGTCTATCTGTCTGTCTCTCTGTGTGTGTCAATCTGTCTGTCTCTCCGTGTGTGTCTATCTGTCTGTCTCTCTGTGTGTATGTATATCTGTCTGTCTCTCTGTGTGTCTATCTGTCTGTCTCTCTGTGTGTGTCTATTTGTCTGTCTCTCTGTGTGTATGTATATCTGTCTGTCTCTCTGTGTGTCTATCTGTCTGTCTCTCCGTGTGTGTCTATTTGTCTGTCTCTCTGTGTGTATGTATATTTGTCTGTCTCTCTGTGTGTGTCTATTTGTCTGTCTCTCTGTGTGTATGTATATCTGTCTGTCTCTCTGTGTGTCTATCTGTCTGTCTCTCCGTGTGTGTCTATTTGTCTGTCTCTCTGTGTGTATGTATATCTGTCTGTCTCTCTGTGTGTATATATATCTGTTTGTCTCTCTGTGTGTCTATCTGTCTGTCTCTCCGTGTGTGTCTATCTGTCTGTCTCTCTGTGTGTGTCTATCTGTCTGTCTCTCCGTGTGTGTCTATCTGTCTGTCTCTCTGTGTGTATGTATATCTGTCTGTCTCTCTGTGTGTATGTATATCTGTCTGTCTCTCTGTGTGTATGTATATCTGTCTGTCTCTCTGTGTGTATATATATTTGTCTGTATCTCTGTGTATGTATATCTGTCTGTCTCTCCGTGTGTGTCTGTCTGTCTCTCTGTGTGTGTCTATCTGTCTGTCTCTCTGTGTGTCTATCTGTCTGTCTCTCTGTGTGTATCTATCTGTCTGTCTCTCTGTGTGTCTATCTGTCTGTCTCTCTGTGTGTCTATCTGTCTGTCTGTCTGTGTGTGTCTATCTGTCTGTCTCTCTGTGTGTCTATCTGTCTGTCTCTCTGTGTGTCTATCTGTCTGTCTCTCTGTGTGTGTCTATCTGTCTGTCTCTCTGTGTGTGTATATCTGTCTGTCTCTCCGTGTGTGTCTATCTGTCTGTCTCTCTGTGTGTCTATCTGTCTGTCTCTCTGTGTGTGTCTATCTGTCTGTCTCTCTGTGTGTGTATATCTGTCTGTCTCTCTGTGTGTCTATCTGTCTGTCTCTCTGTGTGTCTATCTGTCTGTCTCTCTGTGTGTGTCTATCTGTCTGTCTCTCTGTGTGTATGTATATCTGTCTGTCTCTCTGTGTGTGTCTATCTGTCTGTCTCTCTGTGTGTCTATCTGTCTGTCTCTCTGTGTGTGTCTATCTGTCTGTCTCTCTGTGTGTGTCTATCTGTCTGTCTCTCTGTGTGTGTATATCTGTCTGTCTCTCTGTGTGTGTCTATCTGTCTGTCTCTCTGTGTGTGTCTATCTGTCTGTCTCTCTGTGTGTGTCTATCTGTCTGTCTCTCTGTGCGTGTATATCTGTCTGTCTCTCTGTGTGTGTCTATCTGTCTGTCTCTCTGTGTGTGTCTATCTGTCTGTCTCTCTGTGTGTGTGTATATCTGTCTGTCTCTCTGTGTGTGTCTATCTGTCTGTCTCTCTGTGTGTGTCTATCTGTCTGTCTCTCTGTGTGTGTCTATCTGTCTGTCTCTCTGTGTGTGTCTATCTGTCTGTCTCTCTGTGTGTGTCTATCTGTCTGTCTCTCTGTGTGTGTATATCTGTCTGTCTCTCTGTGTGTGTCTATCTGTCTGTCTCCCTGTGTGTCTATCTGTCTATCTCTCTGTGTGTATCTATCTGTCTGTCTCTCTGTGTGTGTCTATCTGTCTGTCTCTCTGTGTGTGTCTATCTGTCTGTCTCTCTGTGTGTGTCTATCTGTCTGTCTCTCTGTGTGTGTCTATCTGTCTGTCTCTCTGTGTGTGTCTATCTGTCTGTCTCTCTGTGTGTCTATCTGTCTGTCTCTCTGTGTGTGTCTATCTGTCTGTCTCTCTGTGTGAGTCTAACTGTCTGTCTCTCTGTGTGTCTATCTGTCTGTCTCTCTGTGTGTGTATATCTGTCTGTCTCTCTGTGTGTCTAATTGTCTGTCTCTCTGTGTGTGTGTCTATCTGTCTGTCTCTCTGTGTGTCTATCTGTCTGTCTCTCTGTGTGTCTATCTGTGTGTCTCTGTGTGTGTATATCTGTCTGTCTCTCTGTGTGTCTATCTGTCTGTCTCTGTGTGTGTGTATATCTGTCTGTCTCTCTGTGTGTGTCTGTCTGTCTGTCTCTCTGTGTGTGTCTGTCTGTCTGTCTCTCTGTGTGTGTCTATCTGTCTGTCTCTCTGTGTGTGTCTATCTGTCTGTCTCTCCGTGTGTGTCTATCTGTCTGTCTCTCTGTGTGTATGTATATTTGTCTGTCTCTCTGTGTGTCTATCTGTCTGTCTCTCTGTGTGTGTCTATCTGTCTGTCTCTCTGTGTGTGTCTATCTGTCTGTCTCTCCGTGTGTGTCTATCTGTCTGTCTCTCTGTGTGTATGTATATCTGTCTGTCTCTCTGTGTGTCTATCTGTCTGTCTCTCTGTGTGTGTCTATTTGTCTGTCTCTCTGTGTGTATGTATATCTGTCTGTCTCTCTGTGTGTCTATCTGTCTGTCTCTCCGTGTGTGTCTATTTGTCTGTCTCTCTGTGTGTATGTATATCTGTCTGTCTCTCTGTGTGTGTCTATTTGTCTGTCTCTCTGTGTGTATGTATATCTGTCTGTCTCTCTGTGTGTCTATCTGTCTGTCTCTCCGTGTGTGTCTATTTGTCTGTCTCTCTGTGTGTATGTATATCTGTCTGTCTCTCTGTGTGTATATATATCTGTTTGTCTCTCTGTGTGTCTATCTGTCTGTCTCTCCGTGTGTGTCTATCTGTCTGTCTCTCTGTGTGTATGTATATCTGTCTGTCTCTCTGTGTGTGTCTATCTGTCTGTCTCTCCGTGTGTGTCTATCTGTCTGTCTCTCTGTGTGTATGTATATCTGTCTGTCTCTCTGTGTGTATGTATATCTGTCTGTCTCTCTGTGTGTTTGTATATCTGTCTGTCTCTCTGTGTGTATATATATTTGTCTGTATCTCTGTGTATGTATATCTGTCTGTCTCTCCGTGTGTGTCTATCTGTCTGTCTCTCCGTGTGTGTCTATCTGTCTGTCTCTCCGTGTGTGTCTATCTGTCTGTCTCTCCGTGTGTGTCTATCTGTCTGTCTCTCCGTGTGTGTCTATCTGTCTGTCTCTCCGTGTGTGTCTATCTGTCTGTCTCTCCGTGTGTGTCTATCTGTCTGTCTCTCCGTGTGTGTCTATCTGTCTGTCTCTCCGTGTGTGTCTATCTGTCTGTCTCTCTGTGTGTATGTATATCTGTCTGTCTCTCTGTGTGTATGTATATCTGTCTGTCTCTCTGTGTGTATGTATATCTGTCTGTCTCTCTGTGTGTATATATGTCTGTCTGTCTCTCTGTGTGTATGTATATCTGTCTGTCTCTCTGTGTGTATGTATATCTGTCTGTCTCTCTGTGTGTATGTATATCTGTCTGTCTCTCTGTGTGTATGTATATCTGTCTGTCTCTCTGTGTGTATGTATATCTGTCTGTCTCTCCGTGTGTGTCTATCTGTCTGTCTCTCTGTGTGTATGTATATCTGTCTGTCTCTCTGTGTGTATGTATATCTGTCTGTCTCTCTGTGTGTATGTATATCTGTCTGTCTCTCTGTGTGTATGTATATCTGTCTGTCTCTCTGTGTGTATGTATATCTGTCTGTCTCTCTGTGTGTATGTATATCTGTCTGTCTCTCTGTGTGTATATATATCTGTCTGTCTCTCCGTGTGTGTCTATCTGTCTGTCTCTCCGTGTGTGTCTATCTGTCTGTCTCTCCGTGTGTGTCTATCTGTCTGTCTCTCTGTGTGTATGTATATCTGTCTGTCTCTCTGTGTGTATATATATTTGTCTGTCTCTCTGTGTATGTATATCTGTCTGTCTCTCCGTGTGTGTCTATCTGTCTGTCTCTCTGTGTGTGTCTATCTGTCTGTCTCTCCGTGTGTGTCTATCTGTCTGTCTCTCTGTGTGTATGTATATCTGTCTGTCTCTCTGTGTGTATATATATTTGTCTGTCTCTCTGTGTGTATGTATATCTGTCTGTCTCTCTGTGTGTGTCTATCTGTCTGTCTCTCCGTGTGTGTCTATCTGTCTGTCTCTCTGTGTGTATGTATATCTGTCTGTCTCTCTGTGTGTATATATATTTGTCTGTCTCTCTGTGTGTATGTATATCTGTCTGTCTCTCCGTGTGTGTCTATCTGTCTGTCTCTCTGTGTGTATATATATTTGTCTGTCTCTCTGTGTATGTATATCTGTCTGTCTCTCCGTGTGTGTCTATCTGTCTGTCTCTCTGTGTGTATATATATTTGTCTGTCTCTCTGTGTATGTATATCTGTCTGTCTCTCCGTGTGTGTCTATCTGTCTGTCTCTCCGTGTGTGTCTATCTGTCTGTCTCTCTGTGTGTGTCTATCTGTCTGTCTCTCCGTGTGTATATATATTTGTCTGTCTCTCTGTGTATGTATATCTGTCTGTCTCTCTGTGTGTATATATATTTGTCTGTCTCTCTGTGTGTATGTATATCTGTCTGTCTCTCTGTGTGTATATATATTTGTCTGTCTCTCTGTGTATGTATATCTGTCTGTCTCTCCGTGTGTGTCTATCTGTCTGTCTCTCTGTGTGTCTATCTGTCTGTCTCTCTGTGTGTATGTATATCTGTCTGTCTCTCTGTGTGTATATATATTTGTCTGTCTCTCTGTGTATGTATATCTGTCTGTCTCTCCGTGTGTGTCTATCTGTCTGTCTCTCCGTGTGTGTCTATCTGTCTGTCTCTCCGTGTGTGTCTATTTGTCTGTCTCTCTGTGTGTGTATATCTGTCTGTCTCTCCGTGTGTGTCTATCTGTCTGTCTCTCTGTGTGTGTCTATCTGTCTGTCTCTCCGTGTGTGTCTATCTGTCTGTCTCTCTGTGTGTGTCTATCTGTCTGTCTCTCCGTGTGTGTCTATCTGTCTGTCTCTCTGTGTGTGTCTATCTGTCTGTCTCTCTGTGTATGTATATCTGTCTGTCTCTCTGTGTGTGTCTATCTGTCTGTCTCTCTGTGTGTGTCTATCTGTCTGTCTCTCTGTGTGTGTCTATCTGTCTGTCTCTCTGTGTGTGTCTATCTGTCTGTCTCTCTGTGTATGTATATCTGTCTGTCTCTCTGTGTGTGTCTATCTGTCTGTCTCTCTGTGTGTGTCTATTTGTCTGTCTCTCTGTGTGTGTCTATCTGTCTGTCTCTCTGTGTGTGTCTATCTGTCTGTCTCTCTGTGTGTGTCTATCTGTCTGTCTCTCTGTGTGTGTCTATCTGTCTGTCTCTCCGTGTGTGTCTATCTGTCTGTCTCTCTGTGTGTGTCTATCTGTCTGTCTCTCTGTGTGTGTCTATCTGTCTGTCTCTCTGTGTGTGTCTATCTGTCTGTCTCTCCGTGTGTGTATATCTGTCTGTCTCTCTGTGTGTGTCTATCTGTCTGTCTCTCTGTGTGTATGTATATCTGTCTGTCTCTCTGTGTGTATGTATATCTGTCTGTCTCTCTGTGTGTGTCTGTCTGTCTGTCTATCTGTGTGTATATATATCTGTCTGTCTCTCTGTGTGTATGTATATCTGTCTGTCTCTCTGTGTGTGTCTATCTGTCTCTCTCTCTCTGTCTATCTGTCTGTCTCTCTGTGTGTATGTATATCTGTCTGTCTCTCTGTGTGTATGTATATCTGTTTGTCTCTCTGTGTGTATGTATATCTGTCTGTCTCTCTGTGTGTATGTATATCTGTCTGTCTCTCTGTGTGTATGTATATCTGTCTGTCTCTCTGTGTGTGTCTGTCTGTCTGTCTCTCTGTGTGTATATATATCTGTCTGTCTGTCTGTGTGTGTCTGTCTGTCTGTCTCTCTGTGTGTATATATATCTGTCTGTCTCTCTGTGTGTATATATATCTGTCTGTCTCACTGTGTGTATATATATCTGTCTGTCTGTCTGTCTGTGTGTGTCTGTCTGTCTGTCTCTCTGTGTGTATATATATCTGTCTGTCTCTCTGTGTGTGTCTGTCTGTCTGTCTCTCTGTGTGTATATATATCTGTCTGTCTCTCTGTGTGTGTCTGTCTGTCTGTCTCTCTGTGTGTATGTATATCTGTCTGTCTCTCTGTGTGTGTCTGTCTGTCTGTCTCTCTGTGTGTATGTATATCTGTCTGTCTCTCTGTGTGTGTCTGTCTGTCTGTCTCTCTGTGTGTGTGTATATCTGTCTGTCTCTCTGTGTGTATGTATATCTGTTTGTCTCTCTGTGTGTATGTATATCTGTCTGTCTCTCTGTGTGTATGTATATCTGTCTGTCTCTCTGTGTGTATGTATATCTGTCTGTCTCTCTGTGTGTATGTATATCTGTCTGTCTCTCTGTCTATCTGTCTGTCTGTGTGTATGTATATCTGTCTCCTTGTGTCTGTCTCTCTGTCTCTCTGTCTATCTGTCTGTCTCTCTGTGTGTGTCTATCTGTCTGTCTCTCTGTCTATCTGTCTGTCTGTGTGTATGTATATCTGTCTCTCTGTGTGTGTCTACCTGTCTCTCTCTCTGTCTATCTGTCTGTCTCTCTGTGTGTGTCTATCTGTCTCTCTCTCTGTCTATCTGTCTGTCTCTCTGTGTGTATGTATATCTGTCTCTCTGTGTGTGTCTATCTGTGTGTATGTATATCTGTCTGTCTCTCTGTGTGTGTCTATCTGTCTCTCTCTGTGTCTATCTGTCTGTCTCTCTGTGTGTATGTATATCTGTCTCTCTGTGTCTGTCTCTCTGTGTGTATGTATATCTGTCTGTCTCTCTGTGTGTCTATCTGTCTGTCTCTCTGTGTGTCTATCTGTCTGTCTCTCTGTGTGTATGTATATCTGTCTCTCTGTGTGTGTCTATCTGTCTCTGTCTCTGTCTCTCTCTCTGTCTCTCTCTCTGTCTATCTGTCTGTCTCTCTCTGTGTCTATCTGTCTGTCTCTCTGTGTGTATGTATATCTGTCTGTCTCTCTCTGTGTCTATCTGTCTGTCTCTCTGTGTGTATGTATATCTGTCTGTCTCTCTCTGTGTCTATCTGTCTGTCTCTCTGTGTGTATGTATATCTGTCTCTCTGTGTCTGTCTCTCTGTGTGTATGTATATCTGTCTGTCTCTCTGTGTGTCTATCTGTCTGTCTCTCTGTGTGTCTATCTGTCTGTCTCTCTGTGTGTATGTATATCTGTCTCTCTGTGTGTGTCTATCTGTCTCTCTCTCTGTCTCTCTCTCTGTCTATCTGTCTGTCTCTCTGTGTGTATGTATATCTGTCTCTCTGTGTGTGTCTATCTGTCTCTCTCTGTCTATCTGTCTGTCTCTCTGTGTGTATGTATATCTGTCTCTCTGTGTGTGTCTATCTGTCTCTCTCTGTGTCTATCTGTCTGTCTCTCTGTGTGTATGTATATCTGTGGACAGCATAGCTGAAACACGAAAATACCGTTAACTACCAAACGTTGGTATTGAAGTTTGGTTGGTACCTTCTAAGGGTGCGCAGTGGTAGCGCAGCTGCTTACCAAGTGGGAGACGTGGGTTCGATCCCCAGTACCGGCGTGGGGATTTTTCCCCCGCTGGGAGACCTGGCCCGGGGTGCACTCAACCTCGTAAGGTCCCTGGGGGGCAAATTGAGGAGCTACTTGATGGAGAAGTAGCGGCTCCAGGTCGTGAGGACCGCATTAACCGGCCGGGGGACTCGAGATGCTGACCACGTGTCACCCTCCAATACTGCACCCCATCCATGACGTCTGTAATGGACCGAGATAGGGGACGCAGCGGCCGGGCGGTAGTCCAAGGTTCCGCGTGAGCTGTCGTGCCGTATTATCTTCCAAGGATTCGACGCGAAGGTTTTCAAGAAAATCACTCTCCACAAACTACTCTTTACATAGAAAAAAATTATCAAAATTTGATTTTCTCAAAAATGGCTAACGGTTTAATTAAAATTTCGTATATTAAAGATGTTTACCTAACAAATAAAATATATATTTTCAATTTTCTGGGAATAGCCTCTGATGGGTACTTTATTCTGAATGAATTTTACGGAATTTTGCATAACTGCTAAACCGTAAGAGATGGACAAAAACTGGCCACTCAAAAATTGTAGAGCACCTTAAAACACATAATTTATGTTATTTACATTTTTTTCATGGAGCTGATCATTTTTGAGATATTCCTGTTTTTGGTTTCAGCTTTGTAAAACTTATACTTTTCTGATACAGGAATTTGTCAACTCTTGTCCATACAAACAAAGGAACTTCAGTCACATAGCAACCAGCTTTTGACTATCACTTTAACCTATGGTACTCCCTTATTTCGCTTCTACTTACAAGGAAGCAAGTAATAAGACTATTTCTGTTAATTTTTTCTCGATTAGCGTGAAGTAAATGGAAGCATAAGCTTTTTAACAATGGCCGCGAGTGGTCACACCATTTGTCTCTCACCTAGACGGCCCGGGTTCGATCCCAAGCGCCCATGTGTGAGATTTGTGGTGGACAAAGCGGCGCAGGGGCGGGTTTCCCCCGCCATCTCATTCCACCGGGGCTCCATCTTCATGTATCATCAGTGGCATCGCCTGCGGTGCCAGAGCAGTAAAAGCGGGCGTTTAACACTACCATAAAAAAATTAACAATAATTTGTTGCAGAGATTTAGAGAATGTCATGTGAGTGGAACGCATCACATTTTGTTTTTTCGATTCAGAGGTCGTTAAAATAATATATTTCCGGTGGAATCTCGGTATCGATTTTATGGATGGAATACAATGCCTTCCCTACCTATTTTTGTGTAGAGAAGGTACCTCACAGGCACGTGGATGTTTTGGAATGTAAAAGTGTCAGAATCTTTTAGAAATAATCACTTCCATTCCCGAGGTTTACAATCATAATAGAATTAAACTCGTTTTCATTTGGCTGACGTTAAATTTCGAAACAAATGCCAGTGCATCATATCCACGCAAGGGACATCGCCTTTTTTTTGCCTCCTTCCTTTTCTCCGAAATATTTCAATTACGTTAAATGTGATTAGTCGCCATTGTGGCGGCGTGACGTCAGCGTGACGTCTCCAGAGCTGAAACAAAACAACCGCGACACATTCTGTGTTTTATTGTTTTCTTTCGGACGCGCGAAAGGCTGTGGTTTAGTCAGTTGTCCACTGCAAACAATTGTTTTGTGTCTGCATTCATTCGCAGCCATGCGCAGCTAAGCAAACAAACAAAAACAAACAACAAGCGCTTGCTTCTTTCCTGTGTTTGTTCTGAAAACGCTTCAGACCCGTGTGTGATGAAAACTTTAACTATCAAAATTACACATTCTCTCTCTAGTGAGGTTTCGAGTGTGAATTTTTAAAATCCATACCGATATTGTAAACAGAAAATTATTGGCGTTCGTGCGCTGGCGGAGGGGGGCGGGATTGAAAACCACCAACACATTTTAATGACTCTTACGGTTATAAAAGACGCTTTTCTTCTAATATCAACTACTAAAAATATGAAAACGGATACTTATGATAGAAGTTAGGGGCTTTTTGCTTTCTCTAGCACGAATGTACATATAATTGTATGTTATACATAGTGAAAATATTGTTTTCCACTCAAAATTTCGATACCCAGATTTCACGTGAAATCTATATATAATGAAGGTAATTTTACTTTCTCTACACGTACTATGTACATAGTGTATAGAGAAGGTTTTGTAATGCACCTAAAATTCGATACCGAAATTTCACAGGAAATATGTGTTTTGAAACCCCCTGAATCCAAAAAAAGGAGCATTTTTAGAAAAATGTCCATATGTATGTGTGTGTGTGGGCCACATAGCTTAGTGTTTAAGTTTAGTATCTTCCAGAATTGCGACACGAAGATATTCAAGAAAATGCCCCACCCCCAAATACCATTTACATATAACTTTATTTGAAAATTTTGATTTTCTCAAAAATTGTCTGTAACAATTTTGATTAAAATATCGTATATTAAAGATATTTACCTAATAAATAAAATGTATATCTTGAATTTTCTGGGAATAGCCTCTGAAGACTACTTTATTCTGAATGAATTTTCTGAACTTCTAAACCGTAAGAGATTGAAAAAAAAACTAAACGTTCAAAAAATGTAGAGCATGTTAAAACACACAATTTTGTTATATATTGTGTAAGAAGAAGCGAGATAAGGGAGTACCATAGGTTAAAGTGATAGTCAAAAGCTGGTTGCTATGTGACTGAAGTTCCTTTGTTTGTATGGACAGGAGTTGAAAATTTCCTGTATGAGAAAAATATAAGTTTGTTAAAGCTGAAACCAAGAATATGGGATATCTCAAAAACGATCAACTCCACGAAAAAAATGTACACAACATAAATTGTGTGTTTTAACGTGCTCTATATTTTTTGTGTTGTAAGCATTTGTCCATTTCTTACGGTTGAGCAGTTATGCAAAATTCCGTAAAATGCATCCAGAATAAAGTAGTCTTCAGAGGCTATTCCCAGAAAATTCAAGATATACATTTTATTTGAAGGGTAAATATCTTTAGCATACGAAATTTTAGTCAAAATCGTTAGAGCAATTTTTGAGAAAATCAAAATTTTCGAATAAAGTTCCATGTAAAGTGTAGTTTGGTGTGGGGGGCTTTTTCTCAAAATCTTCGTATCGCATCCTTGGAAGATACTAAACTTAAATACCAGCTTTGGTATTTTACCGACTTTTCGTTTTTGAGCTATCGTGTTCAAAGGCACACGGACGCACACACACACACACACACACACACATGGACGTTTTTCTGAAAATGTTTTTTTTTTTATACAGGGGACCCTAAAACATATGTTTTCAGTGAAATCTCCTTATCGATTTTTTGTATCGAGAGCAATAGCTTCTCTATACACTATGTACATAGTACATATAGAGAAAGTAAAAAAAAAACTTATTATTCTATTTACAACATGCTAATCTAGAAAAAAAGCCAGAAATTGTCTTATTACTTGCTTCCATATAAGTAGAAGGAAAATACACTAGGCTAAAGTGACAGTAAAATGTTTCAAAAGCTGGTTGCTATGTGATTGAAGTTCCTTTATTTGTATTGCTACTAGTTGAGAATTACCTGTGTGTGTAAAGCATAAGTATTTTAAAAGTGAAACCAATAACTAGGAATATCTCAAAAACGGTAAACTCTACGAAAAAATGTGTGTTTTAACGGAATCTATATTTCTTGTACAGTAAGGCTATGTCCATATCTTAAAATTCATCGAGATTAAAAATGTCTTCAGAAGTTATTCCCATAATATTTTGTGTGAGGTAAATATCTTTAATATACCAAGTTGTTATCAAAATCATTAGTCATTTTTGAGAAAATGAAAATTTTCGAAAGTGTCTCTGCATGTAAAGGGAAGGGGGGGGGATTCGTGCCGTAAGTTTGGTATTTAACAGAATTTTCGTTTTTAGCTCTGCTGTCTACAATCACACAGAGGGACATTTTTCTGAAAACACCTTTATTGGATTCAGGGGATCCTAAATCATGCATTTGAGGTGAAATCTGGGTATCGAATTTTTGCATGCAATACAATACCTTCTTTATACACTATGAACATAGCACGTGTAGAGAAAGTACAGATGTATATGGCATAAATTATGTACTTTAATGAGATCTACATCTTTTGATCAGTAAGTTTTTGTGTATCTTTAACGGTTTGTCAGTTATATAAAGTAACCCAGAATAAAGTAGTCTTCAGAGGCTATTTCTAGAAAATTCAAGATATACATTTCGTTTGCCATAAATATATCTTAAATATACGGTATATTAGTCAAAATTGTTAGAGCATTTTTGAGAGAATCAATATTTTTGAAAAATGTTCCATGTAAAGGGTATTTGAGGATGGGTGGGAGGATGTTCTTGAAATCTTCATGTTGTACACACGGAAAGTTCTCTAAAAATGTGTTTTTTTAATCAAAGACTCTCAAAACATGTATTACCCGTGAACTCTCGGTATAGAATTTTTGTGTGCAATATAATACTTTCTGTATACAATATGTACATAGTACGTGTAGAGAAAGTAAACATATAAGACTTAATTGTGTGTTTTAACGAGATCTACATTTATTGTGTAGTAAGTTTTTGTTTACCTCTTACTGTTTGCCAGTTATGCAAAAGTTATCTAGAATGAAGGGGTCTTCAGAGGCTATTCTTAGAAAATTCAAGATACACATTTAGTTTCCCAGAAAAATATCTTAAATGAAGTATTTTAATCTAATTTATTATAGCCATTTTTAATAAAACCAATTTTTTTAAAAATGTTCCGTGTAAAGCGGATTTGTGTTGAGGGATTTTCTTGAAATTCTTTGTGTTGCACATACGGAGGCCTCTAAACATATATTTCTGTTGAAATCTTGGTATCAAATTTTTGGGTGCAATACAATACTTTCTCTATACACTATGTACATAGTACGTGTAGAGAAAGTAAAAATGTATATGATGTAAATTGTGAGATTTAATGAGGTCTACATGTTTTACATAGTAAGTTTTGGTCCATTTCTTACGGTTTAGCAGTTATTCAAAATTCTGCAAACGTTATCCAGATTACAAATGTCTTTAGAAGTTATTCCCAGAAAATTCAAGATATACATTTTATTTGTCATATAAATATCTTTAATATACTATATTTTAATCAAAATCGTTAACCATTTTTAAAAAAACCAAAAATTTCGAAAAAAGTTCCATGTAAAAGGTAGTTGGGGATGGAGGGATTTCCTTGAAGATCTTCGTGTCGCATCCTTGGAAGTTATCAACCTTAAATACCAAGTTTAGAATTCAACGGTCTCTTCGTTTTTGAGCTATACTGTCCACAGACACACATGGACCTTTTACAAAATTGTTTTTGATTCAGGGGGACCCAAAACATATATTTCTGTTGAAATCTCGGTATGGAATTTTGGGTGCAACACAATACTTTCTCTATACACTATGTGTACTTGCCCTTGTGTTTACGACTAAAGCCGCTCCCCAGATCCAGCAAAGTGTCGAGCCTCGTAAGACAGAGGCTGAGAACAATCTCAACAAAGAGAGACTAATCTTATACAATAACGCGGCAGACGTGAAAGGGAGCATCACTCTTTATGAAAGGGCCAGAGTTCGACTCTTGTGCAAGTGTCACATTTTTGCAGCAACAGTAAATCTTTCTGCGGTCTAATTTTACTCCATTCGCTTGCTTGTTTACGATCAGTCACCACTGTGGTCAGCCGTAGCTGGCATTCTTCCAGCCATGTTATGTCATTCGGATATTGCCAGCAATGCATTACTGCTACCTTTTTTTGTTTCTTTTTACTCTCTGCGTTAATCTGATGGAATGAAAGTCAGTGGCGTAAGCTGTTATTAACCAGCCACAAATATTACGTTTTCTATGCTTGTTCATTTGAAACACACAGCTTTAACACAGGTAAGCGCAAACCTCAAACACGCAACCCGCAAAATCGGATATCACCATATAGTTTGATAGATGGAGAAACAAGCACATGACGAGTGCAGTGGCGGTTTCTGATTCTAACTTAAGCAGTATTGTTTTACTTTCTCTAGTCCGTAGAGAAGGTATTGTATTGCACCTAACATTTTTATACCGAGATTTTACGGTAATATATGTTTTATAGTCCCCCGAACCACTCAAAAATTAGAAAAAGGTCCGTATGTGTCTGTGCACAGCATACATAAACGAAATAACCCTTTGGTGTCTTCCAAGGATGCGACAAGAAGCTTTTCAAGAGAATCTCCCTCCACTCCAACTACCTTTTACATGGAAAGGAATTCAAACAAATTGATTTTCTCAAAAATGGCTCTAATGATTTTGACTAAAATCTCTTATATTTAAGATATTTACAGGAAAACTGAAATGAATTTTCTGGAAATAGCCTCTGAAGACCTCTTCATTGTGAATGACTTTTGTATAACTGTCAAACCGTAAAAACTTACTACACAAAAAATGTAAATCTCATTAAAACACACAATTTATGTTATATACACTTTTTGTACTCATATTTTACAAAAATTCGGATTATTGGATTCAATTTTAAACAATTCAGCTTTTTCTCGAACGGGAAGACAGATTTCTTCTCGTTTCTCGTTTGTTTATTCCTGGTAATCAAAGACATGACTACAATTTTTTCACATGGTGACTGACTTTTAAAGGACGAGACGATCGCTTTAGCCTCTGCTTATTTCGCCTCTATTTACAAGGAAGCAAGAAATAAGAATATTTCTGTTAATTTTTTCTCGATTATCATAAAGTAAATAGAAACATAAGCTTTTTAACAATAATTTGTTACAGAGATGTAGAGAAAGTCATGTGAATGGAACACATCAGATTTTTTTTGTTTTTTTATTCTGTGCATTAATCTGAAGGAACGAAAGTCAGTGGCGTAAGCTAACCAGAAATATTGTTTTGTTGTGCAGCGAGAGAAAGGTTTATTCCATGTTACTATTTCATTCGAAACACAAAGTTTTAACACAGAAAAGGGCTAATCTCAAGCACGCAACCCATAAAATCGAGTGAGAAATAACAGACGAGTGCATAATTCGATCCCAAAATTTCACAGGGAATACATGTTTTGAGAGCCCCTGATTCCAATAAAAGTCATTTTTGGAAAAAGGTCGGTGTGTTTCCGTGGACAGCATAGCTCAAAAACAAAAATTCCGCTAATTACCAAACTTGATATTTAAGTTGAGTATCTTCCAAGATTTTTCAAGTAAATACTCCCACTCTCAACTCCTTAAATGGAATATTTTTCGGAAAGTTTGATATTCTCAAAAATGGCTCTAATTATTTTGATTAAATTCTCTTACATTAAGATATTTACCTGGCAAATAAAATGTATATCTTGAATTTTCTGGGAATAGCCTCTAAAGATCTCTTTATTCTGATGTTTCTTATTGAATTTTGCGTAACTGTTAAACCGTAAGAGATAGACAAAAACTTACTACATGCACAAAAAAATGTAGAGCACGTTAAATCACACAATTCATGTTACATACATTGTTTTGGTGGAATTAACTGTGACTGAGATATTCCTTGCCACATTTCTCACACGGAAAGTTGTAAACTCCTGCTCTGCATAGAAACGGATGACAACCAGCTTGTAAAAGATTTGACTATTGTTTCAGCCTAGTGTATTTTCTTCTGCTTAGAGGGAAATAAATAATAAGAAAACATCTGCTAATATCTATCTCGATTATCATACAGTATATAAAAGAATACAGTTTTTAAGAATAATTTGTACCAGCGATTTAGAGAAACCCATGTGAATGGAATATATCATTAACAATGCACACTTCCAGACTCTGTGGGAAAAGGGAATAAATCTGGTTAAAGAAAAATTCCCCACCCCAGCCGGGAATGGAACCCGGGACCTCCGGGTCAGTTCCGTGACTACTCGACCACGGAAGCAGTCTACATAACCTTTGAATATACATGGTAGAGAAATAAAAAAAGAACCGTGAAGCGTTGAGTAAACCAGTGTTATATAAACAAGGTTACTATTACGGATGAGATGGTTTTTATCTCTGAAATTATTGTTTTAGATGTGCGACTGTTTGTGACCATGCTTCTCTACTTGGGATGAAACAAAGTTGTTATTACTATTATCAAAAGTATAATTGTTATTTAAATTGGCTTTCGTGAAGGTGCGGTGTTGCTTCCAACACGCAATTTCGCTGCATCAACACCCGTCGCTTTTTAATGAGGCAAGTAATTACAAAGTTAGATTGATACTTTTTTATTCGCGACACAATGAGGAAACTTGCGCAATTCTCAGAAACTTAATGAGTTAAATTAATAACTGGAAGCAGTCAGCAGATCTCTATGGACCTCTACACAGAGCCTGATAAATTATTGCTGCTCTGATCTTTCTCTGCACTCTCACTTAAAGAAGGGAAGACTTGCTTATAAATTAAAAGCTTGTCAACGGCGTTTTTGCATGTTTAGCCCTATAGTGACGCAAGACTCCATAAGCAGGGGGCGTAGCGCATACATACACCGGGTCGTGGATTATAGATGGCGATGGATTCCGCCTACAAACTCCGTTTCCATAGTAACCGCATGCTAGGGCTTTTGCCACAGCTTCTGCTGGCAAAAACTACCTACAGGTAAATCCTTTTTATCGCCTCAGATTTTTGATTTAATGTGTGAGGAGCTTACATTATTGGTTTTAGTAGATGCAGTAGGTGTTGTGGATTACTAGACTTTCAATGCATTTCTATAATTAGCTTACATCCGTGCTTTGCAATGCTGCGAAGGCATTTCAAAAAATACCCGTGATAGGAATGAAGCCTACTTTTTACTTTCTCTACACGTACTATGTACTCCTACATAGTGTATAGAGGTATTGTAATGCATCCAAAATTCGATATCGAGATTTCTCTGGAAATACATGTTTTCTGGCCCCCTGAATCAAAAAAAAACTATAAAAAGGTCCGTGTATGTGTGTATAGCTCAAAAACGAAAAGTCGATTAAATACCAAACTTGATATTAAAGTTCACTATCTTCCAAGGATGCTACACGTAGATTTTTTATGAAAATCACCCACCCCAACTACCCTTTACGTTGAACATTTTTCGATAACTTTGATTTTCTCAAAAATGACTGATGATTTTGATTAAAATAGCTTATGTATAAAAGTTCCATGTAAAGGGTAGTTGGGGTGGGGGATTTACTTAAAAATCCTCGTGTCCCTTCCTTGGAAGATACCAAACTTAAATTACAACTTTTGGTATTTAACGGTTTTTTCGCTTTTTAGCTATGCTGTCCACAGACAGACACACACACATGGACTTTTTTCCAAAAATACTTTTTTTCGGATTCAGGGGAACCCAAAACATGAATTTCCAGTGAAATCTCGGTATCGAACTTTTGGGTGGAATACAATACCTTTTACCTAAACTATGTACATATTACGTGTACAGAAAATAAAAAGAGCAGGTCCAAGTGTAGATCCCTGTGGAACACCATATTTCATCGGCCTAAAACTGGACTTTTTGCTATTTAAGAATACTAACTAATACCTATTTTAGAGATAAGAGTATAAAAACTCTACACTGTAATTATGAAAGCTATAACATTGAAGTTTTTCTATAAGAGCATCATGCGAAACTGTGTCAAAGGCCTTACTAGGATCGAAAAAGCGGCTGAAGATATTGCTACTTCTTTCAACAATCAAAGCATCGCTTTATAGGTCCAGTGACAGCTTCAATAGCAAGAACACTCTGCTAATGCTTATCTCGATTAGCAGTAGATAGAAGAAACATCTTTTGTAGGACGTCTGTTTGTAGAACAGTTAGAGAAATTCATGCGATTGTAACACTTCAGACTTTTTCCTACCCCACCCCTCCACTTAATAGTTAACGGTATCTCTAATTAGGGCAGTCTGCTACCGTGAACAGTTGCGAATCGAAGGTAATTCGACGTGGGCATAAAAATCAAAGAAAGGTTTGGAAACCATTGGGATGGGATACATTTGGATTGCGGGGCAGGCAAACAGACGGAGTATCTGAGGAAAAATTAAGAACTGCCTCTGTGATATTGGCAGACCACAAATAATTGCGCAATGCACGCAGCAGGTTTCATTAGAAGTACAGTCTGGTCTAAAATCGGGGTGGGGTATGGAGCAATACACCAAAAAAGGTTCCAAACTCATTAGAGAGGGGCTCGCGTGGATTAGACCAGGAGCATGGAGGAGTACAAACGAGAATCTGAGGAGAATGGTACGAGAATCTGTCCCATTTGCGAGTCGTGGACCCATATTTTGGCAAGATGTAGCGGTACGGAGGAATGGCGGGAAAATTATTTACCGCCATTCTTTACCACCACGAATGTAGAGCTAGAAGCATGTTGGAGGCTACTGGCAGGCA
The DNA here is from genome assembly GCA_030762935.1 of Hymenopus coronatus. NCBI lineage: Eukaryota > Metazoa > Arthropoda > Insecta > Mantodea > Hymenopodidae > Hymenopus > Hymenopus coronatus. The sequence goes on from CM060883.1 coordinate 4,301,122, forward strand.
CGGAAGACGTGGACGGGCTAGGTAAATTATACTTAAGGCAAGACAGCTGAGGTCTGAGAAGGCTACAATAGAGAAACGGGAGGGGGGGGGGACAAGAATAGCTAAACAAAAGTGACTACAATGTTTTACATACGTATATTTTATGTCATACTTAGGTCATTGTTGTGCTATGGTTTTATATATTATGTGTATATATTTCTCTTGAGTGTATTTATCTATTATAAGAGGGCACATTTATGCTTTTGAATAAGGTTACTCTGTGCTTTACATGTAAATTGCTGTATTTAAATATCTTTCTTTTTATTTTAGGGTTTACTCTTTTAATTATTTGTTGTTGTGTAATATTGATTTTTACTTTCTCTACACGTACTATGTACATAGTGTATAGAGAAGGTACTGCACTCCACCCAAAAATTCCATACCAAGATTTCACTGGAAATATATATTTTAGGGCCTCCTTTATCCAAATAAAAGCATTTTCAGAAAAAGATCCGTGTGTTTGTGTGTCCATGTGTGCGCGTATCCGCGTGTCCATGAGACTGTGAACATTATAGCTCACAAACGAAAAGTCGGTAGAATACCAAACTTGGTATTTAAGTTTAGTATCTTCCAAGGATGTGACACAGAGATTTTGAGAAAAATTACCCCACCCCCAACCACCCTTTTAATTGGAGCTTTTTTTCAGAATTTTGATTTTCTCAAACATGGTTCTAAGGATTTTGATTAAAACATCTTCTATTAAAGATATTTATTTCACAAATAAAGTGTATATCTTGACTTTTCTAGGAATAGCCTCTGAAGACTACTTTATTCTGGATGAATTTTACGGAATTTTGCATTAACTGATAAACCGTATGAGATACACAAAAACTTACCACACAAAAAATGTAGAGCACAATAAAATACCCAATTTATGTTACATACATTTTTTCGTGGTGTTGATCGTTTTTGAGATATTCTTTGTTTTTGGTTTCGGGTTTAAAAAACTTATACCTTTCTCATACAGGAATTTGTCAACTCGTGTCCATAGAAACAAAAGAACTTCAGTCACATAGCCACTAGCTTTTGTCTATCACTTTAACCTATGGTACTTCCTTACTTCGCTTCTACTTACAAGGAAACAAGTAATAAGACTATTTCTGCTATTTTTTCTCGAGTAGCATGAAGTAAATAGAAGCATAAGCTTTTTAACAATGTGTTGCAGAGATGTAGAGAAGGTGATGTGAATGGAACACATCATATTTGTGTATTACAAAAGCACGTGTGCGATTGTTGAAGCTCAATGTATTATTACGTCAATAAATACATTTATTGAACCCTTGTGATGTGTACAGATGTACTTACAATAGAGATTGCGCGGTCACCCTCTGGACCAGTTGATGATATGGACCCAACAGATTGTCGGACTGAAGTTTGGGTTACTCTGTCACGTTGCTATGGAGAACTGATGTCATGGCAACCGACCGCTCCATTTCCATACTCTACCCATTTTATTTGATGCATCCATGCATTAAACTCGCCTCATTTACCAGCTGCATTCCATTTTCTCTTCTGATCCGCTCTTTTCTACTCAAATTTGTCTCTTAGCGGTGTATTTCCTTTGTATGTTCCGAGTTAATTTTACTTTATATTTCAATTCATTTTTTTTTTTACTTTTTCTAACGCAAATGAACAATGTACACAGTAAATATATAGGGTGACCTATATAGAACTGACACATTTGTTTCAAAACGTGTTATGCTACCGACAACTTATTATACCTAAACTGTAGATGAATTTTGGGAGATTATTTACCTCTATAGCAAATATTGAAAATGTCCTCCATACTGCATGAGACACAACTCAACACGTCGTACTGGCCACTCGCTGGAGGACTCTGTTGTCAATAGCTTGAATCTCGTTTGTGATGTTGTGCTTCAGATTGTCCAATGGCTGGGCGATGTCAAATCCGGAGATCTCGGTGGCCACAGGTTCCTGGAAATTATCCGGTCGTCAAAGAAACTTGCAATTAGGTTCATGGATTCATTTGATGTATGGCAAGTAGCGCCATCTTGCTGAAAATATCCTTGACTCAGTTCTACATCGTACTGCATTTTCACGTTGACTACAACAACAAAATGTCGAAACTGCTGCCAACAATGCAATTAGGAATAAAACATAAACATCTGCGCATCTAGTAATAAGGAATCGAAGCTCCAGAACATTCTGCCTAATTGGGTGCTAAAATTGGGCCATTGAATGAATTTCAAACGGAATAATTAAAGAAGAAATGTGTCAGTTCCACATGTCACTCTGTACAAGGATTTCTGTTCCACATAAAAGTTCCATACCGGAAATATGTTTTGATATTTTGGGAGCTCTTGAATAAATAAAAAGAAATACAAATAAAGCATATTTAGAAAAGATAGTGTGTGTGCGCGCGCGCATGCACGTGTGTCTGGCAGAGCATAAATAATAAACGCAAAGTCCGTTAAATATTAAACTTGGTATTTTAGTTTATTTTCTTTCAAGGTTGCGAGACAAAGATTTTAAAAAGAGTCGCCCCATCATAGACTACTATTTACAGGGAAAATTATTTCAAAAATTTTGATTTTCTTAAAACGGCCTCTAAGGATCTTGATTAAAATGCCGTGTATTAAAGATATTTATATAGAAAATAAAATGTATATATTGAATTTTCTGGGAATAGCCTCTGAAGACCTCTTTATTCTGGATGAATTCTGATGAACTTCTAAACCTTAAGAGATGGACAAAAATTCACTACACAAAACATGTAGATCAGGTCAAAACACACAATTTATGTCCTTTACGTTTTTGTAGTGGAGGTAACCGTTTCCGAGATATTACTTTTTATTGGTTTTAATTGTAAAGTGCTTGTAGTTTTTTCAGACAGGAAGTGTCCGTTTTTCTTTTGTTCTACTCCTAGGCAAGCAAAGAAGCGATTTGTAATGACAATCGCATAACGACAGCTTTTAAAACATTTGACTATCACTTTAACATAGCACATTCCTTTAGTTGCCTTCTACTTATAAGGAACTAAGTAATAAGAACATTCTGCTAATGTTTATCTCGATTAGCATTGTGTAGAAAGAAGAATAATCTTTTGTAAGAAGTTTGTAGAGCAGCTAGAGAAAGTCATGTGAGTGTAACACATAACATTTTTATTTCTAGCGCAAATGTACAGCGTTCATAGCAAAGAGAAGGCTTTCTATTCCACCCAAAGGTTCGATACCCTGTCTTCAGCGGAAAAGTAATACTTTTTACCGAAGGAACATCTGTGCGCGTGAGCAAGTTTCTGGGACAGCATAAATAACAAACGCATTAAAATTGTTATTCTAGTTTGGTATTTTTCAAGGATGCGACACGGAGATTTAAAAAGAAAGTTCCTTCTCCAAACTACCCTTTAGATGCAAGAATTTTTGAAAATTTTGATTTTCTCAAAACATTCTCTAATGAGTTTGATAAAAATATCGTATCGTGACAAATAAAATGCATATCCTGAATTGTCTGGGAATAGCCTCTAAAGACTACTTTATTCTGGATGATTTTTGCGGAAGGTTGCGTTAACTAGTAGACCGTAAGAGATAGAAAAAAAATAACGTAAGATATAAAAAATGTAGATTTCATTAAAACACACAATTTATGTCATATATTTTGTTTTCTGAGATATTTCTTGTTATTGTTTCAGTTTTAAAATACTTGAAGCTTTTCTCACACGGAAACTTGTCAACACTTGACCATGCATAGAAGTGGATTTCATCCATATGGCAACCACCTTCTAAAGAATGTTACTATTGTTTTAGCCTAGTGTATTCCCTTATTTACTTTCTACTTACAAAGAAACAATTAAGACAATTTCTGCTAATGATTATCTCGATTTATCTTAAAGTAGATAGAAGAATATGATTTTAACAATAATTTGTTACAGCGATGTAGAGAAAGTCATGTGAATGGAGCACATCAGATTTGTATGTTTCGTGTTTATTTCACGTTGTACTACAGAACCAGGGAGCGCTTTGACAGGTTCATAACTAGTGTTCAGTAATATATGCACTAGAACCTGCAAACCCACAAAAAATTGCTAAAACATGCATACACATATTCGCAAACAAGTGTCGACTTTTGGTTATAAAAGGCAACAATTGGAAAAAATATTCAAAAACATCTAATGTGCCCCATTCACATGACTTTCTCTACATCTCTGCAACAAATTATTGTTAAAAATATATGCTTTTCTTTACTTAATGCTAATCAAGAGAAAAATTATCAGAAATAGTCTTATTACTTGCTTCCTTGTAAGTAGAAGCGAAATAAGGGGGTACTTTTGTTTGCCTGGACAGAGTTTACAAATTCCTGTATGAGAAAAGTACAAGTTTTTTAAAGCTGAAACCAAAAACAAGGAATATCTCAAAAACTGTCAACTCCACGAAAAAATGTACATAACATATAATGTGTGCTTTAACGAGCTCCACATTTTCTATCAGGTAAGTTTTTGTCCATCTGTTATGGTTTAGCAGTTATGCAAATTCCGGAAAATTCATCGAGAATAAAGTTGTCTTCAGAGGCTATTCCTAGAAAATTCACGATATACATTTTATTTGTCGTGTAAGCATCTTTAATATGCGATACTTTAATGAATATCGTCAAAACCAATTTTAAGAAACTAAAAATTTCGACATCTTTTTTCATATAAAGGATTGTTGGGTGTGGCGGCATTTTATTGAAAATATTAATGTCGCATCCTTGGAAGATAATAACCCTAAATACCAAGTTTGGTGTCGAACGACCTTTTGTGTTTGAGCTATATTGCCCACAGGCACAAACACACACAATTATGCGCACACACGGATATTTTTCTAAGAATGCTTTTCTTGGATTTAGGGGTCTCAAAATGTTTACTTCCGGTGAAAACCCGGTATGGAATTTTGCGTGCAATACAATGCTTTCTCTATACATTATGTACGTCGTACATGTGAAAAAATGAAATGTGGTTTTATTTATAGACGCTCTTTAACTGTTGTGGTTCTCAGCGTCCCATTCTATACTGGTCGTGAAAGATCGCTTAATTTCGCTCAGAGGCCTCTCTATCAGGCTGGAGGTTCTTTAACTGTTGTGGTTCTCAGCGTCCCATTCTATACTGGGCGTGAAAGATCGCTTAATTTAGCTCAGAGGCCTCTCTATCAGGCTTGAGGTTCTTTAACTGTTGTGGTTCTCAGCGTCCCATTCTATACTGGGCGTGAAAGATCGCTTAATTTAGCTCAGAGGCCTCGCTATCAGGCTTGAGGTTCTTTAACTGCTGTGGTTCTCAGCGTCCCATTCTATATTGGACGTGAAAGACCGCTTAATTTTGCTCAGAGGCCTCTCTATCAGGCTTGAGGTACTTTTACGTGCCGTAAATCTACGACGCGGGTCCAACGGCTTTACTTCCCTTCCGAAGGAAGTCATGCTAAGGATTTTACGCCCAAAAAATCCATCGTCCTCCGCCGGGTTTGAACCCGCGACCTTGGGTACACGAGGTTAGTATGGTAACCATTATACCACGGAAAGCGACTGAAGTACGTGTAGAGAAAGTAAAAAAAATGCCGTCTTATTATTTCACAATTTTTGGGAAAATTCACGGATCTATCACCTTAATTGTATACCTACTCGTTAATAACCGATTTAAAGGCTTGTAAACCTATTTTTGAGTAGAAGACAGCATTCTCTCGACCGACCTGTAGCGGAGGAAATTAATGGTAGACGGAAGAACCTGAGGCAACAATAAAATACCTTTTAGACAGTGAAAAATAAAATCCTCCTGAATAAAGTAAATAAACAAAAAGTAAACGCGGCGCATAAGGAAAAGAAAATAGATAAAGAAATAATTAATAAAACATAACGAAAGAAAACAACTCGCAGATCAAAAGAAGGAACTAATGAACCGATAAGAAGAAAAGCGAGCAGAAACACAATAGATAAAAAGCATGCACAGACATTTCCATCGTCCAAGGGGAATGAAACTTTTTTCTCACCTTTTTAAAGAATCTTTTCAGATATATAAATAGAAAGGTGTACACAAAGGCACAGCAAAAATAGAGACCCAGAAAACAATATCTTCATAACGCAGAACGAAATGTAAATAAGCAGAAATGAACTTCTCAAAGATTACTGCGCAGACGTGAAAAGATGTGTTCAGTTCGAGTGAGATATGTTTTTGTTTCGTCTGCTTGCTACGTCCCAAGCCCGGGGCTAGTTTGTACAGGATGTTAGGAGTACAGATATTCTGATGAATGGTATCTAATGTGTATAGGTAAGACTTTTTTACTCTCTCTACACGTACTATCTACATACTATATAGAGAAGGTATTGCATTCCACCCAAAAATTCGATACCGATATTTCACCGTAAATACAGGTTTTGGGTCTCCCTGAATCCAAAAAATAATTTCTGGAAAAACGTCCGTGTGTGCGCCTATTTGCGTGTGTGTTTGTGTGTGTATGTGTGTGTTCAGCATAGCTCAAAAAGGAAAATACCGTTAAGTACCAAACTTGATATTTCGGTTTGGTGTCTTCCAAGGATGCGACAGGAAGATTTTCAGCAAAATCCCCCACCCCAAACTACCCTTTACATGGAACTTTTTTCGATAAATTTTGATTTTCTCAAAAATGGCTGTAACGGTTTTAATTGAAATATTGTATATTAAAGACATTAACCTCACAAATAAAATGTATATTTTGACATTTCTGGGAATAGCCTCTGAAGACTACTTAATTCTGGATCATTTTACGGAATTTTGTATAACTACTAAACCGTAAGAGATGGACAAAAACCTACCACACAAAAATGTAGAGCATATTAAAGCACACAATTATGTTATACACATTTTTTTCGTGCAGTTGATTGTTTGCGAGATATTCCTTTTTTTCGGTTTCAGCTTAGAAAAACAATTTTCTCATGTAAGAATTTGTCAACTCGTGTCCATACAAACAAAGGAACTTCAGTCACATAGCAACCAGCTTTTGACTATCACTTTAACCTATGGTACTCTCTTATTTCGCTTTTACTTACAGGGAAGCAAGTAATAAGACTATTTCTGCTAATTTTTTCTCAATTAGCATGAAGTAAATAGAAGCATAAAGTTTTTAACAATAATTTGTTGCAGAGATGTAGAGAAGCTCATGTTAATGGAACACATGAGGTTTTTTTGTTTTAATTTCTCTACACGTACAATGTACTAGGGTCGGCTGATAAGTCGCGTCCTCACAATGTAAACAGCATTTAAAAACAATATTTCCTTTCTTTCTCTACATAGTCTCCAGAAAGACTAATACATTTGTTATATCAGTGTTCTAATTTAATTAAACCATCTGTGTAGTGCGATTTATCAAGGTCCTCAAAATAGCTGTTTACCGCGTCGATGACCTCCTCGTTGCTGTGAAATCTTCCTCCTCCAAGAAATTTTTGAGGTTTTGGAACAGGTGCTAGATCTGGCGAATAGGGTGGATGTTCAAACAATTCCAACTTTAATTCGCACATATTTACTTTCTCCATACGCACTATATACACAGTGTATAGAGAAAGTATTGCACTCCACCCAAAAAGTCGATACCGAGATTTCACCGGAAATATATGTTTTAGGGTCCCCAATATCCAAAAAAAGCATTTTCACAAAAAGGTCCGTGTGTGTGTGTGTCCGTGTGTATGTCCGTGTGTCCGTGTGCCTGTGAACACGATAACTCAAAAACGAAAAGTCGGTAAAATACCAAACTTGGTATATAAGTGTAGTATCTTCCAGGGATGTGACACGAAGAATTTGAGAAAAATCCCCCCACCCCCAACTACCCTTTACATGCAACTTTTTTCGAGCATTTTGATTTTCTCAAAAATGGCTCTAACGATTTTGATTAAAATTTCGTATATTAAACATATTTATCCGACAAATAAAATGTATATCTTGAATTTTCTGGGAATAGGCTCTGAAGAGTAGTTTATTCTGGATGAATTTTACTAAATTTTGAATAACTGCTAAACCGTAAGAGATGAACAAAAACTTACTACACAAAACATGTAGAGTACTTTAAAACACACAATTTATGTTATATACATTTTTTCGTGGAGTTCGTCGTTTTTGTGGCATTCCTTATTTTTGGTTTCTGCTATGAAAAACGTATACTTTTCTCATACAGGAAGTTGTCAACTCCTATCCATATAAACAAAGGAACTTCATTGACATAGCAACCAGCTTTTGACTATCATTTTAACCTACGGTTGTCCCTTATTTCGCCTTATACTTACGAGGAAGCGAGTAATTAGACTATTTCTACTATTTTTTTCTGATTAGTATAAAGTAAATAGAAGTATAAGCTTTTTAAGAATTATTTGTTGCAGGGATATAGAGAAAGTCATGTGAATCGTACACATCAGATTTTTCCCATTGCAATGACTGAACGATGAGCCGGAGCATTGTCGTGATCAAACAAGATTTATTTTTTGCCAGATGAGGTCTTTTTCTTTTTACTTCATCACTCAAACGTTGCAGTAAACTTGCATAGTATTCACCAGCGATACTTTTACTCTTTTCCAAGTAATCAATAAAAATAATTAATTCCCTGTGCGTCCCAGAAAACTTTGTTAGCTGACAAAAGTGTCTTTGCCTTTTTTGGAGTTGGTTCACCTGCCATAATACACTGTTTTGACAGTGATTTACATTCTGCAGTGTGTGATGTATTCAAGTTTCATCCATGGTAATAAGCCGTCTCAAAAATTCACTAGGATTTTTACGGTAGAGCTCCACATTCTTAATAGAAACGGTTTTTCTTTGCAACTTTTGATCAGGTGTCAACAAACGCAGCACCCATCTTGCACAGACCTTGTGAAAGCCCAAAACATTACTTAAAATATTACCTGCACGTCCTTTTGATATGTTTACAGCCTCTGCCATCTCAAACCACTTTAATCTGCGGTCTTCCAGTACTAAACGATGAATTTTTTCAATGATCTCTGGAGTTGTCACTTCTACAGGGCGTCCAGAGCGAGGCTCATCACTAGTGCTCGTACGTCCCATTTTAAACTGTGCAACTCACCTTTTAATCATTGAATATGAAGGGGCAGAGTCTTTCAACGTACTGTCCATTTCCTCCTTGATTTCTTTAGGCGTTAAACCTTTCAAATGGAAGTATTTAATCACTGCTCGTTTTTCCAAATCCTCCATTTTCGTGAAAACTAACGTTGTCTTGTTTAAAATGCTGTCATTGGAAAACTAAACAAGCTATTGACCTGTAACTATGGATACAAGCTAGTCTATACGATGCTAGCGTCTAACTCGCCCAGTGACGCCATGTCTGTGTGAGGCCCGGGACTTATCAGCCCGTCTAACTGACCTAGTGGCGCCATGTTTGTGTGGGCCCGGGACTTATCAGCCCGTCTAACTGACCTAGTGGCGCCATGTCTGTGTGAGGCCCGGGACTTATCAGCCCGTCTAACTGACCTAGTGGCGCCATGTCTGTGTGAGGCCCGGGACTTATCAGCCCGTCTAACTGACCTAGTGGCGCCATGTCTGTGTGAGGCCCGGGACTTATCAGCCCGTCTAACTGACCTAGTGGCGCCATGTCTGTGTGGGCCCGGGACTTATCAGCCCGTCTAACTGACCTAGTGGCGCCATGTCTGTGTGGGCCCGGGACTTATCAGCCCGTCTAACTGGCCCAGTGGCGCCATGTCTGTGTGAGGCCCGGGACTTATCAGCCCGTCTAACTGGCCCAGTGGCGCCATGTCTGTGTGAGGCCCGGGACTTATCAGCCCGTCTAACTGGCCCAGTGGCGCCATGTCTGTGTGGGCCCGGGACTTATCAGCCCGTCTAACTGGCCCAGTGGCGCCATGTCTGTGTGGGCCCGGGACTTATCAGCCGACCCTCGTAAGATCATTTCTACTAATGCTTGTCTCGATTATAATGATAAAAGAAGAAGCTCTTATAAGAATATTGGAATACTTGTTTTTCTCACAAGCCGTGTGTAGGATAGGAGTTGGATAGGCAGAGTCCGTGGTTCAAATCCCGACTATGACATTCAGTTTCTCAGTCTTACTCTACCTATAAGAATAGTTTGTATTTGGAATATTTGATGAAAGTTAGAGAAATGGAACATCTAACTGTGTCGGTTTATGAAGCCAGGACTGGAACAATAATGATGGAGTTTAACGAGCTCAGAGACGGGGTTTACATCACTAGGGCTGTAATACCGTAATTGTCTCTTTAATTATAAGTTCCGTTGAAGACTAGAAAGGCAATCTTCATTCGGATGCGTCGTGGCGGGCCACTAAGATAAATGTGGAGGGTGAACACCAGACTCCCCCGCTACCAGCTCCTCAACACGTTCCTTACATCTTCAGTAATAAAGATCCAGATAAAAAAGGAAACGCGAGACTTGTGTCAATATGAAACTTTATCCGTTGCGTGCAATTACTTTCATCTTGAAATGTTTAAATCTCTTGGTTAGTAACACGGGATCAGAATTTGCGTCTGGCCGGTTCCCTAGGGATGGAACAACTTAAATTGCGTATTCATAAGGGTAGAAAGGATTTATACCCACCAATACTCATATTAATAATAAATATACCAAAAGGAAAAACATCTGATGTGATCCATTCACATTACTTTCTCTGTATCTCTGTAACACATTACTGTTAAAAAGTTTGTTCTTCTATCCACTTCATGCTAATCTAGATACAATTAGCAGAAATAGTCTTATTACTTGCTTCCTTGTACATGGAAGCGAAATAAGGGAGTAGCATAAGTTTAAGTGATAGTCAAAGGCTGGTTACTGCGTAACTGAAGTTCCTTTCTTTGTATGGACAGGAGGTGACAAATTCTGTATGAGAAATGTATAAGTATTTCAAAGCTGAAACCAAAAACAAGAAATATCTCAAAAATTATTTCACCTCCTCGAAAAAAATGTATGTAGCATAAATTGTGTGTTTTAATGTGCTCTGCCGTTTTTATGGGGTAACTTTTTTTTCTATCTCTTACGGTTTAGCAGTTATGCAAAATTCCGTAAAACTCATCCAGTATAAAGAGGTCTTCAGAGGCTATTCCCAGAGTATTCAAGATATACATTTTATTTGTCAGGTAAATACATTTAATATATGACATTTTAATTAAAATCGTTAAGAGCCATTTTTAAGAAAATCAAAATTTTCAAAATTTTTTCCACAAAAAATTACCCCACAAAAATATAGAACACGTTAAAACACACAATTTATGTAATATATATCTTTTTCCTGGAGCTCACTATTTCTTAGATATTCCTTGTTATTGGTTTCAGTTTTAAAATACTTAAAAGTTTTTCTCATACGGAAATTTGTCAACATCTGGCTATGCAAAGAAATGGATTTCGTTCACACGGCAAGCTCCATTTCAAACGTTTGACTATCACTTTGTCTACTTATATTTTCTTCTACTTACAAGAGAGCATTTATGCTAGTGTGCATCTCGATTATCCTGAGTTAGATAGGAGAGTAAGTTTTTAAGAATAACTTTTTACAGAGAGGTAGAGAAAGTCATTTGTTTGGAAGACAGAATTGTTTTTATTATTATGTTCAAAATATAAATATTGCCTCCCGTGTTGAAATAAACCAATTAATTATCATTTAAAATATCTAGAAATACCTTCACTTCATTTTTAAATGCCAGAAAAAACAAACCACACTTAAATATATTAAAACCTTGACTATATTTCTTGCCAAATGGCAACAAAATGCATTATAGGTTTAAATACCAAGTTTTTACTTTCTCTACAGTACTATGTATAGTGTATACAGAAGGTATTGCATTCCACCCAAGAATTTGATATCGAGAATTTTACCGGAGATACATGTTTTGGGTCCCCCTGAATCCAAAAACAGCATTTTCAGAAAAAGGTCCGCGTGTGTGTGTCTCTCTGTGGACAGTATAGCTCAAAAAGGAAAAGGCCTTTGAATACCAAACTTGGTATTTACGTTTGGCATCTTCCAAGGATGCGACACGAAGATTTTCAAGAAAATCCCCCCACCCCAACTACCCGTTACACGGAACCTTTTTTTTTTTTTTTTTTTTTTGAGAATGTTGATTTTTTCAAAAATGGCTCTAACGATTTTGATTAAAATATCGTATATTAAAGATATTTACCTGACAAATAAAATGTATATCTTACATTTTATGGGAGTAGCATCTGAAGACCTCATTATTCTGAATGAATTTTGCCGAATTTTGCATAACTGCTAAACCGTAAGAGACAGATAAAAACGTATTATGCAAAAAAATGTATATCTCATCAAAACACACAATTTATGTCCTTTACATTTTTGTTGTGAAGGTAACCGATTTCAAGATATTCCTTCTTATTAGTTTCAGTTGTGAAGTACTTACACTTTTCTCAGACGGAAGTGTCCGCTTTTCTTTTGTTTTACTCCTGGCCAAGTAAAAAAGCGATTTACAATGACAACCGCATAACGAAAGCTTTTAAACCACTTGTCTATCATTTTAGCCCGATGTATCCCCATTTTACCATTCAAGCAATAAAGAACTAAGTAATAAAACCGTTCCTCCTAATGTTTATCTTGATTAGCATGAAGTAGAAGAAGAATAAGCTTTGTAACAATACTTTTCTACAGAGATGTAGGGAAATTCATTTGAATGGAACATTTTTATTCTTCTCAAAGTGTAAATATTGACGAAATAAACGAATATAGTTATTATATTAAATACCTACAAATACCTTCAGTTTATTTATAAATGTCACATAACAACAAAACGCACTTAGATTGTTCAAAACCTTGACTATCATTACAGGGTTAAATACCAAGTCTTGTATTCGTGTTTGAGATAAGATTTCAGAGGACCTGAAAACATGCATTTCCTCTGACATCTTGGTATGGAATTTGTGGGTGGAACGTAATATCTTCTCTGTCTAATATGTACACTGTGCATAGAAATTGGATATTTTGACAGTAAAACCAATGAAATTAAAAAAGGCCTCTCTGGTTTTAAAAATGTGGCGTACCTCAAGGATCTGTCCTAGGACCATTATTATGTATATAAATGACCTAGGTGATGACGTAAACAGTGTGAGCCTGATACATGTGAACGTAACACTTTTTGCAGATTGCACACGCGTCTTTATAACGGCGTAAATGAAAATATGTAATGCTCTAGAGCATATTAAAAATCTGATGTATTACACTCACATGAATTTCTCTAGCCGGTCTAAAAACTTCTTACATAAGATTATTCTTCTTTCTGCACCTTGTTAATCGAGGTATTCAGCACAATGTTCTTATTACTTAGTTCCTTATAAGTAGGAAGAAAATAAGGGAATACACTAGGATAAACCGATAGTCAAATGTTTTAAAAGCTGTCGTTATGCGATTATCATTACAAATCGTTTCTGTTCTTGGCCAGGAGTAGAACAAAAGAAAACGGAACACTCCCGTCTGAGAACAGTATAAGTACTTCACAACTGAAACGAATAACAATGAATACCTCGAAAACGGTAAGCTCCACGAAAAAAATTTACATGACGTAAGCTGTGTATTTTAACAAGGCCTACATTTTTTGTACAGTAAGTTTTTGTCTATCTCTTACGGTTTACTAGTTATGCCAAATTAAGCAAAATTCATCCAGAATTAACAGTCCTTTAGAAGCTATTCCCAGAAAATTTAAGATATACATTTTATTTGTCAGGTAAATATCTTTAATATACGATATTTTAATCAAAATCGTTAAGAGCTATTTTTAAGAAATTCAAAATTTTCGAAAAAAGTTCCACGTAAAGGGTGGGGGGATTTTTCTCAAAATATTCGTGTCGCCTTCCTGGAAGATACTGAACTTAAATACCAAGTTTGGTATTTTAGCTACTTTTCGCTTTTGAGTTAGTGTGTTCACAGGCACACGGACCTTTTTCTGGAAATGTTTTTTTTTTTTTTGGATTCAGGGGGTCTTAAAACTTGAATTTACGGTGAAATCTGACATCGAATTTTTCGGTGGAATACAGTACTTCCCTATCTCTATGTACATTGTACATACGGGGCTAGAGAAAGTAAACATTGGTTAGTGCAAACTTATTGATACTAAGTAAAGAAAAACAGCTGCTCTAAGCTTCCATAATAAACATGCTATATGTCCAGAAATTAAAGTGGGCCAAGTACGCAAAATCTAAAAAAGTCTTGGGTTTTGTTGCTGTATGAAAGTTTAAGTTGGGAAATGCATATAGACAGCAGCCTGACTAAGATATGCTTCTGAGTAAGGTCAAAGTTACGTCCAGTCGGCATATTCTTAGAGTACTTTATTTTGCTTTCTTTCATAGTGTATAGTATTATCTTTTGGGGAAATTCTAAAAACAATATTAAGGTCTTCAGGATGCAAAAGAAAGTGATAACTGTGGCTAATGTCGCAAATAAAACCATTTGTCAACCATATTTTAAAAACATTTAAATTTTACCTTTACCATGCATGTTTATTTATGAAGCAGTAAACTATACAAAAGAAAACTTAAAATCCTTCAAAACAAGTGCTGATGTTCATACATATAACACCAGAGCAAACAACAATTTATTTGCAAATTCACGTAGAACCAAACTGTATGAAAATAGCTTCACATATGCAGGTCTACATTTATACTACCCCAATTATAAAGAACATTGAAAATTCAAAATTCAAAAAAGTTAAAAAACGTTTTATTTAAATTCTTAGTGGACAATTGAGTTTATAGTGTAGATGAATTTATATATCAGGAACTGGTGTAAATTGTACAATTTGTAAAAATTGTCTTTATGACTCAATTCTGTATATTATTTTCTCTTGTATTTAAAAGTTGTTAAATCTTATAGTTCTGTAATTTAATTTTCTATGCACATGATATCATTTTTTTCTATATCTTAAATTGACGTGTCCTATAACTTGTATCATGTTTCTATGGATGAAAATAAATACAATACAATACCTGGTAGAGAAAGTAATAATGCGACAGTAATCAAGATGGTTTATAAAGTTGATGTAGCTCAAGAGTGAGGAGGTGCAGAAGCGCCTCTATTGAAAGTGAATAAAGCTAAGGCCCGGATATGCACGTTACCCACTTTCATGAGATCTTAACAAGCCCATTAATCTTATGAGACACAGAACATGTCGACTCTCGCTCTCTTACAGTCGCAGCAAACTTCCTCGCCCATTCCAACAAAAACACTCACTCACTTTGCTCACCTCTATTCCTAGCAAAACATCCAGTTTTAACCATTTTCTGAAATCTGCAGAAAACAAGATATTCTAGACTATTTATAACAACGTTTTTACTCTTTCTACACGCACATAGTGTATAGAGAAGGTACAGTATTCCACCCAAAAATTCCATACCAAGATTTGTGTGTGAGTGTGTGCCTATGGAGAACATACCTAAAAAACGAAAAGTGGATAAAACACCAAACTTGATATTTAAGTTTAGTATCTTCCAAGGATGCGACAATGAGATTTGGAGCAAAATCCCTCCACCCCAAACTACCCTTTACAAAGAAAAAAAAAATGTAAAATTTTGATTTTCTCAAAAATGGCTCTAATGATTTTGATTAAATACCGTATGTTAAAGATATTTATAAGGAAAATAAAATGAATATCTTGAATTTTCTGTGAATGGCCTCTGAAGACTACTTTATTCTGAATGAATATTATGGAATTTTGCATAACTGGTAAACCGTAAGAGATAGACAAACACTTACTAAAATGCAGAGCACGTTGAAACACACTACTTATGCTACTTGCATTATTTTCGTGCACTGAATCGTTTTTGACACATTCCTTGTTATTGGTTTCAGCTTAAAAACTCACACTTTTCTCTTTCAGGAATTCGTCAACTGTCCATACAAACAAAGGAACTTCAGTTACTTAGTAATCAGCTTTTGATTATCACTTTTACCTATGGTACTCCCGTATTTCACTTCTACTTACAAGGAAGCAAGTAATAAGACTATTTCTGCTAATCGGTTCTCGAATAGTATGGAGTAAAAAGTTGTATAAGCTTTTATACCATAATTTATTGCAGAGATGTAGATAAAGTCATGTGAATGGAACACATCAGATTTGTTTACTTTTACTACACATTCTATGTACATAGTGTACAGAGAAGGTATTGTATCGAACCAAAAGGATCAATACCGGGATTTGTGTGTGTCTATGCACAGCATAGCTCAAAAACGAAATACCAAAGCTGATATTTAATTTCAGAACCTTCTAAAGTTGCAACTCAAATATTTTCAAGAAAATCCCCCCAACTCCAACTAACCTTTACATGGAAAACTGTTCGAAAATTTTGATTTTTTCAAAAAAGGCTGTATCGAGTTTGATTGATATATATTACGTTTAAGATATTTTATGTCAATCGAAATGTATATATTGGATTTTCTAGGAAAAGCTTCTGAAACGGATATGGAATTTTGTTTATGGACGCTTTTTAACCGCTGTGGTTCTCAGCGTCCCATTGAAAGACCGTTTAATTTTGCTCAGAAGCCTATTTATCAGGTTCGAGGTTCTTTTACGTGCTGCAAATCTACGACACGGGACCAACGGCTTTACTTCCCTTCGGAAGGAAGCCATGCTAAGGATTTTTACGCCCGGAAAAAATCTATCGTCCTCCACTGGGTTTCAACCCGCGACCTTGGGTATATGAAGCTAGCATGGTAACCATTACACCACGGAGTACTACGAATAGCCCCTGAAGACCTCTTAATTCTGAATGGATTTTTCATAACTGGTAAACCGTAAGAGATGGACAAAAACTTATTACACAAAGAATTTAGAGCTCGTTAAAAACACAATATATGTCGTATACTTATTTTTTGTAGAGTTAACCGTTTTCGAGATATTCCAGGTATTTCAATTTTTAGCCACCTAAGATCTTCTCAAACGTGAAGACATTTTTCTTCCAGTTTCTCTTTTGTTTACTCCTAGCAAGCAAAGAGAAAAGAATTTCAATGAGTTTTACACAATGAGTGGTTTTTCATAGATTTGACTGTCGCTTTATCCCAGTGTATTCCCTTTTTTCCCTCCTACTTACAAGGAAGCAAGTAATAGATGTAGAGAATGTCATGTGAATGGAACACATCAGATTTGTGTTACTCTTTTATACTAAGAGTGGAGGTTAATACACAAACTGTTGTTTAGTTGATGGCGTTAACCCCTAAGCCATCAGACAGGTGGAGTTTACATTTGCTAACTTGGTTTGTGTGATGAATTTATCAGAGTAAAGAAACATTTCCGTATATTGCAGGTTTGCTAGTCGCAGACGAGGTTTGGTCGGACAGGTAGCAGATCGATGTGGGAACAATTGAGTCAATTTACTGGAGTGACTGGAGATCTGTCTGTCACAGAATCCTAGTGTCCTGTCCAGGGAAAATCAAAAAGTAACTTTCCTCTACTGCCAACTAATCCCTAGCTCATCCAACATGGAAGGCCGAATCCGAATTTCCAAGAGTGTTGTGGTAGCACTGTTTGCGAGTCAAATGTATGACTACAGCTGACAGTCTCCAAAAAAGAAGACGCTTCTAGATTCATATAAACATTTGTAAAAGTATTATTATCTCGAATTTGCTTTAAATAGCATTTTAAGTTGTATTATTTTGTGTAACTGACAAATCTTAAGAGATAAATAATACTTATTTATGATGTAAGAGCGTAAAGTTATGGTTTTTTATTCGAGCGGGAATATTGTGAAACGAGAATCAAAAAGAAACTTTACGCTCGCGTATCATACAATGTTTTTTCTACGAGAATTTTCCGATATTAAAAGACAAGCAACGAAAGATGAAATAAATTTGAGGTTAAGTTTGAGGCATTCACCAAGGGTTATAGTTGGTTATGTATTTTGCATTACTGGTACGGCTATAGCAGGCCGTGGTTATTGTTGTTCTGTGTTGAGAATTATGATATCCTTAGAGCTGCTGCTGCTGCTGCGAAAGAATATTTGTCACTTATTGAACATAACATTATATCATCGTGTTGATGTATACACACTAATATCGTCAAGTTGCACTTTACGCTTGCTGCTGCACTTCTTTGCGCGTGGATTCCGTAAAAATCAAGTTTGCGATCTGAAATGAGCTCGTAAACTACTCAATTATGCTCGGTCAGAGAAAAATATTGTTTATTAAAAAGGGGGGGGGGGAAGAAAGAGAGATATAGAGAGAAAGCTTATAAACTTTAACTTTATTAACGATAGGTTATTAACAACTGAAACGAATATACATCAGGTAGATAATGTTCCATCCTGCTCTCAAGTCAAGAAATTCATCACTAAGGACCCATTTATATTATTTCGATTAAATATTGACGCTGCTTCACTTCACAACAAGCAACCGAGTGTAGAGCAGTTGCAAATTATCATTCTAGTGGCCGTATACTGCAATCGTAACTTGAGCTCGGCTCAATAATCGTACTTTACGCCCTTTGCCATTCAAAACAAACGAAGACTTCAGGAATTGTGTTGAACCATGACAATACTCCTCCACACAACCCATCGGCTCCTTGAACAATTTCAATGGGACATTTTCCATCATCCGCCGTACAGTCCTGACCTGGTACCCAGCGACTTTCACCTTTTCCCTGAACTGAAGACGTGGCTAGGAGGGCAGTCGTTTCAAGCCAACGAAGATCTTCAAAACAACGTCAATGCTCATTTGAAATCATTGGCGGCAACATTTTCTGAAGCGGGTATTGCAAAGCTTGTGCACAGGTACGATAAATGTTTCAATATTTTCGGTGATTATGTTGAAAAGTAACCATAAGTGTACAAACATTTAAGTAATAAAATAATCGTTTTCTATGAACTTGTCATTTATTTATAGCCTATAGGAGGTTTAAAAAAAAAAGGCCCTCGTAAATCATCACACATTCCTGTCTTAAGATACATACATGGTGTTTATATAGTGACTGGCAAACGCCTACTCTCAGGAAATAACCAAATATGATGTGTAGGTTTTATTCATCCTCAACTTGTGCCCATGCAAGACACGAGTCAACAGGAAGGAAGTGATGCAGTGTTCTCATGGCACGTTTGCATGATTAGACACCACGTGAATTAGTAATTGCAGTTTCTGAATAGTTAGTTGAACTACTGACTTGTGCGTTACAATACAGGCATTTTTGAATTACAAAAAACTTCAGCAAAAGCTCCGTGTGTGTGTGTGCTTGTGAATAGCATAACTCAAAAACGAAAATACCGTTAAATATAACATTTACGTTTACGTAACAGGTTATACGGTTGACCCTCCTTTGCCGGACTACAGGGTTTGTGACTTATCTCAGGGCTGTTCAAAACACATTAGACCCTGAAGTTTGTGCTTCATTTATGAGAAAGTTATCAGTAATTGAATAGAATGAAATGCAATTATGTTCTCTATTAAGGCTTATTATGATTGAAATTTCATGAACAATCACAAAAAATTAACCTTTTAAATTTTAAATTTAAATAAAATTCCTGAATATAAAAGCGATATAATTGGTCAGCAAGTGTCATTTTTAAATGTCTTAACTGGAACTATAGCAAAGCATTAGATGTGAAACTGTACTGGTCTGGACAAGAAACACTTCAGTAACACGAGATCTCATTCACATCATTCAAAGTAAAAAAAAACGAAGTTGTGGAGAAGAAAAGAATAATGATAGAAGAAAAGGACAGAAAAGACAGCAACAGAGGAGAGGAAAAGGAAAGCCAACCTACCAACCTGGTGGATTTTAATGTGAGCCATGCATTCAAATCTTTCCTTGTTTTCTCGCTATTGATATTTTCAGCATTTTCCTTCCTGTAAAATGTTCCTTGTGGAGCAGTTTTTCTGTTACACAAATAAATTTGCTGTACATATTTACAGAAGTACAAGGAATAAGAATTGCTCCAGGTTTTACTGTCAGATGAATTTAAGGACATGTTTTCAGATTTCAAACATAACAATAATTTAATGACAAAAAAAGGGCATTCATAACTTTAAAAAAAAATTGTAGCCTAAACGAAAAGAGATACAAAGAAACCTAGGGTCGAGAAACCTTGAAAAAGTAGATGTATTGTGAACCTAAGGATCAAATATTAGATCAAAACTGTAATAATTTTGTCGCAAGGGACTTTTTAGCGACGTGACAAAAACAAATACATTTGACCATAACCAGCAAAATGAGTGAAATTTGCACTGGAATTTATTTGCATTATATCCATGGTGTAAGTTTAAAAAAAAATCTGATGTGTTCCATTCACATGACTTTCTCTACATCTCTGTAACTAATTACTGTCAAAAAGCTTATGCTTCTATTTACTTCATGCTAATCGAGATAAAATTAGCAGAAATAGTCTTATTACTTGCTTCCTTGTAAGTAGAAGCGATATAAGGGAGTACCATAGGTTAAAGTGATAGTCAAAAGCTGGTTGCTATGTGACTGAAGTTCCTTCGTTTGTATGGACAGGAGTTGGCAAATTCCTGTATGAGAAAAGCATGTTTCTTAAAGCTGAAACCAATAACAAGGAGTTTCTCAAAAACGATCAACTCCACGAAAAAAATATATATAACATAAATTGTGTGTTTTAAGGTGCTCTACATTTTTTGTGAGGTCAGTTTTTCTCCGTCTCTTACGGCTTAGCAGTTATGCAAAATTACGTAAAATTCCACCAGAATAAAGTAGTTTTGAGAGGTTATTCCCAGAAAATCCAAGATATACATTTTATTTGTCAAGTAAATACTCGTATTTTTAATATACGATATTTTAATCAAAAATTTTAGAGCCGTTTCTTTAAAAATCAAAATTTTCGAAAAAAAGTTCCATGTAAAGTGTATTTCGGGATGGGGAGATTTTTTTCAAAATCTTCGTGTCGCATCCCTGGAAGATACTACACTTAAATACCAAGTTTGGTACTTTACTGACTTTCGTTTTATAGTTATCGACTTCAGACACACGGGCCTTTTTCTGAAAATGCCTTTTTTTTTGGATACAGGGGACACTAAATCATATATGTCCGTGAAATCTCGGTATCAAATTTTTGGGTGCAGTACAATAATTTATCTATACACTATGTGCATAGTACGTGTAGAGAAAGTAAAAAACTAGCATTATTAGTTTGGAATTTAAAACTTTCAGTCACATTACATGCCCTTCAATATCAAATTTGACCACTTCCCAGGTCGTGTGTAGTACTGCACTGGGTTGTTGGAACAGTCTTTTCTCGACGCCAGATGCAGTGAGGTACAAACCCAATACACGAATCCGAATTGCTCTCCAAGTTCCCTTGTACACTGGAATTTCATTAAATGAATTGTTTTCGAGTGCAAGTGAAGTTGTTTGTGTTACGCTTTGCATACCAAACTAGCGTATAGAGAGCTCTTGAGCACTGCCATCGCCACAAAGGATCATCTTTGATAAAGCTGCATCGAGTTTTCAAATTTCCTCCAGTTAATATTCACACCACATGCTGGATTTGCTTCACACAGATTTGAATCTACCTAGCAACGTTTTATTGTGGTTTGTGGGTGTCTGCTTTTACAGGCGTTTATAGCAGCTGTTCCCGTCCATAGGATAAAGTTCCGAGTTTGCTGTTCCTGGATACGAACTCCCTTAAGCATATGTATGACTGAAACTTTAAAATTCCAAACTAAAAACCCTAACTTTTCACTTTCTCTACACGTACTATGTAAATAGTGTATAGAGAAGGTATTGTGTTGCACCAAAAAATTCAAACCGACATTTCACCCTTTTAGGGCACCCTTTATCCAAAAAAAAAAAGAAGAAAAAATACTTTCTACACGTTCTATGTACATAGTGTATAAGAGCAGATATTACATTCCACCTAAAAATTCGATACCAACATTTCACCGGGAATAGACGTTTTAGGGCCCCCTGAATCGAAAAGAGTATTTATACAAAAACGTCTGTCTCCCTGTGCCTGTGAACACACAACTCAAAAACGAAATGTCAGTAAGATACCAAACTTGATATATGATTTAAGTATCTTCCAAGGATGTGACACGAAGATTTTGAGGGAAATTCCCCCATCCCAAGCTACGCTTTCCAAATTTTTGATTTTCTCACAAATGGCTGAAACGATTTTGATTATAATCACATATATTAAATATATTTATATTACAAATAAAATGTATATCTCGAATTTTCAGGGAACAGCCTCTGAAGACCTCTTTATTCTGAATGCATTTTGCTGAAGTTTGCATAACTCGTAAACCGTAAGAACTAGACAAAAACTTAGTACACAAAAAAATGTAGAGCACATTAAAACACAATTTATGTTATATACGTTTTTTTCGTAGATTTGTTCGTTTTTTAGACATTCCTTGTTTTGGTTTCAGCTTTAAAAACTTATACTTTTCTGATACAGGAATTTGTCAACTCGTGTCCATACAAACAAAGGAACTTCAGTGACATAGCAACCAGCTTTTGACTATCACTTTAACCTATGGTACTCCCTTATTTCGCTTCTAATTACAAGGAAGGAAGTAATAAGACTATTTCTGCTAAGTTTTTCTCAATTAGCATGAAGTAAATAGAAGCATAAGCTTTTTAACAATGATTTATTGCAGAGATGTAGAAAAAGTCATGTGAATGGAACACATCAGTTTTTACTACCTTGTTCTGTCACTATAAGCAACACATATTAATGTGTGACACAGCAGTTGAAGTAGGGAGCTGTTCTGTTTGATAATACCGAAAGAGTTTCTTGTGTCGCCCCCCCCCCCCCGCGGGGGGAGCTAGTAAAACTGATCACAATTATTGTTGTTTTCAGCGTCACCCAATAGCCAGCAGCTATCGACTTGTGAAAGGAAATTAAAACACACGTTATTGAGCTTCAGTCATTATCAACAGGGAGCGTTTTTTCTGACTACGTCTGCTATTGGGAGCAACAAACAGAGAGGGCTCCATGTTACTAGTAGCGGTGCATTTCTACTTTTACTTGCTCTAAATAAGGCCATGGTGAAGTTTAATTCAATGTTACGTCACATCTACAAAACAAAAATTTTAACCAGTTGATAAGACCTATATTGAACCTTGGGGAAAACGAAAATGTAGAGTTTATTGTATACCTCAAGGAATATGACGTTAAATTGTTTAGTTTTTTTTAAAAATTGGACAAATAAAACTTTATTAAGATCAGGGGTTCCAAATGTGGCCAGTGAAAATTATTTTATTTTCATGTGAATAATTAAGTAAGATTCTCAATAGAAATGACAAATTTGCTTATAGACATCCAAAAATTAAAAAAAAAAAAAAAAAAAAAAAAAAAAAGAATCTGATGTGTTCCATTCACACGACATTCCGTACATCTCTGTAACACATTATTGTTAAAAAGTTGATTCTATCTGCTTTACGATAATCCAGTCAAATATTAGCAGAAATTGTCTTATTACTTGCTTCCTTGTAAGTAGGAGTGAAATAAGGGAATACACTAGACTAACCCGTTAGTCAAATATTTTAAAAGCTGGTTATCATGTGGTTGAGATCCGTTTCTATGCATGACCCGGAGTTTGCAACTTTCCGTGTGAGAAAAGTTTAAATACCTACGAGGGCCACTTCACAAGTCATGGCAAACATTTTATATTCCGAATAGCTGAACATGCGGTTATTGCAATATATACATTTGAAAACATGCACACCACCAGATGACGTCTGAGTGCATTGCTAGTGCACATACAAACGTTAGTATCGTAAGGTTAATGTCACTAAAGTTGAACAGCAGCATATATAAAATTGTGAGTGTCAAAGGTGTGTGGAAGCCCTGAGGGATAATTTTGAAGGTAGTTAGTACGTAAGAATATTATTCGTGCGTACGCGTACTCTTTTCTGGGTGTATAATACGAATAAAACAATCAGCGTTTACGCATCTCTCGATGTCCCGTACCCATAATCCCTTGTACCCGGATCCCAATTTAGTACCAGCAATGAGAAGAACATTCCACACATTCAATTGTATATCCTGAATTTTGTTTCCTGCAGCTTTTTTGACTAATAAAAAATAGTTGCCATGACTTATGAAATGACCCTCGTATTTAAAATCAGAAACAACAATAAGGAATATCTCAGAAATGGACAATTCCACCAAAAAACCGTACATTACATAAATTGTGTGTTTTAACGTGATCTACAGTTTTTGTGTACTATTTGTCTATCTCTTACGGTTTACCGGTTAAGTAAACTTCAGCAAAATTCATTCAGAATAAAGAGCCCTTTAGAGACTATAACTAGAAAATTCAAGATATACATTTTATTTACAATATAAATATCTATAATATACGGTATTTTAATCAAAATCGTTACAGCCATTTTTGAGAAAATCAACATTTTCGAAAAGGTTTTTCCATATAAAGGGTAGTTTCGAGTGGGGAATTTTTCTCAAAATCTTCGTGTCGCATCCCTGGAAGATAATAAACATAACTACCAAGTTTGGTTTTTTACCAACATTTCGTTTTGAGTTATCGTGTTCACACACACACACAAACACGCGCGCGCGCACACACGTACGGAGATTTTTGAAAATATATTTTATGCATACAGAAGACCCTCTTTTTCCGATTAAATCTCGGTATGGAATTTTTGGGTGCAATACTATACCTTCTCTGAACACTATGTCGCCCTCCGTGGTGTAATGGTTACCATGCTAACTTCATATACCCAAGGTCGCGGGTTCAAACCCGGCGGAGGACGATGGATTTTTTCGGGCGTAAAAAGGGAAGTAAAGCTGTGGGTCCCGTGTCGTAGATTTACGGCACGTAAAAGAACCTCAAGCCTGATAAGAGAGGCCTCTGAGCAAAATTAAGCGGTCTTTCACGCCCAATTTAGAATGGGACGCTGAGAACCACAACAGTTAAAGAGCGTCCATAAATAACAGGCCATTTCCATTTCTGAACACTATGTACATAGTACGTGTAGAAAAAGTAAATCACATATCTAGAAAAAGGTCCGTGCGTGTGTCCGTGAACACGATAACCCAAAAAGCGAAAAGTCAGTAAAATACCAAACTTGGTATACGTGTTTGGTATCTTCCAAGGATGCGACACGAAGATTTTGAAAAAAATCCCCTCTACCCAAACTATCCTTTACGTGGAAAAACTTTAAAAAATGTCAGTTATCACAAAATAGATAGAAGAATGTTATTTAACAATACTTTGTTGCTGCGATGTAGAAAAAGTCATGTGAATGGAACCCATCAGAGTTTTACTCTTTGTAGCACTTACCATAAACAAGGAGTGCCAGTAGGAAGTGCCTGTTAGTTTCTTTCATATGACTTCCTTACATCTCTGCAAACAAACAATTTGTTAAAAGGTTTGTTCTTCTATGTACATCATTCTAAACAAGGTAACACCAGCAGAAGTAGTCTTATTACTAACTCCCTTGTTAGTAGAAAGGGAATAAGAGCTAAAGCGATAGTCTCGTCCTTTAAAAGCCGGTCGCTATGTGAAACAATTGAAATCCCAATCTGTGCCAGGAATAAATCAGAAAAAAGATCTCTTTCTGTTTGAGAAAATTTTGAGTGACTTAAAATTGAAACCAACAATCCGAAATATCTAGAAAATGATTAACTGTACAAAACATGTATTTACCTTAATTGTGTGTTTTAATGAGATCTGCAGTTTTTGTATATCTCTTACGGTTTGTCAGTCTCCAGAATGAAGAGGTCTTCAGAAAATTCAAGATGTACATTTCGTTGGTCATAAAAACATGTTAAACATAAAGAATTTTAATCAAAATCATAGGAGCCATTTTTTGAGAAAAGCAACATTTTTCAAAAATGTCCCACGTAAAGGATAGTTGGGGAGGGGAATTTTCTTGAAAATCTCGTGCACCCTTAAACATCAAGTTTGGTATTTAACGGTCTTTTCGTTTTTGAGCTATGCTGCCCCCCCCCCACACACACATACACCCATACAGCTTTTATACAAAAACGTTTTTTTTCGAACTAAGATCTTCGTTGGTTTGATAGTGCTGCCCTCCTAGCCACGTCTTCAGTTCAGGAAAAAACTGAAAGTCGCTGGGTGCCAAGTCAAGACTGTACAGCGGATGATCGAAAATGCTCCATTGAAATTGTTCAAGGAGCGAATGGGTTGTGTGGACGAGCGTTGTCATGGATCAACACAATTCCTCAAGTCAGCATTCCTCTTCGTTTGTTTTGAATGGCTCTCCGCAAACGTCTAAAGTACGAAGATCTTCAAAACAACGTCAATGCTCATTTGAAATCATTGTTGGCAACATTTTTTGAAGCGGGTATTGCAAAGCTTGTGTACAGGTACGATAAAAGTTTCAATATTTTCGGTGATTATGTTGAAAAGTAACCATAAGTGCACAAAATTTATAGTAAAAAAAAAAAACAAATGTTTTCTATGAACTTGTCTTTTATTTATAGACTATTGGAAGTTGAATAAAACTGGCCCTAGTACATACATTCAGTTTTATAGGTATATTAGTATTTTCGTATCCGTAAAGTTAGGTTTCACAATAAACTACTTTCTGAGGGAACTTAAGGATTAGAAATGTAGAAGGTAGAGGCAGGAAGTGAAGAGGAGTAAAGAATTAGTTTTGCACGGAAGTTTATAAAAGTTGGATGGTATCGATTGAAGCGTTTATTGCAAGCAAAGCCTACCTGGCTCATTTGCAAGGCAGCAGGATGGGACGCCTACTCATTTACATAAACACAGTGTCACTCTGAGATAAAATGTTTTATTCATCATCCGGGCCGGCCACATCCTCCAAGATGGCGGCCGACGTTATGACGACTGTAAAACCTACTACAGGAGGTAGGCACTATCGCGTGGTCCAGAGGCTATCAGTCGCCCAGCTGTTTAATCACCTTATAAAACTTTATCTGTAGCAGGGGACTCTGTTGCTTTATGTTACACGCGCTGTCATCTCTTCTATCAGACACACACACACCGCCGTAAACAAAACATTCTGATGTGTTACACTCACACGACTTTCTCTAGCTGCTCTACAAACCTCCTACAAAAGATTATTCTTCTTTCAACACAATGCTAATCGAGATAAACATTAGCAGAATGTTCTTATTACTTAGTTCCTTATAAGTAGAAGGGAACTAAAGGAATGTGCAATGATAAGGTGATAGTCAAATGTTTTAAAAGCTGTCGTTATGCGATTATAATTGGAAATCACTTCTTTGCTTGGCCAGGAGTAGAACAAAAGATAAACAGACATTTCCTGTTTGAGAAAAGTTTAAGTGCTTCACAATTGAAACCAATAAGAAGGAATACCTCGGGAACGGTTACCTCCACTACAAAAACGTAAAGGACAAATTGTGTGTTTTGTCGTGATGTACATTTTTGTATAGTGAGTTTTTTTCTATCTATTACAGTTTAGCAGTTAAGCAAAATACGGCAAAAGTCATCCAGAATAAAGAGGTTTTCAGAGGCTATACCCAAAAAATTCCGAGATATACATTTTATTTCGCACAAAATAGCTTTAATATATGGGATTTTAATCAAAATCGTTAGAGCCATTTTTAAGAATATCAAAATTTTCGAAATTTATTCCATGTAAAAGGTAGTTTGTGGTGGGGGATTTTTTTAAAAATCTTCGTGTCGCATCCTTGGAAGATACTAAACCTAAGTGCCAAGTTTGGTATTTAACGGTCTTTTCGTTTTGGGGCTATGCTGTCCACACACACACACACACTCGGACCTTTTTTTAAAAATGATTTTTTTTTCGAACTCAGGGGACCCCAAAACATATATTTCTGGTGAAATCTCGATATCGAATTTTTGGGTGCATTACAATTCCTTCTCTATCTCTATGTACATTGTACATATGAGGCTAGATTAAGTAAAAAATGTGTTCAATTTACATGACTAGCTGATCTGTAAAGAAAATATTTTTCAAATAGTATATTGCGTACTAAGAACTGTAAGTTATGCTTATCAGGTAGAGAATTTACATTGAGAATATGAGATCTGATAAGTAACTTACAGGTCGTGGTTACCCAATTAATTTTTGAAATACTTGAAGAAACTGTAAACAAAAAAAACAAAAAAAACAATAATAATAATAATAATAATAATAATAATAAATTAAAAGTTATTTTCAATACTTTATTTAACATTAAGAAAAAATTATTTCGCGATGTGGACAAATGAAAGGCTACATCTAAATTATATGGACAAAGCCTTCTTATAACTCTTTTGTTAATGAATTTTGCAATAAATTCTTTACTTGAAGTAGCACATGTCTTGAGTGTTACGTCATTTCCTAATTGTACTGTAAGCATTAATGGCCTCTCAAACTCTTACAGTGCTTGTTGCCATGGCAATTAATAAATGAATTGTAAATTTAGCTTACATTACCAAATATGTGTCCAGAATGATTAACTTCCATATAAAGTATTTCAAAAACTGTATTATTTTATCTACGTCATGCTAATCCAGATAAACGTTACCTATCCAACTCCAGTCCTACACACGACTTGTGTGAAAAAATCTTTTAATTTAACACTAATTGACCTAACAGTTTGCTATACTATGAATCCTGGGTCTAAAGTACTTACAACATTGTAAGGTGCCAATGGGGTTGTCATCTCAAAATAATTTGAGATCTCCTTGTGGTTTACCGGGAAACATGCGAGTCAGTGATAGAGCTACTGACTAGAGATCGGGAGATCAGTGGTTCAAATCTCGGCTATGGCATGCATTTTTCAGTCTATCTATCCAATTCCTGTCCTACACACGGCTTGTAAGAAAAAAACAATTAAGTTATCATTATCAGAAATTGTCTATTTCTTGCTCTTTGCGAGTAGAAGGGAAATAATGGAATACATAGGCTAAAGCGATAGTCAAATCTTTTAAAAGTTGGATGATAAGTGAAACATTACAAAGAAATTTACATGACCAGAAATAATACAAAAGAGATACGAAATGAAAGATGACTTCCCGTTTGAGAAAAGTTTAGTTTCAGTTTTTTTGCAGGATGTTTTTTAGGCTTTACCGGTTATGCAAATTTCATTCAGAATAAAGTAGTCTTCAAAGTATTACCAGAAAATTCAAGATATACATTTTATTTGACATGTATCTTTAATATGCGATCTTTTAATCAAAATCGTTAGAACCATTTTTGAGAAAATCAAATTGTTCCATGTAAAGGATAGTTTTGGGTGGGAGATTTTCTCAAAATACTCGTGTCGCATATTTAGAATCTGCTAAAACTAAATACCAAGTTTACCGAGTTCTCGTTTTTGGATTATCACCTTCACAGACACACAGATATTTTTTCTAAAAATGTTTTTAGATTCAAGGAGTCAAAAGTTCGTATTTGCGCTGTAATCTCGGTATAGATTTCTGGGTGGAATACAATATCTTCTCCATCTACAACGTACATACGTTAAAAAGCTTATTCTTCTAGCCAGTTCATGCTCATCGAGATGTTTAACAGAAATACTTGCTTTCTTGTAGGTAGAAGGCAAATAAGAAAATACACTAGGCTAAAGTGATAGTCAAAAGCCAGTTGTCATGTGGATGAAATCCGTTTCATGCGGGGCCAGGAGTTTCCGTGTGAGAAAAGTTTAAGTAATTTTAAATCTGAAAGAAATAACAAAGAATATCTCAGAAACGGTTAATTCCACGAAAAAAAAAAACCTATATTACATATACTGCGTGTTTTAAAGTGCATATATTGCTGAAGATAGGCAACGAAAAAAATTTCAAACATTAAAAAAGAAACAATATCCATTGGAACACAAATTAGATATAGAAAGGTTAGTGGTCAATGTTTCAAAAATCACTCTAGACGAACCCACGACACAAGTCCTAGCAAAGGGACTAAAGTTTGCTATCACACCCCGGCATATACCGATGGAGGAGTTTATTACTGGAATAGAGGCTTCACTTACTGGCTTACCAGAGGAGACATCCAATGATATCAGAATGGACACTTACAAGGTACTCAAACACGCAAAAGTTCCCAAAGCAAACATCACTCATGCGGAACGTCAAGCCCTCAAAAGCATTGCTACCAACCCAGACATCGTAATCTTACCAGCAGATAAAGGCAACGCTGCTGTCGTGATGGACACTGAGGATTATGGAGAAAAAATGACACACCTACTGCATGATACAGCGTATAAGAAAGTAGAGAAGAATCCAATAAACAAACTAGAACGAACCACAATTTCGGTAATAAAAAATTCTTCAATACCAACAGAACAACAAAAGCGTCTCCTCCCTCATGACTCTCGTACACCGACGTTCTATGGGCTGCCTAAAGTTCACAAACAAAACATCCCATTGAGACCAATCGTCAGTGCCATAGGCTCACCCACTCATGAACTCGCCAGATTTCTAGCCAAGGGTCTCCAACCACTAGTGGGCAAGACAGACTCTTTTGTCAGGGACTCCGGCCATTTTGTACAAATACTCCGGAATTTTACCTTTGAAGAGCACCACATCTTAGTCAGCTTTGACATAAAATCTCTGTTTACTCGCATCCCAGTTGAAGAAGCTCTTAGATCCGTACAACAAAGAATCAGCATTAACCATCTCCCAGAAGACTGGACCGACCTTGTTGCCCACTGTATAACCAATACGTATTTCTCATACCAAGAAGACATCTACCAACAACAAGAAGGTGCAGCCATGGGATCTCCTATCTCGCCGATTGTGGCTAATATCTTCCTTGAAGATTTTGAAAACACGGCCTTGGACACTTGCCGACTCAAACCGGATATGTGGTTAAGATATGTGGATGACACTTTCGTGGTATGGCCACATGGATTGAACAACATCCCAGAGTTCCTTGAACATCTAAACAGTCTTCATCAAAATATACAATTTACTATGGAACTAG
The DNA here is from genome assembly GCA_030762935.1 of Hymenopus coronatus. Classification (NCBI taxonomy): domain Eukaryota; kingdom Metazoa; phylum Arthropoda; class Insecta; order Mantodea; family Hymenopodidae; genus Hymenopus; species Hymenopus coronatus. Next base: position 4,331,936 of record CM060883.1, read on the forward strand.
AACATAACCAAAAATTACCATTTTTAGACGTTCTAGTAGAGCGAAATTCAGCAAGTAAAACAGTGCATTGTTCAGTTTACCGAAAGGCTACACATACAGACAGATACATAGATGCCACATCCCACCACCCCATTTCAGTAAAACGAAGCATGGTCAAAACTCTGTTCCAACGAGCTACGCGTATTTGTGACCCAAATCTTTTAACTGAAGAGAGACACCACTTACAGGAAGTGTTAAAAGCCAACGGATACTCAAAAACCGACATAAAATACTGGGGAAAGAATGCCAAAAAACCACAAAAAGAAAAAGAAAAACAAAAGACAAGATGGGCTCGCCTTCCTTTTGTTCAGGGCACCACTGAAAGGATTGGCAAAATTTTACTCAAACACGGGATTAATACTCGGTACAGCACGGTTCGGAAGTTACAATCCACCCTCAGACCAGTAAAAGACAAATCCAACCCACTACTTAAGCCAGGAATTTATAAAATAACCTGCGATTGCGGCAAAGCATATATAGGTCAGACCGGAAGATCGGCAATCACACGTCGAAAAGAGCACATCAGAAGCCTCAAACTTAATCAGCCTGAAAAGTCCGCTCTCTCCGAACATGCTATTGAAACTGGCCATCACATTGATTTTGATAACATGAAATTATTGGTACCATGTGAAGACTACAAACATCGCATTATACGCGAAAGCATAGAAATAATTAAAGAAGAACATAAAGTTAACAGAGACAATGGAAAAAGTTTGAACACCATCTGGAGACCTCTGCTAAGAAAAGCATCCCACCTTGCGGCCAGCGAGCCAATAGGAATACAGAAAGCAGCGACCCCAGCCATTGGCCAAACGATAACCAATGGCAACATAGGAGGGCGGTACTTGGCATGTCCCAACTACAGTATATAAGAAGGTACGCCAGCCGGACCAGACGCAGTTAGCCCTGAGGAAGCCTTATCACAAGATGGGCGAAACGTCGGCAGATTTTAGCCTTAAGACGCGGTCTACACCGGAAACTCTGGACCAAGATAATTTTAATATTGGCCGTGAAAGTTTACGAAAACATGTTTTAAAGTGGTCTACATTTTTGTTAAGTAAGCTTTTGTCTATCTCCTACGGTTTACCAATTATGCAAAATTCCGGAAAATTCATTCAGAAGAAACGTGTTCAGACGCAATTCCTAGAAAATTCAAGATATACATTTTATTTGGCATGTAAACATCTTTAATATATGATATTTTAATCAAAATCTTTAGAGCCATTTCTGAGAAAAATAAAATTTTCGAAAATGTTTTTCCTGCAATGGTAAGTTTGGCATAGGAGTGACTTTTTTTGAAAAACTTCGTTTTGCATTCTTGGAAGATAAACTTAAATACCGGTCTTTTCGTTTTTAGCTGTGCTGTATACAGACACACAAAGGCAAATTATCATTTCTGGGGTCAGGGGGTCTCAAAACATATATATTTCCAGTGAAATATCGGTATTGAATTTTTGGATACTATACAATACTTTCTCTATACTCTATGAACATAGTATGTGTAGAGAAAACAAAAAGAAAGGTTAGGTTGATTAACAGATATCTATAATTCTTACCGTGAAATTCTTGTATAACACGAGAGCTATCAGAACACGCTGAGCTTTACAAAACATTTTGAAAAAGCATCAATCACGGTGAGAGGAAAACAGCGTATCTCATGTTTGATAACAATGTTCATAAATCTGGTGGTAGTCAGACAAAAGACGGTATCTGTAATTTCATCAGCGGCTGCAGCATCCAGCGTTAGTACCGTTGTTCCATCTCTCGCATCAAGTACTTAGTGCACCTCTAACATGACTTTCTCTACCTGTTCTGTAACAGGCAATTCTTACAAAACCTTTCTTCTACTTCATTAACTTATTCCTTTTTAGGTAGATCGCAAATAAGGGAATGCACTTGATTAAAGAAATAATCAAATATTTTACAAGAAGCTAGCTTTATGATGACTTTGAAAATCCGTTATCTTTGCAACGCTAGAAAAAGGAATAACGATTTCCCCTTTGAGAAAATTATAGTTTCGATATCGGAAATACATATTTTGATCACTTATTATTCCAAAATTATTTTAGAAAAAGGTCTACACTATCTGTTTGTGTGTATGTTTCTGTGGAAGCGCTATTTCAAAAACGAAAAATCAGTTATAGGTATATTAAATTTGGTATCTTCTAAAAAATGTAAATAGCGTGTTATTTATGGACGCTCTTTAACTACTGTGGTTCTCAGCGTCCCATTATAAATTGGGCGTGAAAGACCGCTTAATTTTGCTCAGAGGCCTCTCTATCAGGCTTGAGGTTGTTTTACGTGCCGTAAATCTACGACACGGGACCAACGAAGGATTTTTACACCCGAAAAAATCCATCGTCTTCCCTCAGGTTTGAACCCGCGACCTTGGGTATATGAAGTTAGCATGGTAACCACTACACCACGGAGGGCGACAGTATCTTCTAAGGATGCGACACGAAGACCCCCCCCCCCGCCGCGAGCTACTGTTTACATGGAAAAATCTTCGAAATGTTGTTTTTCTTATGAATGGCTTTAACGAATTTGATAAGAATTCCGTATATGTGAAAGATATTTATGTGATATATGAAATGTATAACTTTAGCTTTGTGGGAATACCTCTGAAGATGTGGCCATTCTGGATAACTTTTCCCTAGCTGGTAAACCGCACCAGATAGAGAAACACGTGCTGCACAAAATGCAGACCACACACAATTCATTACATATTTACTTTCTCTACACGTACTATATACATAGTATATGGAGAAGGTAATGTATTGCAACCAAAAATTCGATTCCGAGATTTCACCGGAAATATATGTTTTGAGACCCCCTGAATCCAAAAAAAGCATTTTTATAAACATGTCCGTGTTGTGCCTGTCTATTTGTCTGTCAGTCTGTGTGTATGTGTGTGTGTGTGTGTTTGTGGACAGCATAGCTCAAAAACGATAAGACCGTTAAAAACCAAACTTGGTATTTAAGTTTGGTATCTTCCAAGGACCCGAAGATTTTAAGGAAAATCACACCACCCCCAACTACCCTTTAAATGGAAAAAATGTCGAAAAATGTTATTTTCTTAAAATGGCTCTATTGATTTTCATTAAAATCTATTATATTTAAGATATTTATTTGCCAAATAAAAGGTATATCCTGAATTTTCTGGGAATGCCCTCTGAAGACTACTTTATTCTGAATGAATTTTACGGAATTTTACATAAGTGCTAAAGCGTAACAGATGGAGAAAAACTTACCACACAAAAATGTAGAGCTATTTAAAAGACACAATTTATGTTATATGCATTTTTTTCGTGGAGCTGATCGTTTTTAAGATATTCCTTGTTATTGGTTTCAGCTTTAAAAGTTATACTTTTTTCTCGTACAGGAATTTGTCAAGTTCTGTCCATACAAACAAAGGAACTTCAGTCACTTAGCAACCAGCTTTTAACTATAACTTTAACCTATGGTACTCCCTTATTTCGCTCCTACTTACAAGGAATCAAGTAATAAGACTATTTCTGCTATTTTTTGTCGATTAGCATGAAGTAAATAGAAGCATAAGCTTTTTAACACCATTTTTATGCGGAGATGTAGCGAAAGTCATGTGAATGGAACACATCAGATTTTTTCATTGGCTGTTACAACTGAAACTTAGGGCGCTGACACGCCTCCATATTTGGTAAGACCGACGCCATAATGCAAATACATTCCTGGGTACCTTTAAGGTATATAAGGGCCTGAAGAGGCGGTTTGCCCCAACTTGTTCTAGTTCTGCTTGTTCCCAAACTCTAAACTTGGCCCCCAATATCAGTAAACACCGTCACAAGAATTTTCCCTCACTACTGCTCTCTGACATATTCCTTCCTTGAGACTATAAAAGTAATATATTATTTGTTTTGTGCTTGTATAAAGTAATGGCTTCAGAATAACGGGTTTTCCTCAGGAGGCAACGTGGTCAGGATATTTCAAAATGGTTACAGTATGTCTTAGCGCAATAAACTCGGTTTTGAGAAGTGCAGTATCTTCCATCCGAGCTCTCCAGTCACAATCCGATGGCTCCGTAGCCCTCCGTAGTGTAGCGTTACCTGCTAGTCTGTGAATGGAAGGTCGCAGGTTCAAATCCGGCAGAAATGAAGGAAATGGAGATTTACACTAGTTTCCAAAAGTTAAGCATAATGCAATACATTGTTACCAAGGCATCACACATGATCTGGAATAGAGCAGACAATTTTGACCTCTGGACATCATCTTACGAAAGCACAAAATCAGACACTCATTTCCACAATGACAATGATGGTGCTGAGCGGTCAATATGGCATCTGGTGACCTCTCATGGCTACACAGGCCTCTATAAGGTGTTTCAAGGGCAGCAGTTCCCATTCCTCACGGAGAGCACGTCGGAGGTCTGGAAGTGTTCTCGGTGGGGGCTGGCAGGCTGCAAGACGTCTTCCTAATGCTTCCCAGGCATGCTCTATTGGGTTCATATCCACGGACATCGCTGGCCAGTCCATATCCTGGATATCTTGCCTCTCAGGATAACCGAACACCAGGTGGGCTCTATTGGGTTCATATCCACGGACATCGCTGGCCAGTCCATGTCCTGGATATCTTCCCTTTCAGGATAGTCCACCACCAGGTGGGCTCTATTGCGTTCATATCCACGGACATCGCTGGCCAGTCCATGTCCTGGATATCTTCCCTCTCAGGATAGTCCACCACCAGGTGGGCTCTATTGCGTTCATATCCACGGACATCGCTGGCCAGTCCATGTCCTGGATATCTTCCCTCTCAGGATAGTCCACCACCAGGTGGGCTCTATTGCGTTCATATCCACGGACATCGCTGGCCAGTCCATGTCCTGGATATCTTCCCTCTCAGGATAGTCCACCACCAGGTGGGCTCTATTGCGTTCATATCCACGGACATCGCTGGCCAGTCCATGTCCTGGATATCTTCCCTCTCAGGATAGTCCAACACCAGGTGGGTTCTTATGAGTTCATATCCACGGACATCGCTGGCCAGTCCATGTCCTGGATATCTTCCCTCTCAGGATAGTCCACCACCAGGTGGGCTCTATTGCGTTCATATCCACGGACATCGCTGGCCAGTCCATGTCCTGGATATCTTCCCTCTCAGGATAGTCCACCACCAGGTGGGCTCTATTGCGTTCATATCCACGGACATCGCTGGCCAGTCCATGTCCTGGATATCTTCCCTATCAGGATAGTCGAACACCAGGTGGGCTCTATTGCGTTCATATCCACGGACATCGCTGGCCAGTCCATGTCCTGGATATCTTCCCTCTCAGGATAGTCCACCACCAGGTGGGCTCTACATTATCGTCTTATAAGATAAAGTTGGACCTACTGCACCTCTGAAAAGTCACACATTCGGTTCCAGGACGTCGTCCTGGACATGAACAGTACCACCGTTAAAGACATATATCCATAGAACCTCGTGTCTGCCCTCGTGAGTGCGCCACACCACCACGATGTTGGTGGCATGCAACCGGGTCCACGATCTCTCAAGATTATTGAATCATTGTTCAAACAGAACCTGCAATCTTCTGTGACGCAGGATTTAATGTTAAATAAATCAAGTCAACAGGAAATGAAACAATACTGCCCTAAAACAATGTTATAAAATAATAAAACATTGTTTTGCAATGTAAGCTAAAGAATTGTATGTATAAAAATCAGATGTGTTCCATTCACATGATTTTCTCTATATCTCTGCAATAAATTATGTTTAAAAAGCTTATGCTTCTATTTACTTCCTGCTAATCCAGAAAAAAATTAGCAGAAATAGTCTTATTTCTTGCTTCCTTGTAAGTCAAGTGAAATAAGGGAGTACTATATGTTAAACTGATAGTCAAAAGCTGGTTGCTATGTGACTGAAGTTCCTTTGTTTGTATCGATTCGAGTTCACAAAGTCTGTATGAGAAAAATATAAGTTTTTATAGCTTAAACCAAAAATAAGGAATATCTCAAAAACCATCAACTCCACGAAAAAAATGTATACAACATAACTTGTGTGTTTTAATGTGCTCTACATTTTTGGTGTGATAATTTTGACTTTCTTTAAAATGGCTCTAACGATTTTGTTTAAAATGTCGTATATTAAAAGTATTTACCTGATAAATAATATGTATATCTTGAATTTTCTGGGAATAGCCTCTGAAGACTACTTTATGCTGGATGAATTTAACGACATTTTGCATAACTGCTAAAGCGTAAGAAATGGACAAAAACTTACCACTCAAAAAATGTAGAGCACATTAAAATACACAATTTATGTTATATACATTTTTTCGAGGAGTTCACTGTTTTTGAGATATTCCTTGCTTTTGGTTTCAGCTTTGAAAAACTTCTACTTTTGTCATACAGGAATTTGTCAACTCGTGTCCATACAAACAAAGGAACTTCAGTCACATAGCAACCAGCTTTTGACTATCACTTTAACCTATGATACTCCGATATTTCGCTTCTACTTACAAGGAAGCAAGTAATAAGACAATTTCTGCTAATTTTTTCTCGATTAACATGAAATAAATAGAAGAATAAGCTTATTAACAACAATTTGTTACACAGAAGTAGAGAAAGTCATGTGAATGGAGCACATCAGATTTTTTTCTGTATAGTTAACCGCTTCCTAAATATTGCGGTTTCAATTTTAAGTCACTTAAATATTTCTTCTCGTTTCTCATTTGTTGGAACTTCAATTGTTTCACATAGCAACCGGCTTTTAAAGGACGATACTATCGCTGCATTTTCCTATTTGCCTTCTACTTACAAGTAAAAAGACAATTTCTGCTAATATTTATCTCGATTATCATGAAATAGATAGAAGAATTAGCTTTTTAATAATGATTTGTCACAGGGATGTAGAGAAAGCCATGTGAATGGAACACATCAAACCAACAGAAAATAATTGCTACCTGTTCGGGTGAGCACCCTAAACGAACTCGCGACCTCTTGAATGTGAAGCACACACGCTACCAGTACACCACAGAGGCGGGCAGGAGTAGTCTTGTATTTGTAAATAAAGTAATATGACAAAGTTTAAAGCAATTTGGCACTAAGACAAAGTTCCCTGTAAGGATTGATATATTACTGTGGGAAGAAGACTTTTAAACTTCCCCGCTGGTTATAATTACCCTTATGTCTTTGTGGGGAAAGAATTGAGAACTTTCATTAGGCTTTGTAATTTCCTTTTGAGGATGGTAGGCAGCCCCTGGAAAAATGCGCCCGCTAATTTCCATTGCTACGCTTGCATTTTTTAAACTCTACTTATATTTATGGTAGAGTTAATCTGTTGCCTTATTTACAGACAACACTGCTACTGTCAGATATGGAGCGGTCTCTGCCCGTCAGCTGTTTCACTACGTCACAACTGTTATATTTTTGATAGATTTTCAAATCTGAAAACTTATTAATGTCTTTCTTGAACATACGAGAGTCGATTTGACGTAACTAAATAATAACTAAATAATATCTACAAACATTTTTATCTATACGTTTAATGCACAGGGGGAGAAACTATGTTTTCCACCAAAAAATTCGATTCCGAGATTTCACCGGAAATATATGTTTTAGGACCCCCTGAAACCCAAAAAATCTGACGTGTTCCATCCACACGACTTTCTCTACATCCCTGCAACAAATTATTGTTAAAAAGCTTATTCTTATATCTACTTCATGCTAATCAGAAAAAATTAGCAGAAATAAGTCTTAATACTTGCTTCCTTGTAAGTAGAAGTGAAATAAGGGAGTAGCATAGGTTAAAGTGATAGTCAAAAGCTGGTTGCTATGTGACTGAAGTTCCTTTGTATGTGTGGACAGGAGTTGACAAATTCCTGTATGAGAAAAGTATAAGATTTTCAAAGCTGAAACCAAAAACAAGGAATGTCTCAAAAACGATCAACTCCACGAAAAAAACGTATATTACATAAATTGTGTATTTTAACGTGCTATACATTTTTGTGTGGTAAGTTTTCCCATCTCTTACGGTTTAGCAGTTATGCAAAATTCCATAAAATTCATCCAGAATAAAGTAGTCTTCAGAGGCTATTCCCAGAAAATTAAAAATTTACATTTTATTTGTCAGGTAAATATCTTTGATATACGATATTTTAATCAAAATCGTTAGAGCCATTTTTGAGAAAATTAAAATTTTCGAAAAAAGTTCCATGTAAAAGGGTAGTTGGGGGTGGGGGGATTTTCTTGAATATCTTTGTGTCGCATCCTTGGAAGATACTAAACTTAAATACCAAGTTTGTTATTCAACGGTGTTTTTGTTTTTGAGCTATTCTGTCCACAGACAGACAGACAGACAGACAGACACACACACACACACACACATGGACCTTTTTCCAAAAAAACATTTTTTTTTTATTCAAGGGGACCCAAAACATGTATTTCCGATGAAATCTTGGAATTTTATTTTTGCTGCATTACAACATGTTCTCTATACATAGTACGTATAGAGAAAGTAAAACTATTTCTTTTACCATTTCAGAGTCCCGTATTCGATATAAACATTAGCAGAAATAGTCTTATAATTTGCTTCCTTGTAAGATGAAGAGAAATAAGGGAGTACAGCGGTAGTCAACTGTTTTATAAAGCCCTAAAGAACTGCAGAAGCTTCTGTGACTATGCAGGTCGTTACAGAAATAAATATCGTCAGATCCTTTTTAACCGTATATAGAAAAGCAGTAGATGAATGAACTCAAAGGTAACGGATAAATGCATCCATTCGTTTTCAGATGTCCTTTGCAAGAAAGCTGTTAGAATATTTTGGTTTTGTCAAGAAATGCGCCCGCCGTAAGTCACGGCGTTTTGGCGGAGGTCCACATGGAAGTAAATACGTGTATTATTCCCTCAGAAGACATAAACCAAAAACGGGCATTAGCTGGAACAAAAAACGCTGATCCTGTCGGCGTGTGTACCAATCAAAGCCTGCAATTTATCGCGGGCAATATCTGTAATGATTTACAGCGAACCTAGGCACATATTGTATTGATTTATTGATTTGTAAACTTAGAGTAGAGTGTCTCTCTCCAGATAGCGGTCACAATGCTATAAATGAGAGAGGCTTTCAGAAAGCGGTCCACGTTTCCAACTTTATTGATGGGGTCTTTTTGGGCAGCGCTTCTGGAATTTTGAGGATGACTTCATTCACCTCTGACCTTTGGTGGCCTCCAGTACGGGTCCTTAAAATGTTTTTTTCTTTTAAGTCCCCTCAAAGATCTTAATATTCTCAGTACGCCATTGCAAAGCTGCCATCAACAATACGTAATTATTCAAGCATCTTGGTTTAAGACATAAGTCATGGCAACATGAGCCAGTCCTAGGAGGTGGTAAATTTCCATGAGAGAATGGAACACTTTTGCTGAGACTTCATTGTTGGTAAGCTTAACTATTCAAAGAATCGTACAAAATTTCAACGATGCACTGCGTATAGTTCATTCTTGATAGCTGCCCGAGTTGAAATGGAGTTTTATTTATGGACGCTCTTTAACTGCTGTGATTCACAGCATCCTATTCTATACTAGTGGTGAAGGACCATTTAATTTTGCTCAGAGGCCTCTTAATCAGGATTGAGTTTCTTTTACATGCCGAAAATCTACCAAGCGTGACCAATGGCTTTACTTCCCTTTCCAAAAAGGCCATGATAAGGATTTCCTCCTCCGCCGGAGTTGAACCCGCCACCTTGGGTATAAATAGAAGAGTTTATTTTCCAGAACAAAGTACAGTGTGTAGCAATGTCAAATACAAGTTGGATAAAAAAACAATTGGCAGTGTCATAAAATTCATCCAGACAATAAAATGAAAGTGCGCTTCAATGACCTCTTAAAAGATTCAATGGACAGAGCTTTAGTGTTGTTACTGAGTTTGTTAAATATATTTAATGATATTGTCTCAAAGGCATTTTGTATCTTATTTATTGGAACCAGTTCTGCTGTGATGAAGATGGATTTCGGAACCTCATTGTATGTATGACTATTTCTCTTAGCAAATGAAAGACAGTGGAACACAGACAATGAAGTCAAAGTTAAAACACCCAACTTAACAAATAAAGGCTTACAATGAGTTCAGGGGGCTACACCACATAAAATTCGAACTGCCTTTTTCTGTAATAAAAGCACCTTTTTAGCTGAAGCATGGTTGCCCGAAAATAAAATATCATAACTCAAATGGCTATGGATTTGTCCATAGTAAATTGATAACAAAACATTGGAACACACATAATTTTTACTTTTTCTATACGCACTATATACATAGTGTATAGACAAGGTATTGCACTCCACCCAAAAATTCGATACCGAAATTTCACCGAAAATATATGTTTTAGGTTCCCCTTTATCTAAGAAAAGCATTTTCGGAAGAAGGTCCGCGCGCGCACGTGTGTGTGTCCATAAACACGATAACTCAAAAACGAAAAGTCGGTAAAATACCAAACTTGGTATTTTAGTTTAATATCTTCCAGGGATGCGAGACGAAGATTTTTAGAAAAATCCCTCACTATCCTTTACATGGATTTTTTTTTAAAAAAAATTAATTTTTTTCAAAAATAGCTCTAACGATTTTGATTAAAATTTCGTATATTAAAGATATTTACCTGAAAAAGTGCATATCTTAAATTTCCTGGGTATATCCTCTGAAGACTACTTTATTCTGGATGAATTTTACGGACTTTTGAATAACTGCTAAACCGTAAGAGATGGACAAAAACTTACTTCACTATAAATGTAGAGCACGTTAAAACACACAATTTATGTTATATACATTTTCTTTGTGGAGTTCACCGTTTTTGACACGTTCCTTGCTTTTGGTTTCTGCCATGAAAAACTTTTACTTTTCTCATACAGGAATTTTTCAACTGCTGTCCATACAAACAAAGGAACTTCAGTGACATAGTAACCAGCTTTTGACTATCACTTTAATCTATGGTAGTCTTTTTTCGCTTATACTTACAAGGAAGCAAGTAATAAGCCTATTTCTGCTAATTTTTCTGATTAGCATGAAGTAAATAGAAGTATACATTTTTAAGAAGAATTTGTTGCAGAGATGTAGAGAAAGTCATGTGAATGGTACACATAAGATTACTTAGGATACTTTGTTGGCGATATAATTAATTTAGCATGGACTGTCTGAGTTGGTCATTGCGTCAACTGCGTTTGAAAATGCAGAAAACCGAGTTTCGTGCGGTTATTTAGCACTTTCATTTGGCTACTGCACAGAATTTGATGAAGTTAACGCGGATGCTGCACTCAATGAAGACAATTTACTTTTGGATTTAAACGTGTCGGACAAGCACTGAAGACTGGTGAGATTGGTGAGACTGTAAGCATCTCAACTGGGTCAGTGCATCATATCCTGTACAGAATTAGTTCATCAATGTTTATTTTTGGGGGCGAATTGCAAAAGAACACTCCTCATGATTACTCGGGAAAAGGCAAAACCACATGTTTCATTGTTAAATCATTTGAGCCCAGCGTTGGCTGAGAAAAGACCAAAGTTGACAGGGAAAAGAATTGTTCTTTCAGCAGGATGATCCACTGTCTCACACATCAGCAATAGTTATGGGGAAAGTGCGTCATGCACCGTATTCACCAGACTTATCCCCAAGTGACTTTTACCTGTTCCCTAACTTTGGCTTGAAGCCATTTTCATCCAATGTGATGAAGTAGTACAAGTAAACGATTATTTTGAGAGATGCTTTTTTTCCGACGTGATAGAACACCTGGAGGAACGCTAGGTCATGTGTACATCCCTTGAAAAAAACTTTGTGGAGAGGTAAGATGGGTTCTTTACGAAACAAACTTTTTTCTGTTTTTTTTGCCATACTAACAAAACAATATCGTGATATGTGTTAACAACGACGGATAGTGCTGGATTGACCTGTAGGAGCGCAGTGAGCAATGTGAAATTAGTTATCCGGCGACCGGAGGTAATTCGTGTTTGGCAGCACTCTGTGAGAGAACTGGCAGAGAATGTTTCAGGGAATTGTTGGGAACTGTTAGGAATGATTCCTGACCGAACGGTCGTAAAATGGGTGTGTCGCATGGCTACTACATTGATACAGATGTAAAGGACTGACAATCTTGATCTGTCTATATATGACGTCGAGACCTTAAAGGGCAAAGTTAAAGACCATTACGTAATATATGAGGATATTGGACATTCTGTACAGCTACATCTGACCAGAGGAAAATAGTGATCGATATTCAGCGCCTCCCACATTGTGGTAAATAATGCAGGAGACTAATTTGAGGACTTTAGAACGGCTTTGTATACTCTGTTGTGCTGTAACGGGCGTAAAATTTGAAACCAATTATATCACCGCAACTACCTTAATAAATATAAATAAATATTAAGGTAGTTGACGGACAAATTTGAGGTATTGCTCAGTCTCCATACTGTTCGTACTCTCTCCTATTATGTGTGTATTTCACATTTTCTACATGTACTAGTATTGTTGTAAAATAAAATTGCCATGACTTATGCACCAACCCTTGTTTAACCATTACTAGAAGTGTACAAAACTGCGGAATTTCACAACTGCTTAAACGACTCCTAAAACCAAACTAAGAAAAATGGGATGCGTTACATTCATAGTATTTTCTTTACCAAATGTTCAGCAAAATATTGTTGGATTCTCTTTGCATGAACACACGAAGAAGAATAAAACGAATAATGACATCCTCTTTGAGAAAACTATATGTATGAAACCACTAACAAAAAATATCTCAGAAATTCTACTTATGTATACATATATGAACTAACCTATTATTTCTCTACTTCGTATATAATACATAGGTAGAGAAGGTATTGTGTTCCACCCAAAATTTGATACCAAGGTTTTACTGGAATCTTCTTTAGGGTTCTTTGTACTAAACAAACTGAAGTGCTCCATTCACGCGACTTTCTCTACATCTCTGCAGCAAATTATTGTCAAAAAGCTTGTGCTTCTATTTATTTCATGCTAATTGACAAACAATTAGCAGAAATAGTTTTATTGCTTGCTCCTTTGTAAAAAGAATCGAAATAAGAGAGAACTATAGGTTAAAGTGATAGTCAAAAGCTGGTTGCTATGTGACTGATGTTCCTTTGTTTGTATGGACAGGAGCTGACAAATTTCTGTATGAGAAAAGTATAAGTTTTTTAAAGCAGAAACCAGAAACAAGGAATATCTCAAAAACGATAAATTCCACGAAAAAACTGTATAAGCCATAAATTGTGTGTTTTAACGTGCTCTACATTTTTAGTTTAAGTTTTTGTCAATCTCTTACGGTTTAGCAGTTATGTAAAAATCCGTAAATTTCATCCAGAATAAAGTAGTCTTCAGAGGCTATTCCCAGGAAATTCAAGATATATATTTTATTTGTCAAGTAAATAGTTTTAATACACGATATTTTAATCAAAATCTTTAGAGCCATTTTTGAGAATCAAAACTTTTGAAAAAAGTTCCATAAAAATGTAAATGGCGTGTTATTTATGGACGGTTTTTAACTACTGTGGTTCTCAGCTTCCCATTCTATATTGGGCGTGTAAGACTGCTTAATTTTGCTCAGAGGCCTCTCTATCAGGTTTGAGGTTCTTTTACATGCCATAAATCTACGACACGGGACCAACGGCTTTAGTTCCCTTCCGAAGGAAGCCATGTTAAGTATTTTTATGCCCGAAAAAATCCATCGTCCTCCGCCGGGTATGAACCCGCGACCTTTGATATACGAAGTTAGCATGGTAACCATTACACCACGGAGGGCGATAAAAGTTCCATGTAAAGGGTATTTGGGGGTGGGGGATTATCTTGAAAATCTCCGTGTCGCATCCTTGGAAGATACTAAACTTAAATACCAGGTTTGGTATTTAACGTTTTTTTCGTTTTTGAGCTATGCTGACCACGGGCACACACACTCACACACACACACACACACGGACATGTTTTCTAAAAATGTTTTTTTTTTTTTGGATTCAGGGAACCCAAAACATGTATTTCCGGTGAAATCTTGATATGGAATTTCTAGGTGCTTTACAATAAGTTTTCTATACATATGTACATAGTACGTGTAGTGAAAGTATTTTTTTTTTATTTTTGAAAATATTGGTTGAAATTTCACAGATACATTATCTTAATTTAAGAGTTGAATTATAAAAGAACAAGAGAATGAGTTAGAGCCAGTCACTCGGAAGTTTAGATAACAACGTAGTAATTACGCTGGTTGCGTTAAAATGTTTTGCTCTTGTTAATGAAGATTGTTTTTTGTTTCAGGTGAGTACCGTAAAACATGAAGTTCAGTGAATACTTCAAAAGGTCAGTTAGATAACTCATAAGCTTAGGTTTCTTGGCAGACTAAATTACATTTATTTTAAGATTTATTTTGTAGATTAATACGGGAACGGATAATTTTCGGATTTACAATTTTTTTTAAATTTATTTATGAACTCTGTCACAAAAGGTTACACAATACCTCCGTGGTCGAGTGGTCACATTACAGATTTTTCACCCGGAGATGTGTGTGTGTGTGTGTGTGTGTGTGTATGTGTGCCTCTGTGGATAGCGTAGCTAAAAAGCAAAAGTACTCATGTACACCAGACTTGGGTATTCGGAAATGTTTTGGAATTTTTTTCTCAAAAACTGATGTACCAATTTTGATTAAAATACCATATATTAAAGATATGTTCATCACAAATAAATGTAATTCTGGGAATAACCTCTGAGGACCTCTTTATTCTGGATGAATGTTGCATAAATGGGAAACCCTAAGAGATAGACGAAAAGTGTAGATCTGGTTAAAACCACAATTTATGTGATATACTCTTTTTTTATAGAGTTTGTCATTTCCGAGATATCCCCTGTTATTGGTAGTAAATTTAAAATGATGACACTGGAAGTCATCTTTCGCATTTATTGTTTTATGCCTGGTGTTGGAAATACTCACCAATTTCAAGGCTATTGCATAGTGACAGCGTTTAAAGCATTTGCCTATCGCTTAGCCTAGTGTATTCCCTTCCACTTATAACAAGTATGTAATAAGACGGGTTTGTCTCCTTTAGCACGACGTAGAGGAATAATCTGTTGTAAGAATACTTTGTTTGTATACCAGGTACAGAAAGTCATGTGAGTGTGACATCAGAGTCTCTTACATCCATTGGAATGACTGAACCGCGTAGTGGCAGAGTGTTAGCCCTCTCGCGTCTCACCTAGACATCCCGGGCTCGATCCCAGGCGACCGCACGTGGACAAAGCGGTGCAGGGACGGGTTTTCTCCGGTTTCCCCCGCCGCTACATTCCACAAGTGCTCCATCTTCGTTCATATATCAGTTTCATCGCTTTAGGTGCCGTCCTCGTAGTAAAAGTGGGCCTTAAATGCTATTAAAAAAATCTTAAGTGTTCAATTCACATGACTTTCTCTACATCTCTGCAATAAAGTATAGTTAAAATGCTTATTCTTGTGTCTACTTCTTTCTAATCGAGATAAAATTAACAGAAATGTTCTTATTACTTGCTTCTTTATAAGTAGAAGGAAAATAAAGGAATTCACTAGTCCAAACCGACAGTCAAATGTTTTAAAATATGGTTGCTATGGGATTGAAATCCGTTTCCTCTGCGTGGTCAGGAGTTGACAAGTCCCGTATAAGTAAAGTTCTAAGTTTTTTAAAACTGAAACTAATAATAAGGAATATCTCAAAAAAGGTCAACCCCACGAAAAAAATGTACATAACATAAATTGTTAGTTTTAACAAAAAATACATTTTTGTTACAGAAGTTTTTGTCTATCTCTTGCAGTTTATCATTTATGCAAAATTCTGTAAAAATGACCCAGAATAAAGAAGTCTTCCGAGGCTCTTCCCAGAGAATTCAAAATATTTACAGGACAAATAACAGGTATGTCTTTATTATACGATATTTTAATCAAAATCGTTAGAGCCATTTTTGAAAAAAATCAATATGTTTGTAAATGTTTCTATGTAAACCGTAGTTGGGGGTGGGGGATTATCTTGAAAATCTCCGTGTCGCATCCTTGAAAGATACTGAACTTAAATATCAACTTTGGTATTTAGCGGTCTTTTCGTTTTTGAGCTATGCTGCCGACAGACACACACACACACACACACACACACACAGACTAGGCCCAACAGACACATGGACATTTTTCTAAAAATGCTTTTTTGGGGGACTGAAAACATATATTTCTGGTGAAATCTCGGTATCGAATTTTTGGGTGCATTACAATACCTTCTCTGTACACAATGTACATAATACGTGTAGAGAAAGTAAAAATGGAATGACTCGATGAAAGCATTGGAATTTGATGTTGTGCTTAAGGGTCGCCTCGAAAGAGATGCTGTGAGTGTGTCAGCTGCGGTAGGCAGAGCGCACACGCCGGAGCAAACACAGGTCTGCGATTGAAATATTGCGGGATAAATTTAAAATGCTGACAATCTGTAATATTACAGCACGCGGGCAAATACACCAATACTCAATACTGGCACAAGAACAAAAATGCTACATCAGATATTCAATAATCGATCATCACATACCATTAATGAGTAAAAAAACCTCTAAGACCGCGGGTTGTAAATTTGATTTACCTCATTCTTTCTTTCTGTGGGATGATTCAGCTTTCTGTAGAGTTCAAATTCAGCACGGGTGCATAAAGATATCTGCAGGAAAAGCCTTTATATTCAACATTATGCATTTGGGTCATTTACGTTCACAATATCTAAAATGTGATGTGCTACTTCATTTAACTGCCACTACAATCTTTCGTCTGCATCATGCTAATCGAGATAAACACTAGCACAAACTCTCTTATTACTTTCTGCCTTGTTAAGTAGAAGGGGATACACTAGGCTAAAGGTAGAATTAAGGGAATGTGTGGCTGAAATTTCATGAAAAATCACAACAAATTATTTAAATATTCGTGAATATAAAAGCGATATATTTGGTCACCAAGTGTCATTTTTAACTGGAACTACAGCAAAGCATTAGATGTGAAACTGTACTGGTCTCGACAAGAAAAACTTCAGTAAGACGAGATCTCATTCAAGTAAAAAAGTGCAGTTGTGCAGAAAAAAACAGCAATGCAAGAAGTAAAGGTAGCAGCAGAGCAGAGGAAAAGGAAAGCCAACCTGGTGGATTTTAATGTGAGCCATGCATTCAAATCTTTCCTTATTTTCCCGCTATTGATATTTTCAGCATTTTCCTTCCTGTAAAATGTTCCTTGTGGAGCAGTTTTTGCTTTCTCTACACATACTATAAACATAGTGTATAGAGAAGGTATTGCACTCCACCCAAAAACTCGATACCGAGATTTCACCGAAAATATATGTTTTAGGGTCCCCTGTATCCAAACAAAATATTTCCAGAAAAAGGTCTGTGTGTGTGTGTCTGTGTGTGTGTCGTCCTCTGTAAAAATCCTTAGCATGGCTTCCTTCGGAAGGGAAGTAAAGCCGTGGGTCCCGTGTCATAGATTTACGGCACGTAAAAGAACCTCAAGCCTGATAGAGAGGCCTCTGAGCAAAATTAAACGGTCTTTCTCGCCCAGTATAGAATGGAACGCTGAGAACAACAGCATTTAAAGAGCGTCCATAAATAAAACGCCATTTTATTTCATGTGTCCGTGTCTGTGAATACGATAACTCAAAAACGACAAGTAGGTAAAATGTCAAACTTGGTATTTAAGTTTAGTATCTTCCAGAGATGCGAGATGAAGATTTTGAGAATAACTCCCCCACTCCAAATTACCCTTTACATGGAAATTTTTTTCGAAAATTTTGATTTTCTTAAAAATAGCTCTAACGATTTTGATTAAAATACCGTATATTAAAGATATTTATCTGACACAAAAGGGCATATTTTGAATTTTCTGGGAATAGCCCCTGAAGACTGCTTTATTCTTGATGAATTTTACGGAATTTTGCATAACTGCTAAACCGTAAGAGATAGACAAAAACCTACTTCACAAAAAATGTAGAGTGCGTTAAAACACACAATTTATGTTATATTCACTTTTTTTCGTAAAGTTGATCGCTTTTTAGATATCCCTTGTTTTTTGTTTCACCTTTGAAAAACTTATACTTTTCTTACACAGGAATTTGTCAACTCCTGTCCATACAAAGGAACTTCAGTCACATAGCAGCCAGCTTTTGATTATCAGTTTAGCCTATAGTACTCCCTTATTTCCCTTCCACTCACAAGGAAGCAAGTAATAAGACTATTTGTGCTATTTTTTTCTCGATTAAAATGGAATAAACAGAAGCATAAGCTTTTATAACGACAATTTGTTGCAGAGATTTGGAGAAAGTCATGTGAATGGAACATACAACATTTT
Organism: Hymenopus coronatus; assembly: GCA_030762935.1. Lineage (NCBI taxonomy): Eukaryota > Metazoa > Arthropoda > Insecta > Mantodea > Hymenopodidae > Hymenopus > Hymenopus coronatus. The sequence continues at coordinate 4,350,315 of CM060883.1, forward strand.
TCTGTTACACAAATAAAAGTTTCTGTACATGTTCACAGAGGTACAAGGAATAAGTAATGTCCTAGGTTTTACTGCCGGGTGTATTTAATCTTATGCTTTCAATTTTATATTTATTCTGACAAAAAAGCACATTTATAACTTTAAAAGTTGTTGAAGCCTAAACTAAAGGAGACACGGAGAAACCAAGGGCATTTTCCAAAAGTAGTTATATTGGAAAAATGGGGTTAAAATAAAGACAAATTTGACCATAACTTCCAAGCCATTAAAGCAAAATTGATGAAAAATACACTGTAACTTATTACATTACTTACATTTTAGAAAGCCAGCATTGTTCATGTTGAATTTCAAACTTTCAGTCACACTTGTATCAGTTTATGTTGGTAGCCATGTGACACAATAATATTGAAATTCTGTTCTCTTTGCATGGCCAGGAATAAAACAAAGGAGATATGAAAAGAAAGATGAGAAACGTATTAATAGCTTAGAATTGAAACCAATAAAAAGGAATATTTCGGAAACGGTTAAGTCTAGAAAAAATATATATGTGATAAATTGTGTTTTTAAGATATCAATATTTTTCTGACGAAAATTTTTGTCTATATCTTACAGTTTACCAGTTTTGCAGAATTTGTCCAAGTCTTGAGAGGTCTTCTATTCCCAGAAAATTCAAGATATACATTTTGTCATGTAAATATATTTAATATACGATATTTCAACCAAAATCATTAGAACATAATTAAGTCATTTACTACCTGTTTTTGTATAGTTGATCGTTTACGAGATATTTCTTATTATTAAGTAGGTCACTTTTTTCAAACGGGAAGTCACTTTTCGTCTGATCTCTCTTTTGTTATACTTCAATTGTTCACATAATGACCATTTTGATAAGATTAGATTAGCGGTTTAGCCTGGTACATCCCCTTCTTCTTCTTCTTCTTCTTACGATTGCTGATAATGTTTGTTTCGATTAGCATGATGTACATAAATGAATAACATAAATTATGTAAGAATATGTTGTTTGTAGAACAGGCAGAGAAAGTCATGTGAATGTAACAATTCAGAGTTTTCTTTTTTAGTTATGTTGTTCGAAGGCATCTATGGACGTTTTTATAAAAACTTTTTTTATTAATTTATTTATTCAGGGAAAACGTATTTTCCGAAATCTCAGTATCGAATTTTTAGGTGGAATGTAATCTTGATTCCGTTTGCAGTAAGGTAAAAAGGAAGAAATGCCGCCCGCAATGTCGCAAAAAGTTTGAAAACTTTAAGAGTATTGCTCGTTTTGACGACCGGGCCGTAAAAGCACAGAATCCCAAAGAAACAGCATCTCCCCTGCTTATGTTCCCAGAACGCGGTGGGACGAGAGCGCCAGTTTTATTTATTCTGGGCAGTAAAGTTGTTCTCAGGCTGAAATGACCAACACAATGCGAGCTGAACGAATATAAATACATTAGGCTTACAAAGCCCCATCTATGCATGTATAATGGGATGTAAAGAATGCGGGGGAATCAAATTGTGCGCTTGCCACAAAGCTTAGCGTTCAATGAACCGGAGTATTTCTTTTGGAAGCGAATGCCAATATGCAGTGCTTGCTGCATTAGCCATTTTACAATTTACCGCTTCGTTGGAACAAAGTCTTTTTATGACAGCGTCCAAACTGATATTGTATCACAGCATTAGTAGCGTTCCAAACAACTCAATACTTGCCCGCCGCTGTGGTGTGGGGGTAGCGTGTCTCTTCACATTACCGTTGGGGATGGCTCAGTGCCCGTATTCAGGAGAACGCGGATTCGACCCTCGGGAGTTTCTCTGGTCACTAGGCGAATGTTGGGGAGGATTCTTCTTTCCCCTAAAGTTCCTCTCCCCAACCGTCTCTTTCAGGGTTGTAAGTGCCGACCAGAACTGCGGCAGAGGCGCCATTTCGTGGAGGTGACTGCACTCTGGAAATACAGCTCTCGGCGTTGAGATGGCTCCTAGCGCTCCAAGTGTCGAGATGAACTGTTTGTGAACTGTTAGGGACCCTCTACGGTGACTCTCACCCTGTCCGGATGTCGGCCGCCCTTTGAAACTACATTCATATCATCCTTCTACAAGGAAACTGGCGTACAATAACCCAACATCCGAAGAATGAAAACCCCACTGAAATATGAATACACATACACGAGGCTTCGGCGTGGCTGAGTGGCTAGATCACTCGCCTCTCGCCAAGGTGGCCCATTTTATTTAGGTATAATTACTTTTTTATTTTTATTTATTTATTTTTGTAGCTTAGCGTCCTTTAACCTGGTTAGTCGTACCGGACGATGCATGAAATCAGTGAAATGATGCTCAAATGATCTCGGAATGCATGGAGCTTTAAGTTATTCGACAGGATAACAGAAAACTCTGAGAAAACCTTATCTGGGTAACTCACCCTGAACGAGATTCGAACTCGCGACCTAATTTTTCTCAATTAGCATGAAGTAAATAGGAGCATAAACTTTTTAACCATAATTTGTTGCAGAGATGTAGAGAAAGTCATGTGAATGGACACGTCAGCCTGTTTTTTTTTTTTTTTTTTTTTTTTTTTTTTTTTTTTTTTTTTTTTTGTATTCCGGAGTGTTTAACATACCCTTAAGCTGTTGACTCCAAATTTTAAATACTTATTCTGCAAAACAAGACGCCGTAGCGATATTTAATTTACGGTGAACTGCAGCACGAGCGAGCAACAAAGGTGTTACGTTAAACAGAAGAGCGACAAAGTGTCATTGTTATCAAGCAGGTTAGCCACCTCTGTAACTTATTCACCCGCTATGTAATTGCTAAGTGCATGGTGCGTTAAGTCTGTTAGCAGATGTGAACGAGCAATCCATGTGCCGTCCACCTTGCAGTAATTTACGTGATACGGCCTACTGGTTAACGCACGGCACCTGTAACTCGCCGTGAAATTGCTTCTACCGCTGAAAGAGTTTCACACCTTCAGCACATATCAAATATGACAGCAAATCCAATATCTTACATTCACATGGCTTTCTCTACCTATTAGCATTTATTGGTGGCAATATACACTATTCGTATGTAAGGTTATTACTTTTTCCACAGTGTACAAACGTGGACAAAAAAAATCTTGTGCATTTCTCACACTTGACTTTCTCCACATCTGTGTAACAAATTTTGTTAAAAAACTTATTATTCTACATGTTTCATGCTAATTGAGACAAACATTAGCAGATATTGTCTCATTACTTGCAAGTAGGGCGGAAATAAGGAAATACGCTAGGCTGAAACAACAGTCAGGTCTTAAAAAGCTGGTTGCCATATGGTTGAAATCCATTTCGATGCAGGGCCAGAAGTTTACAACTTTCCGTGTAGAAAGGTTTAAGTATTTTCAGTCTGAAACAAATAACAAGGAATATCTCAGAAATGACAGAAACTGTTTTTTATCGTGATCTACATTTTTTGTCTATCTCTTATGGTTTACCGGTTACACAAAATTCAATATATACATTTTATTCGTCATATAAATATATTTAATATACGGAATTTTAAACAAAATCGTTTGAGAAAACCAACATTTTAGAATTTTTTTCCATATAAAGAGTAGTTTGGGGGAGATTTTTCTCAAAAGCTTCGTGTCGCATCCCTGGAAGATACTGAACTTAAATACCAAGTTTGATATTTTACCGATTTATCGAGTTCACTCACACACACATGGTCCATTTTCTGAAAACACTTTTTTTTTTTTGCATACAAGGGACATGCAACACCTTCTCTATTCCCTATGTATATAGTACGTGTAGGGAAGTCCCACACGACACAGCGCCTTGTATACACCAGCCGCGAAACAGTTGTGTAGCGGCAGCAACAAGTGGTCACTAGTCCCAAATCTTAGCATTAATAACCATATCATCAATAATCATAATTAAATACATAACTTAAGCTTCTTCAGCAACAACCTACAATATTAACCAACGGTACAAAACATGATACAGTTTGTATTGTATAGCATTACTAAACCTGCCATCTTCCACGTGTGTTCACTGTAGCGCTGAGACCAAACGTAGGTTACTCTTCTAGTGAGGGTCGCAGGGTCGCTTCTCGCAAGTAGCAGACACTCCACCCAAAAATTCGATACCGAGATTTCACCGGAAATTTGTTTTAGGTTCCCCTTTAACCAAAAAAAGCATTTTGAGAAAAAGGTTCGTGTGTCTGTGAACACGATAACTCAAAAACGAAAAGTCAGTAAAATACCAAAGTTGGTATTTTAAGTTTAGTATCTTCCAGGGATGCGACACGAAGATTTTGAGAAAAATCCCCCCACCACAATTACCCTTATGAAGAGTAAAGGGAAATAAAAGCATAAAGATATTCAGAGAGAGCAACTTAAATTTAAAACACAATGAAGCTGTACCCTATTATAATAGACAAATACACTTAAGAGAAATATACACACAATACCAACACCACAACAAAACAATGACATGACATAAAATATATGTAAAACGCTATGATCACTTTTTACTTTCTCTATACGCACTATGTACATAGTGTATAGAGAAGGTATTGCACTCCACCAAAAATTCGATACCGAGATTTCACCGGAAATATGTTTTAGGGTTCCCTTTATCTAAAAAAAGCATTTTCGGAAAAAGGTCCGTGTGTGTTTGTGTCCGTGTGTCCATGTGTCCTCGTGTCCTTGTGTCTGAGAACACGATAAATCAAAAACGAAAAGTAAGTAAAATACCCAACTTGCTATTTAAGTTTAACATCTTGCAGGGATGTCACACGAAGATTTTGAGAATAATCCCCCCACCCCCAACTACCCTTTACATGGAACTTTTTTCGAAAATTTTGATTTTCTCAAACATGGCTCCAACGATTTTGATTAAAATTTCGTATATTAAATATATTTACCTGAAAAATAAAATGTATATCTTGAATTTTCTGGGAATAGCCTCTGAAGAGTAGTTTATTCTGGATGAATTCTACGGAATTTTGAATAACTACTAAGCCGTAAGAGATGGGCAAAACCTTATTACACAAAAAATGTAGAGCACGTTACAACACACAATTTTTGTTATATAGATTTTTTTGGTGGAGTTCATCGTTTTTGAGACATTTCTTATTTTTGATTTCTGCTATGAAAAACATATAGGTACTTTTCTCATACAGGAATTTGTCAACTGCTGTCCATACAAAACAAAGGAACCTCAGTGACATAGCAACCAGCTTTTGACTATCACTTTAACCTATGGTACTCCGTTATTTCGCTTCTACTTACAAGGAAGGAAGGAATGTGGCTATTTCTGCTAATTTTTTACTGATTAGCATAAAGTAAATAGAAGCATAAGCTTTTTAACAATAATTTGTTGCAGAGATGTAGAGAAAGTTATGTGAATGTTAAACATAAGATTTTTATCTTCTTATCCCCCCCCCCCCTCTGTTGTCAGGCTTCTCAGATCTCAACTGTCTCGCCTTAGGTAGAAGTTTACCTATCCTCTTCACGTTTTCCATGCCTGCCAGTAGAGTCCAACATGCAGCAACTCTCTGTTCGCGGTGATAAAGGATCGCGTTAAATAGTTTTCTCTCCATTCCTCCGTACCCCTACATCGTGTCAAGATCAACGGCTCTTCCTCCTCGCAAATGAAGCAAATTATCATGGCATTTTCGTCAGTAATTTTTATCATTCGGCATGCTCCTAGTCTAATCCACACGAGCAACTCTCTAATGAGTTTGGTACCTGTTTTGATATATTGCTCCACACCCCACTCCGGTTTTAGCGCTGACTGTACTTCCAATGAAATCTTCTCCGTGTATTGCGCAATTACTTTCTGTCAATATCACAGAGGCAGTTCTGTATTTTTCTCTAAATACTCCGCCTGTTTTCCTGCCCCGCCATCAAAATGCATCCCATCCCAATGGTTTGGAACCTTTCTCTAAGTTTGATGTTCACGTTGAATTAGCTTCCAGTGAAAGTCACGTGGAGCACATAATAATAATAATAATAATAATAATAATAATAATAATAATAATAATAATAATAATAATTTTGTTCTTTGTTTTACCTACGTTTAACAGCACAAATCCCACATCAATTTTTACGGGAACCCGGTAGGGCAAATATGAGTAAAAAGTTCCTTTTTTTTTTTTTTTTTTTTTGGTCTTTTGTATGTAAAAATATTAGAGAATTTTCCGAGTAAACTGCTTAAATTTTTATCTTGATATCATTATTCTAAGGCTGTTTATAAAGTATTTACCAAGGGACTGCTTTTAGTGGGCGTGGTCAGTCAATTTATTGAAATTTATTTTTGCCATGAATGAATTAATATATTTAAATTTCCCATTTTGTTTTAAGGAAGGAAACGTGGGACATTTTGGACATGGCCATACTGATTACTGATTTATCATGGCAACCTAACCTGGTCATTTTGTTTTGTGTAAATATCTTAGTTTGTTATTGATGTGATTATGAATATTTTTGTTGTTGTGTTTGGTTATTATTTCAAGTTGTTTTCAATGTCACGACAGAGTAATAGTGTTTTCAGAAAGCAGAAGAATGTTGGAAAACCAAAAGATATCACTGCAAATAATGTTGATATTACCGATCCACATGTTGATGTTCAAATAACAGTGATGTGGTAACAGTGACAGTGATGATCTCAAGTGTAACAGTTCTTCTAAAAAGAAGCTGCACGAGATGAATATAATAATTTATTGAAAGATGCTGATGAAAATAGTACTAATGAAATAATAAATATTGAAATATTCCAAGATATTCTTCATAACCCTGACAATTCCTCCTATGGTGCTGGAATGTATTGAAAACATCAGTTGTAACTTTGAAACTCGATATCTCAAAATTACATTTTCTTATATATAAGGAATATTTTCTCAGAAACTGCTAGACATAGAAAGCTCATACTTTCAGGCATTATGTTCATATAAGTGATACACATTTTAACAGGGCGACTTTTTAAAAATTATCTATAGTTTTGAAAATTTGTAATGAAAAGTATGATATTTTTAATGAAAAAATTGACCACGGCAAAAAACTTATTTACTCTTCAAATAATTGTTCTACCCCCAAAAAACCACAGTGTGTACAAAAGTTCATATATTGTACTGTAAAAATTGAAGTATATACAATAAATAGAGGAAATGTTTCTTGAAATCTTAAATTTCATAATATGCCTTACCGGGTCCACTTAACATCAATGTTACAATAGCGCCTGTAAGATATATACTGGTATATTTGGTAAATACGTCAATGCATTGACTTATTTGGAAACAGATGAATTCATATAATATAATCTGGAGATAAAATAATGTAAGGGAACGATCAAAGATGGAGTTGTAAAGGACGAGACATAAATTTAACTGGTACACGTGGCGAGGAAGCACTTAGACCAAAGCCCTTATGAATAACGCAGTAATCTGCTCAGGCCTGCAGGTCTATAAACTGAAAGGAGTTTGTGTAACATCCACAAGGGATTAGTTGGAACGATTTCCTCTTTGGTGGCCGTCGGCTAAACTCCCGGACAATCCTAATTTGTAGTCCAGATCGACAGTAATCCGACACAGCTAATGCAATATCGTATGTTACGCTTCTTTTCATTATTGTTTTTCTTATCTAGAATCCCCACCACATTGCCTAACATTCACATGCATTTCTCTACCCAAACATACATTTATTATCTTATTCTCCTCTACATCTTACGTTAAACTTTGCAGACCTGGTAATATGGAAGGTGCAGAAACAACTTTAAAAAGCCTTCATTACGATCTTGGTACATTCACAAGATCTTCTCTAACGACTATAATTTATTATACCGTTCCTGAAAACTCTTTTTTTACGAGCACCTATGCTTTTTCTACTTAGTGTCTACATATTAAAAAGGCAGAGAAGCTATTATGCACAGTCGACGCAAAAATTCAATAGCGAATTTTCACTGGAAATACATGCTTTAAGATCCGTTGTATAGAAATGATTTTTAGAATAAGGTCTTTGTATGTGTGTGTGTCTGAGGATAACTCAAAAGCCAAAATCTCAACACCAAACTACTCCTTACATGCAAAAAAGAAATTGCGATATATTTAAAATTGCCTCCAAATAGATTCAATATCGTATATTAAAATAATTTACATGAGATATAAAACCTGGGAATGCCTCTAAAGTCCTCTTCATTGTGAAAGGCTTTTGTTTAACTGGTAAACGGTAAGAAATAGACAGTGTCTTGCTAAATAAAAAATATAGATCTCGTTAAAGCGACCAATTTATGTCATTTATATTATCCTTTTGTAGAGCTCACCATTTTATGGCTATTATCTCTAATTAGTTTCAGTTTTAAAATACTTACTCTTTCCTTAAACAGGAAGCTCTTACCCGTTTCATATCTCTTTAGTTTTACTCCTGGTCACAGAAAGAGCAGCATTTTAAAGACAGCCACATAACTACTACCTTTAAAACATGGCTTTAGCTTAATGCATTTTATTATTTACGAATATACTTATAAGGAACTAAGTATAAAAACCATTTGTGTTAAAGTTTATCTTGATGAGCATCTTGTTGTTTATCTTGAATAATCTTTTTAAGAAGAGTTTATTTGTGGTCATGGAGCACTTCAGATTTTTAGAAATAAAAACTAAAAGACGCTTAAATACCAAAATTGGTATTTCAGTTTAATGTCTACTTCGTGCTACCCGAGACAAACACAAACAGAAATGATCTTATTGCTTGCTTCCTTGTAAATAGCAGGGCAATAAAAGAGTGCACTAGGCTAAAACGATAGTCAAATCTGTTAAAAACTGGTTACTAGTGAACAATTAAAGTAAGGTTTGCTTTACACTACCAGTAAAACAAAAGAAAGATAAAACAACACCGTTTGAGACTCGTTACTTAGTTTAAAATTGAAGCCAATAACAAGGAATATCTCGAAACGTTCAACTCTAAGTGACATAAATTGTGTGTTTAACGACATTACATGTAGTGTAGCAAGTGTTAAGCTTTTGTCTATTTCTTATGGTTTACTAGTTATACAAAATTCGCCCGGAATAACGGGTTCTTCAGAGGATATCCCCGGAGAATTCATTATATACATTTCGTTTGTTATGAAAAAACCTCATACATATGACCTTTTAATCGAAATTCTTAGAGCCAGTTTTGAGAAAATCAAAAATTTCAAATTTGCTTTCCATGTAAAGGATAGTTCGGTTTGGGGGGGGATTTTCTTCTGAATCTCCGTGTAAAACTCTTGAAAATATTGAACTTAAATACCAAGTTTGGTATTTAAAAACTTTTCGTTTTTGAGCTATGCTGCTCACAGACATACGAACATTTTTCTTAAATTAATTTTTTTGAATTCAGGGGGTCTCAAAACATCTATTTCAGGTGAAAACTCGGTTACCTAATTTTGGGATGGAATACAATACCTTCTCTATACACTATCCGGACTTGAGAAATTATTGTTAAGAATAGTTTGTATATCTGCTAATAAACGATAATAGAGTAGAGACTTTTTGCTTTCTCTACACGTACTGTTATATAGTGTATAGAGAAGGTATTGTATTGTATCCAAAAATTCGATACAGAGATTCAACGGAAATATATGTTTTGAGAACCTCTGAATTTAAAAAAGAATTTTTTAGAAAAATGTCCGTGTTTGAGTCTGCACTATAGCTCAAAAACGAAACCTGTGTTCAATACCAAACTTGGTGTTTAAGTTAAGTATCTTCCAAGAATGCGACATGAAGATTTTGAAGAAACCCGCCCCCCTCGCCTATATATTCTTTACGTGGAAAATTTTTCGAAAATTTAAAAAATGGCTCTAAGGATTTCTATTAAAATATCGTATATTAAAGCTATTTACCTGAAAAATAAAATGTATATCTTGAATTTTCTGGCCATAGCCTCTGAAGACTAGGTACTTTATTCTGTATGAATTTTACAAAATTTTGCATTACTTTCTAAACCGCAAGAGATAGACAAAAACTTACCACACAAAAAATGTAGAGCACGTTAAAACACACAGTTTATGTTATTTACATTTTTTTTTTCGTGGAGTTGATGGTTTTTGAGATATTACTTGTTTTTGGTTCAGCTTTGAAAAATTTCTACTTTTCTCATACAGGAATTTGTCAACTCGTGTCCATACAAACAAAGGAACTTCAGTCACAAAGCAACCAGCTTTTGACCATCACTTTAACCTATGGTACTCCCTAATTTCACTTCTATTTACAAGAAGCAAGTAATAAGACTATTTCTGTTATTTTTTTCTCGATTAGCATGAAGTAAATAGAAGCATAAGTTTTTTAACAATAATTTGTTACAGAGATGTAGAGAAAGTTATGTTTTGGTTAAAAGACTTCTAAACTCTGATATTTTGTTAGTGTGCAGCATTTGCTCTACATTTCTTGGCTGTGAACGACTAGCTATCGATCAATTTCACACGCGTTCGGTCTTCACCGCTATGTTGTGGTTAGGGCTGCGAGCACCCACGTAAAATAATCGGCGGTTGGCGTACGTGAATGTTAGCGAAACTTCATTAACACTGCGGTACTTGGCGGTTTATTATCTCAGCCCATTTAACCTGCTGCTAAATAGAGTTCCAACACTGCCATTACTTTCTCTACCACATGCACACACTGTAGGGGATGACTACGTGATCAAAAGTTTCTGGACACCCCCACAAACATACGTTCTTCATCTTAGGTGCATTGTGCTGCCACCTACTGTCTGGTGTTCATTATCCGCGATCAGTAGTCATTAGGTATCGTGAAACAGCAGAAAGGGGACACTTCGTGGAACTCATGGACTTCGAACGTGGTCAGGTGATTGGGTGTCACTTGTGTCAGAAGTCCGTACGCGAGATTTCCACACTCCTAAACATCCCTAGGTCCACTGTTTCTGATGTGATAGTGGAGGGACATGTACAGGCCGACCTTGACTGCTGACTGACAGAGACTGCCGAATTTGAAGAGGGTCGTAAAGAGTAACAGGCAGAGCATCAGGATCCACTCCAAGTACTACGACAGAGAGACGTGAGGTGAGAAACCTGGGATTCCATGGTCGAGCGGCTACTCATAAGCCACACATCGGCAGGAAAATGACAAACGACGCATCGCTTGGTGTAAGGAGCGTCGACATTACACAATTGAACAGTGGCAAAACGTTGTGTGGAGTGACGAATCACGGTACAGAATGTGGCGATCCGATGGCAGGGTGTGGGTATGGCGAACGCCCGGTGAACGTCATCTGTCAGCGTGAGTAGTGCCAACATTGAAATTCGGAGGTGGTGGTGTTATGGTGTTTTCTGAGATGCACAGAGAATTATTTTTATTGATTACTTGGAAAAGGGTAAAAATATCACTGTTGACTACTACGCAAGCTTCCTGCAACGTTTGAGTGATGAGCTGAAAAGAAAAAGAGCTCATTTGGCAAAAAACCAAAAACAAATCTTGTTTCATCACGACAATGCTCCGGCCCATCGTCCAGTCATTGCAGTGGAAAAATGTGCGAATTAAAGTTGGAATTGCTTGAACATGCACCCTATTCGTCAGATCTAGCACCCAGTGACTACCACCTGTTCCCAAACATCAAAAATGTGTAGGGGGACGAAGACAAATGTATCAGTTTTTCTGGAGATTATCTTGAGAAATAAAAAAAAAAAAAACTGATGTGTTCCATTCACATGACCTTCTCTACTTCTGTGTAACAAATTATTGTTAATAAGTTTATTCTTCCATTTATTTCATGCCAATTGAGAAAAAAATAGCGCAAACAGTCTTATTACTTGCTTCCTTGTAATAGAAACGAAATAAGGAAATACCATTGGTTAAAGTGATAAGTCACTATGCGACTGAAGTTCCTTTGTTTGTAAGGACAGCAGTTGATAAATCCTGTATGAGAGAAGAACAACTTTTTCAAAGCTGAAACCAAAAACATGGAATATCTAAAAAACGATCAACTCGTCGAAAAAAAGAAATTATATAACATAAATTGTGTGTGTGTTTTTTTTTTTTTTTTTTTGTACTCTACATTGTTTGTACTCTACATTTTTTGTATGGTAACTTTTTGTCCAGTTCTTACGGTTTAGCAGTTATGCAAAATTTCGTAAAATTCATCCTGAATAAAGTAGTCTTTAGAGGCTATTCCCAGAAAATTCAAGATATACATTTTATTTGTGAGGTAAATATCTTTAATATACAATATTTTAATCAAAACCGTTAAGAGCCATTTTTAAGAAAATTAAAATTTTCGAAAAATGTTCTATGTAAAGGGAAGTTGGGGGGAGGGAATTTTTCTCCAATTGTCACATCCTTGGAAGATACCAAACTTAGATACCAACTTTGGTATTTAACGGTCTTTTTGTTTTTGAGCTATGCTGTCCACAGACACACACACGGACCTTTTTCCAAAAATGCTTTTTTGGATTCAGGGGGACCGGTGAAATCCCGATATCGAATTTTTGGGTGCATTACAATACCTTCTCTATACACTATGTACATAGTACGTGTAGAGAAAGTAAAAACTAAATGCTGTTTTCATTAAGAGACCCGGGACATATCAGGCAATCCTAGAATTTAACATGAACTGTGTCTCAAGCTTTAGAAGAGTGATTAGAGAAAGCCGTGTGAATGTTGTGACGTTCCGGAAGATACTTGTTCATCCTGTGTGTGACGACCTCACCACTCGCGGCGCTAGTATCGCCAGCATGTATGTAAGACAAATGACGAGAGGGTGTGTGTATTCCTAAGGAAGTTGTCCTTTCTGGAGCTGCAGAGTGATGCATATTCTTCTTATCTTTGCGAGATTGGCTTTTGTTTACCGCCCACCTGTTGCTTCATCCATTTCATTAAGTACTCGAGCCGCCTGCGTTTTCCTTAAAAATTACACCATGACGATTCCAGCGTCGGCAATAATTCATCGCGGCGCAGAATTAGAGGCACGCGTGCGACGTGGTCGCTTGAGCACGGCAGCAAGCATGTACTAGGTGGCCTAGCAGCCCCGTGTTTCGCACGTGTAGATATCCCTTCGTGCGTTAAAAGTGTTGCAGATCTTGACGGGGCTATTGCTTTAAGCGCAGCTATAGAAATAGAGTTCATCCTCTAGGACTAATTTCATATTACACAAACATTCAACTGTAGAATACATTTACCTAAAGTCGTTTTATTTGTACTCATCTAATGTTTTACTTTCTCTAGCATATATGTCCTATATACGAGGAGCGTCCGCTAATTCCTTACAAAAACAACTTATTTTTTTTATTTTATTTTTTAATTTTCAACATAATCTCATTTTCCCAAGCGTTTCTCCAACTATTTTAAGCCTTCCAAAAAGTAGGGCTTCTGAAGGACCTCAAAATAGATATTTGTTTGGGAGATGATCTCTTCGTTAGACGTGCATCATTTTTCACCGATCCGCTTTTTCAAGTTTGAAAATAAAACATAAGTCATTGGGGGCCAAATCTGGTGAATATGGTGGATGTTGTAATTCGGACCTTTATTCTACAATTTTTGCCAACGAAACTGCGCGGGTGTGTACCCTTGCATTGTCTAAATGGAAGAGAATCATTTTATTCTCCAGACGAGGGCGTTTTTTTTATTTCTCTGTTCAACCGGTGCAATAGCGATGCATACTACTCTCCATTTATCGTTCTTTCTTTCTGCAATTAATCAATGTAGAAGATTCCAAAAAACGAGGCAATTACCTCAGATTTCAACATCTTTGGCTTCTTCGGAGCCGGTTCGACTTTAAAACCTCACTCTTTCGATTGTACTTTTGTCTTTGGAGTATAGAAGTGTATCCATGTTTCATCCCCAGTTTTGTGTCGATGCAGAAACTCGTCAAGATTGCGACGATAAAGTGCCAGACCAGGTACCGAATTGATCTTACGATTGCGTTAATTCTCCGTTGAGAGCAAACGTGGCTCCTAACTTTTTATCAGATCTAATTTTTGGTGCAAAATTCATAACACTATACCTTGTGATAAGCCTATGACCTCTAATATTTCACGAAATTTGGTTCGTCGATCACCCAAAACCATATCCTGGATTTTGTCAATCATTTCGGAGGACGTCACTTCTACTGGACGTCCGGAACGGTGTTCATCATTTGTGGATGTACGGCCATTTATCCAATTGTAAATTGTTACAAAGGCAGGAGCAGATGTGCCATGAACTTCATCAAACTCAGCTTTTATCTCTTTCGGTGTAAAGTCTTTTAAATAGAAGTGTTTAATCACCGCACGAAACTCGGTCTTTCCTATCTTTCTAAATAAGCACAAGATTGTTGATTCAATCGCCTATGGCAATTGAATCAAATTGATAGATAAAACTGAAACTTTAACTGCCATCTAGTAAGAGACGACGGTTACTAAATACAAACTTTTCTCGATGGTGCGAGTGGAACTTCTTGCATTTTCTAAGCACTTATTGAAGGCCCCCAGTAAATAGTGGATATAGAAGATATTGTATTCCACCCAAACACTCGATGTCGAGATTTCACTGGAAATTTGTTTTGAGACCTTCTGAATTCAAAAAGAAAAACATTCTTACTTTCTCTACAAGCACATAGTGTATACAGAAGGTATTGTAATGCTCTCAAAATGCGATATCCAGATTTCACCGCAAGTACATGTTTTGGGTCCCCTGAATCTAAAAAAAAAAACATTTTTGGAAAAAGGTCCGTGTGTGTGTCTGTGGACAGCCTGGCTCAAAAACGAAAAGGCCAGTTATACCAAACTTGGTATTCAAGTTTGCTATCTTCCAAGGAGGCGACACAACGATTTTCAAGAAAATCCCCCACCCCAAACTATCCTTTACATGCAACTTTTTTCGAAAATTTTAATTTTCTGAAAACTGGCAATAATGATTTTGATTAAAATATCGCATATTAAAAATATTTACCTGACAAATAATATGCATATCTGGAATTTTCTGGGAATAGCCTCTGAAGACTACTTCATTCTGGATGAATTTTAGGGAAATTAGCATAACTGCTAAACCGTAAGAGATAGAGAAAAACTTACCAGAAAAAATAAATACAGCACATTAAAACACACAATTTATGTTATATCGCTTTTTTCGTGGAGTTGACCCTTTTTGAATTATCCCTTGTTTTTAGTTTCAGCTTTAAGAAACTATACTTTTCTCACGTGGGAATTTGTCAACACCTGTCTATACAAACAAAGGAACTTCAGTCACATAGCAACCAGCTTTTGACCATCACTTTAACCTATGGTACTCCCTTATTTCGGTTCTACTTACAAGGAAGCAAGTAATAAGACTATTTCTCGATTTGCAGGAAGTAAATAGAAGCATAAGCTTTTACACAGATGTAGAGAAAGTCATGTGAATGGAACTCATGAGATTTTTTGTTTGGTAAGTTTTGTCTATCTCTTACTCTTTACCAGTTACACAACACTTATCCAGAACGAAGAGTGCTCAGGCTATTTTTAGGTAATTCACGATATATATTGTACTTTTCATTTAAAGATCTTTAAATAGGGCATTTTAATTAAAGTCCTTTGAGCCATTTTTAAGAAAATCGAAGGTTTCGAAAAAATCTTCCATGTAAAGGATGCTCTGAAACTGTGTAGAATCTTAGCGTCGCAGCCTTAAAAGACATCGATTTTCACAGACATACAGAGAATGTTTAAAGTGTAAAATCTTTAGCATGGCTTCCTTCGGAAGGGAAGAAAAAACAGTGGTCCGGTGTCGCAATTTTGCGGCTCGTAAAAGAACCTCCAGCCTGATAAAGAGACCTCTGAACAAAATTAAGCGGTCTTTCACACTCAATATAGAATGGGAAACTGAGAACGTCCACATATAAAACTCCATTTCATTTTTACATACACTAACAATTTTTGTTTCGGGGGTTATCAAAACATATACAGGCTGTTAATGAATTATACCGAAATATTTTCACAGAGTATGTAGATTACATAAATAAGTAATCTGAAGTAGGAGACTTATGGCCTGTTTATTGAAATTTCCAAGTAACGACTAAAGTTTCTGAAGTGTCAGTACGCCACGTATCACGGCGCTCCGTCTGGAATGAAAAAAAAAATAATAAAAAGCATTTACTCTATGACAGGAATCGAACTCATGACCTTTGGGATAGCAGCTTCCCGCGTTACACATTAAGTCACCAGAGCATTGAAAAACGCCACCAGAGTAGACAACATAACTCATGAACGTAGTTAAAGAATGCGCAGTGTCGCACTGTCAAGTGAATAGTTCGAGATTTTACAGATTTTTGCGACATTAAATCTTGAGAACGCTAGTAACGAGCTGCTAAAAATCGATAGTTCTATACTCGGGGGGCAGCAGTTTTAAAGACATTTTTTCAATCCGCTTTGCTTTAACACCGACTTATCAACACCTGATACCCACACGGTTAACGGTATGTTTATCCGGGGGCCATGCATCGCAAATTACTTATATCAGTCACGTGCACAATCTCGCAACTCTACCTACCATGTAGCTAGTAGAGAAAGTAAAATGAAACAAAGAGAAGAGTTGTATGTAATATTTTGTAGAGAAGGTTCTGTCAAAGCCACATTTGTAAAGCGAAGCGGTGAGAACATAACCTCACTTCTGCTACGTTCTTGTTACTCTACAAGTTGGTAACTGGCTAATCGAATGTTGTCAAGATGTGAAACTGTTATCGTCTCGAGGAGAGGTAGGCAGCAGCGTCATAAACACACCATCTTCCCCGTCAGCAACAAATGTTCGCCCCACAATCGATACCTTACATCCACGACGTTCAGGATCTGCCTTCCAGCACGTCTCAGCAACGACTCCTAATCTCATTTTTGAAATACTTGATATGTAAGTTAATCATTCTCAACATACATTTGGTAATGTAAGCTAACTTTACATTTCATTTATTAATGGCCATGGCAACAAGCACTGTAAGAGTTTGAGAGGTCATTAATACTTACAGTACAATTAGGAAATGACGTAACACTCAAGACATGTGCTACAAAATTTGATGTGTTCCATTCACATGACTTTCTCTACATCTCTGCAACAAATTACTGTTAAAAAGCTTATGCTTCTATTTACTTCATACTAATCGAGAAAAAATTAGTAGAAATAGTCTTATTACTTGCTTCCTTGTAAGTAGAAGCGAAATAAGGGAGCACCATAGGTTAAAGCGAGAGTCAAAAGCTGGTTACTATGTGACTGAAGTTCCTTTGTTTGTTTCTGCATGAGAAAAGTGTGTTTTTCAAAGTTGAAACAAAAAACAAGGAATATTTTAAAAACAATCAGCTCCACGAAAAAAATGTATATAACATATATTTTGTGTTTTAATGTGCTCTACATTTTTGTATGGTAAGTTTTTGTCCATCTCTTATGGTTTAGCAGTAATGCAAAACTCCGTAAAATTCATCTGGAAATAAGTAATCTTCAGAGGCTATTCCTAGAAAATTCAAAATATACATTTTATTTGTCAGGTAAATATCTTTAATATACGAAATTATGATCAAAATCTCTAGAGCCATTTTTGAGAAAATCAAAATTTTCAAAATGTTTTCCACGCAATGGGCAGCTTCTGGTGGGGAGATTATTCACAAAATCTTCGTTTCGCATCCCTGGAAGATTCTAAACTTAAATACCAAGTTTGGTGTTTTATCTTTTCGTTTTTGAGTTATCGTGTTCACAGACACACGGACACTTACGCACGGACACTCACATGGACCTTATTGTGAAAATACTTTTTTTTATAAAGGGGGCCCTAAAACGTGTATGTCCGAAAAAATCTCGGTATCGAATTTTTGAGTGGAGTGCAATAACTTCTCTATACACTATGTACATAGTACACATAGGGAAAGTAAAACGTGCATAAGAAGGCTTTGTCCATATAATTTAGATGTAGCCTTTCATTTGTTCACATCGAGAATTCATTTTTACTTTCTCTACACGTACTACGTACATACTGTATAGAGAAGGTATTGCACTCCACCCAAAAATTCGATATCGAGATTTCACCGGAAATATATGTTTTAGGGTCCCTTATATAAAAAAAAAAGCAGTTTCAGAGAAAAGGTCCATGCGGGTGTGTTCGTCTGCCTCCGAACAGCATAACTCAAAAACGAAGAGTCGGTAAAATACTAAACTTGGTATTTAAGATTAATATTTGCCAGGGATGCGAAACAAAGGTTTTTCAAGAAAATCCCCTACCCCTAACTACCCCTTACATGTAACATTTTTAAAAAAAGTTGATTTTCTAAAAATGGCTCTAACGATTTTGATTAAAATATCGTATATTAAAGACAAATAAACTCTATATCTTGAATTTTCTGGGAAAAGTCTCTAAAGACCTCTTTATTCTGGATGAATTTTGCGTAAGAGATAGACAAATACTACACAAAAAAATTCCTTGTTATTGGTTCAATTGTAAAGTACTTGTACTTTTCTAAGATAGGAATTGTCAGTTTTTCTTTTATTCTACTAATTCCTAATTTTTACTTTCTCCATACGCACTATGTACATAGTGTATAGAGAAAGTATTGCACTCCACCAAAAATTCGATACCGAGATTTCACCGGAAATATATGTTTTAAGGTCCCCAATATCCAAAAAAAGCATTTTCACAAAAAGGTCCGTGTGTGTGTGTGTGTGTGTGTGTCCGTGGGTCCGTGGGTCCGTGGGTCCGTGGGTCCGTGAACACGATAACTCAAAAACGAAAAGTCGGTATAATACCAAACTTGGTATTTAAGTTTAGTATCTTCCAGGGATGCGACACGAAGATTTTGAGAAAAATACCCCCACCCCCAACTACCCTTTACGTGGAACTTTTTTCGAAAATTTTGATTTTCTCAAAAATGGCTCTAAGGATTTTGATTAAAATTTCGGGTATTAAACATATGTACCTGACAAATGAAATGTATTTCTTGAATTTTCTGGGAATAGCCTCTAAAGATAGTTTATTCTGGATGAATTTTACTAAATTTTGAATAACTGCTAAACCGTAAGAGATGGACAAAAACTTACTACACAAAAAATGTAGAGCACATTAAAATATACATTTTTTTCGTGAAGTTCGTGGTTTTTGTGACATTCCTTATTTTTGGTTTCTGCTATGAAAAACGTATACCTTTCTCATACTGGAACTTGTCAACTCCTATCCATATAACCAAAGGAACTTCATTGACATAGCAACCAGCTTTTGACTATCACTTTAACCTACGGTTGCCCCTTATTTCGCTTCTACTTACAAGGTGTGGCGGGAATTTTTGGTTTATTACTTTAGGATTTGGAAGGATAAGAAGGGCTTAAAAGTAGGATCTCTTTTAGGGATTTTCTCAGGGCGTGTGTGAAGAAAAAAATAACACTATTTTTTCGGATTACCCCAGTTTATCCATTCCACATACAGTAAATTATTTGTCCCCTCGGTCTTCCGTTTTCTCATTTACAATGTTATTCCCCCACACTGAATAAGTTCCTTACGATTAAAATTTTACAAATTTATCCAGATTATTTTCCCAACTATTCCCTGCTCTAATTCCCATGTGAACTCGGAGGAACGACTCCTTGTCCACCTAAAATAAAGACACATACTTTATATCGCAGCACTGAAGCTAATATATGCTGCTCAGCACCATTGATAGTTTATAAGTAACTTCTTCCCGTCTCCCATTCGTCACCGTAACCTCTCTTCGGGCCTAGACAAATTTCTTATGGCCCCTCCTATTTTCTATGATCGGACACGAATTGATCCGAAGTTAAACATTTCTTAATTTCTATTGGTCAGTATTTTCAGTCAATGGTTTTTCCAAATCGGTCTCCTCTCACCAAATAAGTTTGGCACCACAGCAAAAACATTAGACTACAGTTTGCTCCCTTCAGGTCCAAAGTACCCTTGGTCATTAATGTTTCTTCTTTGTAACGCTCGGAACACAAAATTTCCACAATTCTATTGTATATACGTTCTGCTAATGACTTTCTGACCCACATTACCAAATAAACCTTGCAGCTAATATTCCTAAATCTCTGGTTTTTCCTTTCAGCAGTAACCTCCTTTCGTGTACAGAATAAATACTCTAACATTTATTGCTTATTCTAATGTATTTCCTTTTAATATCTTTAATCATTTATTTATTTGTTACTGCAATCTTTCCCCCCGTTCTTTTATATTCATTTGCTTATTAGTTTTATTTTCTTCATTATATTGAAATGAGAATGACGCCTAAGAAATCAGTATTCTACATTAAAGGATGCGAGTAATAAGACTATTTCTGCTAAGTTTTTCTGATTAGCATAAAGTAAATAGAAGTATAAGCTTTTTAAGAATTATTTGTTGCAGGGATATGGAGAAAGTCATGTGAATGGTACACATCAGATTTTATTCTTTCGTGGTCCCCAAAAGTTATATTTCTGATGAAGTCTCTGTACTTATCAAACTTTTGGGTGCCTCCAGCCGGTGATCCTGGCTTCGATTCCCGGCTGGGGGAGGAAATTTCTTTTTAACCAGAATTATTCCCTATCACCCACAGAGTCCGGAAGTACGTATGTGAGTGTGAATGTGTGTGTGTGTGTGTGTGTTAGAGGAAAATAAAACTATTACAAAAAAAAAAAAAAAACAACGTAAAGAACCTAAAGACAACGGCTTTTTTCCGGTGCAAAGCCCCCTATATGACCTTATATGCTTAGGGGGCTTTATAAATAAAAAAAAAAACTTATGTGTTCCATTCATATGACTTTCTCTTCATCTCTGCAACAAATTATCATTTAAAATCTTATTCTTCTATTGACCTAATGCTAATTGAGAAAAAAGTGGCAGCAAGGGTCTTATTGGTTGCTTCGTTGCAAGTAGAAGCGAAATAAGGGAGTGCCATAGGTTAAAGTGACTGGTTGCTATGTGACTGAAGTTCCTTTGTTTGTATGGACACGAGTTGACTAATTCCTGTATGACAAAAATATAAGATTTTCAAAGCTGAAGCTAATAACAAGGAATATCTAAAAAACGGTCAACTCCACAAAAAATGTATATACCATAAATTGTGTGTTTTAACGTGCTCCACATTTTTTGTGTGGTAAGTTTTGTCCATCTGTTACGATTTAGCAGTAATACAAAATTCCGTAAAATTAATCCAGGATAAAGCAGTCTTCAGAGGTTATTCCCAGAAAATCCAAGATATACATTTTCTTTGCCATATAAATAAATACCTTTAATATACAGTATTTTAATCAAAATCGTTATAGCCATTTTTCATAAAATGAAAATTTGTGAATTTTTTTCCTTATAAAGAATAGTATTGGAATGGGGAAATTTGTCTTAAAAGCTTCGTGTCCTATCCTTGAACGATATTAAACTTAAATACCAAATTTGTATTTTAGCAACTTTTCGTTTTTGAGTTATGGTGTTCACAGGCACACGGACACACACGCACGGACCTTTTTCTGAAAATACTTCTTACTTTCTCTATACTTACTATGTTCATAGTGTATAGAGAAGGTATTGTATTGCACCCAAAATTGGATACCGAGATTTCACCGGAAATATTTGTTTTGAGTCCCCCTGAATCAAAAAAAGAAAAAAGAAGCATTTTTGCGAGAAGGAAAACAGGAATCTGTTTCCTTGTATCTGTATACAATTTCGCTTTCACTACAAGAGACTTGAAAGCATATTATAATCTGTTCAGGTACAGAAGCATTCTAGAAGTCAATCCTGGGATCGAAAGTGGGCCAACAAGATAGCATCACTAACCACCCGACCGGGAGTCCATCCCCGGAACCTCCGGGCGGCAGACTGGCGCCTCGTTCTCGACTGACTCTGTGAAAAACGCTACCAGTAAACAACCCACTTAAACACTTACATCTCAGTGTTTATATTCCACTGCATGCTTTCCCACCACTATTATCTGCACAGTTCCAAATACTTCTGAGGTCTTGGTAAAGTAGATAGGTTGAAACCGGAATAATCATCCTATTAACTTATTAATCATTTTATAAAATGTATTGTCCAAATAGGGAAATATTAAAAATGTATGTCACGATGGAAAAAGCAATTAGCTGCATGTCAGAGAAGTGAAGGTAATTAAGTTCAAGGAGTCTCAGCAAATAAGGAAATTCATTTACTGAAATTAAGGTTAATCTAATAAGCATGTTCATAAATGTAGTCGGCCTGCCTGGTCCCTTTGTATCTGGTTAGACCACTCGCCCGTCATCTATACGGCCCGGGTTCGATTCCAAGTCACCGCATGTGAGATTTGTGGTGGGCAAAGCGGCTCAGGGGAAGATTTTCTCCGGATTTTCCGGTATGCCCCGCCATCGCATTCCACCGGTGCTCCATCTTCATTCCACGTATCTAGAAAAACCGGGCGTTAAACACTACTACAAAATGTTGGGTGGGGGGGGGTGCCATAGCTCAAAAACGAAAAGTTTGTCAAATACCAAACTCGGTATTTAAGGTCAGGATCTTCCAAGGATGCGACACGGAAATTTTCAAGAAATCGTAATACCTTCCACTACCCTTTAGATAAAACATTTATACAACATTCTTGAAAATTTTGATTTTATCATTATGGCTCTAACGATTTTAATTAAAATATCGTATATTAAAGATATTTACCTGACAAATAAAATGTATGTTTTGAAATTTTTGGGAATAACATCTGGACTACTTTATTCTGGACGAAATTTACGGAATTTTTCATAACTGCTAAACCGTAAAAGATGGAAAAAACCTAACAAACAAAAACTGTATATTACTTTAAAACACACAATTTATGTTATATACATTTTTTTCATGGAGTTGATATATATATTTAGATATCCCTTGTTACTTCGTTTCAGCTTTAAAAAATTATACTTTTCTCACACAGGATTTTGTCAACTCCTGTGCATACAAACAAAGGAACTTCAGTCACATAGCAACCATCTTTTGACTGTCACTTTAACCTATGGTACTCCCTTATTTCGCTTCTACTTACAAGGAAGCAAGTAATAAAACTACTTCGATTAGCAGGAAGTAAATAGAACAATAAGGTTTTTAACAATAATTTGTTGCAGAGATGTAGAGACAACCATGTGAACGGAAAACATCACATTTTTTAAAGACATAATGAAAGAGTTGGGAAATATTTACGCTAAATGTTAATAAAATCAAGAAATGCAAGAGTTCGAACTGTGTTACCGGGTAGGAATCCATTAGTAAAGGTATGTTTCGTTGAAAAAGGCAATCAGCTGGATGTTAGAGAAGTAAAGTAATTAAGTTTCAGTAGTCTTAGAAAATAAGAAAATAATTTGGCTAAAATTACAGTTCATTGAATAAGCATGTTCACAAAGCTGAGCGAACTAAAAATATTTTTCACGACTTACGGTATGACCCTCATATATATGAGCTAAAGCGAGTTGTTCAGGTTGTTTTTCTCTTCATCTTAGACGTGTTGTATAATCAATCTTGAGAGAAAGAGATACGCAACATAGGAACTCACTTGTTTCTCTTGTTCCATCCACTGAATTCTATTAAAGGCGTCTCCTTTTTTACTTTTATATTGTACTGTGAATAAAGAAAAACTGTCGTTTGTAAAGAACTCTAATTACAGACAATATCAAAAGACAATGGCTCGCCTCTCTAAAACATGCTACACAATAACAAAAGAGTTGAAGCAAAACAAACAAATCGAACAATTACTTCAGTGTTCTCTTGCATTTTTCAGCAATATCACATACAGGGTAAAAATACGAACTTTAAGATATTTTCTGGACTTGCGTCTACTGCACTTAGGTGATACAAACAGAAAAAATGTGATATATTCCTTTTACATGCATTTCTCTATATCTGTGCAACACATTAATGTTAAAAACTTATTCTTCTACCTACTTCATACTAATCAAGTAGCTGAAATTGTCTTAGTATTTGCTTTCTTGTAACAACATAAAATGAAAATAACGGAATACATTAGCTAAAGAGAAAGTCAAATATTTCAAAATCTGGTTGCCACGTGATTGAAGTCGGCTTGTTTGATTGGCCAGGAGATTGAAAATTCTAGTAGAGAAAAAATTTAAACGTTTTGAAATTGAAACCAATAATAAAGATTATATCGGAAATGTTAAACTGCACGAAAAAGTATATGACATAAAAATCGTGTTTGAATAAGATCTACAGTTTTTTTTTTGTTTTTTTTCCTGTCTCTTCCGGTTTACCAGTTTTGCAAAATTCATCCAGAATAAAATTGTCTTTATTGGCTACTCCAGAAAATTCAATATGTATACTTTATACACACGAGGGCTGTAACATAAATAATGGCAGCGCTGCTGTAACTGGGATTTTAAGTTTGGTATCTTCCAAGGGCGCGACACGAACATTTACAAGAAAATCCTCTAACCACAAACTACACTTTACATGCAACATTTTTCGCAAATTTTTATTTTCTTAAAATTGATTTTGATAAAAATCCCGTATATTAAAGCTAATTTCCATCCCAAACAAAATGTATATCTTGAATTTTTTGGGAATAGGCTCTGAATACTTCTTTATTCTGGATGAATTTTGCCAAATGTTGGGTAACTGCTAAACCATAAGAAATAGACAAATACTTGCTACACAAAGAATCACAGATCACGTCAAAACCCACAACATTTATGTGCTTTACGTTTTTGTTTTAGAGGTAACCGTTTCCGATATATTCTTTGTTATTGGTTTCCATAGAGAAGTACTTATATTTTTTTTCAGATAAGAAGTGTTGGTTTTTCTTTTGTTCTACTCCTGGTCAAGCAAAGAAGTGAGATGCATTTACAACCGCATAACGACAGCTTTTAAAACATTTGACTATCACTTTATCATAGCGTATTCCTTTAGTTGCCTTCTACTTGTAGGGAACTCAGTAATAAGAACATTCTGCTAATGTTTATCTCGATTAGCATTGTGTAGATAGAAGAATACTCTTTTTTTTAAGCAGTTTGTTTGTAGAGCAGCTAGAGAAAGTCATGTGAGTGTAACACATAAGAGTTTTTGTGTAGTAGCCTTTTGTCTATCTGTTACGGTTTACCAGTTATGCAAAATTCATTCAGAATGAAGATGTTTTCAAGAATATTCCTAGAAAAATCAAAAAATACATGTTATTTGTCATGTATCTTTAATGCACGATATTTTAATCAAAATCTTTAAAGGAATGTTTCAGAAAATAACAATTTTTGGAATTTTTTCATGAAAAGAGTAGTTTGAATTTCAGAGATTTTCCTAAAAATCTTCGTGTCGTAAACTTGGAAAATGCTAAACTTACATACCAAGTTTGGTATTTACCGACTTTTCGTGTTTCTTTCTCTATACATAGTGTATAGAGAAGGTATTGTATTTCACCCAACAATTCGAAACTGAATTTCACCGGAAATACAAGTTTTGGGTCCCCCTGATTCCAAAAAAGGCATTTTTAGAAAAAAGGTCCGTGTGTGTATGTGTGTGTGTATGTGTCTTTGTGGACAGCATAGCTCAAAAACGAAAAGACCATTTAATACCATACTTGATATTTAAGTTTTGTATCTTCCAAGGATGCGACACGAAGATTTTCAAGAAAATCCCCTCACCTCAAATTACCCTTTACATGGAACCTTTTTCGAAAATTTTTTTTTCCTCAAAGAATGTCTCTAACGATTTTGATTAAAATCTCTTATATTTAAGATATTTACACGCCATATAAAATGTTTAATGTTGAATTTTCTGGGAATAGCCTTAGAAAACCACTTTATTCTGGATGAATTTTACGGAATTTTGCATAACTGCTAAACCGTAAGAGATGGACAAAAGTTTACCACACAAAAAATGTAGAGCACGTTAAAACATACAATTTGGGTTATATGTATTTTTTTCGTGGAGTTTTTGAGATATCCCTTGTATTTGGTTTTATCTTTGAAAAATCTATAATTTTCTCACACAGGAATTTGTCAACTGCTGTCCATACAAACAAAGGAACTTCAGTCACATAGCAACCAGCTTTTGACTATCACTTTAACCTATGCTACTCCCTTATTACGCTTCTACTTACAAGGAAGCAAGTAATAAGACTATTTCTGTTAATTTTTTCTCGATTAGCATGAAGTAAATAGAAGCGTAAGCTTTTTAACAATAATTTGTTGCAGAGATGCAGAGAAGGTCATGTGAATGGAACACATTACATTTTCTGAGTTATCGTGTTCACAGTCACACATACACACGGAGCTTTTTTAAAAATGCTGTTTCGGGTGCAGGGTATATCATAAAGCGTGTATTTCCGGTGAATGTCGGTATCGAATTTGCGTGTAGTACAATACCTTCTCTACCTAAGTACCGTGTAATTATGTCACCGGGATTATCTCTGAGTAATTCGCCTGTAACTTGGAGATACAGGCGCGCGTGCGCGCGCTCTAACGCACAAAGAACTTTCGAAATTCTGATATAAGCACTTGCGAGCTAGCACAGTTTTATCCGAGACTGGTCCCCCCTGATAAAGAACGTTCTGGGCAAATTTCCCGCCCAATATAATTTTAATGGAACGCTAAGACCAAAGCAATTAGAGAGCGCCCATAAATAAAACTATATATACGGGGGTGCTCTGGTAAAAACAAGAAAAGTGTTTCGGAAATAACGCCCCTAACTTCTCGACAAAGTTCCTTTGAAAGATATAAAATTGGTCCAGCGAACCTCCAGCTTCTTCATTCCATCAGAAAAAAAAATCTTATGTATTTCATTCACATGACTTTCTCTACATCTCTGTAACAAATTATTGTTAAAAAGCTTATAATTCCTTTTACTCCATGCTAATCGAGAAAAAATTAGCAGAAATAGTCTTATTAATTGCTTCCTTGTAAGTAGAAGGGAAATAAGGGAGTACCATAGGTTAAAGTGACAGTCAAAAGCTGGTTGCTATGTGACTGAAGTTCCTTTGTTTGTATGGACAGCAGTTGACAAATTCCTGTATGAGAAAAGTTTTTCAAAGCTGAAACCAAAAACAAGGAAAATCTCAAAAACGATCAACTCCTTGAAAAAAATGTATGTTACATAAATTGTGTGTTTTAACGTGCTCTACATTTTTGGTGTGGTTTTTTATGTCCATTTCTTACGGTTTAGCAGTTATGTCAAGTTCCGTAAAATTGATCCAGAATAAAGTAGTCTTCAGAGGCTATTCCCAGAAAACTCAACATATACATTTTATTTTTCAGGTAAAAATCTTTAATATACATTTTTTTTCAAAATCGTTAGAACCATTTTTAAGAAAATCAAAATTTTTGGAAAAAAATTCATGTAAAGGTTAGTTGGGAGTGGGGAGATTTTCTTAAATCTTCGTGTTGCATCCTTGGAAGATACCAAACTTAAATATCAACTTTGGTTTTCAACGGTCTTTTCATTTTTGAGCTATGCTGTCTACGGACTCACAGACAGACACGCACACACGGACCTTTTTCTGAAAATGCTTTTTTTTTGGATTCAGGGGGACGCAAAACATATATTTCCGGTGAAATATCGATATCGAATTTTGGGTGAAATGCAATGCCTTCTCTATAAGCTATGTACAAAGTACGTGTAGAGAAAGTAAAAATCTGACGTGTTCCAATCACATGATTTTCTCTACATCTCTGAAACATTATTGTTTAAAAGCTTATGCTTCTCTTTACTTCATGCTAATCAAGTTAAGCATTCTCCTTATTACTTGGTCCCTTATAAGCAGAAGGGAAAAATCTATTATGTTGCATTCACATGATGTCCTCTAGCTGTTCGATAAGCAAATCTTTTATTGAAAACATTAATCTGTTATCTACATCATGCTAATCAAAATAAACATAAGTAGAAGAGGAATAAGAAATTGCACGGGCTAAAGCGACAGTCGCTGTGTGAAACAATTGAAATGCAGTCTCTTTGCTTGCCTGGAGTAAACAAACGAACAACGAGAAGATGTCTTCCCGCTGGAGAAAAGTTCAAGTGACTAAAATTGAAACCTAATCCGGAATATCTCGAAAACGGTTAACTCCTCAAGACATAGTTTTCTTTCATAATGAGATCTATATTTTGTGTGCAGCATTTGAATATTTCCTAAGGTTTGTCAGCCATACAAAAGCCATCAAATATAACGAGGTCTTCAGAGGACATTGCCATACATTTCATTTATCATAAAAGTATCTTAATGATAAGGCAATTAAATGAAAATCGTTAGAACCATTTTTGAGAAAATTAAAATTTCTAAAAATGTTGTATGTAAAGGGTAATTTGGGGTGGAGGGATTTTTCTCAAAATCTTCGTGTCCCATCCTTGGAAGATGCTGCACTTAAATACCAAATTTGGTATTTAACGGTCTTTTGGTTTTGAGCTATGCTGCCCACAGACACTCACACACACACACTCACACACACAGACAGACTCACACACACTCGGACATTTTTTTAAAAATGCTTTTTTGTATTCAGGGGGACCCAAAACATGTATTTCCGGTGAAATCTCGAAATCGAATTTTTTTGTGCATTATAATATATTCTATATACACTATGTAAATAGTACGTGTAGAGGAAGTAAAAACGTATACTTTTCTCATAAAGGAACTTGTCAGCTGCTGTCCACACAAACAAAGGAACTTCAGTCACATAGCAACCAGCTTTTGACTATCACTTTAACCTATGGTACTCCCTTATTTCGCTTCTACTTACAAGGAAGCAAGTAATAAGACTATTTCTGCTAGTTTTTTTTCTGGATTAGCATGAAGTAAATAGAACCATAATGTTTTTAACAATAATTTGCTGTAGAAATGTGATCCATTCACATGCTTTTCTCTAAATCAGATTTTTCTTTATTATATATAGTTCCTATAACTTTTTTGGTCATAAGGCTTTGGATTTTAGAAATAACCAACCACTGGTGTTTTCTCGTGAACTTTGGTATTTTCAGTGTTGTACTAATATGCACACACACATAAATATACAGGATGTTTATGAACTATACCGAAATATTTTCACAGAATATGTAGTTTACTTAAATAAGTAATTTAAGATAGGAGACTTATGGCTTTTTTTATTGAAATTTCGAAGTAACGGCTTTAAGTTTCACAAGTGCCAGTACGCCACATATCGCGGCACTTTGTCTGGAATGAAAAAAAATAATAAAAAACGTTTACTCTGTGACAGGAATCGAAATCATGACCTTTGGGATAACAGCTTCCCGCGTTACGAATTATGCCACTATAGCAGCTAAAAAAACGCCTCCAGAGTAGGCTACATAACTCAAGAAGGTAGTTAATGAACACTCAGTGTCGCACTGTCAAGTGGTTAGTTAGAGATTTTACAGATTTTTGCGACATTAAATCTTGAGAACGCTAGTAACGAGCTGCTAAAAACCGATATTTCTATACTCGGGGGGCAGCTTATTTCAACCTTCTTTGCTTTAACACCGACTTATCACCACCTGATACCCACACGTTTAACGTTATGTTTATCCATGGACCATGCATTGCCGATCTCAAATTACTTATACTTTACTATATATATATAGCTACATATACATACACACATAGGCTGTTATTAAACCCCGGATAAACATAACATTAAACGTGTGGGTATCAGGTGGTGATAAGTCGGTGTTAAAGCAAAGAAGGTTGAAAAAATGTCTTTAAAACTGCTGCCCCCCGAGTATAGAAATATCGATTTTTAGCAGCTAGTTCTCAAGATTTAATGTCGCAAAAATATGTAAAATCTCCAACTGGATGGATAGATGGGTGCATGGATGGATGGATGGATGGATGGGTGGGTGGATGGATGCATGGATGGATGGATGGATAGTATTTACTGCCAACAACTACTACAGTATAGCAACGTCAAAAATTAAAAGCTACCAAGCTAAATTATAAAAGTCAGAATACAACAGATTAGCCACCAAAGTATGGCGTATCGTCCTTTAAAATTTGAAATAGGGAGCTCTCTGAATCTTTGGGTAAAATATTATAAAGTTTAATACAGACAACTATGAAGTTGTTTTGAATTTTCGTATGTTTAAATGTGTTTATGTACAAGTTCTGACAATTTCGTGTTGTATAATTATGTATATTGGAGCAAACTGTAAAACTGCTAAAATTTTCCTCAACATATAAAAGACAGTTCAGCACATACATTGATGGCAAAGTTAAGATATTTAAATCAATAAAAATTGGTTTACAATGTTCTTTTGGATGAACTCCACAAATTAATCTAATAGCCCTTTTTTGTAATAAAAATATTTTCGTTGCCAAGGAGGATTCCCCCAAAGAAGCAAACCATAGTTAGCATGTGAATAAATATGAGCATAATACACCTTCATCAGCACATCCTTAGTGACACTATAGCTCAGGATTCTCAACATAAAATATCTTGTTGTGATTTTTTTAAAAATATGATTAATGTGCGTTGACCATCCCAAGTCAGAATCAATATGAATACCTAAAAATGTTAGTGAGCTTCCAAAACAACCAGTGTTGAATTTATATTGAATATCAGTCATTTTGCTCAAATTATTGGCATTACACCAATTGTTAACAACTAATGTTACCAAGGGTACTTTAGGTCTTAATATATGTTCATCTTTGTCAGAGAAAGTAATTGCTAAATCATCTGCATATAGATAAGGGGTAAACTTTTCATCACAGACTAAGGCAGGAAGATAGTTAATATAAATTATAAAAAATACAGGTCCCAAAAATGACCCTTGAGGAACTCCATATTTACAGATTTAAATTCAGATAAACATCCATTAAAATAAGTTGCCTGATTCCTACTGCTAAATAAGACCTTAAAAACTGAATGCTACTATTCTGAAAACCATAAAATTTAAGTTTTTCTAAGAGAATATTAGGTGAAACAGTGTCAAAGGCTCTGGAAAGATAAAAAAAAACCTGCTTCATACATTATTATCATTGTTAATATTTTCATAGCATTGTTGCAGAAAGTTTATAGCGGCTAATCACTTAACAGTGCGACACTGAGCATTCATTAACTACGTTCTTGTGTTATGTAGCCTACTCTGAAGACGTGTTTTCTAGTGCTCTGCTGGGTTAATGCGTAACGCGGGAAGCTGTTATCCCAAAGGTCATGAGTTCGTTTCCTGTCATAGAGTAAATGTTTTTTAATATTATTTTTTTCATTCCAGACGAAGTGCCGCGATACGTGAACGAGACCCGAACTCGGAAACTATCTTTCACTTGAAAGCCAGTATCATAACCACTACGCTAGAGAGGTACGCTGTAATATGTCCCTTCGTTTTTCGTGTTATGCTCTCGAATGGTTGATAAATTAGCCAGTGGCGTACTGGCACTTCAGAAACTTATGTCTCCTATCTCAAATTATTTATTTAAGTAATCTACATATTCTGTGAACATATTTCGGTATAGTTCACTCTCATTGCCTTTTCCGGACCATGTGGGGAACAGTGCTTGCTTGATTCTGGTTCAAGAAAAATGATCCACCTTAGCCGGGAATCGAACCCAGGACGAAAGGCCGAAACGTTGTACAGTAATTCTGTTTGTGTCGAGGACAATAATTTCGCAGCTGGAATGTAAAACCGAAGAGAAGTGTGCCGCTGAAAGTTGTCATGGAGCCGACTTTACCCTCTTCGGAAGGGCACACACCCTGATCCAGATTACCCAGTCGACGTTGAGGGTGAACCGTTGCAATTAAGTGCTTAACGCTCCAGCGACCCTCGCAACAGATATTAATTGCTCCGGAGCCGGACTGCCCCGGAAGGCGATCCAAAAATAAATCCCCGCCTCTCTTTGATACAGATCACCGTTCGAACCAAGGATACGTTCATAAACTGATCCGATACAGCTCCATTCGGGCGTATCATTGCAATTCCTCTGTTACCGCACTATCTCTCCCTGCCTGCAAAATCTCCCTTAAGAGGACACACATACCAGCATTTTCAAACAAACAAATCCATCAGTTCTACTTTCAATCACAGTACACTTCCGCGCATAAAAAGTGGAGCATTCAGCTGGGCTGCAATAGCGTTTTTGTCTCCATAAATTGTGCAGCTTCAGGTAACGAAAGTTTGACTTCTCACAGCTGTTATCGGTTCCCCACGTGACTGAAATTAATTGCTTTGGTTGGTGAGGAGCAAATTGAGTACAACGACATCTCTTCCCTGCCCCCGAAATACCAAAATTCAACTTTAAAAAAACCGCAACAAAATGTTGGTTAAACATATAATAATTTTAGAATAATATTTTTATACTTGGAGATTCCATTCTTGTCTCCTTTTCAAAAATGGAACCTGTGAGTATCAAAGTATATTAAAAGTATAGCAAAGTTTTGTTGTCTTTAAAGTTGAATTTTGGGCAAAATTCTTTTTTTCCTTTTACTTTCTCTACACATACTATGTACATAGTGTATAGAGAAGGTATTGAATTCTACATAAAAATTTGATACCGAGATTTCACCGGAAATATATTATATTTTCGGTCACCCTGGATAAAAAAAAATCATTTTTAGAAAAAGGCCCGTGTGTGTCTGTGGACAGCATAACTCGGAAACAAAAAGTCGGTAAAATACCAAGCTTGGTGTTTAAGTTTGGTATCTTCCAAGGATGCGACAAAATGATGTTCAAGAAAATATCCCCCACCCTCAACTACACTTTACATGGAAACATTTTCGAAATTTTTGATTTTCCCAAAAATAGCTCAACGATTTTTTTAAAATATTGTATATTATAGATATTTAGCTGACAAATAAAATTTATATCTTGAATTTTCTGGGAATAGCCTCTGAAGAGTATTCTGGATGAATTTTACTAATGTTGTATAGCTGGCAAACCGTAAGAGATAGAAAAAGCCGTACTTAACAGAAAATGTAGAGCTGTTTAAAATACGCATTTTATGTTATATACATGTTTTACGTGTAGTGAATCTTTTTTAAGGTAGTCATTAGTTTTGATTTCACCTTTAAAAAACTTACACTTTTCTCATACAGGAGTTTGTCAACTCCTGTCCATACAAACAAAGGAACATCAGTCACATAGTAATCAGCTGTTGACTATCACTTTAACCTATGGTACTCGCTTATTTCGGTCCTACTTACAAGGAAGCAAGTAATAAGACAAATTATGCTATTTTTACTTTCTCCATACGCACTATGTACATAGTGTATAGAGAAAGTATTGCACTCCACCAAAAATTCGATACCGAGATTACACCGGAAATATATGTTTTAGGGTCCCCAATATCCAAAAAAAGCATTTTCACAAAAGGTGCGAGTGTGTGTGTCCGTGTGTCTATGAACACGATAGCTCAAAAAGCAAAAGTCGGTTAAATACCAAATCTTCCAGAGATGCAACACGAAGATTTTGAGAAAAATCCTGCCACCCCAACTATCCTTTACTAGGCTTTACATGGAACTTTTTCGAAAATTCTGATTTTCTCAAAAATAGCTCTAATGATTTTGATTAAAATATCATATATTAAAGATATTTACCTGACAAATAAAATGTATATCTTGAATTTTCTGGGAATAGCCTCTGAAGACTACTTTATTCTGGATGAATTTTACGGAATTTTACATGACTGCTAAACCGTAAGAGATGGACAAAAACTTACCATGCAAAACATGTAGAGCACGTTAAAACATACAATTTATGTTACATTTTTTTCGTGGAGTTGATCGTTTTGAGTTATTCCATCTTTTTAGTTTCAGCTTTGAAATGCTTATGCTTTTTTCATACAGGAAAAAGCATAAGCTTTCCTGTCCGTACAAACAAAGGAACTTCAGTCTCATAGCAACCAGCTTTTGACTATCACTTTAACCTACGCTACTCCCTTATTTCTCTTTTACTTACAAGGAAGCAAGTAATAAGACTATCTCTGCTAGTTTTTTTTTTCGATTAGCGTGAAGTAAATATAAATAATCTGTTGCATAGAAGGCTTTTATAGAACAGCCAGAGAAAGTAATGTCAGATTTTTGTTCCATTAAAATGGCCAAGAGGCCGGTTAGACCACTCGCCTCCTATCTAGGCGGCCGGGTTTGATCCCGCTCCAACTTTCCTATCATCCACTTCTTCACGCTCATGCTTGGCTACTAGTCCCAGGTTCTCCATTCTGATGTTTCGTGCCGTTGGTTCACCGACAGGCTTCTGGGGGGGGGGGTCAGTCTTAAACCCGGGGAGAGCAAACCGTTTCAAATTGCCAAGTCATCTGCAAATCGAAACAAGTTAATTCAATATGAAATTAATATTATTAATAAAAGTAATGATTAGTAAAAAGGAAGTGCACGAATGGAGAATGCTAAGTCTGTGTTTGAAATTGTGATTCAGAACATAAAAGTAAGAAAAACACATTTCTACCTGTTACATTCTCTTGTGAATATCCGACAGATTCTTACTTCCAAGAATGAGGTAATAATATGAAAACATCCTTAGGGGGAAGGCACAAAGAGTTTCATCTCCCATACATTTATGTTATGTAATTCACTTCTGTATATATGTACGATAAAAAGTAAACTTGCTTTTAAAATACAATTAAGTTGCGTTTTCTCGTTGTGATTCTCCCCTTAAGGACATTTATGACTCAAAGTTTGAAATTCGAAACTAATGTATGCTGGCTTTTTGAAATTTATATCAAATGTGATATAATGCAAATAAGTTACAGTGGGAATTTCAAACATTTCATTTAGTGTTTCATTTATATAGCGGCTTTTAGCATCTAAGGACATATCGGGGGCTCGTTTTCTGTAGGTTCTTTACGTTCGGTTTAAAACGTTTTATTTTCCTCAAAAACACACATTCCTTCTCACGTACATTTCCAGACTCTGAGGGGAATAGGGAATCATTCTGGTTAACGAAAACTTTCCCGCGAATCCGAGTGAGAAGTCACCACGCTTTTGTTCTTATGGCTATGATCAAATTTGTTTATGTTTTTGTCACGCCACTAAGAAGTCCCTTGTGAGAAAAAGAAGAAGAATAATTAAAATTAAAGTTTTCGTCTAATATTTTAACCTTAGCCTCAAAATGGATCTAGTTTTTGAAATAGCCCTTTGTTTTAAACTGAAATATTTTAAATTTATGAATGTTCTCTTTTTTTGTCATAGCAATAATTGTTATGTTTGAAAACTGAAAACATGTCCTTAAATTCATCTGACAGTAAAACCTAGAGCAATTCTTATTCCTTGTACTTCTGTAAATATGTACAGCAATTTTATTTGTGTAACAGAAGAACTGCTCCACAAGGAAAGATTTGAATGCATGACTCACATTAAAATCCACCAAGTTGGTAGGTTGGACACTCAGCTTTCCTTTTCCTCTCCTCCATTGCTGTTTTTCTTCAGCACTTCGTTTCTTAATTTGCATAATGTGAACGAGATCTTGTCGAGTCCAGTACAATTTCACTTCTGATGCTCCAGTTATGGAATTAAAAATGGCCAGTTATACTTTTGTATTCAGGAATGTTTAAATTATTTTATGGAATTAAAATAAAAAAGTAGATTTTTTTTTAATTTTCATTAAATTTCACCTTGCGTGGTGTAATGGTTACCATGCTAACGTCATATACCCAAGGTCGCGAGTTCCAACCCGGCGAAGAATAATGAGTTGTTTTCGGGCGTAAGAATCCTAAGCATGGTTTCCTTTGGAAGGGAAGTAAAGCTGTTGGTCCCGTGTCGTACATTTACGGCACGCACAAGAACCTCAAGCTGATAGAAAGGCCTCTGAGCAAAATTAAGTGGTCTTTCACGCCCAGTATACAATGGGGCTCTGAGATCCACAGCAGTTAAAGAGCATCCATAAATAAAACTCCATTTCATTCCTGATTGGTAGAAACAAATATATGTATGTACCTACTGTACTGCACTTTATACTTCTTCTACTTCGTACTTAGGTGGAGAAGGTATTGTATTCCATCCAAACATTCCGTGAGGAAATTCTACCATAAGTACATTTTTGGAAGCCCCCTAAACCCTGTTTACATGAATTTCTCGACATCTCTGTAACAAATTCTTGTTAAAAATCTACTTCATGATAATCAAGCTAAACATTAACAGAAATTGTCTAATTACTTGCTTCCTTGTAAGTAGAAGGGAAACAAGGGAATATACTAGACTAAATCGATAGTCAAATCTTTTGAAAGATGGTTGCTATGGGATTGAAGTTCCTTTGTTTGTGTGGCCAGGAGCTGACAAATCCACGTATTTTAAAACTGAAACCAATAACAAGGAATATCTCGAAAATGGTAAACTCCATGAAAAATGTATATGACAAATTGTGTTTTAAGGAGATCTACGTTTTGTGTGTAGTAAGTTTTTTTCTATCGCTTACGGCTTACCAGTTGAGCAAAATTCATTCAGAATAAAGTGGTGTTCTGGGACCATTCACAGAATGTTAAAGTGGTGTTCTGGGACCACTCACAGAATGTTAAAGTGGTGCTCTGGGACCATTCACAGAATGTTAAAGTGGTGTTCTGGGACTATTCACAGAATGTTAAAGACATACATTTTATTTGTTATTGAAATTCTTAATATACGATATTCTAATCAAATTCGTTTCAGAAAAAAAATTTTTACATTTTTTCCTTGTAAAGAGTAGTTTCGAATGGACATATTTTTTCAAAATGTTCGTGTCGTATCCTTGTAATAGTTTAGTATTTCACTGATTTTTCGTTTTTGAATACAATACTTTCTCTGTCTACTATTTTCATTGTAAATACATGCTAGAGAAAGTAAGTAAGTGTCCAAAATTAATGCCATAACTAATTTTTCAAAAATATTGGTCAAATGTCATAGTTCCATCGCCTTTATTTTGACACGTTTTCACTTCCATCTCCTATTGATACCGCGGGTTGATCCTGACGCGCGTGTTAGAGAAAGAAAAACTTGAACACCGCCTGTGTTGTTAAGAAGCAAGTACATATCTAGATGAGCGATAGTGAGGTAAGTAGCAGAGACAAAAGCCTATCCTAAGGCGCTTTGTACGTAAATAAGTAAAGACGTGAGTTTACAGCACATGTTTCATGTTGGTGTCAGGCGGTAATTCAGACATGCGCACAATGATTTATTGCTCATCCTGAACTCGCGGTTTTCACGCGTGCAGTAAGCAACAGTTTTAACACTCCCACATTGCAACTGTAAAATGAATACTAGAGATACACACTAATACAGTTTCAGGAAGCGCTTTCCTCGACGACAAGCGGTCTCCTATACTTATCACCTCTGTAACAATGTTCTCAGTATGGTTCTTTTACCTTCTCTACCACGTACAATGCACATAATAGGTAGAGATGGTATTACATTCGACCCAAAAATATTATTCCACTGCGAAGCCCTTGAGTAAAAGTGTGTTCCATTCACATGCCTTTTTCTACAGCTTTGAAACAAGTTATTGTTGAAACGCTTTATCTTCTTTTTACTTTAAGCTAATCGAGATAAGCATTGACAGAAATTGTCTTATTACTCAGTTCCTTTTAAGTACAAAGGCAATAAGGGAATACACTAGGCTAAAGTGAGAGTGAAATCTTTTAAAAGCTGGTTGCTATGTGATTGAAATACGTTTCTATTCAACACGAGGAGTTTACAACTTTCCGTGTGAAAAAATTATAAGTATTTTAAATCTGAAACAAATAACAAGGAATATCTCAGAAATGCACAATTCCACGAAAAAAACGTATATGACATAAACTTTAACGTGATATACATTTCATGTATCGTAAAATTTGCTAGTTACGTAAAATTCAGCAAATTTCATTCTGAATAAAGAGGTCTTTAGAGGCTATTCCCAATAAATTCAAGAAATAATTTATTTGTCATGTAAATATCTTTAATATACGGAATTTTAATCAAAATCGTTAAAGCAATTTTTGAGAAAATCAAAATGTTCTAAATTTTTTCCATATAAAGAGTAGTTTGGGGTGGGGGAATTTTTCTCAAAATCTTCGTGTCACATCTCTGGAAGAGACTAAACTTAAATACCAAGTTGGGTATTTTACAGTCTTTTCGTTTTTGAGTTATCATGTTCACAAATACACAAACACACACGGATCTTTTTCTGAAAATAATTTTTTTGGATACAGAGGACCCTAAAACGTCTATTTCCGGTGAAATCCGATGTTGAATTTTTGGGTGGAATGCAACATATCATGTACATAGTACGTGTAGAGAAAGTAAAAACGTTTATGACAAAAATTGTGTGTTTTAGCGAGACGTACATCTTTTGTGACGTAAGATTTTGTCTGTCACACACGGTTTAACTGTTATATAACATTCTGCAAAATTCATTCAGAAAAAAGAGGTATTCCAAGGCTCTTCCCAGAAAATTCTATATACATTTCACTTATGATGTAAATATCTTTAATATACGATATTTTAACCAAAATTAATAGATCCATTTTTGAGAAAATTACAATTTTCAGAAATTTTCCCATGTAAAGGGTAGTTTGTGATAGTTTTTTCTTCTAATCTTCGTGTCGCATCCTTGGAGGATACTAAACCTAAATACCAAGTTTGGTGTTTAAAGGCCTTTTCATTTTTGAGCTATGGTGCACACACAGGGTACTTTTTTCTAAAATTTTCCTTTTTTGGACTCAGGGGACCTCAAAACATATTTCCACATTGGATTTTTGGGTGGAATACAATACCTTCTTTAACGGCTACGTATACTGTATGTGCATACGTTATAGAGGAAGTAAAAATGACGCCTGGGGATGGAATTATAGATTTTTTTGTAGTGTTTAACGCCCGCTTTAACTACTTATGGCACCGCAGGCGGTGACACTGATCATACATGAATGATGGAGCACCGGTGGAATGAGATGGGGGGGGAAACCGGAGTACCCGGAGAAAACCCGCCCCAAAGCCGCTTTGTCCACCACAAATCTCACATGCGGTCGCTTGGGATCGAACCCCGGCCGTCTAGGTGAGAAGTTAGTGATCTAACCATTCGGCCACGGCGCGGCCAATTATAGATTGCAGTACCAACTTAAATTCGTAGTTCCTATACACACAATATTTTCTGATGGCAAGTGTACGCTGTGGTAAGATGTGAGCGGTTTTTGTTTGATGAGTGCGCATCCTGAGACGACGCGCGGTGCATTATGGTCCCGGGAAATGTGCAGCAAGACACACGAGTAATCCATTTACCCAACCACTCACTTGCAGGAAACAAAAACACTTCAGCATTGAGCACGTAATTGACAAAGTGTTTACCAAAAGAAAAGGCAACAAGCAAACTTTACGGAGACAAAAGATGGCTTCTTCTCGCCTGCATTCTTTCTAACTGGCTTTTGTTTACAACAAACTCGATATGTTCACACGTGGGTTTACAACTACAGCACGTAATCGCAAACGCAACTTAAAAAAAATCTTGTGTGTTCCATTCACATGACTTTCTCTACATCTATGCAACAAATTATTGTTAAAAAGATTATGCTTCTATTTACTACATGCTAATCGAGAAAAGAATAACAGAAATAGTCTTATTACTTGCTTCCTTGTAAGTAGAAGCGAAATAAGGGAGTACCATAGGTTAAAGTGATAGTCAAAAGCTGGTTGCTATGTGACTGAAATTCCTTTGTTTCCCTAGACAGGAGTTGACAACTTCCTGTATGAGAAATAGTTATTAAAGCTGAAACCAAAAACAAGGAATATCTCGAAAACGACCACCTCCACGAACAAAATGTATGTAACATAAATTGTGTGCTTTAAATTGCTATACATTTTTGTGTGGTAAGTTTTTGTCTATCTCTTACGGTTTAGCAGTTATGCAAAATTCCGTAACGTTCATTCAGAATAAAGTCTTCAGACGCTATTCCCAGAAAATTCAAGATATACATTTTAAGTATTTGTCAGGTAAATATGTTTAATATACGATATTTTAATCAAAAGCTTAAAAGCCATTTTTGAGAAAATCAAAAACTTCGAAAAAAGTTCCAAGTAAAGGGGATTTTCTTGAAAATCTTCGTGTCCCATCCTGGGAAGATACCAAACTTAAATACCAAGTTTGGTTTTTAACCGTCTTTTCGTTTGTGAGCTATGCTGCCCACACACACACACACACACACACAGTCTCTAACGTCCAGTATAGAGTGGAACGCTGAGAAGGACACTGTCTTCTGTTTATCTCGATTATCCAATGTAAGTAAAGGAAAATCGTTTTGTAACAACAATTTGTGGAGAAAGTTGTGTAAATGGAAAACATCAGATCTTTTTTTTTCGGATATAACAATCATGAAAACAGTATTTCCGGTATCAACTTTTTTAGTGCAATGTTTCTATACCTACTAATGCGCGTGGTAGAGAATGTAAAACGCTACCGTGTAGCGAGGTAGTGCAGGCTATCTTGTGAATATTGCTTATCATTTTGTGTGGAGATATAGTTTTGGTTTCAGAAATGTTGAAAACAGTATTTCCGATGAAATGTCGGTATCAAATTTTTGGGTGGAATGCAGTACTTTCTAGAAAATGTGAAACACTGCCCGTGCAGTCTATCTTGTTGAGAAAGCTGATGTAGAGAAACAATTTTAGTTTAAGAGATCTTGAAAACATGTATTTCCAATGAAATCTGGGTTTCAAATTTCTGAGAGAAATGCAATACTTTCTAGAGAAGATAAAACACTGCCCATGCAGGCTATCCGGTAGATGTAGAGATATAATTTTGGTTTAAGAGATGAGAGAGGAGACCCGCAGCGCCGCCGGCGGCACTCACAGTTGAAGTTTGCTTTAGATTGAGTGGGGACTAGAGAGAGTTTACTTAGAACGGTTAGTTCCATCTCCTCACTAACTTACAATGTTGTTAAAACTGCCTTGGCTTTTACCGTGTGTTGGCCAAGCGCTGGGCGTTTCTCTCCACTATTGCCTGTCTCTCTTTCCTAGTCCCTCAAACATCGGTTCACCACCTCCCTTCAACACATGCATTTAATTCGCCATGTAAGTATTGTTTAAAAAATCTGACGTGTTCCATTTACATGACTTTCTCTACAGTTCTTCAATAAATTCTTGTTAAAAAGCTTATTCTTCTATTTACTTCTTGCTAATCGAGAAAAAGTTAGCAGAAAAGTCTTATTACTTGCTTTCTTGTAAATGAAAGGTAAAAAGGCACTACTATAGGCTAAATCGATAGTCAAATGTTTCAAAAGCTGGTTGCTATGTGACTGAAGTTCCTTTGTTTGTATGGATACGAGTTGAAACATTCCTGTATGAGAAAAGGATACGTTTTTTAAAGCTGTAACCTACAACCAGGAATATCTGAAAAACAATCAACTCCACAAAAAAGGTATATAGCATAAATGGTGTGTTTTAACGAAATCTACAGTTTTTATCAAGTACATTTTTGCCTATCACTTACGGTTTCTGAGTTATGCAAAATTCATCCAGAATAAACAGTTCTTCAGAGGCTATGCCCAGAAAAGTCAACATATACATTATATTTGTGATATAACTAGCTCTAATATG
The DNA here is from genome assembly GCA_030762935.1 of Hymenopus coronatus. Classification (NCBI taxonomy): domain Eukaryota; kingdom Metazoa; phylum Arthropoda; class Insecta; order Mantodea; family Hymenopodidae; genus Hymenopus; species Hymenopus coronatus. Next base: position 4,391,652 of record CM060883.1, read on the forward strand.
TGGTATTATAATCAAAATCGTTAGAGCCATTTTTAAGAAAAACAAAATATTCAAAAAATGTTCAATGTAAAGGTAATAAGGGATGGAGATATTTTCTTGAAAATCTTCGTGTCGCATCCTTGGAAGATACCAAACGTGAATACCAAGTTTGGTATTTAACCGTCTTTTCGTTTTTGAGCTATGCTGTCCACAGGAGCACACACCAACCTTTTTCGAAATCAGGGGACCCCAAAAACATATCTTTTCGGTGAAATGTGGGTATCGAACTGTTACAATACCTTCTCTATCTACGGCTACACGTGGGACTTTCTCTACATCTGTGTCTACATCGAGATAAGGATAAACCGAAACGGTCGTATACAGAAATTACACTCGGCTAAAGCGACAGTCAAATGTTTTAAAGCTGGTTGAAATGCGCATCTTTGCGTGGTCAGGTGTTGCCACAAGTTTAAGCTAAAACCAATAACATCTCGAAAACGATCAACTCCAAGAAAAAAATGTCTTTTAACGAAATATACATTTTTGTTTATCTCTAATAATTTCCCTGTTATACAAAGTTTAGAAAAATGTATCCAGAATAAAGAGGTCTTGAGAGGCTTTTCCCAGAAAATCAAGATATGTATTTTATTTGTCAAATATCTTAAATATACGGTATTTTAATCAAAATTATTACAGCTATCTATTGATAAAATCAACATTTTTGAAAGATTTCCCATGTAGAACGTAGTTTGGGTTGGGGGAATTTTCCTGAAAATGTTCGTGCCGGGTCTTTGGAAAATACTGAACTTAAATACCAACTTTGGTATTTTACCAAGAATTGTTACGTGGATTACAATATCTTCTTTACCTATTTAGTGGAGCAAGTAAAAAGAAGCTCGACTCGAGACATTGTATCATGAAGTAATTACTCGAGGGCTGAGGGGGCCACTTGAATTTTGTGGTGCCCGGTCGAGAAATTACAAAGCGGGGCAGGTGGAGCCAGAGATACCAACTTGTGCAGAGTTTCTGAGTTATCATACTGTTATGACCAGCCACGCTACAGTTCTGCCAACTTTCAGCTTCAATCTCCTCACTGCAACACTAGGGCTCAAGTCGCGGCTACGCTTACTCGAGTTTTTACTTTCTCTACACGTACTCTGTACACAGTGTATACAGAAGGTATTGTATTGTACCAACAATTCAATATCGAGATTTCACCGAAAATACGTGTTTTAGGACCCCCTGAATCCAAAAAAAAATCATTTTTGGAAAAAGGTCTATGTGTGTGCCTGTGGACAGCATAGCTCTAAAACGGAAAGGCATTTAAGTTTGTCATCTTCCAAGGATGCGACACAAAGATTTTAAAAAAAAAAAATCCCCCCACCTCTAACTACCGTTTACATGGAAACATTTTCGAAACTTCTGTTCTTATAAATAGCTCTAACGATTTTAATTAAAATACCACTTTATAAGGCCATTTCTATCACAAATAAAATGTATATCTTGAATTCTCTGGGAATAGCTTCTAAAGACCTGTTTATTCTGGATGAATTTTGCTTAATTTGGCATAACTGCTAAAACGTAAGAGATAGACAAAACTTACTACAAAGTAAATATAGATCACGCTAAAGCATACAATTTATGTTACATACATTTTTTCGTGAAGTGTATCGTTTTTTAGATATTCCTAGTTATTGGTTTCAGCTTTAAAAAAACATACTTTTCTCGTGTGAAATTTTGTCAACACCTGTCCACACAAACAGAGGAACTTCAGTCACATAGCAAGCAGCTCTTGACTGTCACTTTAACCTGTGCTACTCCCTTATTTCGCTTCTACTTGCAAGGAAGCAAGTAATAGGAACATTTCTGCTAATTTTTCTCGATTAGCATGAAGTAAAAATAAGTATAACTGTTTAACAATAATTTGTAGCAGAGATGTAGAGAAAGTCATGTGAATGGAACACATCACATTATTTTAGGAACTGTTACGGATCGTGGTATACATGGATTATATAGAACAATTACAATGAATGATTTTCTGGTTAAATCACTCGCTAACTATATATAGCCGATAAAATGAATTTAAATGCAGTTGTTGATTCACATTTTTTCCCAGCCTGCATTGAGAGCGAATGTGTATATGCAGATTTTATCGTTATGTCTAGCTTTTGTTTTTATTATAATACAATATTTAACAATTTCACTAGTGAAACACAGCTGAGCGAGCCCGGGGCGAAATGAACTGATTATTCTGATAATAAAATTCTGTTTGCAATCTTTTATGGGAAAAAAGGTACAACGCTTTGAGCTCTGAAAATAAATATGTACTAATATGTCGTTTCCTACAACCGACGGTAATAAACGTAAATATCTTATTATCCACTATTTTACTGCGTTTCAAGTCCTCAGGAAAAAATAATTCCTGATGTGTTCCATTCACATGACTTTCTCTACATCTCTGCAACAAATTATTGTTAAAAAGCTTATGCTTCTATATATTTCATGATTATCGAGAAAAATTAGCAGAAATAGTCTTATTACTTGCTTCCTTGTAAGTAGAAGCGAAATAAGGGAGTACCATTGGCTAAAGTGACAGTCAAAAGCTGGTTGCTATGTGACTGAAGCTCCTTCGTTTGTATGGACACGAGTTGATAAATACCTGTATGAGAAAAGTATAGGTTTTTCAAAGCTGAAACCAAAAAGTAGGAATATGTCAAAAACGATCAACTCCGCGAAAAACATATATCAGGACGAAAATTGTGTATTTTAAAGTGCATTTTTGTGTGTTAAGTTTTTGTGCATCTCTTATGGTTTTCCAATAACAGAATTTTAAACAAGACAACTTTAGAGTTTTCACGAAAATGGACGATTTGGAAAAAGGAGCAGTGATAAAATACTTCCATTTGAAAGACTAAAGAAATCAAGGAGGAAATGGACAGTACATTGAAAGACTCTGCCCCTTCATATTCAATGATTAAAAGGTGAGTTGCACAGTTTAAAATGGGACGTACGAGCACTAGTGATGAGCCTCGCTCTGGACGCCCTGTAGAAGTGACAACTCCAGAGATCATTGAAAAAATTCATCGTTTAGTACTGGAAAACCACAGATTAAAGTTGTTTGAGATGGCAGAGGCAGTAAAGATATCAAAAGAAAGTGCAGGTAATATTTTAAGTAATGTTTTGGGCTTTCACAAGGTCTGTGCAAGATGGGTGCCGCGTTTGTTGACACCTGATCAAAAGTTGCAAAGAACAACAGTTTCTGTTAAGAATATGGAGGTCTACCGTAAAAATCCTGTGAATTTCCGAGACGGCTTATTACTGTAGATAAAGCTTCGATACATCACCACACTCCAGAAAGTAATTCACAGTCAAAACAGTGGATTGCGCCACGTGAATCAACTCCAAAAAAGGCAAAGTCAATTTTGTCATCTAACAAGGTTATGGCGAGTGTTTTCTGAGATGCACAGAGAAATATTTTTATTGATTACTTGGAAAAGGGTAAAATTATCATTGGTGAGGACTACGAAAGTTTACTGCAACGTTTAAGTGAGGAGGAGAAAAGAAAAAGACCTCATTTTGCAGAAAAAAATAAACCTTGTTTCATCACGACAATGCTGCGGCCCTTGTTCAGTCATTGCAATGGGAAAAATGTGCAATTAAAGTTGGAATTGCTTGAACATGTACCCTATTCGCCAGATCTACCACCCAGTGACTACCACCTGTTCCCAAACCTCAACAATGTGTTGGGGGACGAAGATCTCACAGCTACGAGGAGGTCATTGATGTGGTAAACAGCTATTTTAAGACGTTGATAAATCGCACTACAGAGATGGTTTAATTAAATCAGAACACCGATATGACAAATGTTTGAGGGATAATGTTGAGAAATATAGGAAAATAAGTTTTTTTAAATATTGAGAGCCCCGGACTTGTCAGCCGACCCCAGTATTATATTCTACCTAAAATCCTGTACTACATTTTACGGAAAATGCATTTCGAGGGCTCTGATTTTAAACACAACGTCAGAAATTATTCTTAAAGATCTTATTTTTCTGTCTACTTCATATGAATCGAGATTAACATTAACAGAAATTGTCTTATTACTTGTTCCCTTGTAAGTAAAAGGGAAATAAGTGAATACACTAGGATAAAGTGAAAGTCAAATATTTAAAAGCTAAGTATCCCATCGAACAGTCACTTAAATAACTAACCTATGTATTGAAACACATTACACTTTCCTTGTTTTGCTTCTGCTATTCGAGAAACTACAACAAACATCACACACTTATAGACCATTAATCTTGATGTACAAAAACTTCTTTATTTCGCTTTTGCTTACAAGGAAGCAAGTAATAAGACTATTTCTGCTAATTTTTTTCTTGATTAGCATGAAGTAAATAGAAGCTTAAGCTTTTTAACAATAATTTGTTGCAGAGATGTAGAGAAAGTCTTGTGAATAGAACACATCAGATTTTTACTTTCTCTATGCATACTATTTGCATAGTTTATAGAGGAAGTATTTTATTCCACCCAAAAATGCGATACCGAGATTTCACCGGGAATACGTGTTTCAGGATCCCCCTGAATAAAAAAAGATTACAAAAAGGTCCGTGTGTGTTTGTTTGTGTGTGTGGACAGCATATCTCAAAAACGAAAAGACCGTTAAAAACTTAACTTGGTATATAAGTTTGGTATCTTACAAGGATGCAACACGAAGATTTTCAAGAAAATCCCCCCACCAGCAACTACCCTTTACATGGAACTTTTTTCAAAACATTTAATTTTATAAAAAATGGCAATAACTATTTTGATTAAAATATCGTAAATTAATGATAATTGCCTGACAAATAAAGTGTATATCTTGAATTTTCTGGGAATATCTTCTAAAATCCTGTTTATTCTGGATGAATTTTGCTTAATTTGGAATAACTAGTAAACGGTAAGAGATAGACAAAAATGTACATTACAAAACATTTAGATCTCGTTAAAATACACTAGTTTTGTCATATGCATTTTTTCGTGGAAGTAACCGTTTTTGAGGTATCCTTTGATATTAGTTTTAATTAGGAAGTAATTACACTTTTCTCAGACGGAAGTGTCCGTTTTTCTTTCGTTCTGCTCTGGCCAAGCAAAGAAACAATTTGCAATGACAAACGCATGACGACAGCTTTTAAAACATTTGACTATCACTTTAGCCTAGTGCATTCCCTTAGTGACATTCTGCTTATAAGGAACTAAGTAATAACATTCTGAAAATGTTTATCTCGATTAGCGTGGAGTTGAAAGAAGAATTATCTTTCGTAAGAAATTTGTTTATAGAGTAGCTAGAGAAAGTCATGTGAGTATAACACATCAGATTTTTTATTATGTAAACGGTTTGTATTCGTATGTAGTTGCGATGTAATTAATGGGATCAAGCAACCAGAAACAAATAAATTAAAATACTTGCTCCATTTGCTGTGGCTACGTAGGAACCAATAGGAATAAAATTTAGTGCGTAAATGGCAGTTTTCTTTCACGTGGGAGTTTAGGGTAGACCGTATCTGAAATACTCCTCAACAGAGAATATTCAAGTGGGGCTAATGGAACACGCAATTGTGCTCAATGACGTCACTAACCAGCACATTAAGGACCTGACGTGACTAACAACATGGAACGCCCCCAATCAACACCCTAAACTTTGATCTTTATGTCTTCTCCACGCACGTTATGGAAAGAGCAACCCCTGTGTTCCGTACTGACACGCACAGCACTTCTGTCAGAGTAGTTGCCGCACTGCTAAGGGGCTGAGACGGACTTTATGCAGACATGCGTTTCAAATCAAAGTTCCACAGTTTTAAAGCTAGGAACTTAAATTTCTATTCACAAATGCCACACAACCTATTTATAATCCCCTTTCAGTTTCAACTCTTTAGGTTTAATAGGTTTTTTAGTTATTTATTTGATATGACTTTCTCTACATATCTGCAGCAAATTACTGTTAAAAAGCTTAAGCTTCTATTTAGTACATGCTAATAGAGAAAAAATTAGCAGAAATAGTCTTATTACTTGCTTCCTTGTAAGTAGAAGAGAAATAAGAGAGTACCATAGGTTAAAGTGATAGTCAAAAGCTGGTTGCTATGTGACTGAAGTTCCTTTGTTTGTATGGACAGGAATCGACAAATTCCTGTATGAGAAAAGTATAAGTTTTCGAAAGCCAAAACCAAAAAGAAGGAATATCTCAAAAACGATCAACTCCAAGAAAAAAATATAAATGACATAAATTGTGTGTTTTAAAGTCCTCTACATTTTTTGTGTGGTAAGTTTCTGTCCATTTCTTACGGTTTTGCAGTTATGCAAAATTTCGTAAAATTCATTCAGAATAAAGCAGTCTTCAGAGGCTACTTCCAGAAAATTCAAGATATACATTTTATTTGTCAGGTAAATATCTTTAACATATGAAATGTTCACAAAATATACATGTTATTTATTTGGTAAATATCTTTAATATTCAATATTTTAATCAAAATCGTTAGAACCATTCTTGTGAAAATCAAAACTTTCGAGAAAAGTTCCATGTAAAGGATAGATAGGAGGGGTTGCGGAGATTTTCTTGAAAATCTTCGTGTTACATTCCTGGAAGATACTAAACGTAAATACCAGGTTTGGTATTCAACGGTATTTTCGTATTTGAGCTATGGTGTCCACACACAGACATATACACACGGACCTTTTTCAAAAAATGTTTTTTTTTTTTGGATTCAGAGGGACCTAAAACATGTATTGCCGGTGAAATCTGGGTATCGAATTTTGGGTGTGTTACAATACCTTCTCTATACTTTATGAACATAGTACGTGTAGAGAAAGTAAATACGCTGATAGGCTTAAATTGGCACAAAATTACGTATTTACAGCTATTTGCCGCATTAAACAACTTGCAAGTTTGTTTAAAGCACTAGCGGAAAAAACGCGTTATTTCTTCCAGTTTTTATGGGAATAGTTATATATGTCATATTTAAATTATACTTCGTAGAAGCTGCTTCCTTAGAAATCACATGAAGTTCTTAATCAGTCAAAAATTGGAAAATTTCTCTTTATAGTAAATAATAATTGGAATCTTTGGGTATGCATTTAGCCGTCATCAATTTGCCTCGGTTATTCAGACATTTAAAGATCGTAAATACAAATGTTTCCCGGTAGACTGTTTTATAAAGCAGCGTTTTACTGAAAACTTCATTATCAAGTTGTTCCATGCGTCTCAGCTTTTGTTAAAAGACATCCAAAAGTTCCCAGAATCTCCAAAAGAAGCTATTATGCTAATACTAATTGTAATTTTTCAACAAAAAATAATATTTATGAAAAAATAGTTGGTGTTAGAAATTAGAATGTTAACCTTTATAAAAGTTGATATTAATTCATCAAGTTTTTGTGTGTGATTCAGTTCCTTGTATATAACAATGCCAACTAATTTTCTCAAATTTTGAGGTATGTGGAGAATTTTGAGTAAGATCGTGTAATTTGGACCAGCGTGTATTTTGGACCGATATCATTATAAGAAAATGGAGCACCGACAATACGGGCATCTTGAGCAGCATTTGTTGTAAGTGTTCCGTCCAATTCTATTGTCAATAACCTTAGAGGTAAGTTGTGATCTTTGTTGAGAGCGTTTTCGTTGTAATTTTGTTCCACATTTAATATCGTGTTTTCTTCCACCTCAGATATTTCTTTGGAAACCAAACTAAAACAACGGAACATTCCGTAGGTGAAGTAGGTTTATTCCATTAATTGAGTTTAGGATTATAAGAAATGTGATACTCAGCAAGTTGTGTGTGTCGTGTAATTTTTAGCGAAAGTGAAGTGTAATCTGCACCAAATGACACGCAATATTTGGATATAACATTTCAATGAGCATTTGTGTATATATTTATTTATCTGAAGCCAAGCTTTTAATTTACTTTGGTAATTTATTTAGATATGTACATATTACTGTTACATATTGCGAGATGACAACAAGAGAAGCTAGCAAATCTAAGGTAAAGATGAACATAAAAATGAGACTTTTTGTGTTGTAAGTGGGGAATCTCACTGGATACAGTGCAAGGGACGGGCTCATGAAGACTGTACTCACATAAATGGTTCAACTTATTACTTTGTGACAGGTGCATGTGGAGTGAACAGTGAAATCCTCCTTTAATTTGGAACAAAACCCTCAAAATATTAACAGTGTTCACAAAACTTTGAATGAAATTGATGTAAGATTGTTAAAGGTAATGTGCTTCATGGAGACATTTTGAATAATATTAATGATATACACAATGATTATTCCAGGTCTAAGTTTGTTGCTGTTGTGAATTTCAAACTTTAAAAGTGAATATAAAAGTATACGAATTGATTATAAATGTATTATATAGAGGTCCAATTTACACACCCTCTCAGAGTAATTACACGCCTCTGATCAAAAATACACGCTTTAGAAAAAAATACTATAATTATAATTTGCAAATTAAGTAGCTGGGTCTAAACCTTGGAAACTGTTATTATGGTAGAAGTTCATGTCAGCAACACATTAAAGTAAGTTGTAGATTTTTGACGAAGGTTTTCTGTCCAGACATTACCACCTAAAGTTAAGTGCTATAAATTTCACGGACTTCCCCTAATCTATGACATAGTTTGTATATTGTAAAATATTTTACCCAATTTGAATGACATTCTATATTGGTGTTACTCTAAGTGCAATTCAATGACCGCAAAGTTTCAGAAAAATGTACGAAGGCCAGTTTCTTTTTTCAACCTCCGATATGCTATAAATAAAAGACAAGTTCATAGAAAACAATTATTTTATTACTAAAAGTTTTGTACACTTATGGTTACTTTTCAACAGAATCACCGAAAAGATTGAGACATTTATCGTACCTGTGCACAAACTTTGCAATACCCGCTTCAAAAAATGTTGCCGCCAATGATTTCAAATGAGCATTGACTTTGTTTTGAAGATCTTCGTACTTTACGACGTTTTGCGAAGAGCCATTCAAAACAAACGAAGAGGAATGCTGACTTCAGGGATTGTGTTGATCCAACGCTCGTCCACACAACCCATCGGCTCATTGAACAATTTCAATGGGACATTTTCGATCATCTACCGTACAGTCCTGACCTGGCACCCAGCGACTTTCACCTTTTCCCTGAACTGAAGACGTTGCTAGGACGGCAGCACTTTCAAACAAACGAAGATCTTCAAAACAACGTCAATTCTCATTTGAAATCATTGACGGCAACATTTTTTTGAAGCGGTATTGCAAAGCTTCTGCACAGGTACGATAAATGTCTCAATATTTTCAGTGATTCTGTTGAAAAGTAACCATAAGTGTACAAAACTTTTAGTAATAAAATAATTGTTTTCTATACACTAGTCTTTTATTTATAGCCTACCGGAGGTTGGGAAAAAAACGGCTCTCGTATATTAAAATTACGCATTTGAAATTTCACTTCCAAATACAAAATATTTTAAGGCATTTTAACCAAAATGGTTAGTATTTTTTTTAAAAAAATCAACATTTTCGAATCTTTCTTCAGGAAAAAAAAAATGGAGTGTTATTTATGGACGCTCTTTAACTGCTGAGGTTCTCAGCGTCCCATTCTAAATTGGGCGTGAAAGCCCGCTTAATTTTGCTCAGAGGCCTCTATCAGGCTTGAGATTCTTTTACGTGCCGTAAATCTACGACACTGGACCAACGGCTTTACTTTCCTTCCAAAGGAAGCCATGCTAAGGATTTTTACACCCGAAAAAATCCATCGTCCTCCGCCGGGTTTGAACCCGTGACCTTGGGTACATGAGGTCAGCATGGTAACCATTACACCACGGAGGGCGACACCTTTCTTCAGGTAAAGGGTAGTTTGAAGGGGGGGATTTTCTTGACAATCTTTGCGTCACATCTTTGAAAGATGCTGAACTTAAATATCAAATTTTACATTAGACCAACTTTTCGTTTTTGGGTTCACACACAAGCACACATCTTTTTTTTTTTTTTTAAATTGTTCATAGAACAATCTTACAGTCTGGGTAAGAAATCTCAGCGTTGTGAAGCCTGTCCGGAAACTTTTTGATGTCACCTTGGAACGGCGAGGATTCCACTGTTAGTGTGTTAAGTAGCGAAAGAAAAATCAGCAATGTGCAAAAATGATTTTTGAAAAGCGTTGGGTTCGGATATTTTGTACAAAATCTTTCTGATAGAACACTGAATGACGCACCAGTTCATTACTTGATGTTGTGTGGCAGGCTGAGGAATGGGGTCGCTGGTGCTACTGCTGATGGTGCTGGCGCGGGTAGCCGAGGTGGTGGTGTCCACCCCCGCTTCCTGCCGCCTCTCCGAGTTCCTGTGTAACACCACCAGGTGCGTGGCGATCGACAAGTTCTGTGACGGCGAGGACGAATGCGGCGACAAGTCTGACGAACCTCCTTACTGCACACGTGAGTAGCTCACAGACAGATACACCCGGGGGCTTGTAGACGAAAGGCGAGGAGAATAACTGGGAGCCGCTAAACACGTCGCACTCTTTAAAGCTTATACTGGTTTAAATGGGCGTTAGAATCAATGTAGGAAAATGTTCTTTTGTTAATAGGAACATTGAAGAATGCAATGAATTGCCTTTCAGGGCTGCCCTCTGACCTTAAACAAGTTTAGGAATAATTTAAAGATAGTAAATATGCTCATAGGCTTTCACGGCTGATGATATTGTTGGTAGAATATAACATGTGCGGGCTTGCAGGCTGTGGTCCAATATTAAAATGAAGACGGATTTAAGCTAAAGCTGACCTGGATTACTGCCTTACCAGTACAACCGCCAATCAGAACACAGCAGTCCAACTACACCCCTCCCACTACCTGCTCCATGAATCTGCAGTCGCTGGCCGTTCCTGCCCAGCCTCATTCTGAAGATATCCTCCATAGTGAGGACGAAACGTCAAGTATTACCTATTTTACTAATTGTAATATTCAACCAAGGCCTGCAAGCCCGGACATGCTATAGTTTACCAAGATAATAAATGTTAGTTCATTTCAATAAATATTGTGACGTAATTAAGGATCTCAAAACTGTATTAGTGTATATTATTGTTAATGTATATACATATTAGTAATGTATAGTATTAATGTTGAGGCTTCATAATAACTGTTTATAAACCTGCTGGTAATTGACATAAGTATTGCTGTACTGAATTATAAGTAGTCAGGTGTTTCATATAGTATGTTAGTTGTGTTACTGTTCTTAATTTAACGGTAAGACTGTTATTGTAAGTGAATGTTGTACACTTAAATCTGCCACTGGGCAGTAACTAATTGCAGAAAAAACACACAAACACAAACACACAGATACACACACACAAACAAACACACACACAAACACAAACAAACAAACAAACACAAACACACACAAACAAACAAACACACAAACACACACAAACAAATACACAGACACACACACAGACACACACAAACAAACACACACACAAACAAACACACAAACACACACACAAACAAACACACAAACACACACAGACAAACACACACAAACACACACAGACACACAAAAACACACACAAACACACACAAACACACACAAACAAACAAACACACAAACACACACAAACAAACACACAGACAAACACACACAAACACACACAAACAAACACACACACAAACACACACAAACAAACACACACAAACACACACAAACAAACACACAGACACACACAAACACAAACAAACACACAGACAAACACACACAAACAAACACACAGACACACACAAACAAACACACAGACAAACACACACAAACAAACACACAGACACACACAAACACAAACAAACACACACACAAACACACACAAACAAACACACAGACAAACACACACAAACAAACACACAGACAAACAAACACACAAACACACACAAACAAACACACACACAAACACACACAAACACACACACAAACACACACAAACAAACACACACAAACAAACACACACAAACAAACACACACAAACAAACACATACAAACACACACACAAACACACACAAACAAACACACACAAACAAACACACACAAACAAGCACACACACAAACAAACACACACAAACACACACAAACAAACACACAGACAAACACACACAAACACACACAGACACACACAAACAAACACACACAAACAAACACACACAAACAAACACACAGACACACACAAACACAACACACAAACACACAAACACACACAAACACACACACAATCACACACAAACAAACACACAAACACACACAAACAAACACACAGACAAACACACACAAACAAACACACACAAACAAACACACACACAAACACACACAAACAAACACACACAAACACACACAAACAAACACACAGACAAACACACACAAACAAACACACAGACAAACACACACAACCAAACACACAGACACACACAAACAAACACACAGACAAACACACACAAACAAACACACAGACACACACAAACACAAACAAACACACACACAAACACACACAAACAAACACACAGACAAACACACACAAACAAACACACAGACAAACAAACACACAAACACACACAAACAAACACACACACAAACACACACAAACACACACACACAGACACACACACAAACACACACAAACAAACACACACAAACAAACACATACAAACACACACACAAACACACACAAACAAACACACACAAACAAACACACACACAAACAAACACACACAAACACACACAAACAAACACACACAAACACACAAATACACAGACACATTCACATACACACACTAACACACACAAACAAACACACACACAAACACACACAAACAAACACACACACAAACAAACACACACAAACACACACACACATACACATTCACATACACACACTAACACACACAAACAAACACACACAAACAAACACACTAACACACACAAACATATACACACAAACAAACACACTAACACACACAAACAAACACACACACAAACAAACACACTAACACACACAAACACACACACATACACATACCCCTTTATGCGTTAAAAGAGTGACAGAACTCAACGGTGCTATCTCAACTTGAGTTTCACCAGTGCAGAACTGGTCGAGGGCCGCCTTCATTTTGCACCTCGTAGGGAGCACTGATAGCAAGACGGAAAAACCGAAGCTACAGGTCTCAACTAACAGGTTTTAACTTGAAGTAGCGCCGTTGAGTTCTACAACTATTTTAACACATGAAAGGATATCTGTACGCGTCAAACACGGCCGGGCTCCATAGTGTGCCTCGCTTTTTTTTTTTTTTCTTTTTTTTTTTCCTAAATACAGTTCCGGAGTCTGATCGGGACTCCGGCGCTGTATACCGTACATTTTTTCATTTACCTAATTTGTTTACTTTTATTACTGTATGCTTACTGAATTTGTGTTTTACTTTTGACACACACATACTCAAACATATAACACCCATGCCCAAGGCGGGACTCGAACCCACGATCCCCTGCGCTAAGTAACACCAAAGCAAGACGCTTTGGCGAGCGCGGCCATGGGGACCGGCACGCTTCGGTGATTCGTGGCGCAGGGGATCGTGGGTTCGAGTCCTACCTTGGGCATGGTGTTTATATGTTTGTGAAATGTGTATATGTGTGTATATCGTAAGAAAACAGCACAAAAAATCTGATGTGTCCATTCACATGGCTTTCTCTACATCTCTGCAACAATTTTTTGTTAAAAAGATTATGCTTCTATTTACTTCATGCTAAGTGAGAAAAAATTAGTAGAAATAGTCTTATTACTTGCTTCCCTGTAATTAGAAACGAAATAAGGTTAAAGTGACAGTCAAAAGCTGGTTGCTGTGTGACTGATGTTCCTTTGTTTGTATGGACAGGAGTTGACAAATTCCTGTATGAGAAAGGTGTAAGTTTTTCAAAGCTGAAACCAGAAACAGGGGATATCTCAAAAACGATCAACTGCACGAAAAAATGTATATAGAATTAACTGTGCGTTTTATCGTGATCTACATTTTGTGTATGGTAAATTTTTGTCCATCTCTTACGGTTTAGCAGTGTTAAAAATTCAATAAAAATCTTACAGAATAAAGTGGTTCAAAATATACATTTTATTTGTGAGGTAAATATCTTTAATATACGAAATTTTAATCAAAATCCTTAGAGCCATTTTTGAGAAAATAAAAATTTTCAAAATTTTTTTTCAAGTAAAGGGTAGTTTGTGGTGGGGGGGATTTATCTCAAAAATTTCGTGTCGCTTTTTTGGAAGATACCGAACTTAAAAACCAAGTTTGGTTTTTAACGGTCTTTACATTTTTGAGTCGTGCTGAACACAGACACACACAGACGCTTTTCTAAAAATATTTTTTATTCAAGGGGCGTTAAATCATTTATTTTCGGTGAAATATTGGTATAGAATTTTTGGGTGCATTGCAATACCTCATCTATACACTATTTACACAGTACGTGTAGAGAAAGTAAAAAAGGCAGTTCTGTGTCGGTTTGAACCAAAACTAGAAGAGCTTGTATAACCTTTGTTTTAAATGTAATGTTTATTATCTGGGGTCAGCGAGACAGAAGCGTGTTTGCTTGTGGAGACTCTGCCACAAGATTAAATGTAAATAAAAACGCACACACGGTCTTCCTTTCACTTGGATGAACCCAATGTATCCTGCCTCCGTGTGCGTGTTCATCAAAAGGGAAATATATGTGTGTCATCTGATTTTCCTTTTTTGGGTAATTAGGCCCTTTGCATGCAGAGAGACAGCGCGGCTCTCACGGATATTATTATTATTTTTCCTTTGGTTCTGGGTGACCTCACAGTGTCCAGCTTAAACCGCGTATGTTCCTGAAAATTCAACAATACATTCTCTATACCTGCTATATCTATAGAGAAGGTATTGTATTCTACCCAAAAAAAAATCTGATGCGTTCCATTCACATGACTTTCTCTACCTCTCTGCAACAAATTATTGTTAAAAAGCTTATGCTTCTATTTGCTTCATGCTGATCCAGAAAAAATTAGCAGAAACAGTCTTATTACTTGCTTCCTTGGAAGTGGAAGTAAATTAAGGGAGTACCATAGGTTAAAGTGATAGTCAAAAGCTGGTTGCTATGTGGCTGAAGTTCCTTTGTTTGTGTGGACACAAGTTGACAAATTCCTGTATGAGAAAAGTATAAGTTTTTCAAAGCTGAAACCAAAAACAACGAATATCTAAAAAACGATCAACTCCACGAAAAAAAAATATATATGACATAAATAGTGGGTCTTAATGTGCTCTACGTTTTTTGTGTGGTAAGTGTTTGTCCATCTCTTACGGTTTAGGATTTATGCAAAATTCCGTAAAATTAATCCAAAATAAAGTGGTCTACAGAGGCTTTTCCCAGAAAATTCAAGATATACATTTCATGTGTCAGGTAACTATCTTTAATATACAAAATTTTAATTTAAATCGTTAGAGCCATTTTTAAGAAAATCAAAATGTTCGAAAAAAGTTCCATGTAAAGGTTGGATAGGGGTGGGGGAATTTTCTTGAAAATCTTCGTGTAGCATCCTTGGAAGATGCCAAACTTAAATACCGAGTGTGGTATTCAACGGTCTTTTCGTTTTTGAGCTATGCTGTCCACAGACATACAGACACACATACACGGATCTTTTTCGAAAAATGCTTTTTTTTGGATTCAGGGGGGACCCAAAACATGTATTTCCGGTGAAATATCGGTATCGAATTTTTGGGTGCAATACAATACCTCCTCTATACAATATGTACATAGTACGTGTAGAGAAAGTAAAAATAGATACCGATATTTCCCCGGTAATACATGTTTTGTGGTCCCCTGTGTCCAGAAAAAAGCATTTTCACAACTATGGTCTGTGTGTCTGGAGAGCATAGCTCAAAAATCTAAAGACTATTAAATACCAAACTTGGCATATTCAAAGGATGGAACAAAAAGTTTATCAAGAAAATCTCCAGAACACAAACTACCCTTTACATGAAATAATTTTGAAAATTTTGTTTTTCTAAAAAAGGGTTAATGATCATGATTACAACATCATGTATTTTACAAATTTACATCTCAAACAAAATGTAAATTTTAATTTTTCTGAGAATAGTCTCTGAAGATCTGTTTATTCTGCACGAATTTTGCTATAACTTACATGACCATAGACAAAAGCTTACTACCGAAAAACACACAATCTCGTAAAACATACATACATTGTTTTTGTGAAATTTACCATTTCTTGTTTTTAGTTTCACTTTTAAAATGCCTTTGTAAACCACTGGTAATGCAAAGAAGCGTATTTTAACCACTCGGCAACGATGATTTGAACTACCGCTTTAGCCTAGTGTACTCTCTTATTTCCCTTCTACTTATAAGAAAACAAGTAATAAGGCAATGTCTACTAATATTTATCTCGATTATCATGAAATAGATAAAGCAGGACCGGTAACATAAACACCTGCAGTGTGGAATGTTCTACTACTATACTCGCCCCTTCCTTTTTCCTTCCACCTGTCAGAGAAGCGGAGAGGTTACGTGTGTAGCAGTGGCGGTTGTTACTATAGCAGGGCCAGTAACATAAACATCTACAGTGTGGAATGTTCTACTACTATACTCGCCCCTTCCTTTTTCCTTCCACCTGTCAGAGAAGCGGAGAGGTTACGTGTGTAGCAGTGGCGGTTGTTACTATAGCAGGGCCAGTAACATAAACATCTACAGTGTGGAATGTTCTACTACTATACTCGCCCCTTCCTTTTTCCTTCCACCTGTCAGAGAAGCGGAGAGGTTACGTGTGTAACAGTGGCGGTTGTTACTATAGCAGGGCCAGTAAGATAAAACACTTGCAGTGTGAAATGCGCCTGACAGAGAAGCGGAGAGGCTACGTGTGTAACAGTGGCGGTTGTTACTATAGCAGGTAAGATAAGCACCTCTACCCCTATAATCGCCTCTTCCATCTGACAGAGAAGCGGAGAGGTTATTTGTTTATCTATTTATATAATTATATTGGTTGGATTTAAGGCCATAAGGCCTTCTCTTCCACTCTAGTAGGCAATACATTAAGTTCAATACGGCAATGATACAATGAATTAAAGAATAACGAACAAAATACAATTATATACAACTTGGTAAAAACAGATATAAAAATCTGATGTGTTCCATTCACATGACTCTCTACATAACTGCAACAAATTATTGTTAAAAAGCTTGTGCTTCTATTTACTTCATGCTAATTAAGAAAACATTTAGCAGAAATAGTCTCATTTCTTGCTTCCTTGTAAGGAGAAGCGAAATTGGGGAGTACTATAGGTTGAAGTGATAGTCAAAAGCTGGTTGCTATGTGACTGAAGATCCGTTGTTTCTATGGACAGGAGTTGACAAATTCCGGTATGAGAAAATTTTTAAGTATTTTAAAACTGAAATCAATAACAAGGAATATCTCGAAAACGGCCAACTCCACGAAAAAAGTTTGATTTTAACGTGCTCTACATTTTTTGTGTTGTAAGTTTTTGTCCATCTCTTACGGTTTAGCAGTGTTAAAAAATGCAATAAAAAGCATCCAGAATAAAGTGAGTTTCAGAAGCTATTCAGAAAATTCAAGATATACATTTTATTTTCAGGTAAATATCTTTAGAATCCGATATTTTAATCATAATCGTATATAATCGTAAGAGCCGTTTTTGAGAAAATCATAATTTTCAGAAAAAGTTCCATGTAATTGTATAGTTTGTGTAACCGGACTTTTCTTGAAAATCTATGTGATGCATCGTTGAATTAAATATGGAGTTTGATATTTATCCGGACATTTTTCTAACCCTTTTTACTTTCTCTACACGTACTATACTATGTACATAGTGTATAGAGAAGGTATTGTAATGCACCCAAAAATTCGATAGCGGGAATTCACCGGAAATATATGTTTTGAGACCCCCTGAATCCAAAAAAAAAAGTATTTTTAGAAAAAATGTCCGTGTGTGTGTGCGTGTGTGTGGACAGCATAGCTGAAGATGGAAAAATCCGTTAAAAACCAAACTTGGTATTTAGGTTTGGTGCCTTCCAAGGAAGCGACACGAAGATTTTCTAGAAAATCCCTCCACACCCAACTACCCTTTACATGGACCTTGTTTCGAAAATTTTATTTTCTCAAAAATAGCTCTAACAATTTTGATTAAAATATCGTATATTAAAGATGTTTACCTGACAACGAAAATGTATATCTTGAATTTTCTGGGAATAGCCTCTGAAGACTACTTTATTCTGGATGAATGTTATGGAATTTTACATAACTGCTAAACCGTAAGAAATAGACAAAAACTTACCACACAAAAATGTAGAGCAAGTTAAAATACACAATTTATGTAATACACATTTTTTTTCGTGGAGTTATGCTGTTTGAGATATTCCTTGTTATTGGTTTCAGGTTTAAAAAACATTATTTTCTGACACAGAAATTTGTCAACTCGTGTGCATACAAACAAAGGAACCTCAGTCACATAGCAACCAGCTGTATATTCTGTGTTCAGCTACTTGTATAAAAAGTGTGTAGTTATTGCAGCAGAGTGTAATGTTTGAGGTTTTGGCAGTAATGACGCGGACTTGACAGGCAATAAATCCTAAACACATATCGGTAATCCCCTCGCAATTGCAATCAAACGATAGCTCGCAGAGACATCTGTTGGCAAAGAGCCTGCTCGAAAGGAAAACAAACACGCAGCGAGCGGGCGAGCACTAATTAACAGTCAGGCAGCACATCCGGGTTCTTGACCCAAATGAAAACAACGTTTGTAAACAGTAATTGATATCCCAGTCGAATTTGAGGTTTATATTGTCCAGTGGCAGTGTTTTTAGCGTTACACGCGTTTTATTGCCCACCTACCTTTCTGTAACGAGGGGCCCGATACATAAACAAGTGACTAGCGGCAGCAATAGTTGCCTTCCATCACGAGGCTCTGCTGTTCACAAACTCATCGCTCAGAGGCTGTAACAAAATATACAGATAATAGTTATTATCATTATTATTTTCTCTAGCACGTATGTACAATGTACATAGTAGATAGAAAAGGTATAGTTTCTCTGAAAATTCGATACCGAGATTTCACGGGAAAATACATGTTTTGAGACCCTTCAATAATTTTTTTATAAACATGTCCATGTATGCGGGATTGTGGACAACATAGCAATAAACGGAAAGTTGGTTAAATACCACACTTGGTATTTAAGTTCAGTATTTTCCAAAGAACGCAGTTGTTAGACTATAGACCTCCCGTCTAGGTGCCCCGGCTTCGATCCTTAGCGCCCGCATGTGAGATTTGTAGTGGACGAGGCGACGTCTCCAATTTCCCCCGGCACTCATTCCACCAAGTGCTCCATAAGACCATTTCTGCAATTTGCGGTTTAGGTGTGGAGTTGCTGTGGTAGCAACTAGTCCGCCGCTGCTAAAGAACAGGCCTGGCGAACATTACTCCCAAAGCGTGACACCCTTCTCTTGGTTACCCTCCCTTAGTGGCCTCCAAAACACAGGGACTGGTTTATGTGTGGAGTTGCTGTGGTAGCAACCAGTCCGCCGCTGCTAAAGAACAGGCCTGGCGAACATTACTCCCAAAGCGTGACACCCTTCTCTTGGTTACCCTCCCTTAGTGGCCTCCAAAGCACAGGGACTGGTTTATGTGTGGAGTTGCTGTGGTAGCAACCAGTCCGCCGCTGCTAAAGAACAGGCCTGGCGAACATTACTCCCAAAGCGTGACACCCTTCTCTTGGTTACCCTCCCTTAGTGGCCTCCAAAGCACAGGGACTGGTTTAGGTGTGGAGTTGCTGTGGTAGCAAGTAGTTCGCCGCTGCTAAAGAACAGGCCTGGCGAACATTACTCCCAAAGCGTGACACCCTTCTCTTGGTTACCCTCCCTTAGTGGCCTCCAAAGCACAGGGACTGGTGTTGCTGTAGCAAGTTGACCTTGTGATTGCTGACACGCGGCTGTTTCGCTACGCTGTTGCCATATTTCCTTGTTGTCCGGCTCCAGCGGCTGCACTGTGAGATCATCTTCCAGTTCCTCTTCACTGCCACTATCTTCACTGGTGTTTCTTAGACTTATAATCTTACGTTGCACTGCTTCCTCTAAATTGCCTTCTTTCCAAGCGTTTTCTATCACACCTTTCGTATACTGAAGTGATTTTCCCCATTTCTCACTAGTTAGCCAACTATTCCTTTCAACAATAGGTCCTTTTCCTGTACTTAACCAGACATAAAAGTTTTATTTCGGAAAACATAACCTCAACTCATTTATCACGCTTGTATGTCATTTCAAATCACTGTCAGGAGTGATAGGTAGTTCTCGGATGAGAACAAGAGCAATGTCTGCAAGACATAAAAGGTAGCAACGATTATTGTAAATTATACTTACAGAATCACTGTGCAAACCATCAGATCATGTATGTATAAAAATGCATTTGTAAATTTCCACTGAACCGTAGGTGTTGCAATACCGATGACCTCATATCTCTGACAGTTATGTATTCTTACACTATGATTGGTCAGCAACCTGACGAGCCCCTCCCAGCAGACGACACACCCCACTAGTTCAATCAGAAGGGCATTTCTTACCGACCGCAAATATCGAGCAGGTTCCACCTGGCGCGTGTGTCTGTCGCCAATACAGGCAAGGAGGGTAGGGCAAACTCAGTTTACACTTTGGGAGTAATGTTCGCCAGGCCTGCTCTACAACCACCACCAGCTCTCCACCTTCTGCTGACTAACTACTGTTCCATCACTAGCAATAGTAATTATGGCATAGTTATATATTTATCGGATGCCGACTAGGTAATAACAATATATCTGCATAACAAGAGAAAATCTAAGATCGTAAGAGAGACATAGAATGGAGAAAGACGAAAATGTGAATTCCCCGACGTTTCGAGGGTTGCTTTGTAAACTCGAATGATGCTTTAATTAATGTCACCTGCTGTTCTTTATCAACTATTTTATTAATCTGTACCTCAGACGTCACCAACTAGATGCTCTTTGAACAAAGCGCAGAGAACAATTCTACTCAGCACTGCTTCATCTTCTGCGATGCAGAAAGCAAGAACAGACAATTGCTTCAGTGTTGTGGCAGAATGCAGCAGTTTGAAACACGTAATTCACCTTTCTGTAGTTCATGTTGGTAGAACAATTGCTTGATAATCTCTCTTGTATTAATATTTATACTTCGGATATGAACATAGATATATTTTCATAGATTTGATAATTGCAACAAAGTACAAAAATCTGATGTGTTCTATTTACATGACTTTCTCTACATATCTGCAACAAATTATTGTTGAAAAGCTTATTGTTCTAATTACTTAACGCTAATCGAAAAAAATAAGAAGAAATAGTCTTATTACTTGCCTCCTTGTAAGTAGAAGCGAAATAAGGAAGTGCCACAGGTTAAAGTGATAGTCAAAACCTGGTTGCTATGTGACTGAAGTTCCTTTGTTTGTATGGACAGGATTTCACAAAGTTCTGTGTGAGAAAAGTATAATTTTTGAAAGCTGAAACAAAAGCAAGGAATATCTAAAAAAAAAACGATCAACCCCGTGAAAAAATGCATATTACATAAATTGTGTGTTTTAAAGTGCTCTACAGTTTTGGTGTGGTAAGTTTTTGTCCGTCTCTTACGGTTTAGAAGTTATGCAAAATTCCGTAAAATTCATCCAGAAGAAAATACTCTTCAGAGGCTAATCCCAGAAAATTCAAGATATACATTTTATTTGTCAGGTAAATATCTTTAATATGCGATATTTTAATCAAAATTGTTAGAGACACTTTAGAGAAAAAATTTTCGAAGAATCTACCATGTAAAGAATATTTACGGTATCTTGAAAATCTTCGTGTCGCATTATTGGAAGATACCAAGTTTGGTATTCGACGGTCTTTTCGTTTTTGAGTTAAGCTGTCAAGACACACACACACACATCTTTCTAAAATGCTTCCTTTTTGCGATTCAGAGGGGTCTCAAAAATATTTATGGTGAAATCTCGGTATCGAATTTTTGCACGTAATAGAGTACCTTATGTGTACACTATTCACAAAGTACATGTAGAGAAAGTAAAATCTGAGTTTATTTTCTTGAGAAGCATTGAATTTAAATTTTCACAAGTTGGTCCCCTTATGGGAATTCCTGTTTTTGAGTTATACTGTCCACACACACGGAAACAAACATGACTTTCACTAAAAATAATTGAGGAGACTTCAAAATATTTATTTACGTTGAAATCTCGACATTGCGTGGAATACAGTACTCCCTCTAGTATACTTGGAAGAGAAAACAATCAAATGTGTAAACCTTGTTATCGAGTCGTTACGAAGCGCTAACGGGGATTCAGGGATCTCAACACATGCATTTCATATGATAAACTGTTGGGTGAAATACAATCCTTTCTCTTCGTATGCACAGGGTACGCGTAGAGAGAGTAAAAAATATCCTTTTTGACTAACGAGACCTCAAAACATTATTTCTGGTGAAATCTTGCTGTCAAATTTTTGGGTGAAATATAATACCTTCTCTATCGACTATTTACATTGTATATACGGGCTAGAAGAATTAAAAATGCCACACAGACACACACGGGCATTGTTCTAAGAATGCTATATTGTGATACAGGGGATTTAAAAACATGTATTTCTGATCAAATTTCAGATTCGAATTGCTGGGTGGAAAACTCGTACAATAGCTTCTCTACCTATGCACATGGTACGTGTAGAGAAAGTAAAACTATTTGTTGGGTTTTAGGGACCTCAAAATATACATTTTAGATATGGAGCTTTTGAGTGGAATACAGTACTTGCTCTAGTATAGCTAATGGAGAGAATAATAAAATGTGTGAACCTTGTTGAGGAATCGTTGCGAAGCGCTAGCAGGGACTCAGGGGTCTCAAAACATGTATTTTCGGTGAGGTCCCAGTATCGAATTATTGAATGGAATACTCGCACAATATCTTCTCTACATACGCGCATAGATCTAGTAGAGAAAATAAAAATACTTTTTGTGTTTCAGGAGCTCAAAATATACATTTCCGAGGTAAGAAGGAAGCATTTGGAAATTATGGTATAATTTGAGCTATATCAGCTATTGGATTCCTAAAGTTTGTAGTTTTAGTGGAATAAGATATTTCAGAAATATAAAAATAATAAAAATAAATTTAGGCTATAAATAAATGACAGTTCATAGAAAACAGCCATTTTATTACTAAAAGTTTCATACACTTATGGTTACTTTTCAACATAATCACCGAAAATACTGAGACATTTATCGTACCTGTGCATAAGCTTTGCAATACCCGCTTCAAAAAATGTTGCCGCCGCCAATGATTTCAAATGAGCATTGACGTTGTTTTGAAGATCTTCGTACTTTACGACGTTTGCGGAGAGCCATTCAAAACAAACGAAGAGCAATGCTGACTTCAGGAATTGTGTTGATCCATGACAACGCTCGTCCACACAACCCATCGGCTCCTTGAACAATTTCAATGGGGCATTTTCGATCATCTGCCGTACAGTCCTGACCTGGCACCCAGCGACTTTCACCTTTTCCCTGAACTGAAGATGTGGCTAGGAGGGCAGCACTTTCAAACCAACGAAGATCTTCACAGCAACGTCAATGCTCATTTGAAATCATTGGCGGCTGCAACATTTTTTGAAGCGGGTATTGCAAAGCTTGTGCACAGGTACGATAAATGTCTGAATCTGTTCGATGATTATTTTAAAAGGTAACCATAAGTGTATAAAACTTTTAGTAATAAAATAATTGTTCTCTATGGACTTGTCTTTTATTTATAGCCAATCGGAGGTTGAAAAAAAATGAACCTCGTATTAGTTTATTAATAATTTTAGTTTTTCGTTAAATTCGCAAGAAAATTTAATGAATCCAATTATTGCAATGATAATTGTTGTTGTCGAAGATAGGCATGGAATACAGTACTCCCTCTGGTATACTAAGTAGATAGGCATGGAATACAGTACTCCCTCTGGTATACTAAGTAGATAATGACCGTTACGAAGCGCTAACAGAGTTGGGAACGTGCTCTTTAAGGTTAGATCACGTGTGAGACTAAGGCTGGTGTGAGATGTAATCTGCGCGCGCACGCATCACGTGTAATCCTATTAGAGTGTCCTCGGCTCCATCTGTTTTTGTGCGCTACAAAATATGACAGCTTTATACTTGATAATGCGGCTGTTCCTTATGGAAGAGAATAAACATTTGCCGGCGTTATGAGAACGTATCCATCAGGTGGAGGGGACACTAGACATGTGGGCTTCTTCACGTGCACGAGATTCATCCGCTTTCACGACCACCTTGGACCGACGTTACACTGTGCTATATCAGATACTTGTTACTTTCTCTACACGTTATCTGTACATAGGGTAAAGAGAAAGTATTGCATAGCACACAAAAATTCCATACCGAGATTTTACCGCAAATACATGTTTTGTGCCCCCCTGAACAAAAACAAAAAGCAGTTTTGGAAAAAGCTTTGTGTGTCTGTGAACACCATAACTCAAAAACGAAAATTTGGTAAAATACCAAACTTGGTATTTAAGTTTAGTATCTTCCTGGGATGCGACACGAAGATTTTGAGAAAAATCTCCCCACCCCCAAACTACCCTTTACGTGGAACATTTTTCGAAAATTTTGATTTTCTCAATTGTGGCTCTAACGATTTTGATTAACATATATTATAGATATTTACCTGACAAATAAAATGTATATATTCAATTTTCTGGGAATAGCCTCTAAAGACTACTTTATTCTGAATGGATTTTTCGAATTTTGTAAAAGTGGTAAACCGTAAGAGATGGACAAAAACTTACCACACACAAAATGTAGAGCACGTGTTATATACATTTTTTTGGTGGAGTTGACCGTTTTTGAGATATTTCTTGTGATTGGCTTCAGCTTTAAAAAACCTATACTTTTCTCATACGGAAATTTGTCAACTCGTGTCCATACAAAGGAACTTCAGTGACATAGCAACCAGCTTTTGACTATCACTTTAACCTTTGGTACTCCCTTATTTCGTTTCTACTTACAAGGAAGCAACTAATATGGCTATTTTGCCAATTTTTTTCTTGATTAGCATGAAGTAAATAGAGCATAAGCTTCTTAATAATAATTTGTTGCAGAGATGTAGAAGGTCATGTGAATGTTTTCAGTATTGTTTACATTGAGAGGCATGTACATTGGAGAGAGCAAAACTGAAGAGTTAGGGCAGTAATTATGAGGGGGCTGAGAAGTGTTTTTTCACAGCACGTATTGACTGGTGGCCTCGTTAACATAATGCTAGCACAAATTGGGCCGCAAAAAGCTACACACTCTACATTTTAAAAGCCATCGAACGTAACCAGTAAATTAATTTAGCATTAACAAGCGGGACTGATGGAGTTGCAGTGCGCCGGAAAAATACCAGCTTGGGTAGTGGATGCAATATCACACAGAAAGGTTTGTTATTGCGCTCGGCCCAAAACTGCGCACGCTCAGGTTCACAAAGGCCATGTTCAAACGTAAGCAAAAAGGGTTCTATCAATAAAAAATAGGTGATACGTTTAATGCAACCCATTTCTGGTTATTTCAGTTTTGGACACTTCGTTGCAGACAGCTTTAAAGCCAGTCACAAAAACAAGAAATTCCAATAAAAACGAATTAGTTTCTCTGGCGCTTACATATACAAGGCACATAAAAAATCTAATGCCTTCCATTCACATGGCTTTCTGTAAATCTAGTAACAAATTATTGTTAAAACGCTTATGCTTGTATTTACTTCATGCTAATCGACATAAACATTAATAGAAATTGTCCTGAATATTAGATTCCAGTAAGCAGAAGAGAAACAATCTTATATGTCCCATTCACATGACTTTCTCTACATCTCTGCAACTTATTCCTCTATTCACTGCCTGCTAATCGAGAGAAAATTAGCAGAAATAGTCTTATTACTTGCTTCCTTGTAAGTAGAAGCGAAATAAGGGAGTACCACAGGTTAAAGTGATAGTCAAAAGCTAGTTTCTATGCGACTGAAGTTCCTTTGTTTGTATGCAAGGGGTGGACAAATTCCTGCAAGAGAAAAGTATGTTTTTTAAAGCTGAAACCAAAAACAAGGAATATCTCAAATAGGATCAACTCCACGAAAAAAAGTATGTAATATAAATTGTGTGTTTTAATGTGCTCTACATTTTTGTGCAGCAAGTTTTTGTCCATTTCTTACGGTTTAGAAGTTATGCAAAATTTCATAAATTTCATCCAAAATAAAGTAGTCTTCAGAGGCTATTCCCAAAAAATTCAAGATATAGATTTTATGTTTCACGTAAATATCTTTTAATATAGGACATTTTAATCAAAATTGCTAGAGCCATTTTAAGAAAATCAAAGTTTTCGAAATGTTTTTAATGTAAAGGGTAGTTTAGGGAGAGGATTTTTTTTTTTCAAAATCTTCGTGTCGCATCCTTTTAAGATACCAAACTTAAATACCAAGTTTGGTTTTTAACGCTCTTTTCGTTTTTGAGCTATCTTGCCCACAGGCACAAACGGATCTTTTTCTAGATTTTTTTTTTGTTTCAGGGGGACCCAAAGCATGTATTTTCGGTGAAATCTCGGTCTCAAATTTTTGGGGTGGAATACAATACTTGCTGTATATCTATGTACATGGTACGTCTAGAAGAAGTATAAAGACACAGAAAAACCTAGTCAATTTAAACAAATCAGATGTATTTTTCACCTAGGGTTAAATTATTATAACAAACTTTTAATTTTTTTTGGGCAAGAGCCCTTTTAGTGACGTGATAAAAAAAAAAAAAAATGACGATGGATTCCTAACCATTTGAGCGAAATTGATGAGCTTTGCACTGTAACTTGTTTAGATTATACTGTATCTGTGCTATACAGGGTGTTGACACCAGACAAAGATGTGGATCTTGTTGGTCATACCGTACGTGATACGTGAATATAACTTTCAGCTCTAAATTCGGCTCATACAAAAACTGCCATAAAATCACCATGGATTAGGCAGTCGTAAGAAGCAAGTAGCACGTGC
Organism: Hymenopus coronatus; assembly: GCA_030762935.1. NCBI lineage: Eukaryota > Metazoa > Arthropoda > Insecta > Mantodea > Hymenopodidae > Hymenopus > Hymenopus coronatus. Next base: position 4,418,726 of record CM060883.1, read on the forward strand.
CTGGCCCACTACAAGAGAGATGCCGCTTGGTAGTGAAGGTCCCATCCACGTGGTTTGATAGACACGCCGGCACAGGACACCTTAGTAATGGAAATCGTAGCATGTGGGTATGGCGAATGACAACCGTTGTTCCTTCGCTGCCTAATCCCAAATGTGTGCTATTTTTAAACACACATAAAACTTTAAATAGAAGAGTTTAAAAGTTGCGACATCAAGTTTCCGACAAGTCAAAGTTTAAGCTAATTGACTGCTATTTTTGTTTAGTGTTGTTTTGAAACAGTCAGTATATTTTAAAAAGCTAGCAATATTAGTTTGAAATTCCAAACTTTCAGTTATACATGTCATTAAACAACATTTAACCTGGCTAGTGATATCAAGCGATGGATGAACGAAATTGGTGAAATGATGCTCAAATGACCCACGGTTCATGCACCCTAGAGTTATTTGCTGTTTGTCTTCTCAGAAGAAGGGCAAATCCTTATCCGGACAAGTCGCCCTAACCGAGAATTGAACTTTAGGCTTCTTGAATGTGAAGCAGGAATTTTAATCAAAATATTCACAGTCATTTTAGTGAAAATAAGGCATTTTAGAAGTATTCCTTATAAATGGATCTTCTTCGGTCGTTAGGTACCAGTTCTATGAGCCTATAAATAAAAGACAAGTTCATGGAAAACAATTATTTTATTACTTAAAGGTTTGTACACTTATGGTTGCTTTTCAACATAATCACCGAAAAGATTGAGACATTTATCGTACCTGTGTACAAGTCTTGCAATACCCGCTTCAAAAAATGTTGCCGCCGCCAATGATTTCAAATGAGCATTGACGTTGTTTTGAAGATCTTGGTTGGTTTGAAAGTGCTGCCCTCCTAGCCACTTCTTCAGTTCAGGGAAAAGGTGAAAGTCGCTGGGTGCCAGGTCAGGACTGTACGGCGGATAATCGTAAATGTCCCATTGAAATTGTTCAAGGAGCCGATGGGTTGTGTGGACGAGCGTTGTCAAGGGTCAACACAATTCCTCAAGTCAGCATTCCTCTTCGTTTGTTTTGAATGGCTCTCCGCAAACGTCGTAAAGCACGAAGATCTTCAAAACAACGACAATGCTCATTTGAAATCATTGGCGGCAACATTTTTTGAAGCGGGTATTGCAAAGCTTGTGCACAGGTACGATAAATGTCTCAATCTTTTCGGTGATTATGTTGAAAAGTAACCATAAGTGTACAAAACTTTTAGTACTAAAACAATGGTTTTCTATGAACCTGTCTTATTTATAGCCTATTGGAGGTTGGGGAAAAAAAACGGCCCTTGTAGATGAGCAAACCGCGATTTACGTTAAATTTGAGTTTTTCGTTTCCCTGGTAAAAAGAACGCAATGGCAGCTCGTGTTCCAGGAGTGGAGGTCATATTCTCCCCAAGGTGTTTCCTGTACTTACTTTTGTTTCCTGCTCATTAACCCCCGCTACACCCCCTTCCGCTGGGCCCCGGGGGAGGGGGCTCGAGCCAAGCTTGCGTGAAATCTTTTGTTACGCCAGTCTTTAGTATTATAACACATGTAGCTCCCCACCACTTTAAACTTTCAACAACAACAACACACACACGACCTCTCTGATACACAAAACTGATTTCTCTAAGGTCTGCTTTATAAAATATCTGTCCTTTTGTTCTTAAGGTTCATTAAAGTCAGGAAATATTAAAGCTAGTAAACCTTATGATTTCATATTCCCTAAGGGAGCGAATCTTTGCCCCTAACCTTCGTTGCTATGGCTACCAATGCTTGTACTTCACTGACTGTTTATGCATTGCCTCCTATTACACACTTGGATAAAGAGTAAAGGAAAGTTTTTCCTGAATTCTTCTCATGCTATACAGCGTGTGCTTGAAGCATTATACCTTCTGGAGCACAGAAGTGCTTTTCAGTGATTTTAGTAAACAAAATGGCTATTTTTGGTTTTCTGATGCAAATAAATGGAAAGGTGACAAAAAATTAGCATTAATTGTGCTTTTAAACAAATTTAATATATGCGAGTCATCCAGAAAGTGGAAGACGATTTGGCATAACTATAATATCAACATAAACCTTTATCTTCAAAGTTACAATAGCTTACTCTGTTCTTCAACGTAATTGCCATTGTGGCAAGATATTCATTGTCACGTGATCCGAATTTTTAATGCTGGTTTTATACTTTTCTACCGCCAAAGAATTTGAATTCATTTTCTATTTGAATGTAGAAAATGTTCGGCCAATCGAATTTTATAGGAAAATAACGCAAGTGTATAGTGATAATGCAATGAACGAGTCTTCAGTGAGGAAATAGCACATAATTTACAAGTAATCAAGGAAGAACATATCAGTGTGTACGATAAAGACCGGAGTGGAAGTTCATCAATCGTTATGGAGCAGTTGATAAAAGAATTAAGAACAACCCGTGTTTCACTTTGGGCACTGTACATGACTTTTTGGATGGAAAAGATTTGCCAGTCATGAAGACCTCAAAGTGACAGTGACATCTTGGCTCAGATGTTCAGGGATGGAAGAGTATAACATCTGTAGTGAAAACCCGGTACCACGTGACAATAAATATCTTGACAGTAATGAGCAATAGAGTAAGGTAGTGTAACTTTTTACTTTCTCTACACGTACTATGTACACAGTGTATAAAGAATATATTGCACTCCACCCAAGAATTCGATACGCAGATTTCACAGGAAATACCTGTTTTAGGTACCCCTGAATCCATAAAAAGCATTTTCGGAAAAGGTCCGTGTGCTTGCGTACCTGTGTCTGTGGACACTGTAGCTCAAAAACGAAGTCTGGTAAACACCAAAATAGGCATTTAGGTTAGGTATTTTACAAGGATGCAACATGAAGATTTTCATAAAATCGCCACACCCTTTAACATGTGGAAATTTTCGAAAATTTTGATTTTCTCAAAGGTGGCTCTAACGATTTTGATTAAAATCTCTTGCATTTAAGATATTTACATGTCAAATAAACTGTATATCTTGAATTTTCTGGGAACAGCCTCTGAAGACTACTTGTTTCTGGATGAATTTTACGGAGTTTGCATAACTACTAAACCGTCAGATATGGGCAGAAACTTACTAAACAAAACATTTAGAGCACGTCAAGACACACAATTTATGATATATAGATTTTTTTCGTGCAGTTGATCGTTTTTGAGATATTCCTTGTTTTTGGTTTCAGCTTTGAAAAACATACTTTTCTCATACAGGAATTTGTCAACTCCTGCCCATACAAACAAAGGAACTTCAGTCATATAGTAACCAGCTTTTGACTATCACTTTAACCTATGGTATTCCCTTATTTCTCTTCTACTTACAAGGAAGCAAGTAATAATACTATTTCTGCCAATTGTTTCTCGAGTAAAAGAAGTATTAGAAGAATGAGATTTTAAACAATAATTTGTTGTAGCTATGTAGAGAAAGTCATGTGAATGGAACGCATCAGATTTTTTGATCACACGTCGTATGTTAAATAACGCACGGTATGTTGCACCAGAGGTTTTTAAAGCGCCCCAACATACTCCACTTTTCCACCTCTCTGTGGATATCCAAACATTAATTAAATATGGTACTGGGTTGCAGTTGTTTCCTGTTTCCCTGGAAACCTGATACAAGAGAAATGCTGGATCTTGTTTACATTGGACCCGTGTATCATATGTTCCTATATTTGTCCCTCTGCTTGTCGAAATGAAAAAGTTGCTATAACTTTCATCCCCTTGTCGTGTTTTCTTATTGGGAATAGCCGATGTTTACCTTATACCAATAGGAGTTACACAAACAAGTACTCGATTGTCTGTTGCAAACCTATACATGTTCCTTCAACTGAATAAATAATTTAAAATTCTAATGCGTACCATTCACATGACTTTCTCTACATCTCTGCAACAAACCATTGTTAAAACGCTTATACTTCTATTTACTTCATGCTAATCGAGAAAAAAATAGCCGAAATAGTCTTATTACTTACTTCCTTGTAAGTAGAATTGAAATAAGGAAGATGCATAGGTTAAAGTGATAGTCAAAAGCTGGTTGCTATGTAACTAAAGTTCCTTTGTTTCTCTAGACAGGAGTTGGCAACTTCCTGGATGAGAAATACTTTTTAAAGTTGAAATCAAAACAAGGAATATCTCAAAAACGATCAACTCCATGAACAAAAATGCATATAACATAAATTCTGTGTTTTAACGTGCTCTACATTTTTTGTGCATTAAGTGTTTCTCCATCTTTTACGGTTTAGCAGTTGTGCAAAAATCCGCAAAATTCATCCACAATAAAGTAGTCTCTAGAGGCTATTTCCAGAAAAATTCAAGATATACGTTTTATTTGTCAGGTAAATACCCTTGGTATACAATATTTTAATCAAAATCGTTAGAGCCATTTTTGAGAAAATCAAAATTTTCGTAAAAGTTCCGTATAAAGGTTGGTTGGGCGTGGGGTGATTTTCTTGAAAATCTTCGTGTCGCATCCTTGGAAGATGCCAAACTTAAATACGAAAATTGGTATTTAAGCGGCTTTTCGTTTTTGAGTTATCGTGTTCACGGACACTCGGACACATACATATTCGGACCTTTTTCTGAAAATGCTTACCTTTTATACAGGGGACCCTAAAACATGTCCGGTGAAACTTGGTATGTCCGGTGAAACCAAACTTGGTATTTAACTTTGGTATCTTCCAAGGATGCGACACAAAGATTTTCAAGAAAATCCCCCACCCACAACTACCCTTTACATGGAACTTTTTTCGAAAACTTTGACTTTCTCAAAATGTTTCTAACAATTTTGATTAAAATCTGTTATATTTAAGATATTTATATGCCAAATAAAATGTATATCTTGAACTCTGAGAATAGGCTCTGAAGGCTAACTTATTCTGGATAAGTTTTGCATAACTGCTAAACCGTAAGAGATAGACAAAAACTTACCACACAAAAAATATAGAACACGTTAAAACACACAAGTTATGTTACATACATCTTTTTCGTGGTTTTCGCTTTGAAAAACTTATACTTTTTTGAAACAGAAATTTGTCAACTCCTGTCCATACAAACAAAGGAACTTCAGTCACATAGCAACCAGCTTTTGGCTACCACTTTAACCTACGGTACTCCCTTATTTCGCTTCAGCTTTTTTAAATTAATTTATTGGCATTTAGATATGCATACAGCCAAAGACAACAATAACAATTAACAATTGAAGATAAATTTACAAAGAACACTTACCTGTAGTTTTCAAACATATTTTAGTACATTACACAGGAGATTTATATTTAAATGCTAATATTTACATGGTTTAAAAATGCTATCATAGCATTATACACATGGACATTTGGAGTCGCAAGTAATTGAGCAACATCGCATGGAAGATGAATGTCTAATTTCACTCTGGTCCTGGAAATGGTGTATTGCTGTCCATAGTTTCTTGCATGCAAAGAATATGTGATCTCAGTCTTGTATCTGTCCGCCACAATAAGGACTATCTTTAATATTAATGAGTTGTTTAACGTATCATTCTGATTGAATTTTAAACGGGCTATAGTTGTGATCATTTTCCTTGGGGTTTTGTTTATCGGGTACGTCAGGATGTATTGAAAAATAATCTTATGTGTTCCATTCACATGACTTTCTCTACATCTCTGCAACAAACTATTGTTAAAAAGCTTATGCGTCTATTTATTTCATGCTAATCGAGAAAAAATTAGCTGAAATAGTCTTATTTCTTGCTTCGTTGTAAGTAGAAGCGAAAAAAAGGGAGTACCATAGGTTAAAGTGATACTCAAAAGCTGGTTGCTATGTGACTGGAGTTCCTTTGTATGGACAAGAGTTCACAAAGTCCTGTATGAGAAAAATATAAGTTTTTATAGCTTAAAAAAAAGGAATATCTCAAAAACAATCAACTCCACGAAAAAAAAAATGCATACAAGTAAATTGTGTGTTTTAATGTGCTCTACATTTTTTGTGTGGTAAGTTTTTGTCTTTCTCTTACGGTTTAGCAGTTATGCAAAATTCCGTAAAATTCACTCAGAATAAAGTAGTCTTCAGAGGCTATTCCCAGGAAATTCAATATATTTATATTTTTTATTTAATATACGATATTTTAATCAAAATCGTTAGCCATGTTTTAGGAAATTAAAATATTCGAAAAAAGTTCTATGTAAAGGGTAGTTTGGAGTGGGGAGATTTTTCTCAATATCTTCCTGTCGCATCCCCGGAATATACTAAACTTAAATTCCAAGTTTGGTATTTTTCGTTTTTGAGTTATCGTGTTCACAGATACACAGACTTACGAACACACGGACACACACGAACCTTTTTTTTTTGATACAGGCGACCCTAAAACATATATTTCCGGTGATATCTCGGTATCGAATTTTTTGGTGGAGTGCAATACCTTCTCTGTATACTATGTACATAGTACATATAGAGAAAGTAAAAATGTTTGCCTTTAAATTGTGCTGAATTTTTCCACCTTCTACTTACAAGGAAGCAAGTAATAAGACTGTTTTTGCTAATTTTTCTCGAATAGCATGAAGTAAATGGAAGCATAAGCTTTTTAACAATATTTTGTTGTAGAGATGTAGAGAAAGTCATGTGAATGGAACACATCAGATTTTTATGATCATTTTTGTACGTGGTAGAGAAAGCGGTGCAGTGTGAGGTTTTCTTTACGACAAGACAACCCACCCTGTATCGCAGCTACATAACCTGGCAGTGTTTCATCAGTGTTGCCAAAGCTGGTTCAACTTGTGTCTGTGAGTAACAAATGACCCAACTTTTATCTCCTTGTGTGTCTGGAACAAGATGAACATTTCAGGATTTATCTACACTGAAATAGGGCAGCAGATCTGCCCGTCAGTGCAGTTGCAGCAAATTCAAATGACTTAGTTTCGTGTAACTTTAACATTCCGCTGAGCTCATCGCGAACCCTCTGCCCATAAATCCAATACCTGAGATTAAACTAAACTTTACTAAGTCACCATTACTTCTCTACTACACACACAGGCCGTTTCAAAACGAAGATAGCAGTCGATTAGCTTACACTTTGGCCTGTTCGAAACTTAACTTTCAAGCTCTTCTACTTAAAGCTTTGTATGTTTAAAAAGCACACACATTTGGGATTAGGCAGCGAAGGAACAACGGTTAGCATACGCCACACCCACATGCTACGTTTTCCATTACTAAGATGACCTGTGCCGCGCCGGCGTGTCTATTAAACCACGCCTACACCACGCGACTGGGACCTTCGCTACCAACCGCCAGCTCTGTTTGAGTGGGCCAGACACGTGCTATTTGGTTATATACGACTGCCTAATCCATGGTGATTTTATGGCAGTGTTTGTATATGCCGAATTTAGAGCTGAAAATATTCACGCATCACGTACAGTATGACCAACAAGGTGCACATCTTCGTTTTGGTGTCATTTTGAAACACCCTGTACATTAGGTAGTGGAGATACTGTGTTCTACAAATAAAGATCTGATGTGTTCCATTCACATGGCTTTCTCTAGAAACTAATGTTACAAAAGATTGTTTGTTCACATTTCGTTTTGGAGCTATTTTGCGCAGGAACAGACAGATGTTTCTAAAAATGTTCGTTTGCATTCAGGGATCTCAAAACATGCATTTCCGGTGAAATGTCGGTATCCAATTTTAGGTGGAATACAATATTTGCTCTATCCACTAAGTACATTGCACACATGTGCCAGAGAAGTAAACATTTAGATCTCATAAAACACAATTTTTATACATTTTTTGGACTATCCATTTCCGAGATATTTCTTGCTGGTTTAAATTTTAAAATGCCCATGCTTTTCTCAAAGTGGTTTAAGTTTTTTTTTTTTTTTTTTTTTTTTTTTTTTTTTACACGTGGTCATGTAATGTGAACTAAATGTTATAGTCAACGGTAGAGCGATAGCTTTAAAACACTTGACTATCACTTTAGCCTAATGTACTCGCTTATTATTTCCCTTCTACTTACAAGGAAGCAAGTAATAAGACAATTTCTGTTAATTTTTATCTAGATTAGTGTGAAAAATAAACGTTTCTAAGAATAGTTTGCAGAACAGGTAGAGAATGCCATGTGTTCCATCAGATAGAAATTTCTCTACAGGTTCTATGTACATAGTGTAGAGAGAAGGTTTTATATTGTATCCAAAACTTCCATACCAAATTTCAACGGAAATATATTTTTGGGTCCTCCCGAATAACAAAATATATTTTTGGAAGAAGGTCCACGCGTGTGTGTCAATGGGCAACATAGCTGAAAAACGAAAATACCGCTTAATACTACACTTTAGTTTGGTATCTTCCAAGGATGCGACACAAATATTTTCAAGTAAATTCCCCCACCTTTTTTTTTATAAAAAAAATACAGTTCCGGAGGCTTGTCAGGACACCGGCGCTGTATTCCTTTTTTCTCCAGTTTCCTATATTTCCTTAGTAGACCTTATTATTCTTAACGTTTTCCTTTTACATATACATACACAAACATAGACACATTTACAAACTCAGAAACACCCATGCCCAAGGCGGGACTCGAACCCACGATCCTGTGCACCACGAAGCGCCAAAGCGAGACACTTTAGCGAGCGCGGCCACCGGGATCGGCTGCACCTCAGAACTAACCTTTACATGGAAACAATTCCGAAAACTTTGATTTTCTCAAAAATGGCTAACGATTTTGATTAAAATATCGTATATTAAAGTTATTTATAAGGAAAATAAATTGTATGTCTTCAATTTTCTGAGAATAGCCTCTGAAGACATGCTTATTCGGGATGAATTCTGTGGAATTTAGCATAATGGTAAATTGTGAGAGATAGACAACACCTTACCTAACAAAAAATGTAGAGCTCATTAAAACACACATTTTATGTTATATACAGTTTTTCATGGAGTTGGTCGTTTTTTAGATATTCCTTGTTTTTTTATTCAGTTTTGAAAAACATACTTTTCTCATACTGGCATTTGTCAACTCGTGTCCATACAAACAAAGGAACTTCAGTCACATAGCAACCAGCTTTTGACTATCACTTTAACCTATGCTACTCTCTTATTTCGCTTCTACTTACAAGGATGCAAGCAACAAGACTATTTCTGTTGATGCTAGAGAAAGTATTATACGACACGTTTGATGAAAATGCGTGTTTTGCTGGTCGTCTAGAGCAAGGCTGTATCTTGACAGTGTCTAGTCTAGTGACTAATGGTCCCCAACTTTGTTTGTTTACCTTCCACCAGGAGCAGCACTTTCTCTGCCTTCAAGTCGAATGCATTGTTTAATCCTAGACACTGGCAACAATTAAGTTACTGAGCAAGATTTACTGCGCGAAAACTTTACCTACTGGCTGGCAGCCCCGAGTTTTAATGGCTAACACGCTACCAGCATTACAGCGAATAAGAGTAACAAGACGCGTATGCTTCCTTCCGAAACCTGCCTCCTTACCTGCTCCAATTAATACCAATGTATGAACTTCAGATGGAAATTAATAAACCTGCAACAGCTTAAACATCATTAAAATCTGATGTGTTCCATTCACATGACTTTCTCTACATTCCTGCAACAAATTATTGTTAAAAAGCTTATGCTTCTATTTACTTCATGCTAATTGAGAAAAAATTAACAGAAATAGTCTTATTACTTGCTTAAAGAAGCGAAATAAAGGCTAAAGTGATAGTCAAAATCTGGTTGCTATGTCACTGAAGTTGCTTTGCTAGTATGGACAGGGGTTGACAAATTTCTGAGTGACAAAAGCATACGTTTTTTTTAAAGCCGAAACCAATAACAAAGAATATCTAAAAAACGATCAACTCCATGAAAAAAATGTATACGACATAAATTGTGTGCTTTATCGTGATCTACAATTTTTGTGCGGTAAACTTCTGTCCATCTCTTACGGTTTAGCAGCCATGCAAAATTGTGTAAAACTAATCCAGAATAAAGAAGTCTTCAGAGGTTATTCCCAGAAAATTCAAGATATACATTTTATTTCTGAGGTCAACATCTTTAATATACGATGTTTTAGTCAAATCGTTAGAGCCCTTTTTGAGAAAATCAAAACTTTCGAAAAAAATTCCATGTAAAGGGTAGTTGAGGGTAGGGGAATTTTCTGGAAAATCTTCATGTCGCATCCTTGGAAGATACCAAACTTAACTATAAAGTTTGGTATTCAACAGACTTTTCGTTTTTGAGCTATGCTGTGCGCAGGCACACACACCACGGACCTTTTTATAAAAACGGTTCTTTTGGGGAACCCAAAACATGCATTTCCGGTGAAATCTCGGTATCGAATTTTTTGGATGGAGTACAATACCTTCTCTATACATTATATCCATAGTACGTGTAGAGAAAGTGAAAACTTAACTTATAAACGGCAATTCTGTTCCTTTTAGGTATTTAATGTGATAAATATATGATGTGACTTATTCACATGACTATCTGTAACTAATTTGTGACTAACCATTCTTACAAAAAATATTGTTCTATCTAATTGTTTCTAATGAAGATAAACATTAAGAAAAACGGTCTCATCACGTGCTTCCTTGTAAGTAGAAAGGAAATTATGGAATACAGTAGGTTAAGGTGATAGTCAATTATTTTAAAAGCTGGTTGCCTTGTGGTTGAAATGCATTTCTTTGCATTGCTAGTAATTGCAGTTTTAAGTGTTTTAAAGCTGAAGCAAATAACAAGAAACATCTCAACAATGGTTAGCTCTACAACCAATGTTGTATTTTTATAATGTCGCGTGTCATTGGCGAGAGTTTAGCTTATATTGTTTTAGTAATATTTTATTAATTCAGAATTAATTTATATGAATTATTTGGTAAATGATTCTTGGAAAAGTATAAGCTTTGTTATAAGCTGATTAAGTAACAGGATGGAAGTGACTAGCCTCTTCCTAGTGGACTTTTCGACGTCACCAACATCCGTTGGGCTACGTGCACTTTCACACTGGATATTCTACAACATTTGATGTTGATTGGCTAAGACTACTCACTGTCAGGATGTTGGTTCTCCATGTTAGGAGTACGACCACCATGTTGGAAAGCCCTTCAGGGGGCTTGTAAACCTATTTAAGGGACTGTAGACCGGTGGTCTTGACCGTCAGGGAACCTCTACTTCGTTTGTGCATCTTGAGGCGACGCTCCGGACTCAAACGTCGTTATTTCTCACCTCGCCCAGACGCAGTGTCACATCTCCTTTGTGTTAGCGCCCCAGTAGTCAGAATGACATTGCCCACGATTAATGGAATCGCCCATCTTAGTAAACTAACCATTCGTTACCAACAAATTGTTCAATATTCCTCAAAATATTATCTTAATTTAAGTGCCGTTGTTATCCTCTGTCTTCCTTTTACCACTCTCACAAGGCTTTCTCCCAGAATCTTCTTCGCGACAATAGCACCTACCTTTTAACAAGCTTTTTATTTTTGTGTAGTATTTTTACTTTCTCTGCACGTATATTTACACAGTGTATAGAGAAGGTATTGAATTCCACCCAAAAATTTTATAGCCAGATTTAACCGGAAATATATGTTTTAGGGTCCTCTGTATCAAAAAAAGTTCATTTGTGTTCGTGTGTCTGTGAACTAGATAATTCAAAAATGAAAAGTGAGTAAAATACCAAACTTGGTATTTAAGTTCAGTATCTTCCAGGGGTGTCTCACGAAATTTTGAGAAAAATTTTTCGAAAATTTTGATTTTCTGGAAAGTGGCTTTAATGATTTTGATTAAAATATCGTATATTAAAGGTATTTAACTGAAAAATAAAATTTATATCTTGATTTTTTTTAGGAATAGTCTCTAAAAAGTACTTTATTCTGAATTAATTTTCTGGAAATTTGCATAACTGGTAAACCACAAACTATTTAGAGCACATTATATACACTATTTATGTTATATGCGTTTTTTTTTTTTTTTTCAGGAGTTGACCTTTTTTAAGATATTGACTTCAGTTTTAAAATACTTAATACTTTTCCCATACAGGAATATGTCAACTCGTGTCCATACAAACAAAGGAGCTTCAGTCACATAGCAACCAGCTTTTGACTATCACTTTAATAATAAGACTATTTCTGCTAATTTTTTGTCGGTTAGAATTAATTAAATAGACGCTTAAGCTTTTTAACAATAATTAGTTGAGATGTAGAGAAAGTCATGTGAATGGAACTCATCAGATTTTTTTCTCTCAATTTCTTCAAAATTCACGTTTCCTTAACATAGGAGAGTAATGAGTGCGAGTCTTTAGCTGTATAATATTTCCTCTCATAATAAACAAGATTCACGTAAGAAGTTGTAATAAAGTGGTGCACGAAAGCAGGCTAGCACATTTCTAAAGCTCCCCTTGCCCTTAGGCAGCACTCGTTACCTTATCTTTTCAGTAGCTTACCTCTTTCCCGTCGGCAACAAATTACTGCGTGCTGTGTATCTGCCCGGAGATGAGAAACAGATGAATGTCGTATCCTATCTACAAGACTCCTGATTCATGTTCCGCGTCGTAAATTGTCTTTTCGATGTCTACTTCCAACTCCACTACTTAAATAATCTGCAACATTAGCTGCCGTTCTTGAAGAATAACAAATGCGGCAGGAGTTGACTTTTATCGTCTGCAGGTGCCTACGTGATGTCATTAGTTGCACTTTTACTTTCTCTACACATAGTGTATACAGAAGCTATTGTATTGCAGCCAAAAATTCCATAGCTAAATTTCACCGGAAAGTACTTTTAGAAAAAGGTCCGTGTGCGTGCCTGTGTGTGTATTTGGACAGCATAACTCAAAAACAAAAAGACCGTTAACTACCAAACTTGGTATTTAGGTTTCGTATCTTCCAAGGATGCAACATGAATATTTTCAAGAAAATCCTTCCACCACAAACTACCCTTTACATGTAAGAGTTTTCGAAAATTTTGATTTTTTTTTCAAAAATGACTAACGATTTTGATTAAAATATAATATACTAAAGATATTTACATGAAAAACAAAATGTATATCTTCAATTTTCTGGAAATAGCCTCTATAGGCCTCTTTATTCTGAATGAATTTTGCGTAAGGGTAAACCGTAAGAAATAGAAAGAAACGTACTACACAAAAATGTAGATCACGCTAAAACACAAACGTTATATCATACACATTGCTTTCGTACCATTTCTGAGATATCCCTTGTTATTATTTCAGATTTAAAATACTTAAAAAAGTTTCTCAAAGGGAAATTTGTAAACTCCTGAACCTGCAAAGAAACGGATTTCAACCACATGGAAACCAGCTTTTAAAACATTTGAATATCACTTTAGCCTAGTGTATTCCCTTATTTCCCCCTACTTACAAGGAGGCAAGTAATTAACACAATTTCTGTTAATATTTATCTTTAATATCATAAAGTATATAAAAGAATATATATTTTCGAAACATTTTCCATGTAAAGGGTAGTTTAGGGTGGGGCATTTTTCTCAAAATCTTCGTGTCGCATTCCTGGAAGATAGCAAACTAAAATACCAAGTTTGGTAATTAACGGTCTTTTCGTTTTTGAGCTACGCTGTTCAGACATACACAAACCCGGACCTTTATCCAAAAATACTTTTTTTGATTCAGGGGTACCCAAAACAGATATTTCCAGCGAAATCTCGTTATCGAATTTTTGGGTGGAATGCAATACCTTCTCTATACTCTATGTACATAGTACGTGTAGAGAAAGTAAAGAGAGAGAGAGAGAGAGATCGTAAAAAAGGTTTTTGACGTTAATTTCATGTTTAATTTGCATAATTATGTAGTAAATCTGCAATATATGAGCCTGTAGCATGAACTTGTGTCGCTTTTGCACTCGAGTGACGTCAGATACGCTCGCATTAACCTTAGTGTAACCTCGGGTTGAATCTGGAAACCGCAGTTGCCTGTGGTTACGGTGAGGCGAGCTATATGCTCATCCCTGACTCGTTTTAGGGCTCAGGTAGACGCTTATGTTACACGCACGTCACATGAATAATCGCTTACTCAACTACTGTCTGCAAAACTTCTCTGATCGTCGGAAACCGCCCTAGGGCGCCTGGTGTTCAAACCAACGTCGCGTATTAACCGACAAATACTTCATTTTGATACATTTAAAAATGCATATTTCAATCAACAAATTTCTTATTGCCGATTGCATGGATAGCTGCCTATTATACTTTTGGGTTACCAATTTTTTGCTTTGTTAAAATGTTGGCGATAATTTTCTCATCACTCTGGGTGTGCTAATCTCTTATTGGTTTGAATTCAAGTCCGCTGACACAAACACACACCGGAGTCTGCATCAGTCGGTATTGTATACGGAGAGCGTCAGGCGTGAGCAGGTTAACTCTGCACTGATATCACATGCTGCTGATTTTGCAATCGGATCCTATCGTTCCTGGCCGTTAACATATTTTGCACAAAAATCTGATGTGTTCAATTCACATGAGTTTCTCTAGCTATTCTCCAATAAACCATTCTTACACTACCATACTTTTCGATGTACGTCATGCTAATCCAGATAAAAAAAAATCTTATGTGTTACACTCACATGACTTTCTCCAGCTGTTCTACACAATATTCTTCTTCTTTCTGCACCTTGCTAATCGTGGTACTCATTAGTACAATGTTCATATTAGTTAGTTCCGTATAAGTAGAAAGAAAATAAGGGAATGCACTAGGCTAAACCGATAGTCAAATGTTTTAAAAGCTGTCGTTATGTGATTGTCATTACAGATCGCTTCTTTTCTTGGCCAGGAGTAGAACAAAAGAAAAACGGACACTCCCGTCTGAGAAAAGTATAAGTACTTCACAACTGAAACTAATAACAATGAATACCTCGAAAACGGTAAGCTCCACGAGAAAAATGTATATGACATAACTTGTGTATTTTAACAAGACCTAAATTTTTGGACTGTAAGTTTTTGTCTATCTCTTACGACTTACTAGTTATGCCAAATTAAGCAAAATTCATCCAGAATAAACAGGTCTTCAGAAGCTATTCCCAGAAAATTCAAGATATACATTTTATTTGTCAGGTGAATATCTTTAATATATGATATTTTAATCAAAATCGTTAGAGCCATTTTTAAGAAAATCAAAATTTTCGAAAAATGTTCCATGTAAAGGGTAGTTTGGGATGGGGGGATTTTTCTCAAAATCGTCGTGTCGCATTCCTGGAAGATATTAAACTTAAATATCAAGTTTGGTATTTTAACTACTTCTCGTTTCTGAGTTATCGTGTTCACAGACACACGGACCTTTTTCTGAAAATGTTTTTTTTGGGACACAGGGGGTCCTAAAACATGTATTTCCGGTGAAATCTCGGTATCGAATGTTAGGGTGGAATACAAAACTTCTCTATCCCTATGTACATTGTACATATGGGGCTAGAAAAAGTAATTAGCAGAAAAGTAGTTCCTAGAAGCAACACGAGCTCGCGATACCCTAATTCACGAAGCACCAAAGACAGTCTCTTCAGCCAGGACGACCATATTGCACATTATGCTAATCAATATAAAAATTATCAGAAATAGTCTTATTGCTTGCTTCCTTGTAAGTAGCACGCACATAAGAAAATACACTAGAAGAACCCGAGAGTCAAATGTTTTAAAATGTGGTGCTATGGGATAGAAATCCGTTTCTGTACGTGGCCAGGTGTTGTCAAATTCCCGTAAGAGAAACGTTCAAATATTTTAAAACCGAAACCAAAAACAAAGAACATCTGGAAAACGGACAACTCCACGAAAAAAATATATGATATAAATTATGCGTTTTAAGGAGATGTACATTTTATGTTTGTCTCTTACGGTTTACTAGTTATGCAAAATTTCCTCCAGAATAAAGAGGTCTCCAGAGGCTATCCTAAGAAAATTCAAGACATACATTTTTCTCGTGTAAATAAATTGAATCAACAGATTTAATTCAAAATCGTTCATTCTTCATTAAATTGAAATTTTAGAATAGTTTTACATGTAAAGGATAGTTGGAGTTTACATCAAAATCTTCGTATCGCATCCTTGGAAAATATTGAACTTAAATATCAAGTTTGGTATCTAATGGTCTTTTCGTTTCTGAGCTATGCTGTCCACAGACACAACACAAGCACAGACCTTTTTCTGAAAATGAGTTTTTTGGACTCAGGGTGACACAAAACGCGTATTTCCGGTGAAATCTCGGTACCGAATTTTTGGATGGAATGCAATAGCTTCACTATAAACTATGTACATCGTACGTGAAGAGAAAGTACAAACGTAGATACTTTAAAACTCCACAATTTATTCCAAATAGCTTATTTTGTGATATAATCATTTCCGTTATTGATGGTTCCAATGCTTCAATACGTTTGTCATTCCTTTGAGTTCCTGTTGTTTCTCGCGATTACTTGGAAATAATATAGAATTTTAAGGTCATTGCGTGCAGTTGTTAACAATTTGACCACCGATAATCTGTAATTTTTTTTTCGTTTGTGTAACCCCGTATAACATCAATAGTCGCTTTGACTTGTGAAACTGTAGGTTCAAAACATTAGGTTAATAAACTTTATATTACTAAACACATACACATTCACTCTCACATTCATACTTCCAGGCTCTATGGGGGATAGGGAATAATTCCGGTTAAAGAAAAATTCCCCGCCCCAGCCGGGAATCGAACCCCAGACCTCCGGGTGAAAAGTCAGCTCACTGACCACGGAGGCAGTCTGATAATATCTTTATATCTATAACGAAATGTGGTTACTTCTGTCAAGGTTTAACTCGATTAAAATTAAATAGAAGGAAAAATATATTATGTGTTCCATTCACATGGCTTTCTCTACATCTCTGCAACAAATTATTGTTAAAAAGCTTATGCTTCTATTTACTTCATGCTAATCGAGAAAAAATTAGCAGAAATAGTCTTATTACTTGCTTCCTTGTAAGTAGAAGCGAAATAAGGTAATACCATAGATTAAAGTGATAGTCAAAAGCTCGTTGCTATGTGACTAAATTTCCTTTGTGTGTATGGACAGGAGTTGACCAATTCCTGTATGAGAAAAGTATAAGATTTTCAAAGCTAAAAAAAGAAAAAAAAAAAAAAAGGATACATAAAAAACTATCAACTCCACGAAAACAATGTATATAGCATAAATTGTGTGTTTTAAGGTGCTCTACATTTTTTGTGTGCTTAAGTTTTTGTCCATCTCTTGCGGTTTAACAGTTATGCAAAATTCTGTAAAATTCATCCAGAATAAAGTAGTCTTCAGAAGCTATTCCCAGAAAATTTAAGGTATACATAATATTTGCCAGGTAATATCTTTAATATACGATATTTTAATCAAAATCGTTTGAGCCATTTTTTATAAAATCAACATTTTCAATGTAAAGGGTAGTTTGGGGTGGGGGATTTTCTTGAAAATCTTCGTGTCTCATCCTTGGAAGATACCAAACTTAAATACCAGGTTTGGTATTGAACGGTCTTTTCGTTTTTTAGCTATGCTGCCCACAGACAGACAGACACAGACACACACGGAAATTTTTCTAAAAATTATTTTTTTGGATTCAGGGGGACTCAAACCTGTATTTCCGGTGAAATCTCAGTATCGAATTTTTGGGTGCTTTACAATACTTTCTCTATACATTATGTACATATTACGTGTAGAGAAAGTAAAATTATTCTTATATCTACTTGATGCTAATCGAGGTAAACATTAACAGAAATTGTCTTATTACTTGCTTCCTTGTAAGTAGGAGAGAAATAAGGGAATACACTAAGCCAAACCGACAGTCAACTGGTTTATAATGTGGTTGCTATGGTATTGAAATCCGTTTCTTTGCGTGGCCAGGAGTTGACAACTTCCCATATGAGAAACGTTTTAGGTAATTTAAAAGTGAAACCAATAACAATGAATGTCTCGGAAGCAGTCAACTCTACGAAAGAAATGTGTACGACATAAATTGTGTGTTTTAAAGAGATCTACATTTTTATGCAATAACTTTTTCTATCTGTTACGGTTTACAGTATGTAACATTTCGCAATATTTATCAAGAATACAGATATCTTCAGAGGCTATTTTAATTAAAATCGTTGGGGCCATTTTGAGAGAAGCAAACATTTTAAACCTTTTCCTTGTAAAGGATAATTGGGGGTGGGGAATTTTCTTCAAAATTTTTGTCTCGCATCTTTGGAAGATACCAAACTTAAAGTCTAAGTTTGGTGTTTAACGAACTCTTCGTTTTTGAGCTATGCTGTCGACACAATCACACACACGGAGATTTTTCTAAAATGTTTTTTTTTTGGGGGGGGGGGATCAGAGGGTTCCAAAACATACATTTCCTGTGAAATTTTTGGGTGTAATATTTTACTTTCTCTATACACTGTGTAGAGAAAGTGAAAAAGTGTTGCTAAGAATAGTTTATATAGCTACTAGTAATCGATAAATATCAGAAAGTTGTGTCTCTAAGACCCATAAATATAGTTTCGATAGTTGTTAAATATTGCATTATTGTCAGGAAAGGGTTGCTTCCTTATACCCGAAAGTTAAACGCACTTGCAGCTGTATTAGAAGGGAATTCAGCTGCGTAAGTTACTATTCACCTGTTTTATGATACTTGAGTTTCAGTTTTCCTTTCTGTACTTTGTACATTCTACATACGTAGGTATTGCATCCCACCCAAAAAAAATCGATGCCGAGATTTCAGAGGTAATTATAGAGAACTTGGGCCCCTCTAGAAATTAAACTAATTGTGGTTTGACTGTAAGTTTGGTTTATACTTGTTACGTTTTCACCACTTTTTTTTTTTACCGGAAAAGCTCCGTAACTAAGTTAGACGCTAATTTATTACGTGCGCGTAGCGATCCTTTTTTGTGAATATTTATGAAGTATGCTGCTTAGACGGAGCAGAATATAAATAAATAAGTCTTGTAGTACTTTTGCAATGTAAATATATAATAATACTACACACTAAAGCGCCTAAAGCCTGAGTTTCATTGTCGGCGGCAGGCGAACAGTGTTGTGGAATGCAACACCGGCATATGTCGCTAGACGCTGTGCTGATGCATGACAAGTATGTTTCACGCAGATACAGCTGTTCAGTGAATTTTATTATGCAGAACTTCGGCCACTCTAAAATTGAATGAAACTAAGTGCGATTGATTGACTTTGTATTTATGATGACAATTTCAAAGCCTGTGGATTTCAAATTTAGCACGAGCTTAGGTTCCAATCCGTTTAGGTTAGTGTGTGTATATAAATTTATGTTTCTAATTTTATATTGTGGTAGTACCTCATTATCGATATGTCGAACAACTCCTAACAGCGCAATGGCTAAAACATTAGCCATCTCCTCACCCATAGTCCCTCTCTAACCACACCGGTCCCGTTAGAGTGCATAAGTCGCAGCGGCCCAACTTGTAAATAATTACCAAATCAGATTTTTTACATCACTTTTTCCACATCGATCTCCCAAGAACGCAAAACGAACATTTTCAAGAAAATTACCCCGGTTTAATAACCTTTACGTGTAAACGTTTTTGAAAACTTTGATTTTTTCAAAAATGGCTCTGACGAATTTTCAATAAACTCTCTTATAGCTATATCATCTACATGAAAAATGAAATGTATATCTTGGATTTTCCGGGAACAGGCTCTGAAGACCTCTTTATTCTGGAAGACTTTTTTTGTAACTGGTAAACTTAGTACACAAAACAGGTAGATCTCGTTAAAATACACAATTTATGTAATTTATATTTTTCGGGAAGTTGTCCGTTTTAGAGGCATTTTTTTTTAACTGTTTCATTTATATAGCCCCCTTTAACATCTAAGGTCATATCGGGGGCTTTGCATTAGAAACAACCTCTCTAAGGTTCTGTTACCTTAGTTTAAATCATTTTATTTTACTCAAACACGCACACATTCACACTCAAACTTCCAGACTCTGTGGGGGGTGGGGAATACCCTAGCCGGGAATCGAACCCGGGACCCCCGGGTGAGAATTCAGCTCGCTGACCACTCGACCACGGAGGAAGTCTAAGGCATTTCTTGTTAGTGATTTCAGTTATAAAATATTTAAATACGGCAAATGGTCAACTCCTGGCCACGTAAGGAAACGGATTTGAATGCCATAGCAACCACATTTTAAAACATCTGACTGTCGGTTTATCCTTGTGAAGGATAATTCTACTTATAAAGGAACCAAGTAATAAGACCAACTCTGCTAATGTTTATCAAATAGCAGGAAGCAAATAGAAGAATAAGCAGCATAGATTAAGTTTATATAGCACATCGATTTACTATAATTTTTACTTTCTCTAATCGTACTGTGTACATAGTGTATAGAGAAGGTACTGTAATCCACACAAAAATTCGATACCGAGATTTCACTTGCAATATACGTTTTGAGACCTCCTGTATCCGAAAAAAGCATTTTTAGAAACATTTCCGTGTGTGTGTGTGGACAACATAGCTCAAAAACGAAAAGACCGTTAAATACCAAATTCGGTATTTAAGTTTCGTATTGTCCAAGGATGAGACACGAAGATCTTCAGAAAAATACCCCCACCCCAAACTACCCTCTACATGGAAAAAATTCGAAATGTTTGATTTTCTTAAGAAAGGCTCTAACGATTTTGATTAAAATATCGCATATTAAAGATATTTACCTGACAAATAAAATGTATATCTTGAATTTTCTGGGAATAGCCTCTGAAGATTACTTTATTCTGGATGAATTTTACGGAATTTTGCATAATTGCTTAACCGTAAGAGATGGACAAAAATTTAAAACACAAAAAATGTAGATCATGTTAAAACACACAATTTATGTTATATAATTGTTTTTCTTGGAGTTAATCGTTTTTTAGATATTCCTTTTTATTGCTTTCAGTTTTAAAATACTTATACTTTTATCATACGGGAATTTGTCAACTCCTGTCCATACAAACAAAGGAACTTCAGTCACATTGCAATCAGCTTTTGACTATCACTTTAACCTATGGTACTCCCTTATTTCACTTCTACTTACAAGGAAGCAAGTAAGAAGACTATTTCTGCTAATTTTTTCTCAACTAGCATGAAGTAATTAGAAGCACAATCTTTTTAACAATAATTTGTTGCAGAGATGTAGAGAAAGTGAAGTGAATGGAACACATCAGATTTTTTATAGGTACAAATTTTATGTGGCAGATTTGACTTATTCAATTTAAAAGAAGACTTACATGAACTTGAAGCTCCATAAGATGGCGAAACATGAAATCGTTCCCCTTTTGACTTCTAATTAACTAAAGCCTCTAACTAGCATACACAACAGACACCAAACACGAACTGAACACGCACTACAGGTACATACATACCTTCCGTAAACCACGTGACAGGTTCTAGAAATGGTGAAAACAATACAAATAGGTAGAGAAAGTGATAAAAAAAAACGCCGGCCTGGGTAGTGTGGTGGTAGCGTGTCTGTCTCACATTCAAAATGTCGTGAGTTCGAAACTCGCTTAGGATGAGTAACCCTGATAAGTTTTTTTACGGGGTTCTCCCTTATCCAAAGAAGACGAATGTCGAGTAACGTTAAGTTCAATGGACCTCGAGATCATTTAAGCATAATTTCACCAATTTTATTCTTCGTCCGATATAACCAACCTGGTTAAAGGGCGTTAAGCTACTATATATATATTTTCCATTTGCATGACTTCCTCTATTCGTTCCGCAAACTAACTATTCTTATTAAAGCTTATTTTTTATCTACTTCAAAGATAAACATAACAGAAATAATCTTATTACTTGCTTCGTTGTAAGTAGGAGGGAAATAAGGCAATACACTAGGCTAAACTGATAGTCAAACATTTTAAAAGCTGGTTGCTATGTCAAACAGTTTATTGAGTTTCGGTTCGTTTTACATAGTGCCTTTTCAGAAAAGTTGGGTGCTTTAAAAATAAGCCAATAACTAAGAATGTCTCGAACACGATCGCTCTACAAGAATAGCTTATATGACTTAAATTGTGTTTTAATTAGATCTACATTTTTTTGTTTGGTAAGTCTTTGTCTATCTCTTATGGTTTAGCCGTTATGAAAAATTCCGCAAAATTCATCCAGAATAAAGAAATCTTTATACTCTTTTCCGAGAAAATTCAGGATAAACATATTATTTGTGATGTTAATATGTTTATAGGGATTTTAATCAAAAGCGTTACAGCTATTTTTGAGAAAATAAACTTTTTCGAAACTTCCGTGTAAATGGTAGTTTGTGTTGTGTGGATTTTTTTTTAAAAATCAAGGCACATCTTTGTAAGATATTGAACTTAAATACCATGCCCGAACCTTTATATAAAAATACTTTTTATTTAGGGGTACTCAACACATGTATTTCCGGTGACATTTTCGTATATAAACCCAACGAAATAAATTTCTAATCATTTATATTTTCCTTACGTCTTAATTTTGATATTCAATCAGCTAAGTTATTTAGTGTGCCCCATTTATTTCTGTCTTATTAGTTGAAATATCAGCTGTATTGACGCTGTTATATTATGTTAGCATTATCACCCCAATAAAACGGGGAGTTCTAGTTTGTCTTCAAGCCACATCTGCTATGGCTAGTGTCGGATTGGCCAAATCTTAGAAAATAAGTACCATATGGTCCATGCCTCGTATAAAACATTTAGAACATTTTAAACATCTCATTCAAGTACTCTATCACAAGAATAAACAATAAAAACTCTAAGATTTCTCATATTTCTTTCCATTCAGTGATAGTTATTTATGACGTAAGAGCGTAAAGTTATGGTTTTTGATTCGAGGGGAAATATTGTGAAACGAGAATCAAAAAGAAACTTTACGCTCGCGTATCATACAATGTTTTTCTAAGAGAATGTTATGATATTAAAAGAAAAGCAACGAAAGATGAAATAAATTTGAGGTTAAGTTTGAGCCATTCACCAAGGGTTATAGTTGGTTATTTATTTCGCATTGCTGGTACGGTTATAGCAGGCCGTGATTATTGTTGTTCTGTGTTGAGAATTATATCCTTAGAGCTGCTGCTGCTGCGAAAGAATGTTTGTCACTTATTGAACATAACATTATATCATCGTGTTGATGTATACACACTAATATCGTAAAGTTGCAACAAAATTATTTTTCGCTTGCTGCACTTCTTTGCGCGTGGATTCCGTAAAAATCAAGTTTGCGATCTGAAATGAGCTCGTAAACTACTCAATTACGCTCGGTCTTAGAAAAAATTATTTATCGCCACTCCCTTTCATCCTTCTCTTAGAATTTCTAATGCTCTAAACTCATTATCACATATTATGTCCCTTTCCTTTTACTTCTGGGGAGCAGCCCCAATACCACTTAGAGTCCCTCTGAGACCCCAAGTCCTACAGACAACTCCAGCGCACCCCGCCGCCGAGAGCTTATTTCAAAGCGCAATCACCACCACGGTAGGGCTCCAACACCGCAGTCTTTCCGACAGTTACAACCCTGAAATGAAATGAAGGGACAAGAAGTTCGGGGGAATAAAGGAACCTCCCAAGCATCCCCTAGTAACCCGAGAAAATTCCTGAAAAACATGATGGGTCGGAATGGTCTGCGGCGGGAATCGAATGCCAGTCTTATACTAAAAACAGAGGTCTTGGGGAACTGACTCGAGGGATGTTACAGGTTAGAGCATGGTAACGACGGGGGACACCTCGGCAACTGCTACCAAGTGCTGATCTATTGCGGCCTAACCCCCACCCCTCGGAGGAAGGGATAAGAGGACGAGTGCAGCTTGACTCGGACCAAATAACTTGCAGTTTTTCTTTGCTTTATACATTACTCGGAATTTGTGTAAACAGTCCGTGAGAGTTGACAGATATTCTTGGTTTAAAAATGTCTGCAGCAGAATATGACATTGTAATACTTACAAAGAAACAGTTTACAAAAGTTTAAATTGTTCTACACGATGCAGTTTTCGAAATAGAAGCTTGAAAAAATTTATGCTTGGATAAAAACAGTTCAAAAGAAAATTTATGAGATGCTTTTTTTTCTAATATCACTAGTGCTTGTGTAATTAAATAATAAACTTCATATTTCAATAGCAAAAATAAAACTGGCTCATTCGACTGTTAGAGGTTACAGCTAGGGGGACACCTCGGCAACTGCAACCGTACTGATCTATTGCAGCCTAACCCCCACTCTCCGGGGAAGGGATGAGAGGACGAGAAACCACAGGCCAGCACGCAGGAAACGATGGAGCTAAGCGCAGAGACGCGCGGAAGTCATTAGCAGTCATTAGATGGCACACAACGGAGGCTACATCGGCGCCGGGAAGCCGGAACGAGGCCACTACAACGGAACCTTAGCTCATCCTGGTCTAAAAAAAGTTTCACTCAGAGCAAGAAAGCGTACCATCTGCCTGCAAAGCCTCAAGCCACACCTGAAACATGAAGAAGGGAAATAAAACGAAGGGATAGGACCCACGTAGATATACAGTACTCCAGCAATCGCCTAGATGGCCCAGGTAAACCACGGAAAAACCCAGGGTCAGGGTACGTGGTCAACGAGGATCGAACCCGGACCTCCCGAATGTCTGAGCCACCTGGCTCGGTCGTGGGACTGTTACGTACCATTTGTTATAATCGTTAAGCGGTAATGTCTTTGTGTTGAGGGTTATTTATAAAGCGCTTCTGTACAGTATTAAAACAAAAACAAACATTTCACGTGAATATTTTGAGTTGCCCGAGGCGACATAACAAAGCGTTTTTCCTTCTGTGTAAATTAACGACCTTGTTCTCGGTGTTTGAAAACCAACCAGCGTTCCTGTTTACACTCTCGTGACAACAGTTTTACATCCCGTGGCTTGTTAGCTCTGTGTTATACAGGCTGTTAATGAAGTATACCGAAATACTTTCATAGAATATGTAGATTACTTAAATAAGTAATTTGAGATAGGAGACTTGATTGACATTTCCAAGTAACGGCTATAAGTTGCTCAAGTGCCAGTACGCCACGTATAGCGGCACTTTGTCTGGAATGAAAAAAATAGTAATAAAAAATATTTGTTCTCTGACAGAAATGGAACTCATGGCCTTTGGGACAGCAGCTTCACGCGTTACTCATTAAGCCACCAGAGCAGCTGAAAAAACGCCTCAAGAACGTTGCTCAGTGTCGCACTGTCAAGTGATTAGTTCGAGATTTTTGCGACATTAAATCTTGAGAACGCTAGTAACGAGCTGCTAATAATCGATATTTCTATACCCGGGGGGCAGCAGTTTTAATGACATTCTAAGCCAATTTTCCAATCTTCTTTGCTTTAACACCGACTTATCAGCACCTGATACCCACACGTTTAACGTTATGTTTATCCGGGGACCATGCGTCGCCGATCTCAAATTATTTCGGTATAGCTCATTAACACCTGTATAAGAAGTTTATCGGAAACGCCATCTGCGGTGTTCGATTCACATGCCTTTATCTAAATCTCTATAACAATACCCTTACCACTTACTTCCTTGCAAGTAGAAGGGAATACACTAGGCTAAACCGACAGTCAAATGTTTTAAAATGTGGTTACTATGGAATTGAAATCCGTTTCTTTGTGTGGCCAGGAGTTGACGAGTTCTGGTATGAGAAAATTAAGTCAAATCCTTCCTTGAATGAGAGCATAAACAAAGTTCTTAGGCTAGACCCAGAAAGTCGTTGAAGGTGACTTTCATTAAGGAAAATTGACCAAAAAGTGCAAAAAATGAAAAAAAAAAATTGTTTTACCTAATTAAATAATGTAGTGCTTGTAGTTCAATTTCCTGTGTTTTTTATCACCATGCGGCGCTTTAAATCGTATCACGTGACGATTTAAATGTATCACTGTAAGTGGGTGTGGTGCTTTAACCTTTTCACTATAATGAAAAATTAGTAAACATCCGACATTCAGTTTTGACCAATAACATTTAGCCTTAAATGTGTATATTTCAAGTTGAAAATACAATAATTTGTACTAATAACTAAAAAAAAAAAGTGAGTATAGTAATATGTTTCAAAGTTTACAAAACAGGTCTCACACCGTGTGCTTCCGCCTGCACCGTACCACCAATTATTTAACGTGGGCCCTCCCCATCCTAAACCACAGGCGAGATAGAGCACCCGGCGGGCCTGACCAACAGCAATGGAGAGACTGTTTTGTGGCAGAGTGCAGCCTGACTCGGACCAAATGACTTGCAGTTTTTCTTTGCTTTATATATTACTCGGAATTTGTGTAAACAGTCCGTGACAGATACTATTGGTTTAAACATTTCTGCAGCAGATTATAACATTGTAATACTTACAGAGAAACTGTTTTCAGATCTTCAAATTGTTCCACACGATGCAGTTTTCGAAACAGAAGCTTGAAAAAAGTTTATGCTTGGATAAAAACACTACAAAAGAAAGTTTATGAGATGATTTGTTTTAATATCACCAGTGCTTGTGTACTTAAATAATAAACTTCATATTTCAATTGCAATAATAAAATGCCACTTAAATAATGTTTTGCTCCTAGACCAATAGTCAGATAAAAATATCATCTCATCAGTTTACTAATATTGTATTTATTAGTATAACTGCAAAGTATTATATTTCTGTAACTGAAATTGTATCGTGTGGAATTATTTAATTAAGTGACAATAAAACACTATAAATATGTTTAAATCACAGGAACTATTTGGAACGAAAGTCTGAAAATTATCACGTAAACTATTCTTAATACTGCAATTGCGGTGTTAAAGTTCAAATCAATCCATGGAAAATTGTAGATTTTAGGTTTATCAAAGATGGTATCCTTAATAAACTGATAACGCGAAAACAAAGGTTTTAGAGCATATGTTTATATAAACATATTTTCTTGTTTAGTTGTCAGGAATCATCAAGTTAACATCGTTCCAATAGAACACCATATGAAACACCTCTCCAAGACATTCCTGGTGCTCAAGCATTTAACCTGATATCAAAACTCCACACAAAATACTGAAACAAAACTACCGCAACATTTCTTAACCAGTGACACAAAAGACTCCTGATAATAGTTGTTCATATTCATGTAGTTTCATTTCTAAATGTATTATTGTTATTACCTTATACTGCCATTCAATGTAGCATTTATTTGTAAAGTTATATTACTAGTAACTGTTTGTGTTTGTGTTAGAGGAGTCAACCTTAAATGTTAATGTATTTAATCTTGTTGTTATCTGTGGCCTGCATAGCATAAATGCTGATCTGCCAGCAATAACATTAAACAAATCATCACCAAATGTTGTAATACTATATTGCGTACTAAGAACTGTAAGTTATACTTATCAAGTCGAGAATGTATTTTGGGAATACGAGATCTGATAAATAACTTACAGTTCGTGGTTACCCAATTATTTTTTGAAGTATTGAAAAAAAAAAAATCTGATGTGTTCCATTCACATGACTTTCTCTACATCTCTGTAACAAATTATTGTTAAAAGCTTATGCTTCTATTTACTTCATGCTAATCGAGAACAAATTAGTTATTTTTTCTTATCACTTGCTTCCTTGTAAGTAGCGAAATAAGGGAGTACCATAGGTTAAAAGCTGGTTACTTTGTGACTGAAGTTCTTTTGTTTCTATGGACAAATTCCTGTATGAGAAAAGCAAGTTTTTCAAAGCTGAAATCAAAAACAATGGATATATAAAAAAACGATCAACTCCACGAAAAAAGATATATAACATAACATAAAGTGTATCAAGATATACGTGGAGTTTAAAGTTAAGCTAAAAAGGAAGCTTTTTAACAACAATTTGATGCAGATATGTAGAGAAAGTCATGTGAATGGAACATACCAGGTTTTTTTACTACGGTATATATGCACGTGTGGTTTTAAAAACCCTAAATCCCCCGCAAGTTGAACCAACTCCGGGATAATAAAACACAAGGTGTATTACATATTTGCTGCGTGTTTGGAGAGCCTTGTGCAGCATTTTTATTATCTTTGGGAATGTGGACATCCTTTAGGGTTGGAATTTGAGCGGCCCCATATCTGTTTCCTCGTCTCTTTTAACCTCATTCAGCGCTGGCGATGAATGAACTACATTAATGACGCCCCAGTCCATTTACGCATACCGTTATATGACATTCCTTTTCAGAGCCAGGAAAAACTAATAAAAGTAGCTCATTGGACGAGCCACCATCCAACATCAGCGAAACGCTACAACTTCTATACAGGATGGTTTACTTGCTGTGTAAGTTAATCATTCTGAACACATATTTGGTAAAGTAAGCTAAATTTACAATTCATCAGGATAAGGAAAAACTGCGAAAGAAACCTTATCCGGGTAGCTCGAACTCACGTCCTGTTGAACATGAGGCACACACGCTGCCACCACACTAGCCAGGCGGGCAAATAGCTTATCCTTTTATTAAATTTATGCTAGTTCGGAAAAATTTAGCAGAAATTGTCTTACAACCTACTTACATGTAAGGGAAATAAAGGAGTACCATAATTTAAAGCGATAGTCAAATGTTTCAAAAACTGCTTGCTATGTGACTGAAGTTCCTTTGTTTGTATGACCAGGAGTTGACAAATTCCTGTATGAGAAAAGTATAAGATTTTAAAGCTGAAACTAATAACAAGGAATGTCTCAAAACTAGCCAACCCCACGACAAAAATGTATATAACCTAAATTGTGTGTTTTAACGCGATCTACATATTTTCTGTAGTAAGTTTTTGTGTATCTCTTACGGTGTATCAGTTATACAAAATTCATAAAAGTTCATCCAGAAAAAAGAGGTCTTCAGAGGCCATTTCCAGAAAATTCAAAATTTGATACAAAAAAACTTTAGAATAAGGTCCGTGTGTTCTTGTCTGTGAATACGATAACTCAAAAACGAAAAGTCGATAAAGTAACAAACTTGGAATATAAGTTTAGTATCTTCCAGGAATGCGACACGAAGATTTTGGGGAGAATCCCCCCGCCGCTAGCTACCCTATACGTGGTAAAGATTTCGAAAATTTCGTTTTTTTCAAAAATGGCTGTAACTATTTTGATTAAAATACAGTATATTAAAGATATTTACATGACAAATTAAATGTGTATCTAATTTTCCGAGAATAGTCTTTGAAGACTATTCGGGATGAATTTTCCATGATACCGTATCAGATAGACAAAAGCTTACTATACAAAAAATGTAGATATACTTAAAGTGCAAAATGTATATCATATATGTAGGTATTTGTTTGATGTAGATTTGACCATTTTTAAGATATTCCTTGCTATTGGTTTACCTTTTAAAACACTTAAAACTTCACATACGGGAGTTTGTCAACTCCTGGCAATACAAGGAAACAGTTTGATCCACATGGCAACCAGCTTTTAAAATATTTGACTATCGTTTTTGCCCAGTGTGTTCCATTATTTCCCTTCTACTTACAAGAAAGTACTTCTGTCAATGTTTTTCTCGATGAACTTGAAGTAGATAGAAGAATACGCTTTTAAACAATAATTTGTTACAGAGATGTAGAGAAAGTCAGATTTTTAGAAAAAGAACGGCATGTGTATGTCTGTGGACAGCAAAGCTCTAAAACTAAAAGAACATTAAATTTCAAACTTCATATTTAGTTTATTACCTTCCGAGGATGTAACAGAAAAATTTTCAAAAAAATGTGTTTTCCTCAAAAATGGTTGCAACGATTTTGGTTAAGATACCGTATATTATGGATATGCGCATGGTAAATAAAAGGTATATCTTGAATTCTCTGAGAATGGCTTCTGAAGACCTTTTCATTCAGAATGAATTTTTTCTGAATTTTGAATAACTAGTAAACCGTAAGAGATACACAAAAACTTGCTATACAAAAAATGTAGATCATGTTAAAATACACGATTTGTGTTATCCTCATTTTTGTTTTAGAGTTGACTTTTTCTAAGATATTCCTTCTTGTTGGTTCCAGTTTTAAAATATACTTTTTTCAGCTAAGAAGTGTCAGTTTTTGATCTGTTGCCCTCCTGGTCAGTGAAACAAGTGAATGACAATCGCATAATTTAGCTTTTAAAACATATGCCTATCGCTTTAGCCTAGTACATTTCTGCATTTTTCTACTTAAAAGGAACCAAGTAACAATTAAATTCTACTTATGCAGTTCGATTAGAATGGTTTAGAAAAAAGAATATGCCTTTGTAAGACGTTTGTTTGTGGAACAGTTAGAGAAGGTCATGTGAGTTTTATTGACTTTGGAAATAATGCTGTAATAAACACATTTCCGCTAATATCTAGATAAGCGTGAAGCAGGTAGAACATTAATAAGTCTAGCCTGTTTGAACGTACGTAGAGAAAGTCATGTGAATGTACCACATCGGATTTTTAGTTTGTATTTTTGCAAGGATTAGCTTGTTATTTGTGTTTATGCATATGAGCTGCAAACGCGTGTGTGGAGAGTAACGAAATAGACGTCGTTTTCACGTGATGTTATAATCTGCGGGCCAGTGGAGTTCACCTGAGAACATAAAGAAGGGACGCGGTGATGCTGGGCCCTTGGCTAATGTTATGAACCCCAACAGAGCTGCTTGTGACTTTTATTAACCCTCACATATTTTGTGGCACTCATTGTCGCATCATCTTCCGCGACGAGGGGACGCAATAATGAATTCTGGCACCGAGCGTCCAGGCGTATCAAGGCAGTGTTATGAGGTTCACCTTGTGGTTTAGAACGGCTGACATGCAACCCTGGGCGCAAGGTTAAAGAGAAACCTCACTGCTTTAACAGGACCGGCTGTCCCAGAAACACCCGACCTGACAAAGAAAGCGCAACATCTTTATTTCTCAACATAATCTCCAGAAAAGCTAATACATTTGTCATGTTGGTGTTCTGATTTAATTAAACCATTTCTGTAGTGCGATTTATCAAGGTCCTCAAAATAGCTGTTTACCGCACCAACGACCTGTTAAATATTCGTCCTACAAGACATTTTTTGAGGTTTGGGAGCAGATGGTAGTCACCAGGTGCTAGATCTGACGAATAGAGTGGATGTTCCAGCAATTCCAACTTTAATTCGCACAGTTTTCCCATTGCAATGACTGAACGATGGGCCGGAGCTTGTCGTGATGAAACAAGACATTTTTTGAGGTTTGGGAACAGATGGTAGTCACCAGGTGCTAGATCTGACGAATAGAGTGGATGTTCCAGCAATTCCAACTTTAATTCGCACAGTCTTCCCATTGCAATGACTGAACGATGGGCCGGAGCTTGTCGTGATGAAACAACATATATTTTTTTTTTTTGCCAATGAGGTGTTTTTCTTTTCACCTTATCACTCAAACTTTGCATTAAGCTTGAGTAGTAGTCACCAGTGATACTTTTACACGTTTCCAAGTAATCAATAACAATAATTTACTGTGCGTCCCAGAAAACACTCGCCATAACCTTGTTAACTGACGAAATTAACTGTGCCTTTTTTGGAGTTGGTTCACCTGGCGCGATCCACTGTTTTGACTGTGACTACTTTATGGAGTGTAGTGATGTATTCAAGTTTCATCCTTGGTAACAAGCCGACTCAAAAATTCACTGGGATTTTTACGCTAGAGCTCCACATTCTTAACAGAAACAGTGTTTCTTTGCAACTTTTGATTAGGTGTCTACAAACGCGACACCCATCTTGCACAAACCTTTTGAAAGCCCAAAAAATTACTTAAAATATTACCTGCACGTTCTTTTGATATGTTTACAGCCTCTGCTATCTCAAACAACTTTAATCTGTGGTCTTCCAGTACTAAACGATGAATGTTTTCAATGATCTCTGGAGTTGTCACTTCTACAGGGCGTCCAGAGCGAGGCTCATCACTAGTGCTCGTACGTCCCATTTTAAACTCTGCAACCCACCTTTTAATCATTGAATATGAAGGGGCAGAGTCTTTCAATGTACTGTCCATTTCCTCCTTGATTTCTTTAGGCGTTAAACCTTTCAAATGGAAGTATTTAATCACTGCTCGTTTTTCCAAATGCTCCATTTTCGTGAAAACTGTAAAGTTGTCTTGTTTAAAATGCTGTCATTGGAAAACTAAACAAGCTATTGACCTATAACTATGGATACAAGCTGGCCTGGAGTTAAACTATACGATGCTACCGTCTAACTGGCCCAGTGGCGCCATATCTGTGTGAGGCCCAGGACTTATCAGCCGATCGTCGTAGCTCCGATACCCTGTTTATTGTCAGAAATGAAGAGGTCTGTAAAATAGCCATCAACTTCAGAGTCCATCTCATCATTGTTGGCTAATCTCCCACCCCCAAGTCGTTTCTTCAAGTTTGGAAACAGAAAATAATCAAAGTGAGCTAAATCGGGCGAATAGGATGCATGAGGAAACAATTCCAACTTTAACTCATTGATTTTGGTTTTGGCGATAATGGACGTGTGAATTGGTGCATTGTCTTGATAAAACAAAAGTTCCTTTTTCGCGAAATGCGGCCGTTTTTGCTCGATTTCATCACTCAAACGCTGTAATAAATTCGCATAATATTCGCCATTGATTACTTTTCCTTTTTTGAGATAATCGATTAAAATTATTCCACGTGCGCCCCAGAAAACTGATGCCATGACCTTGCCTGCACATGGAACTGTCTTCGCCTTTTCAGGAGCCGATTCTCCTCTTCGAATCTATTGTATTGATTGTTCCTTCGTCTCAGGTGCGAAGTGATGGACCCAGGTTTCATCCATTGCTATGAACTCAGTTTTATTGCACCGAAACACTCGACTGAAATATCCTCACGACGCTGTTTTTGTTCTATTGATACCAAACGCGACACCCATCTTACACACAACTTTCTCAAATCCAAATTTTCAGTCAGTATGCGATGTACAGAACTTTTTGAAATGTCTGCTAGCTCGCGCACTTTCAGTTAACAGTCATACATTGTCATTTTGTGGATTTTCTTTACAATTTCTGGACTGGTAACCTCATTTGGTCGCCGACTGCGATGTTCGTCTTGGCAACTTTAAGAGCCACCCAATATTTCACTGTTGTAAACGAAGGAGCAGACTCCCCCAAAGTAGAATCTAGCTCAGCTTCAATATTAGTTGGACTAAGACCTTTCAAATGAAAGTATTGTATCACATAACGATGACCAGTTTATCCATGTTTACAAATTCGCTGAGAGCATTCACTAATGATGGCTGCCAAACAAATGCTAAACAATGTAAAACGTCAGACTTCAAAGTTAAGTTTTCAAGCTTTTGTTTGAAACAGCAGCCGCTATCTATACATCAGGTCGGCTACTTCTGGGAGTGCCACTGTATGAATAACATTTTGAAATTCCGAACTAATAAGGATAACTTTTTTAAATTTCTACCACAGCTTCATTTTAAATTTCATCCATTTTGTTCTAAAGGTTTGGAGGTTATGGTCATATTTAAGAAATTTGCATTCCTTTAGTTGCCTTCTACTTATAAGGAACTAAGTAATAAGAACATTCTGCTGATGTTTATCTCGATTAGCATTGTGTAGAAAGAAGAATAATCTTTTGTAAGAAGTTTGTAGAACAGCTAGAGAAAGTCATGTTTTTATACACAGTAAGTGTAAACTCAATTAAATAGCAAATTTGGTATTTAAGTTAAGTATCTTCCAAGGGTGCAACAGGAACATTTTGAAGAAAATCCCTCGTCCCCAAATACGCTTTAGTTGAAACACTTTTTCAAACATTTTGGTTTTTCAAAAATGGCTCTAAAGATTTTGATTAAAATGCCATACGTAATATTTTTATAAAAAAAGAAATGTATATCTTGTACTTTCTGGGAATAGCTTCCGAAGACCTCTTCATTTTGCACACATTCTGTATAAATGTTGTATGATTTGTAAACCGTAAAAGATACATAAACACGTATTAACAAAGAATGTAATCCCGTAAAACACACAATTTATGCCGTATATATATTTTACTTTCTCTACACGCACTATGTACATAGTGTATAGAGAAGGTATTGCAATGTGCCCAAAAGTCAATACCGAGCATTTTTAGAAAAATGTTCGTGTGTGTGTCTGTCTGTGTGTACGTGTGTGTATCTGTGGGCCACATAGCTCAAAAACGAAAAGACCGTTAAATACGGAACTAAGTAATGCGACTATTTCTGATAATGTTTATCTCGATTAGCTTGAAGTAGATAAAAGAATATTCCTTTGTAAAAATAGGATGCGACACGAACACTTTCAAGAAAACCCCCTACCACAAACTACCCTTAACATGGAAAAAATTTCGAAATTTTGATTTCCTTAAAAATGTCTCTAACGGTTTTGATTAAAATCTCTTTTATTTAAGACATTTACTTGCCAAATAAAATGTATATATTGACTTTTCTGAGAATAGCCCCTGAAGACTACTTTATTCTGGATGAATTTTACGAAATTTTGCATAATTGCTAAACCGTAAGAATTAAACAAAAACTCGTCACACAAAAAATTTAGAGTACGTTAAAACACACAATTTATGTTATATACCTTTTTACGTGGAGTTGATCGTTTTTTTAGATATTCTTTGTTTTTGGTTTTAGCTTTGAAAACATGACTTTTATCATAAAGGAATTTGTCAACTCGTGTCCATACAAACAAAGGAACTTCAGTCACATAGCAACCAGATTTTGACTATCACTTTAACCTATGGTGCTCCCTTATTTCGCTTCTGCTTACAAGGAAGCAAGTAATAAGACTATTTCTGCTAATTTTTCTCAATTAGCATGAAGTAAATAGAAGTACAAGCTTTTTAACAATAATTTGTCTCAGAGGTGTAGAGAAAGTCATGTGGGTGGAACACATAAGATTTTTTTTTATTTGCAGAGTTAATTGTTTTCGAGATATTCCTTGTTATTGGTTTTCCTTTTATCATTTCTCTTTTGTGTTATTCGTAGCCGGACAAAGCGAAGCGAATTGTTTCACATAGCAACCAACTTTTAAATTTTGACTGTCACTTTAGCCTGGTTGTATTCCTATATTTCCCTTCTTCTTATAAGGGAGCAAGTAATGAAACAATTTCTGCTGATCTTTACCTCGATTATTATGAAGCTGATAGAAGAATAACGTGTTTAACAATAATGTGTCACAGAGATGTAGAGAAAGCCATGTGAATACTCACCAGATATTTTTGTAGAGTTAACCGGGCAAACCGAACCGAACTTCAGTTGTTTGTCATAGCAACCACATTTTAAAACATTTGACTATCACTTTATCCTAGTGTACTCCCTTCTACTTACAAGGTAGCAAGTCATAAGACAATTTCTGTTAATGTTTATCTCGATTAGCATGCAGTTGATAGAAGAATAAACCTTTGTAAGAATAGCTTGTAGAGAAAGTCATATGAATGGAATAATGCTAAATGTGTAAATGAGACTGTAGAGTTTGTGATTTCAAAATAACCACTTTTAATAATTATTATTTCTCGTGTTTAATCTCCTTTGCGTCGCAAAAACGCATCAGTCTAGTGCGCCTGCGCGTGGACTCTGTTTTAAAGGAAACAAAAGGTTGCAGTTAGCAGAGAGGAAGTTATCTGATGGCAGTTACAAAGACATCATATTTCGATAGCGTTGTTTGGGGACCGCATGCAATGGCAACAATGAACCAAATTGACAAGCCGGAAAATGAGAATCTTTTTTATTATTTTTGCAGGACCTTTCCCTGCGGAGAGATATATAGAAGGGGGGAGGGAGCCAAGCTCGACCCTTACGTAAAGGTTGATTGGTTCGAAGATCAGCCAATCGGAAGCTGAGCGCTTGCAACAAGAGGAATTCTCTTCCTATACATCCCGTAAAAGATGGAAGACGTGTGTGTGTGTGTGTGTGTGTGTGTGTGTGTGTGTGTGTGACGTAAGGCGAACTTGCTAGCCTACTTTTGTAGCAGTACCTTCAGGGACGAACTGAAGTTGAATAACATGCAATACACTGACTTCTAACTAACCTAGCGGCACTCAATTCGCTCCCTGTTGACCGCGCATTCTCTCCCTGGGTTTTCCTGGGACCGCTCGTATTCCTCAACTTCATTTCCGTTCATCTTTCAGATCGAGGCTTTGCAGGCAGATGGCACGGTTGCTTCCTCCGAGTAAAACTCTTTTCGAGCTGTTTG
This sequence comes from Hymenopus coronatus, assembly GCA_030762935.1. NCBI lineage: Eukaryota > Metazoa > Arthropoda > Insecta > Mantodea > Hymenopodidae > Hymenopus > Hymenopus coronatus. The sequence continues at coordinate 4,454,772 of CM060883.1, forward strand.
GGGATAGGTGCCGTTATAGGCTCCTCCTTCCGGCCTCCCGGCACCTGTATAGCCTCCGTGGCGCGCCAGGGCTGCCATCTAGTGAAACTAAAATAAAATAAAGACACAATCCCGTATCTAATTGCTTACACCGGGGCAAATATCTCAGACCTTTTTTATTTTTTTTAAATGTTACAAAATAAAATAAGTACACAAGTGTCAGATTAATAACCTAACCTAAATAACTTAAATTAAATTATGCATCTGAATCTATATATTTATTAAATTTAAATTTAATATTTAAATGTTTATGTATTATATTATTTATTAATTACCTTAAAATTTAAATTTATATATATATATATTTAAAACTATTATTAATTAATATTAATTATTATTTTATTATACTATAATTAATATATTTAATTATGTATTATTATCCTTCGTCTAGAGAAACTGTTAGGGGCTTCCGTGCGTCTCTGTACTTAGTCGTTTCCTGTGAGCTAGTCTGTAGTTTCCCCTCACGTCATCCCTTCCCACGGGGCAGGTAGGTCTCAATAGATCAATACTTGGTAGCAGTTGCCCCGCCGTTAACACGCTCTACCCTCTACACTGAGTTCTAATGGGTAGAGCTGGGTCCTGGGTCACGAAATTGCCAGATTGAGGTTCGGTGCACACAGAGTGTATATTATAACTATGACATGATGGAGTAGGTGTGCCCCCTGCAGTCCGTTTCGAAACACGAAACAGTATCTAGCATTGCTCACTTCCTGGCCTCGTACACTTCCTGCTAGTAGATAAACACTGAAAGAGAACGGTGATTAAACACTTCTATTTAAAAGACTTAACACCGAAAGAGATAAAAGGCGAGTTGGATGAAGTTCATGGCACATCATCCAGGATATACTTTTGGGTGATCGTCGAATCAAAGTTCGCGAAATAGTAGAGACCACAGGCATGTCACAAGGTACAGTGTTCTCAATTTTGTACCTAAAAGTATGTCTGACAAAGGTCTCGCCAAGATGGGTGCCGCGTTTGCTCTTAGTGGAGAATAAACGTTATCATGTGATCAACTCGTAAGCTGGTTTGGCACTTTTACGTCGCAATCCTGACGAGTTTCTGCGTCGATACACATCTGTGGATGAATAATGGATACAATACTACACTCGAGAGATAAAAGTACAGTCGAAACAGTGGGTTTTTAAAAGTGAAGGAGATGGCCTCGGTTTTTTTGGGATGCATGCGAATTCATCTACATTGATTACTTTCAGAAAGAAGAAAGAATAAATGGAGAGTATTATGTGTAAAAATTGCACCGGTTGAACGTAAAAATGAAGAAAAATCGCCCTCATCTGGTAAAGAAAGGATTCTCTTCCGTCAAGACAATACAAGGGTGCACACCTGCGCAGTTTCGATGGTGAAAATTGTGGAATTAATACAGCATTAACAGATTTAGCCCCCAGTGATAATTACAAAAGTGGCTCGGCGGAAACGATTCATGTCTAACCAAGATGCCCAATTTGAGGACCTTCCGAAACCATACTTTTTGAAAGGCTTAAAACAGTTGGAGAACGGGTGGGAAAAGTTTATCGAGGTAAAAGGAGATTATGTTGATAAAAAACCTTATGTGCTCCATTCACATGACTTTCTCTACATCTCTGTAACACATTATTGTTAAAAAGCTTATGCTTATATTTACTTCACGTTAATCGAGACAAACGTTGGCAGAAATTGTTTTTATTACTTGGTAACTTGTAAATAGAAGAAAAATCTCATGTATTCCATTCACATGATGTCCTCTAGCTGTTCGGCAAGCAAAACTTTTATTCAAAATGTTGATCTATTATTTACATCATGCTAATCAAGATTACCATCAGTAAAATAGTCTTCTTCCTAGATTCCTTGTAAGTAGATGGGAAACAAGAAATTGCACAGGCTAAAGCGATAGTCCCGTCTTTTAAAAGCCGGTCGCTATGTGAAACAATTGAAATTCCAATCTCTTTGCTTGCCAGGAGTAAACAAACGAGAACAAGAAGAAAGGTGTATTCCCGTTTGAGAAAAGTTTAAGTGACTGAAATTGAAAGTAATAATCCGGAATATCTCGGAAACGGTCAACTCTACGAAAAAAAATGTAATTTAGATAATCTGTGTGTTTTAATGAGATCTTCTTTTTTGTGAAGTAAGATTTTGTATATCTCTTTCAGTTTGCCAGTTATATAAAATTTATCCAGAATGAAGAAGTCTTCAGAGGCTATTCCAAGAAAATTCAAGATATACATCTTGTTTGTTATAAAAATAATTTAAACGTAAGGTATTTTTATCAAAATCGTTGGTGCAATTTTTGAAAAAAACAAAGCTTTTGAAAAATGCTCCAAGTAAAGAGTAGTTGGGGGTGAGGGTATTTTGTTGAAAATCTTCGTTTCGCATCCTTGGAAGATACCAAATTTAAATATCGAGTTTGGTATTTAACGGACTTTTCAATTTTGAGCTATGCTGCCGACACACTCGGATTTGTTTCTAAAAATGCTATTTTTTGGACTCAGAGGGTCTCAAAACATGTATTTCCGGTGAAATCTCTGTATCGCATTTTTGGTGCAATACAATACCTTCTCTATACACTATATACATAGTACGTATAGAGAAAGGTATTGCACTCAACCCAAAAATTCGACACAGAGATTTCACCGGAAATACATGTTTTAGTGTTGGTGTGTCTGTGAGCACGTTAACTCAAAAACGAAAAGTCGGTAAAATACCACACTTGGTATTTAAGTTAAGCATCTTGCAGGGATGCGACAAAAAGATTTTGATAAAAATCCCCTCACCGCAAACTACCCTTTACATGGAACTTTTTTCGAAAATTTTGAATTTCTCAAAAATGACTTTAACGATTTTGATTAAAATATTGTATATAAAGATATTTACCTGACAAATAAAATATATATCTTGAATTTTTTGGGAATAGCCTCTGAAGCCTACTTTATTCTGGATGATTTTACGGAATTTTGTATAACTGCTAAACCGTAAGATATGGACAAAAATTTACAACACAAAAAATGCAGAGCACGATAAAACACACAATTTATGTTATATACATTTGTAGTGGAGTTGATCGTTTTTGAGATATAACTTTTTATTGGTTTCAGCTTTAAAAAACCTTTCTCATACAGGAATTTGTCAACTCCTGTCCAAACAAACAAAGGAACCAGCTTTTGACTATCACTTTAACCTATGTTACTCCGTTATTTCTCTTCTACTTACAAGGAAGCAAGTAATAAGACTATTTTTGATAATTTTTTCTCGATTCTATTCTCTGAAAATATTTCGATGTAGTTTGTTAACATCCTGTATTACACAAATAGTGAGTAGAATATGTGATATGACTGAACGCTCCTAAAGGCCAGCAGCTTTTGAAGTGCCGTGTACTTGAGTTAGGTTTTCGACACACGCCATTTTGCGAACGTGGCGGAAACTATTACCATGGTGATGAAACAGCACTTTGGGGTCGTGTTTTCAGAATCTGCCGCTTCATAAGCCCACCATCCTGTTTTGATTGAGTCAGGCGCATGCGCTAAATCGGCGAGCCATTGTGAAAAGCCAATGAACTATATCGGAACAAATGACGGGGCACTAACGCAAACAATATTTGGTAGGGCGCCATTTACCATGCAGGGAAATAAGTCAATCAACGTCAAATCACTCTTTCGGAAATTTGGCAACATTTTGGACGATATGCCTATCGACTGGTGGAGCTTTTACTGGCGTGCTAGCCGACATAAAAATCACTGCTATATATACTAGCACAGGATGGAAATATAACTTTACAGTCACACACAGACAGTATTAATATTGCAACATTCTGGTATGGTGACTTTCTCCACATGTCTGTAAAATTATTGTTAAGACGTTTATTCTTCTATCTACTTCATGCTAATGGAGATAAACATTAGCAGAAAAGCTTTCTTGTAAGTAGAAGGGAATATACTAGGCTAAAACGATAGTCAAATTCGTTTCTTTGCATGACAAATTTCCGTACCAAAATAGTTTAAGTACTTCAAAATTGAAATCAATAACAAGGAATGTCTTGGAAATGATAAACTCCACGAAAAAATGTATATGATCTAATTGTGTGTTTTTTACGAGATGCACAGGTTTGTGTACTATCTTTTGGTCTACCTCTTACGGCTTAGCGGTTACACACAATTCATGAAGAATAAGCTGTCTTTAGAGGATATTCACAGAAATGTTAAAATATGCGTTTTATGTTTGATGTAAATATCTTAAATATACGGTATTTTAATTAAAATCGTTCCAGCCATTTTTGAGAACGCCGAAACGAACGAATTTTTTTCCATTTAAAGGGTAGTTTAGTGTGGGGATATTTTTCTGAAAATGTATTTTATTTTCGATTCAGGGGGTCTGAAAACACGTATTTCCGGAAAAATCTTGGTATTGAATTTTTGGTGCAATATAATACTTTGTCTATAAACTATGTACATAGTGCGTGCAGAGAAAGTAAAAATCTTATGTGTTCCTTTTCCGTGACATTATCCAGCTATTCTGCAATAGATTATTCTTACAAAATCCGATCCTCTTCTTCACTTCGGACCTAATCAAGATAAACATTAGCAGAAATAGTCCTATTACTTGCTTCCTTGTAGGTAGAAGCGAAATAAGGCAGTACTATTGGTTAAAGTGATAGTCAAAAGTTGGTTGCTATGTGACTGTAGTTCCTTTGTTTGTGTGGACTGGAATTGTTACTTTCCTGTATGAGAAAAGTATGTTTTTTAAAGCTTAAACCGAAAAAACAAGGAGTGTCTAAAAACGATGAACTCCACGAAAACATTTATATAAGATAAATTGTGTGTTTTAAGGTGCTCTACATTTCTTGTGTTGTAAGTTTGTGTCCATCTCTTACGGTTTAGCAGTTATGCAAAATTCCGTACAATTCATCCAGAATAAAGTAGTCATCAAGGGCTATTCCCAGAAAATTCAAGATATGCATCTTATTTGTCGTGTAAATAACTTTAATATACGAAATTTTAATCAAAATAGTTAGAGCCATTTTGGAGAAAATCAAAATGTTCGAAAAAAGTTCCACGTAAAGGGTAGTTTGGGGTGGGGGATTTTTCTCAAAATCTTCGTGTCGCATCCCTGGAAGATAATAAACTTAAATACCAACTTCGGTATTTTACCTACTTTTCGTTTTTGAGCTACCGTGTTCAAAGGCACACGGACACACGGATACACACACACTCACGAACCTTTTTCTGAAAATGCTTTTTCTGGATACAGGGGACCCTAAAACATATATTTCCGGTGAAATCTTGGTATCGATGTTTGGGTGGAGTGCATATACATTATATACATTGTATACAGAGTAAGCATAGAGAAAGTAAAAAAAAACATACACACATATGCACATTTTCTTAAAAATGCTATTTTTTGGATTCAGGGTGTCTCAAAACGTGTATTTGCCCTGAATTCTCGGTATTGAATACAAAACCTTCTCTATATTCTTTTGACATAGTTGGTGTAGAGAAAGTAAACACCCGGTGTGTTCCATTTCCATGACTTTCTCTAACTATTCTGCAAGAAAATGTTCTTATAAAAGATTATTCCTGTATCTACTTCATGATAATAGGCTTATTACTTGCTTCCTTGTAAGTAGAAGCGAATACACTAGGATAAAACGATAGTTATATATTTTAAATGCTATCCCTATTACGACTGAAATTCGTTACTTTGAGAAAATCGCGTATGATAAATAGTCATAAGTATTCTAAAACCGAAACCGAAACAAGGAATATCTCAGAAGTAATGGAATCCACGGAACAGATTTATATTGTATATTTTAACGAGATCTATATTTTATGCGTAGTAAGTTTTTTTTCTTCTTTGCTCTGGGCGAGTGGCTAGACCCCTCGCCAGCCACCTAGGTGGCCCGGGTTCGATCCCAAGCGCCCGAATGTGGGCTATGCGGATATCGAAACGGCGCCTTAGTGGGATTTCTTCGGGTCCTCTGGTTTCCTCCGCCACTCATTCCACAAATCGCTCCATTATCGGCTTTCAAATCATCAATTTCGCTTACATTTCATATCGAGCACTTCCTCATGTTCATGCCAACCCCTCGAGGCCGTTGGCTCCCCGACAGCTTCTAAAGTCCTTGGAGGATGTCATTCCTACAAATACAGGGGGGGGGGTAAGCCGATGACGAAGATTTTACTATCTCACGACTTACGAGTTATACAAAACTCATTCTGAATAAAGAGGTCTTCAGAGGCTATTCCCAGCAAATTCAGAATATACTATTTATTTGTGATATAAAAATCTTTAATATATGGTACTTTAATCAAAATCTTTACAGCCATGTCTGAGAAAATCTCATTTTTGGTTTCAGCTTTGAAACATGTATACTTTTCTCATACAGGAATTTGTCAACGTCTGTCCATACAAACAAGGAACTTCAGTCACATAGTAACCAGCTTTTGACTATCACTTTAACCTATGGTACTCCCTTATTTCGCTTTTACTTACAAGGAGGCAAGTAATAAGACTATTTCTGTTAATTTTTCTCGATTAGCATGAAGTAAATAGAAACATAAGCTTTTTGTTACAGAGATGTAGAGAAAGTCATGTGAATGCAACACATCACATGAAACAAAGATACGTAACTCTTATTGAAAACCAACGAATAAAAGAGTGTAATCAAAGGAAACTTTTAGGATAAACAGAAAGGGTTGTTTTTTGTCAAGATTAACAACCTGCTTGAAATGTAAGCGTTAACAAAGCTGTTTTCTGTTTAAGCTTAATACACAATGGACCCCTTTCATTGTGTCGGTGTGATTCCGAGAGAAGTGTGATGCGCAAGTCTTTGAACTTGAGAGAGTCTTTGCTGCGGAATAGAGCTTTTTGATCTTTATCATTTATAGTCACAATTTGCCGGCGTCCAATACGTTTTCTTTCGTCAGTGCTTTAGAAGTTCATCTGAAGATGCATTTGTTTCAGATTTTCTCTTTTCATTTGTCACCTCATATCGAGCGGGATAGCTCAGATGGTCCGCATTCTGAAGGTCCGGGTTTTATTCCAGACAAACACATTCGTTTCTTGTATTCTTTACACGTACTGTGTAAATATTTAGCCAGAGAAAGTATTGTATTCTACCCAAAAATTTGATACCGTGATTTCACCGAAAATACGAGAGCCATCCAGAAAGTAACAGGCGATTTGGACTAACTAAACGGTAACGAAAGTTATCAACACAAAACTTTATTTACAACGTTACAGCACCTCACTCTATTTCTCAACGTAATCGTCATTGCTATCAAGGTTTTTATTGTCACGTGGTACAGTTGTTATACTCTTCCATACTTAAAGATCTGAGCCAAGGTGTCATTGTCACTTTGAGATCTTCATGGTTGGGAAAGTCAAGTACGGTGTTTAAAGTGAAACACCGGTTTTTCTTAATTGTTATCAACATTTGCTTTCAAATCCTCCATAACGATTGATGAACCTCCACTGCGGTCTTTATCGTACACACTAGTTATCCTTGAGTACTAGTAAATTATGCGCCATTTGCTCACCCAAGAATTGTTCATTGCATTATCACCATACACTTGCGTCACTTTCACTCAAAATTCGAGTGACCGAAGATTTTGTGCATTCAATAAACCGAATAAATTCTTTGGTTGTAGAAAAGTATAACATCGGCATTGAAAAAGCGGTACCACGTGACAATAAAAGTTCTGTTGATAACTTTCGATATTATTTAGTTATGCCAAATCGTCTGTTACTATCTGTTAGTTTCGTCTGTTACATGTAATTCATAAAGTAACACAATAAAACAATTATTTCATAATGTTATTAGTAAACAAAAACACCTTCTATTTTTAGAAATAAAAGTATAACAATTTGGGATAATAATATGCAAATCTTGGAAAGGACGAGCACATAAATCAAGCAAACTCGCTAAGAATTCATTGCAGTGAATTACAAGATACATATTTACTTCTGTCACTCAAAATATGTTTGAATCATCCAGAAGTTTGTTCAGTGTCGAACGTCTAATCTTTGTATTCACTGGTTTATGTACTAGCAGGAACTAAACGAGGCAAGGCAGTGAGCAACGCTAGACAGTGCGACACTGTACAGACCACGCCTACTCCATCACGTCACATTTATACTCTGTGTGTACCGAACATCAATCCAGCAATTTCGTGACCACAGATCCAGCTGTACTAATAATTATAATAAAAAGTAACTTTGGTATGATGCTGTTAATGCAGAGATAGGCCTACTCTGTTTCTCAGCACTGTCTCGAAGTAACTCCCTAGACAAAACATTTCCTGCCTAACAGCCTGGAGTGACTTGTAAACATTTCGCTACCATCAAACTTCACAACAACAATAGTTACATCACAACCACCATAGAGGTCAGCACCATACAACACTCCTTATGCAAGTCATTTGAAACATTACCACCATAATAATTAATTGATTCTTAAGGGGAGTAGCAATAGAATTTTCATTTTCACTTTCTCTACACGTACTATGTACATAGTGCATAGAGAAGGTATTGTACTCCACTCAAAAATTCGAACCGAGATTTTACCGGAAATATATGTTTTGAGACCCCCTGAGTCCAAAAAAAGGCATTTTTAGAAACATTTCCGTGTGTGTGTTTATCTGTCTGTCAGTCTGTCAGTGGGTGTATGTATGTACGTATGTGTGTGTGTTTCTGTTGGTAACATAGCTCAAAAACGAAAAGTCCGTTACATATCAAACTTAATATTTAAGTTCAGTATCTTCCAAGGATGCAACACGGAGATTTTCAAAAAACAAAATTCCCCCATGCCCAACTACCCTTTACATGGAAAAATGTTGGAAGATTTTTATTTTCTCACAAAATGGCAGTAGCGACTTTGTTTAAAATACCATATATTGAAGATATTTAAATTGCAAATAAAATGTATATCTTAAATTTTCTGTGAATGGCCTATAAAGATTTTGCACAACTAGTAACCCGTAAGATAGAAAAACCCTTAGCATACGAAAAATGTAGATCTCGTTAAAATACATAATTTATGTCATATACGCTTTTTTCGTGGAGTAGACCGTTTCCGAGATATTCGTTGTTATTGGTTTCAATTTTAAAATACTTTTCTCAAACAGGAACTTATAAACAGCTGGTCACGCAAAGAATCGGATTTCAATTCCATAGCAACCACACTTTAAAACATTTGACTATCACTTTATCCTAGTGTATTGCCTTCTACTTACAAGGAAGCAAGTAATAAGACAATTTCTGTTAAAGTTTATCTCGATTAGCATCAAGGAGATAGAAGAATAAGATTTTTCACAATAATTTGCTAAGAGATGTAGAGAAAGTCATGTGAATGGAACACTTCAGATTTCTGTTTCCTGTCTCAAGTATTATAATGTATATATGGTATAAAGTTTGACAACTTTTGAAAGACACTAAATATCCGGTAAATCTCGACATCGAATTTTTGGGCGGAATATAGTAACACTTTTATTTACTACCTATACTTTAACGGAAAGTAAAAATCAGATGTGTTCCATTCACATTAGTTTCTCTACATCTCTGTAACAAATTATCGTTAAACAGATTATTCTTCTCTCTACTTCATGTTAATCAAGATAAACAATAGCAGAAATTGACTTATTACTTGCTTCCTTGTAAGTAGGAGAAAAATAAGGGCTAGGCTAAACCGACAGTCACATGTTTTAAAATGTGATTAAAATCCGTTTCTTTGCGTGGCCAAGAGTTGACAAGTTCCCGTATGAGAAACGTTTAAGTGTTTTAAAACTGGAACCAATAACAAGGAATATCTCGGAAACTGTCAACTCCACGAAATAAAGTAGGTGACATAATTGTGTGTTACGTGCTCTACAGCTTTTGCGCAGTAAGTTTTTGTCTGTCGCCTACGGTTTACCACTTATGCAAAATTCCGCAAAATTCATTCAGAATAAAGATGTCTTCAGAAGTTATTTCCAGAAAATTCAAGATATACATTTAATTTTTCGTGTAAATATCTTAAATATAAGAGATTTTATCAAAATTGTTAGAGTCATTTTTGAGAAAATTAAAAATTTCGAAAAATTGTTTCCATGTGAAGGGTAGCTGGGGTTAGGGGATATTCATGAAAATCTTCTTGTATCCTTCGAAGATACTTGGTATTTAACAGACTTTTCGTTTTTGACCTATGCTGTACACAAACACACACACACACACATACACGGAGATTTTTACTTTCTCTATACGTACTATGTACATAGTGTATGGAGAAGGTATTTTAATGGACCCAAAAATTAAATACCAAGATTTCACCGGAAATACATAGGTCACCCTGAACCCCCCCCCCCCAATAAATTGGAAAAAGGTCCGTGTGTGTCTGAGTGTGTGTGCGTTTGTGTGTGTATAGCACAGCTCAAAAACGAAAAGTCCGTTAAATACCAAAGTTGGTATTTAAGTTTAGTATAAAAATCTCTCCACCCCCAACTACCCTTTGTATGAAATAAATTTCGAAAATTTTGTTTTTATCAAAAATGCATGCAATGATTTTGATTAAAATATCGTATATTAAAGTCATTTAAATGAAAAATAAAATGTGTATCTTGAAGTTTCTGGAAACAGCCTCTAAAGACTACTTTATTCTGGATAAATTTTACGGAATTTTGCTTAACTGGTAAACTGTAGGAGATGTACAAAAGTTAACATTACAGAAAATGTAGAGCTCGTTAAAACACACAATTTATGTTTTATACTTACAAGGAAGCAAGTAATAAGACTATTTCTACTAATTTTTTCTCGATTAGCATGAAGTAAATAGAAACATAAGCTTTTTAACAATACTTTGTTGCAGAGATGTAGAGAAAGTCATGTGAATGGAACACATCAGATTTTTCTAAAAACTTATTGTCAGTGAAATCTCGGTATCAAATTTTTGGGTGCAATACAATACCTTCTCTGTACACTAGCACGTGTAGAGAATTTAAAAATGAGGTTAAGGTGAAGAGGTAGACCGGATATACGGGAGAGGAAAAGAGATTGAAGGAAGATGAAAGTTAGGCAGGTAGCCTGGTTATCTAATGCACACAGGCACCTCCCCGTCTAAAAATTAGGATTCATATCACGGGCCCATGCTCCGCCCGCCCGCTCGGCTGTTCTTGTACCCAAAATCGATTCCTAAACGCTCCAGTAACCATTCGTATCGCCCCCAGTGCGTTAGGGGTCGATCCTCCTGTTAAAACTTTCTACATAATCTGGTTCATTTGCATTCAGCATTTCCTCATCAGCACAAGAATAACGTAGCTCATGCCCACTGTGACGTCACGAGCAGAACGGTACCCACCAGTTAACACAACGTAGTGAATTTGCCAAGATAAAAACATAACTTTATCCATATCTGTGTAACAAATTATTGTTTTCTCCAAATGTAGGATTGACACTCTCCTAGGACTTAGGGGTCGCTATGTGAGCAATTGAAGTTTAGTTCGGTTTGCAAAGCCAGCAATAAACAAAAGCGAGGCGAAAGGATAGGAAACACCGTTTGAGAATCGTTCTTTAGTTTAAACTTGAAACCAAACATTTTGACGTGTTTCATTCACATGAGCTTCTCTACATATCATAAATAAGGGAATACACTACCCTAAAGCGACAGTGAAATCTTTTACTAGCTGTAGCTCTGTTATTGAAATTCAATTCTGTGTATGGTCAAGATTTGACAAATGGCCGCATAAGAAAGTTTAAATACAAGGGGCGTTCAATAAGTGCTTAGAAAATCCCAGAAATCCCACTAGTACCATAAAAAAAGTTGAATTTAGTAACCGTCGTTTCTTACTAGATGGCGGTTAAAAATTCAGTTAATCCATTACGTGGTTTCTTTTCTATAAATTGAATCAACATTCTTGGGCTTCTTTACAAAGATGGAAAAAACGGTTTTGTGCGGTGCTTAAACACTTCTATTTAAAATACTTAACACCGAAAGAGACAAAAGCTGAGTTGGATCAAGTTCATGGCACATCTGCTCCTGCGTTTGTAACAGTTTACAATTGGATAAATGAATTTAAACGTGGCCGTACATCCACAAATGATGAACATCGTTCCGGACGTCCAGTAGAAGTGACTTCCTCCTAAATGGTTGACAAAATCCAGAATATAGTTTCGAGTGATCGACGAATCAAAGTTCGCGAAATAGTAGAGGCCAAAGGAATATCACAAGGTACAGTGTTCTCAATTTTGTACCAAAAATTATATCTGTCAAAGATCTCGACAAGATGCGTGCCGCTTTTGCTCTCAATGGAGAATAAACGCAATCGTGGGTCGATTCGGAATCTGTTTGAAACTTTTGTGTTGCAATTCTGACGAGTTTCTGCGTCGACACATAACTGTGGATGAAACATGGATACACTACTACACTCCAGAGACAAAACTACAATCGAAACAGTGGGGTTTTAAAGGCGATGTGGTTCCGAAAAAGACAAAGGTGGCTCGGCAGAAAATGATGCACGTCTAACGAAGAGGTCATCTCCCAAACAGATGCCTATTTTGAGGAAATCCTACTTTTTGGAAGACTTAAAGCAGTTGTAGAAACGCTGGGAAAAGTGTATTGAGTTAAAAACGGATTATTTTGAAAAATAAATTTCTTCCCGTTGAGAAACGTTTCAGTGACTAAAATTGAAACCAATAACCCGGAATATCTCTTAAATGAGTAACTCTACAAAAAATGTATGACATAAATTGTGCATTTTAATAAGATATACACTTTTTGTGTATAAGTTTTTGTATATCTCTTACGGTTTGCCAGTTATACAAAAGTCATCCAGATTGAAGAGGTCTTCAGAGGCTATTCCCAGAAAATTCAAGATGTACGTTTCGTTTGTCATAAAAATATCTTAAGCATAAAGTATTTTAAAGAAACTCGCTAGTGCCATTCTTGAGAAAGTCGAAATTTTCGAAAAGTTTTCCATGTAAAGAGTAGTTAGGGTGGGGAGATTCTCTTGAAAATCTTCGTGTCCTATCTTTGGAAGATACCAAACTTTCATACCAAGTTTGGTATTTAACGGACTTTTCATTTATCAGCTATGCTGTCCACAGACACACACAGACATTTTTCTGAAAATGTTTTCTTTTTGGATTCAGGTGGACTCAAAACATGTATATGCGGTGAAATCTCGGTATGGAATTTTTGGGAGAAATAGAAAACCTTCTGTATACACTATGTATATAGTACGTGTAGAGGAAGTAAACACACTGTAAAGGTAATTTTGGATCAGCCTGTATAGCGATACTGTACAGGGCATATCGCGACGGATACTTTATATTCAGAGTATCGCTTCTTCTTTGTTAAATGACCTCTTTGCTATCTCAGGTGGAAAAATCAGACTTCTATGAGATCAATAATCACACGATCTTTCCAACTCTGTATTTAATCAACTGGAACTTGTGGCGGTTTCCGTTAGGTTGGCTCACCTGGATTGGCGGCAAACTCTTGGTTCACCTCAACAATTCTTACTCGCTCAGTAGCTGGAGGTTATGCTAGTCGTTTGTCCGGCTAGCTTTTAAATAATTGTGTTAACTTTTTTTAGTACCTTAATTGACCGTGAAATAATTGATGTGCTTTGAATTTTCAACAACTGAATGAGGTTGGGGTGAGTTTCTGCTGACATCTTTTAATTTATTTCCCTTAAGATATACAAATGTGAACGTAACGAACCAAAACAACTTTCACAATAAATGCTTTTATTGACTTACTTAACTAAGCCAATCCACGTAGAATTCTTATAACATATTGCTCATATTAACATACCTTTCTGCCCAAACATAATTTACAAGCTTGATTAAAATGATATCCCCTTAGTGTGTGTTATAAAGGCGAGTGTGGTACAAAATTAGTCGATTAGCATTTATTTACTTTTTGTTTATCTTACATTTAACTATGCATGCACCTTCTGTTACTACACATTACTCCAAGTATACAATATATTTAAGAATATTGAGGTTTACAGCACTCGTCTATTCGAATTTACACAACGCTTTTTAGAGTGAAAAATGTTTCAAACAAAGTTTGTTTGGTAACCATAGTAAGAACAAAATCTATCTACAGACATAAGACGATCATTCTTTTGTTGTTTCCATATAATACCAATACAATTAATGGTTGTATTACACAATCTACTGCCACAAACTCTCAATTATAAAAGAGAGAAAATAAAATTATAACCCTTCAAGAGTTGCTTGGATTCAAAACTAAAACCTCAAAACAAACATTTTGATTAACACACACCAGCGGTGCACAAGGGCCGTTGCACCATCAAGGCAACCGTCGAGGAGCAATATTTGCCTCCTCCTGTCACTCCACAACCCCAAAACACACCCGCCATCCTGCAAAACTCACAATCCCGTCAGAACGTGGTTAAGTTCTCTCCGAGAACAGGGAGCACACCTCGGGCTGCCCTCAGCCTGCCAATTACACTGGACTGGAGAATTAAGTTTAAGTTCATTCCCTTGTTTTGCACTGCAGACATCTTTGGAATTCCTGCAGGTGTTTGGTTCTTACACGAGCCGTTATCTGCGACAATTGAACGCTATTTGTTAGCCATGTTCGTGTCTCATTAGGAGCACTGCTCAAGGAGTTAGGTATATTGACGAGATATAAGCCGATTGGGTGATTGCTATCAAGTGGACTCCTTTGCTGAGAGGTATTCACAAACTGACACACGATTTGCCATATCTAAAAAATCTGATGCGTTCCATTCACATGAATTTCTCTACAACTCTGCAGCAAATTATTATTAGAAAGCTTATGCGTCTATTTACTTGACTCTAATTGAGAAAAAGATAGCAGAAATAGCTTTATTATTGGCTTTCTTGTTAGTAGAAGCGATATAAGGGAGTAGCATAGGTTAAAAGCTGGTTGCTATGTGACTGAAGTTCCTTTGTTTGTATGGACAGGAGTTGACAAATTCCTTTATGAGAAAATGTTCAACTATTTTAAAACTCAAACCAATAACAAGGAATATCCCAAAAATGGTTAACTTCACGAAAAAAATGTATATGACATAAATTGTGTATATCAACGAGATCTATATATTTTGAGTAGTAACTTTTTCTCCAGCTCTTTTGGTTTACCAGTTATACAAAATCCAGCAAAATTCATCCCGAATAAAGAGGTCTTCAGAGGCGTTTCCCAGAAAATTCAAGATAAACATTTTATTTTTCGTGTAAATATCTTTCATATACGGTATTTAATCAAAATCGTCACACAGACCTTTTTCTAAAAATGCTCTTTTAGATATAGGGGACCCTAAATATATGTACGGTGAAATCCCGGTATTGAATTTCTGGATACAATACAATACCTTCTCTATACACTATGCACATAGTACGTGTAGAGAAAGTAAAAATCGTTCTTTTACTTTGGACACCGTACATGACTTTTTGTGTGGAAACATTTCCGAACCTCTCTATGGCGCTGGAAGAATGCGTTGAAAAACCGGTATCACGTGATAATAAATACCTTGATAGCAATGACGATTACGTTGAGAAAGAGAACAAGGTAGTGTAACTTTGTAGATAAAGTTTTGTCATTATTTAGTTATGTGAAATCGGCTGGATGACTCTCGTACTAGCCGAGATAGCCACAGCTGATGTTGAAGTGACACTTAGGAATGTTCTTTTGTTTCAGCTTGCAACAGGACGTACTACGGGGACGTGGGCCGGACTTACGAGGTGGAGATTCGCAGACCACGTGAAGATCGGCTGCCCTTCCTGTGCCACCTCAACTTCACGGCGGGAGGAGGTGATCTGGGAGATCTTATCCAGGTCAGTGATATTTGCTTCTCACTCATTAGGTCGAGAATACGAGATCTGATAAGTAACTTGCAGGTTGTGGTTACCCAATTACTTTTTCAAATACCTGAAAACAATAACAAATCAATAATGAATATAAATTGCTTTTCAATATTTTATTGAACACAAAGAAAAAAATGTACGATGTTTTCCCTTATCCTGAGAAGACGAATGTCGAGTATCTTTAAGCTCCATGAGATCATTTGAGCATCCTTTTGCCAATTTCATTCATCGTCCGATATGACCAACCAGGTTAAAGGACGTTAAGCTACAAGAAAAAACACTACTTTGTTGTGGAGATGCAGAGAAAGTCATGTGAGCAATAACCTCTAACAAACGAATAAATGTTTTCCCGCTGTAAATATTTTGTTGGCAGTTCCTAATTGGCGAGGAATTATGTTAACGGTTTTCTCCCATTACCCGCATCTTTAGCAGTTCCATCTACCTCAAGTTCCTCTGCCCCGACGTACACAGGTAGTACATTTTAATTTGCGACCCTCTCTTTTTTTTAATTTGTCGCGTACTTGAGGTATTTTTGTGAAGAGAAGGTCTCGGCTTTCAAAGACACCTAATGAGGCAATTAGTTGGCAGGATCGGCGCTAGGTGGCACCAAACGAAGCAAATTAACAAGCGGTTCATTAAAATCGTGTTTTCCGATATCCTTTCAAACACCGATCGCCTCTGGCATCTCGACCGTTATTAATTCCATACACGAAGTTGCGCAACCGGGCGAAATTTCAATAAAAATTCTGATGTGTTTCATTCACATGACTTTCTCTACATCTCTGCAACAAATTATTGCTAGAAAGCTTAGACTAATTGAGAAAAATTAATAGAAATAGTGTTAATGCTTGCTTCCTTGTAAGTAGAAGCGAAATAAGGCAGTACCATAGGTTAAAGTGATTATCAAAAGCTGGTCGCTATGTGACTAAAGCTCCTTTGTTTGTATGAGAAACGTATAAGTTTTTCAAAGCGGAAACCAATAACAAGGAATATTTAAAAACCGATCAACACCACGAAAAAAATACGTATAACATAAATCGTGTGTTTTATCGTGCTCTACATTTTTTGTATAGTAAGCTTTTGTCTATCTTTTACGGTTTAGCAGTTATGCAAAATTCCGTAAAATTCATCCGGAGTAAAGTAGTCTTCAGAGGCTATTCCCAGGAAATTCAAGTTATACATTTTATTTGTCAGGTAAATATCTTTAATATGCAATAGTTTAATCAAAATCGTTAGAGTCGTTGTTGAGAAAATCAACATTTTCGAAAAAAAGTTCCATGTAAAGGGTAGTTTGGGGTGGGGGATTTTCTTGAAAATCTTCGTGTCGCATCCTTGGAAGGCACCAAACTTAAATACTAAGTTTGGTATTTTACCGACTTTTCGTTTTTGAACTATGCTGTTCACAGGCACACACACGCACACACGCGGAGCTTTCTCAAAAAATGCTTTTAAGATTTAGGGGGACCCAAAGCATGTGTTTCCGGTGAAATATGGGTATTTAATTTTTGGGTGTATTAAAATAGCTTCTCTATACACTATGTTACACAGTGCATGCAGAGAAATTAGATAAGCTTCAGCAGATAAATAAGAAGAAGGAATTTGACATTTTCGAGTGGCAAACTATGAAAATACTGTACACATATTCATTTGTTTTGTACTTCCTAACGGTGGATGAACTCAGGAAGATGAATCTCCTGAGGGCAAATGAAAAACCGCGAACACAAACTCCTGCTATAAGTAAATAAATAATGGTCGTGGGGGTGCATTTAACCCTGCTGTTTTACCCCAAATACTGCACTAAATATATAATATAACTGAAAGGGAAGGGTGTGAGAAAAGGAGAAAGAAACCAGATACAAGCATAAAGGGGA
This sequence comes from Hymenopus coronatus, assembly GCA_030762935.1. Lineage (NCBI taxonomy): Eukaryota > Metazoa > Arthropoda > Insecta > Mantodea > Hymenopodidae > Hymenopus > Hymenopus coronatus. The sequence goes on from CM060883.1 coordinate 4,472,498, forward strand.
AAGGAAAAACAGATGAAGAGGAATGGTGTATAAAAAGAAATGTAGAAAGAAATGAATGCAGAAGGAAGCAAAACCGAGTACATAGGATAGAAGTTAATGGATGGGGGAAAACAAAGGTAAAGAGAAAAGAGGAACAGAGAAGATAAAGGAAACTAATGCAAGGAATTAATGATGAAAGAGAAGGGACGGAAGAGAGATAAAGCAAAAGAGAAGAAAGAAGGATGACTAAGGAGAAGAAAATAATATATACAAAAGGAGAGAATAAAGGACAGGAGAAAAGTAGCGTGGAAAAGAAAGCAGGAGAACAAAAGAGTCATTGAACGAAAGAAGAGAAATTAGGAAAAGATAAGATATGAGAAACAATAAAAGTGCAAAAGTAAAAAGGAATAGAAAAGAATGAGAAACAGAAGAGGAAGCAAGGGTAAGGAAAATAAAAAAGAGAACAAAAAGTAGTGAGGAAAATAGAATAAGAAAAGAGGGAAGAGAAGAGAGAAGACAAAAGAAACAAGAAGGAATATAAGGAGAGGAAGGAAGGAAGTAGAAAAGAGACAGCGGATACTAGAGGAGAAAAGGGAAAACAAGAGACGAAAGAATGGAAAAAGAGAGCAGTAGAGAAGACAAAGAGAAGAGCGAGAGGAGAGAGCATAAGAGATGAAGATGGACAAAAAGAGAAGGGATGAGAGGAAAAGAGAACAGAAGAAAAGATAAGATGAGAGGAAAACTGAAAAGTTAATAATGGAATAGAAACGTAGAGAGGAGAGGAGAGAAAAGAACGGTAGAGAAGAAAAGAGGAAAGAAGGGAAGAGAAAGGAAAAGATAAGAGGGGAGAAGAAAATAAAAAAGAGAACTGAGAATAAAGAAGATAACGAAAGAGAAACGAAGAGAGGAGATTGGAAGAAAAGAGAAAGAAAGAGAAGAGAAATGTGGAGAGGAGAACAGAACAGATGAAATCGTAATAAAACAGAAGAAAAAATAAGAAAAGAGGAAACAACATGAGTAGAGAACAGAAGAGAAGGGAAAAGAAGAGAATGTCAGAGAGGAGAAGTTAAGAGAAAAGATGAGAACGGAAGACAGAAGAAGGGAAGTGGATGGAAGAGAAAAGAAGACAACGAAAGAGAACCTGGAGAAGAGAAGGGAAGAGAGGAGAAAAGAATGTAAGAGAGGTGACTGCAGGACAGGAGAAGACGAGGCAGCGGAACTGAAGAGACGAGGAGAAACACAATCCAGTTGACAATAAATCCTCAACAAACAGTCTCAAGAGATACCCTGCTGCATATGCCATAAACTTCTGGTCCATATTTTGTTTGAAAGTAATATAAAAGTTTGTATACGAGATGTCGTGTTACTTGCAACTTTCACCAACTTTTTAATTCTTTGGCAAACTTTTTACGGCATGTCAAATGACTACCTTAACTTTATCGCGATATTCAGTTTATTGAGGCATTTTGTTTTTACTCCCAATAAAGTTTTGCTACGTCATCTGTGCCATGTTTATGCTCCATTGCCACCTCCGTGTTTCCTTCAAACATTCCCTCAGAATGGGGCGCAGCTCCCAAGTTTTTATCTTCACCACTTGAGACAACAGCAAGGTCAGGCTTCATAACAAAAATTCATTTCTTTATATTCTCTTTCAAATATTACATTCCGCACAAAATATTCGATTCTGTGCGTCACAGCATAACTAAAAATGTTGACCAACACATTCTAAGTGCTATACTTTCAGTCAAAGCTGTACTAAAACGTATATTTTACTTTTACTGTCTCTACAGATACTATGTACGTAGTGTGTATAGAGAAGCTATTGTATTGTACCCAAAAATTCGATACCGAGATTTCACCGGAAATACATGTTTTGGCTCCCCCTGAATAAAAGAATTATTTTTGGAAAAAGCTCCGTGTGTGTGTCTGTTTGAGTGCCTGTGGACAGTATAGCTCAAAAACGAAAAGACCATTGAACACCAAACTTGGTATTTAAATTTAGTATCTTCCAAGGATTCGACATGACGATTTTCAGTAAAAATCCCCTTACGCCCAACTATCCTTTACATGGAACATTTTTCGAAAATCTTGATTTTCCCAAAAATGGCTGTAACGATTTTGATTAAAATCCCTTATTAATATATTTACATGTCAAATAAAATGTATATCTTGAATTTTTAGGGAATAGCTTCTAAAGACCTCTTTATTCTGGATGATTTTTATTGAATTTTGCATAAGTGGTAAACCGTAAGAGATAGACAAAAACGTTCTACACTAAATATATAGACTATGATAAAACACACAATTTATGTAATTTACATTTTTTCGTGGAGTTGTCCGTTTTCGGGATATTCCTTCTTATTGATTTCTCATACGGGAAATTGTCAATTTCTGGCCACACAAAGAAAAGGATTTCAATCCCATAGCAACCACATTTTAAAACATTTGACTGTCGCTTTAGCCTAGCGTTTTCCCTTACTTCCCTTCTAATTATAAACAAACTAAGTAATAAGACCGTTTCTGCTAATTTTTAGCTTTAAATAGATAGAAGAATAAGCTTATTAACAATAATTTGTTACAGAGATGTAGAGAAAGTCATGTGAATGGAAAATATGATACTTTTTTTGTTTGTTTTTTATTCATGGGGGCTCAAGAGATAATTTTCAGCGAAATCTTGACATTGAATTTTTGGTGAAGTACAAAATGCACATAGTACGTGTAGAGAAAGTAAAACGAAGACAAAAGGGAATATTGAGAAGGTAGAGGATTGGTTGAGCACGTCGCTCATTACACTGAAGTCACGAAGTCTTGGCAATCGACAGAAGAGACTCCTGCGATATTAAATTCCATCCTTACAGACAACAGAATAGTTTAGAATCTTTCTACCTACGCAGCTAGCTGGACTTCTTTTAATTTCATTCAGTAATACAATACAGGGAGTACAAAAAATCTTATTGTTTCATTCACACGACCTTCTCCACCTCTCTGCGACAAAGTATTCTTATGAAAGCTTATTCTTCTGTCTCCGAGATGTATAAATTATCATATCACTCCGTATGAAGCATTGGCGCTATGCGACGTAATGGAATGTTTGTAAGCAGAAGGAAAATAAAGGAAATACACTAGGATGAAGCCAAAGTAAAATCATTTCCAAGCTATGGCTAAGCAATTGAAATTTGGTTCCCTGTAGCTGACCCGGGACTAAATCAAAAGAGTAGGCGAAAGTTGACTTCCCACTTGAGAAAATTTCTGGAAATAGTTTTTGAAGACCTCTTTGTTCTGAATGAATTTTGATGAATTTTGCACAACTGGTAAACCTCAAGAAATAGACAAACACTTACTACATAAAAACCGTAGATCTCATTAAAACACACAATTTATGTAATTTACGTTATTTTTGTGAATTTGAACATTTTAGATATTCCTTGTTATTGGGTTCAGTTTTAAAATGCTTAAACGGTACAGATAAGGGAATTTGTAAACTCCTTACCACGCAAAGAAACGGATTTCAAACATATGGCAAACCAGCTTTTGAAGCATTGTCACTTTATCCCTTCTGCTTACAAGGAAGCAAGTAATAAGGCAATTTCTGTTAATGTTTATCTTGAAGTAAATACAAGAATAAGCATTTGTAAGAATAGAGTATCATTAGAACACATCATATATTTTTGGATGGAATATAATACATTCTCTGCCTAATATGTATATTGTACGTGGCAACGAAAGTAAAAATCTTTCGTAAGAATAGTTTATCTATAGTTTGTGTTCATCATCGTTTACTAGGATCCGTGGTTTAAAACATTTTTTTTCTGTGAGCGAGCGTAATTAAGTAGTCATTTCAGACGCAAACTTGATTTTTACGGAATCCACGCGCAAAGAAGGTCAGCAGCAAGCGTAAAGTAATTTTGTTGCAATTTTACGATATTAGTGTGTATACATCAACACGATGATATAATGTTATGTTCAATAAGTGACAAATATTCTTTCGCAGCAGCAGCAGCTCTAAGGATATCATAATTCTCAACACAGGACAACAATAACCACGGCCTGCTATAACCGTACCAATAATGCGAAATAAATAACCAACTGTAACACTTGGTGAATGGCTCAAACTTAACCTCAAGTTTATTTCATCTTTCGTTGCTTTTCTCTTAGAAAAAACATTGTATGATACGCGAGCGTAAAGTTTCTTTTTGGTTCTCGTTTCACAATATTTCCCCTCGAATCAAAATCCATAACTTTACGCTCTTACTTCACAAATAGTTTTTATTTTCTCTACACGTACAATGTGCACAGTGTATAGAGAAGGTATTGTATTACATCAAAAAATTCAATATCCAGGTTTCACCGGAAATACATGTTTTGAGACCCCCTGAATAAAAAAAACAGTTTTAGTAAAATGTCCCTGCGTGTGTGTGTGTGTGTGTGTGTGTGGATCTGTATGCAGCATACATCAAAACCGAAAATTCCGGTGATTACCAAACTTGGTATGGAACATTTTTAAAAAAAAATTATTTTCTTAAAAATGGCTTTAACGATTTTGATTAAAATACCGTATATTAAAGATATTTATACGGCAAATATAACATATATGTAGAATTTTCTGGCAATATCCTCTGAAGACCTCTTTATTCTGAATTAATTTTGCTGTATTTTGCATAACTGGTAAACCGTAAGAGATATACAAAAACTTACCACACAAAAAATGTAGTTCACGTTAAAACACACGCTTTATGTCTATACATTTTTTCCCGGAGTAGGCTGTTTTCGAGATACTCCTTGTTATTTAAGATACTTAAGTTTATTCCTGGCCGCGCAGGGGAACGGATTTCAATGCCATAGCAACCACATTTTAAAACATTTGACTGTCGGTTTAGCCTAGTGTATTATGTTACAGAGATGTAAAGGAAGTCATGTGATCATATTTTTCCACGCGAGTGGCTCATCAGAATGGATTGCAAGACTCCTGTGAGTGTCAAGTTTGAACTGCTTGTGACGAGACCTCTCTCGTATGCCACGAGTAACACTCGAGAAGCGAAGTGCTCTTCATTCAATTAAACTTTATAGATAAAAAGCGTGCTGCTATCTACACGGAGACTAAGTGACCTAAAATATTCCGTTTCAAGTCCTTCTCTAGAAGCGGAAAAGAAAATGGAGGTTAACAAGCATGCACGTTCTAGAGGGAAGTACTGCCAACCTAACAAAACAAGACCGGACAAGGAATCTGCACAAGAATCATTAAATAATTCAGTTGGCAAGACCGTACTCCAGCTGCATAGTAACAGCCTCTGGTTCGATTCTGTCACGTCTCCAAACGGAACGTTTCACGTGATTTGACTTCAGCCCTCTGAATATTTCTCTCTTGGGAATTCATAAGAAAACTGAGACAGGAAATCTCAAGAATACGTGTATTGTATAATGTGTTTCGTCCTTTGTTTCGTGATATCTTTACTTATGAGTCGCCTTTTAGTATTTTATTCAATATAATAGATTTATGCATCTCTTAAAAATAAAAATAATCTGATTTGTTCCATTCACATGCCTTTCTCTACGTTTCTGCAGTAAATTATTGTTAGAAAGCTTATGCTTCTATTTACTTCATGCTAATCGAGAATAAATTAGCAGAAATCGTCTTATTACTTGCCTCCTTGTAAGTCAGAAGAGAAATAAGGCTAAAGTGATAGTCAAAACTTTTAAAAGCTGGTTGTTTGTATGGCCAAGAGTTGACAAATTCCTGTATGAGAAAAGAATAAGTATTTTAAAACTGAAACAAATAACAAAGAATATCTCAAAAACGAACAACTCCACGAAAAAATATATATATATAACATAAAGTGTGTGTTTTAACGAGCTCTGCATTTTTTGTGAAGTAAGTTTCTTCCAGAATAAATAGGTCTTTAGAGGCTATTTCTAGAAAATTCAAGATATGCATTTTATTTGTCAGGTAAATATCTTTAATATACGTATTTTACTAAAAATTGTTAGCTCAATTTGTGAGATAATCAAAATTTTCGAAAATGTTTCCATATAAAGGGTAGTTGTGGTGGGGGGATTTTCTTGCAAATCATCGTGTCGCATCCTTGGAAGTTAGCAAACTTAAATACCAAATTTGGTATTGACTTTTCGTTTTTGAGCTATGCTCTCCACACACGCACACATACAGACAGACACACGAAAATTTTTCTAAAAATACTTTTTTGCATTCAGGGGGCACTAAACATGTATTTCCGGTAAAATCTCGGTATCGAATTTTTGGGTGATTTACAATATCTTCTCTATACACTATGTACATAGTACGTGTAGAGAAAATAATACAACAAAAGAAAGCCTGTAATATGCTGTTCTGGTATCTGGATCCCTAAACCAGGAAGTATATTGCACATTGTTACTTTCTCTAGCCCGTATGTACAATGTACATAGTGAATAGAGAAGGTATTGTATTCCACCCAAAATTTCGATGTCGAGATTTCACCGAAACCAAATAAAAAGTACTTTTAGAAAAAGTGTGTGTGTGTGTTTGAGTCTGTGGGCAGCATAGATCAAAAACGAAATGTCCGTCAAATTCCAAACATTGTATTTAAGTTTGGTATCTTCCAAGGATGCGACACGAAGATTTTCAAGAAAATCCCCCCCACTCCAACTACCTTTAACATGGAACTTTTCTCGAAAATTTTGATTTTCTCAAAAATGGCGTTAACAATTTTGATTAAAATATCGTACATCAAAGATATTTATATTGCAAATAAAATGCATATCTTGAATTTTCTGAGGACATCTTTATTCTGGATGAAATTTACCTCACAAAAAATGCAGAGCGCGTTAAAACTCACACTTTATGTTATACACATTTTTTTTCGTGGAGTTGACCATGTTCGAGATATTCTTTGGTATTGGTTTCAGTTTTAAAATACTTACAGTTTTCTCATAAAGGAATATACCAAGTCCTGGCCAAACAAACAACTTTTAGAAGATTTGACTATCATTTTAGCCTTATTTCTCTTTCACTTACAAAGAGGCAAGCAATAAGACTATTTCTGCTAACTCGTTCTCGATTAGCATGAAGTAAATAAAAGGATAAGCTTTTTAATAATAATTTATTGCAGAGAAGTCATGTGAATAGAGCACATCAGATTTTTGTGTATATATATTTAGCTATATTTTTTTTTTCGGTTTTATTTTTATTTACAAATACACATACACATTTACAAACTCGCAAACACCTCGAATTCACGAAACGCCAAAGCTAAGCACTTCAGCGAGCGCTGTTGTGTCTGCTCGCTCTATTGTTAGAGCAGGTGGCCACACGCGCCGCCGTTACATATTTAGAGGTGTGCTAATATTCAGAACAGCAAGCAGTTTGAGCACCACGTGACATGTGTTTCTCTTGTTTCAGCTGACAGGCTGTTGTGTCTGCTCGCTCTATTGTTAGAGCAGGTGGCCACACGCGCCGCCGTTAGATAATTAGAGGATGTGCTAATATTCAGAACAGCAAGCAGTTTGAGCATCACGTGACACGTGCTTGTCTTGTTTCAGCTGACGTTCGACACGTTCACGGTGGGAAAGTTCGTGAGCTTCACGTCTGAGGGTTGTCCAGACGGGTACATGACGATCAGAGAGCTCGGCCTGCCATCTACTGGCGGTCAGTGGTGTGGCAGTGCCTGGGGATACACTGTGTACTACAGCGAGACTGCTTCCCTCAACCTGTCGTTGCATCTCTACCGTCTCTCAGAACAGGTAGCGTCTCTCTCACATCCTTAAGAACAAATAGCATAGTGTTACTAACGTTAATTGCTACTTATGTCAATTTCGTAACATGCTGTATCCTTTCCTTTTTTCTTTCTTTCTTTCTTTCTTTCTTCATTCCCCTCTTATCACCTTCATTCCTTCCTCTCTTCCACCCTTCCTTCTTTCCTTCTTTTTTTGTTTGTTCGTTCTTTCTTTCTAACTTTCCTTGGGTCGTTCTTTCTTTCCTCCTTCCCTCCTCAAATCCTCCCTCCTTTTTTTCTGTCTTTCTTTCGTTTCGGCCTTCCTCCCTTTTTCCCTTCTTTATTTCTTCCTTCCTTTTCTTCCTTTCTTCCTCTCTCCAACCCTCCCTTCCTTCTTACTTTTTCTTTCTTTCCTTCTTTGCCTACCTCCTTGCTTCCTTTCTCCCTTCCTCCCTATCACCATCAATCCCTCATTATCTCCCTTTCTCTATATATTACTCCCTTCGTTTTTTCTTTAAATCTCAGTGTACCTAAATAATGAAGAACTAACTTTAAATGTAACAAATATTGGCATTAAGTATATTACAGGCACACCACGTCTCATATTACTTTCTGTACTAATACAATGTACGTAGTAAGTGGAGAAGATATTGCATTCCACACATAAAATCAATACCGAAATTTCAGCGGAAATATATGCTTTAAGGCCTCCCGAATATAAAAAATATGATGTGTTCCATTCACATGGTTTTCTCTACAAATTATCGTTGAAAAGATTATTCCTTTATCTACATTGTAGTAATCGAGATAAAAATTAGCAGAAATAGTCTTATTACTTGCTTTCATGTAAGTAGAAGTGAAATAAGGGAGTCGCATCGGTTAAAGTGAAGTCAAATGTGGTTACTATGGCATTGAAATCCGTTTCTTTACGTGGCCAGGAGTTAACAAATTCCCTATGATTAAAGTTTAAGTATTTTAAGACTGAAACCAATAGAAACGAATAGCACGAAAAGAAATATATGACTAAAATTCGAGACCTACATTTTTTGTGTAGTAAATTTTTGTATATCTCTTATGGTTTACCAGCTATGCAAAATTCATCCAGAATAAAGAGGTGTTCAAAATCTATTCCCAGAGAATGCAAGATATACATTTGATTTGCGATGTAAATACCTTCAATATGTGGTATTTTAATCAACATCGTGGGGGAATTTTCTTCTTTTAATTTTTTTTTTCTGTAGTTTAACGTCCTATAACCTGGTTGATGAACGAAATTGGTGAAATGATACTCAAGTGATCTCGGGGTCCATGGAGCTTAAAGTTACTCGACATTCGTCTTCTCAGGATAAGGGAAAACCCCGAATAAAAAACCTTATCCGGATAAGTCACCCTAAGCGAGATTCGAACTCACGACCTGTTGAATGTGAAGCAGACATGCTACGATCATATTACCCAGGCGGGCTTAACTTTTAATAATTTATTTCTAAAAATTTGAGCATTATCTCGAAAAGTAACATGATCAATTTCTTTATTGTGCTTTTGAGAGTTATTACACAAATATTGAAACAAATTTCCGAAAATGTTCGAGTGAAGAAAAGTGTTGAAAAACAGCAAGGTTTAAAGTTGGGAGCGTCTACTAATAAACTTGCACTCCACCTATTTATAGCTTCAGTTAATTGACGGTTGAGCTGTGCTGAAACGTTATATTTTCTCAAAGTATAGAATTCATTTCATTTTATTAATTTTTACCTTCTCTACACGTACCATGTACGTAGTGTATAGAGAAGGTACTGTATTGCACCCAAAAATTCCGAAATATACGTTTAAGGGTCCCTTGCATCCAAGAAAGCATTTTCAGAAAAAGGTCCGTGTGTGTCCGCGTGTCTGTGATCACGATAACTCAAAAACTAAAGGCCGGTAACATAAAAAAGTATTTAAGAAAAATCCCCCCACTAACCTATACATGCAAAAAGTTTCGAAAATTTTAATTTTCTCAAAAATGGCTCACACGATTTTGATTAAAGAACCTTATATTAAAGATATTTATACTGCATTCAAAGTGTATATCTTGAGTTTACTGGGAATAGCCTCTATAGATCTCTTTATTCTGAATGAGTTTTTCTGAAGTTTGCGTAACTGATAACCGTAAGAATTAGACAAAAATTAAACCACACAAAAGACGTAGATCACGTAAAACCCCACAGTTTAAGTCATATACTTTTCTTCGTGGCATTGACCATTTCTGAGATATTCCTTGTTATTTTTTGAAAATTTAAAACACTTAAGGCGATGCATCAGTGACATTGGAAAACTCACAATGTGCAGGAAATGTATACTAGTTATTATACACAATAATAGTGCTATTTTTTGTCATATATCTAAATTCTAGGTTGCAGAGTTACTTAAATAATAATTTTTATTGTTTATATTCATTTTTTAAAAAAAGTGAAACCCATGATTCATTTTCAAAGATATTCACATACAAATATTACATGTTACAGAAAATAAGTTTACAAACAGATCTGCTCTAATATATTTTTACTTTCTCTATACGTACTATGTACATAGTGTATAGAGAAGGTATTGCACTCCACCAAAAAATTCGATACCGAGATTTCACCGGAAATATGTTTTAGGGTCCCCTGTATCCAAAAAAAGTATTTTCAGAAAAAGGTCCGTGTGTCAGTGTGTCCGTGTGTTTGTGAACACGATAACTCAAAAACGAAAAGTCGGTAAAATACCAAACTTGGTATTTAAGTTTAGTATCTTCCAGGGATGCGATACGAAGATTTTGAGAAGAACCCCCCACCCAAAACCACCCTTTGCATGGAACTTTTTTCGAAATTTTTGATTTTCTAAAAAATGGCTCTAACGATTTTGATTAAAATATCGTATATTAAAGATATTTACCTGACAAATAAAATGTATATTTTGAATTTTCTGGGAATAGCCTCTGAAGACTACTTTATTCTGGATGAATTCTGCATAACTTCTAAACCGTAAGAGATGGACAAAAACTTATGAGACAAAAAATGTAGAGCACATTAAAACACACAATTTATGCTATATACATTTTTTTCGTGGAGTTGATCGTTTTTGAGATATTCCGTTTTATTGGTTTCAGCTTTGAAAAACTTTAAATACTTTTCTCATACAGGAATTTGTCAACTCCTGTCCATGCAAACAAAGAAACATCAGTCACATAGCAACCAGATTTTGACTTTCACTTCAACCTATAGTACTCCCTTATTTCGCTTCTACTTACAATAAAGCAAGAATTAAGACTATTTCTGCTAATTTTTCTCGATTAGCATGAAATAAATAAAAGATAAGCTTATTAACAATAATTTGTTACAGAGATATAGAGAAAGTTATGTGAATGGAACACATCACATTTTTTAGTATTAGCCCTAATTAATGTGCAAAAATTATTACTTTTCCTACTTTCCAAAACTTATGATTTTTCAAAATTTGATAATTTATGTATAAAATCTGATGTGCCATTTACATGACTTTATATATGTGCAACAAATTATTTTTAACACGAGTTTGCAAATTACCTTATGATAAAAGTAAGCGTTTTAAAGCTGAAACGAGTAAGAAGGAATATCTCAAAAACGATCACCTCCACGAAAAAAAATGTATACAACATAAATTGTGTGTTTAAACAAGCTCCACATTTTCTCTTTGTCCATCTCTTACGGTTTAGCAGTTATGCAAAATTCCGTAAAATTCATCCAGAATAAATACTAAGTTTGGTATTTAACGGTCTTTTCATTTTTGAGCTATGCTGTCCACACACACACATACACACACATACACACACACACACACATACACTTGGACCTTTTTCCAGAAATGCGTTTTTTGGATTCAGGGGGGGCCAAAACATGTATTTTCGGTGAAATCTCGGTATCGAAATTTCGAGTGCATTACAATACCTTCTCTATACACTATGTACATTGTACGTGTAGAGGAAGTAAAAATTGGAGTATTATATCGAAGAACTAATATTATCATTTTATTTAATGTGCTTTTGAGAGACACTATAAAAAGTTTTAATCATATTAGTGAAAAATTGCATCTTGTGGAATAGTTTGAGTATGGAAAAAGGTTTGTAGTTGGGAGTGCCTATCAACAAGCATGCGCCTGCCAATTCTATAGCTTCAGGGAAGCTGTAGTTAAAGTGCGCTAAGCGGCAAAAACTACATTGTTCGTAAAGTTTAGAATCCATATCATTTTATAATCAAACAGAATAAGTTTTTTGGTCAAATTTCACAGATGCTTATCTTAAAACTTTTCTCACACGGAAAGTTGTAAACTCCTGGCACTACATAGAAACGGATTTCAACCACATGACTATCGCTTCAGCCTAGTGTATTCCATTATTTTGCAAGGAATATGCTTTTTAACAATAATCTGTCACAGAGAACGTCATGTGAATGGAGTACATCAGATTCATTTTCTGAGATTTAACAGACGAATCACCTTGGGAACAAAATAATAAAAATGTTCAGTACATGAATATGCTGACACAGCAGTGTGAAGTTATCAGCTGCTCGTTGCTAAGGCGGGGGAAGTCAAAGGAGCAAGGATTTCATCATTTCTTAATCTGACAATGCATTGTTAGGTCTTCTGTTGTACAGAAGCGCAGCATCCGCAAAGGGTTCTATCCCTTTGGGAATCAAATCATAATCAGCTAGCGGTGTGTATGGTGGGTGTTCTTTTCCAACTAGAATTGATCACAGGCTCCCTGCAACGGAAATTGATCATAAGATGATAAATTCAAAATCCCATAAAAAGTTTAAAAATCTGATATGGTGCACTCACATAGCTTTCTCTAGCTGTTCTACAAACTTCTTACAAAAGATTATTCTTCTTTCTGTACCTTGCTAATCGAGATAAACGTTAGCAGAATGTTCTTATTACTTAGTTCCTTAGTAGCTTTAATATAAGGGATTTTAAGCTTAATGGTTAGAGCCATTTTTAAAAAAATCAACACTTTTGAAAATGCTTCCATGTAAAGGATAATTTGAGGTGGGGGAATTTTCTTCAAAATCTTCGTGTCGCATCCTTGAAAGATTAAACTTAAACATCAAGTTTGGTATTTAACAGTCATTTCGTTTTTGAGCTGTTGTCCAGACACACACACGGACCTTTTTCTAAAAATGCTTTTTTTCGGTTTCAGAGGATCCCAAAACATATATTTCCGGTGACATCTCGACATCGATTTTTTGGGTGGAATGCAATACTTCTTCATCCCTATATACATTGAACATACCAGATATTTATTACTTATATAAATAAAGTAAGTAATAAATATGTACCTCGACAAAAAGAAATAGTTAATCTATATAGCATTCCTTGAAGAAAAGAAGAATAAACATTAAAAACAAAATCCGATGTGCTCCATTCACATGACTTTCTCTACATAAAATTATTGTTAGAAAGCTTATTGTTCTATTTACTTAATGCTAATCGAAAAAAATAGCATAAATAGTCTTATTACTTACTTCCTTGTAAGTAGAAGCGAAATAAGGGAGTAGCATAGGTTAAAGTGATAGTCAAAAGCTGGTTGCTATGTCACTGAAGTTCCTTTGTTTGTATGCACAGGAGTTGACAAATTCCTGTATGAGAAAAGTAAGCTGAAACCAAAAACAAGGAATATCTCAAAAATGATCAGCTCCATCAAAAAATGCACATAACGTAAATTGTGTGTTTTAAAGTGCTCTACATTTTTGTGTGGTAAGTTTATTTAGCAGTTATGCAAAATCCGTAAAATGCATCCAGAATAAAGTAGTCTTCAGAGGCTATTCCTAGAAAATTCAAGATATACATTTTATTTGTCAGGTAAATATCTTTAACATATGATATTTTAATATCAAAGAGCCATTTTTGAGAAAATCGAAATTTTTGAAAGTTTTTCTACGCAAAGGGTAGTTTGGGGTGGGCGAATTTTCTTGAATATCTTCGTGTCGCATCCTTGGAAGGTACCAAACTTAAATACCCAGTTTGGTATTTAACAGTATTTTCGTTTTAGAGCTATGCTGTCCACAGACACACACACGCACGCACACACGCACACACACTCGAACTTTTTTCCAAAACTACTATTTTTGGATTCAGGGGGACTCAAAACATATATTTCCGGTGAATTCTCGATACCGAATTTTTGGGTGCAATACAATACCTTCTCCATACACCGTGTACATAGTACGTGAAGAGAAAGTAAAATGATAGTGTAAAAATTGCACCATAGTTAATGTTTAATTTTGCTAGGGTGAGTATAACAAATGTTTTGGACGGCATTTTAAAGCGTAGAACTAGTTAAATAACTCCCTATGTCAAAGTTTAAAGCAATTTTTCAGATGCTGATTATCCTTTTGTGATAAAATACAGCTATAACTTTTAAAAGTTTTCCTAAAGCTGTGCAGAGTATGTTAAATAAAACGTTCCGTTATTTTTTAGGTTTTTTTTGTTAGAAAAATGTCCGTGTGTGTGTGTGTGTATGTGTGTCTATGGACAGCATAACTGTAAAAGGAAAATTCCATTAAAAACAAAACTTGGAATTTAGGTTTGGTGTCTTTCATGGATGTGAAACGAAGATTTTCAAGAAAACCCACCCATGCTCTACTACCCTTTTCATGGAAATTTTTTCGAAAATTTTGATTTTCTCAAAAATGGCTCTAACGATTTTGATTAAAATGTCGTATATTAAAGATATTTACCTGACAAATAAAATATGTATCTTGAGTTTTTTGGGGAATAGCCTCTGAAGACTACTTTATTCTGGATGAATTTTACAGAATTTTGCATAACTGTTAAACGTAAGAGATGGCCAAAAACTTACCACACAAAAAATGTTGAGCACCTTAGAACACACAATTTATGTTGTATACATTTTCTCGTGGAGTTGGTCGTTTCTTTGATATTCCTTATTATATGTTTCAGCTTTGAAAATATTATACCTTTCTCATACAGGAATTTGTCAACTCCTGTCCATACAAACAAAGGAACTTCAGTCCCATAGCAACAAGCTTTTGACTATCACTTTAACCTATGGTACTCCCTTATTTCACTTCTACTTACAAGGAAATAAGTAATAAGACTATTTCTGCTAATGTACATCTCGATTATATTGATAAAAGATAATGTAAAAATAATTTGTTTACAGAAAAGATAGAGCCTGGCATGTGAGTCGAGCACATCAGATTTTTACTTTTTCTACTCGTACCGTGTACATAATATATAGAGAAAGTATTATATTACACCCAAAAATTCAATAGCGAGATATCGCCGGAAATATGTTTTCGGGTAATCTGAGTTCGAAAAAAGGATTTTTAGAAAAAGGTCCGTGTGTGTCTGTGGACAGCATAGCTCAAAACGAAAAGACCGTTGAATAACACAATTGGTATTTAGGTTCAGTATCTCCCAAGGGTACGACACGAAGATTTTCAATAAAATGCTACACATCAAACTACTCTGTACATGCAGCATTTTTCGAAACTTTCAATTTTATGAAAATGATTCTAACAATTTTGATCAAATTCACATATTGTTAAAGATATTTACATGAAAAATACAACGTGTATATAGATATTTCTGGGAATAGCCTCAAAAATCCTCTTTATTCGGCATGAATTTTGTGTATGTGATAAATCGTAAAAGATAAAACTTACTACACAAAAATGTAGATCACGTTAAAACATGTGGCTCTTTTCCTTAGAATTAAACATTTGTGGGATATTCCTTGTTATGCTTTTCAGATTTTAAATACTTAAACTTTTCTCAACGGAAAGTTGTAAACTTCTGGCCCTGCATAGACACGGATTTGGCAGCCAGCTTTTTAATTTTTTTTTTTTTTTTTTTAGCTTAACGTCCTTTAACCTGGTTGGTCATATCGGACGATGAATGAAATTGGTGAAATGATGCTCAAATGATCTCAGGGTCCATGAACCTTAAAGTTATTCGACATTCGTCTTCTCAGGATAAGGGAAAATCCGGGTAACTCACCCTAAGCGAGATTCGAACTGACGACCTTTTGAATGTGAAGCAGACACGCTACCACCACACTACCCAGGGGGGCTTAAAAGATTTGACCATCACTTTAGCCTACTGTATTCCCTTATTTTCCTTCTACTTACAAGCAAATAAGTAATAAGACAATTTCTGCAAATGTTTATCTCGATTAGATTGATATAGATGACATATCTTAAGAGTAATTTGTTTACAGAATAGGGAGAGAAGGGCATGCGAATGGAACACATCGGATCTTTTAAGACAGTTTGTTGAGGAATAAGTAGAATAAGTGTCGCAGAGGATATTTAAATTACTTACAAGCACAGACAAATCTACTCTCAAGGAGGATAATGGAAACGCCAGAGTATGAGAATGGAAGCAAATCACTCAGGAAGCTTTTCCAGAGAAAGCATACAATAAGCACTTCATTTGCAGATCGCGTTTTCACATTTAGATATTGGAAAAAAGCCAGCAAAATAATGGAACATAAAAGGGAACGTTTTAAAAAAGATTCGAGCAGGCACAATACTCCGGAAAACGGGAGCTGAAGGAATAATAAGAAGAATGAATAGAGTGCGGCAGAGCATGACTAAACACAGGATATACTGAAAATATAACATTCCACAAGAAATATACTTTCGGTCAAAGAAAAACACACCCATATTTACATTTAATCAAAGCTACACACAAAGAAACGCATTTAGTCCCCAAAAAGTAAATATTTGTAAAAGTATCAATGTAAAAAGCTCATTGATCTCCATTTCTTTAGTATTTAAAGGATTTCTAGAAAATATTCTCTAAGTGTGTTTTTTTTTCTGTGAGGAATACGAAAATTTTGAGGAAAATTCTCCCATCCCAAAATACTCTTTAATTGGGACAACGTTTTAAAATTTTGATTATGTCAAAAATCATTGTAACAATTTTATTCACAATTCCCCATATTAAAGATATTTATATGAAAAAGCTGATGTGTACCATTCACATGACTTTCTCTACATCTCTGTAACAAATTATTGTTAAAAAGCTTAGGCTTCTATTTACTTCATTCATGAAAAAGTTCCATGTAAAGGGTAGTTGGGGGTGGGGGGGTTTCTTGAAAATTTTCGTGTCGCATCCTTGGAAGATACCAAACCTAAATACCAAGTTTGGTTTTTAACTAACTTTTCATTTTTTAACTATGCTGCCCACAGACACACACATATACACAGACAGACACACACACGGACATGTTTCTGAAAATGCTTTCTTTGGATTCAGGGCGTCTCAAAACATGTATTTCCGATGAAATCCCGGTATGGAATTTTTGGGTGCATTACAATACCTTCTCTGTACATAGTACGTGTAGAGAAAGTAATGAAAATGTTGGTCTAATATTTTAACCGTAGGTTCACAATACATATACTTTTTTAAATTACCCTAGGTCTCCTTTGGTTTAGGCTTCAGCGGTCAATTCTTATTCTTTGTACTTGTGTGAACATGTACAGTAAATTTTATTTGTGTAACAGAAAAACTGCGACGCAAGGAACATTTTACAGGAGGAAGGAAAATGCTGAAAATATCAATAGCGAGAAAACAAGGAAAGATTTGAATGCATGGCTCACATTAAAATCCATCAGGTTGGTAGTTTGGCTTTCCTTTTCCTCTCCTGTGCTGCTGTTTTTTCTATCCTTTTCTAATTGCATTGCTGCTTTTGTTTTGCATAACTTCGGTTTTAGCTTTGCATATGCGAATGAGATCTCGTCGAAGTGAAGTTTTTCTTGCCGAGTCCAGTAGCTAATGCTTTGCTGTAGCTCCAGTTAAGGCATTTAAAATGGTGCCTGGTGGCCGATTATACTTTTTTATACTCAGCGAGTTTTACTTTCTCTACACGTACTATGTACATAGTTTATAGACAAGGTATTGCACTCCACCCGAACATTCGATACCGATATTTCACCGGAAATATATGTTTAAGGGTCCCCTGAATCCAAAAAAAGCATTTGTGTGTCCGTGTGTCTGTGAACACGATAACTCAAAAAGGAAAAGTCGGTAAAACACCAAACTTGGTATTTAATTTTAGTATCTTCCAGGGATGTGACACGAAGATTTTCAAGAAAATCTCCCACCCCCAACTACCCTTTACATGGAACTTTTTTCGAAAATGTTTTTTTTCTCAAAAATGGCTCTAACGATTTTCATTAAAATATCGTATACTAAAGATATTTACTTGACAAATAAAGTGTAAATCTTGAAATTTATGGGAATAGCCTTGAAGACTACTTTATTCTGGATGAATTTTACGGAATTTTGCATAACTGCTAAACCGTATGAGATCGACAAAAACTTACCACACAAAAAATGTCGAGTTCATTAAAACACACAATTTATGTTATATAATTTTTTTCGTGGAATTGATCGTTTTTGACACATTCCTTGTTTTTAGTTTCAGCTTTATAAAACTTATACTTTTCTCATACAGGAATTTGTCAACTCGTGTCCATACAAACAAAGGAACTTCAGTCACATAGCAACCAGCTTTTGACCATCACTTTAACCTATGCTACTCCCTTATTTCGCTTCGATTTACAAGGAAGCAGGTAATAAGCCTATTTCTGCTAATTTTTTATCGATTAGCATGAAGTAAATAAAAATATTAGTTTTATAACAATAGTTTGTTGCAGAGAAGCAGAGAAAGTCATGTGAATGGACCACATCAGATTGTTTAATTATTTTATAGAATTAAAAACGTTGAATTTTTTGATTTTTCATGAAATTTCAGTCACATCTACATACCCTTAAATAAGTTAGGTTAAAAGTATACATAAATGCAGATTACTTGGTTGCTATGCAGCCGAAATTTCTGGACAGTTCGCGACGGTAGAACGCACCCGATTAATTATTCGTTGATGGATAAGTAACAAATTATCATTACTATTTGTAATTCATTATGGCTAAAACATTGGAAAACATAAACGTAACAGTAAATACACGTTAACTGATATTACACAATATCGGCTATTCAGTCATTACCAACGAAATAAACTAACAATACTCTATGCAAATAAATCTATATATCGATAAACAACGTACATAGTATATAGAGAAGGTATTGCATTTCACCCAAAAATGTCATAACGAGATGTCAGCAGATGAGCATTTTGAGGATCCTGAATAAAAATAAATGTGATGTGTTCTATTCACATGACTTTGTCCACATCTCCGCAACGAATTATTGTTAAAAGCTTATGCTTCTATTTACTTTATACTAATCGGCAATAAATTAGCAGAAATAGTCTTATTACTTGCTTCCTTGTAAGTAGAAGCGAAATAAGGGAGTAGCATAGGTTAAAGTTGGTTGCTACATGACTGAAGTTCCTGTGTTTGACAAATTCCTGTATGAGAAAAGTTTAAGTTTTTTAAAGCTGAAACCAAAAACAAGGAATATCTCAGAAACGATCAACTCTACGAAAAAAGATTATGTTACTTAAATTGTGTGTTTAACGTGCTCTACATTTTTGGTATGGTAATTTTTGTCCATTCATTACGGTTTAGCAGTTATGTAAAATTCTGCAAAATTCATCCAGAATAAAGTAGTCTTCAGAAGCTGTTCTCAGAAAATTCAAGATATGCATTTTATTTGTCAGGTAAATGTCTTTAATATATGATATTTTAATCAAAATCATTAGATCCATTTTTAATAAAATCAAAATATTCGAAAAAAAGTTTCATGTAAAGGGTTGTTTGGGGTTGGGGCATTTCTTGAACATCTTCGTGCCGCATCCTTGGAAGATACCAAACCTAAATACCAAATTTTGTAATTAACGGTCTTTTCGTTTTTGAGCTATGCTGTCCTTAGTCACACACACACGCACTCGGACACACACACACACACACACGGACCCTTTTCAAAAATGCTTTTTTTGGATGCAGGAGGAGCCAAAACATGTATTTCCAGCGAAACCTTGGTATCAAATTTTTGGGTGGAATGCAATACTTTCTCGATACACTATGTACTTAGTACATGTAGAGAAAGTAAAGACGAAAGGTCTGTTAAATTCCAAACTTGATATTTAAGTTCTGTATCTCCCAAAATTCAACACGAACATTTCCAATCCTAACTACACTTTACATGCAACATTTTCTCAAAAATGGCTGTAAGGATTTTAATTAAAATACCATAAGTTTAAGATACTTTATGACAAACGAAATGGATATGTTCAATTTTCTAGGAATAGCCTCTGAAGATCTCTTCATTCTGGATGACTTTTGTATAACTGACAAGATGTAAGAGATATACAAAAACTTACGACACAAAAAATGTAGATCTCATTAAAGCACACAGTTTATGTAACATCCAGGTTTTGGTAGGTTTAACTGTTTTCAAGATATTCTGGATTATTGTTTCAATTTTAAGCCAGTTAAACTTTTCTCAGACGGCAAGACATATTTATTCTTTATATTAAATATATTTACTTGCCAAATAAAATGTATATCTTGAATTTTCTGAGAACAGCTTCTGAAGACTACTTTATTCTGGATGAATTTTTCGGAATTTTGCATAAGTGCTAAACCGTAAGAGATGGACAAAAACCTACCTAAAAATGTAGAACACGTTAAAACACACAATTTATGTTATATATATTTTGATCGTTTTTTAGATATTCCTTGTTTTTAGTTTCAGCTTTGAAAAACTTATACCTTTCTCATATTGGAATTTGTCAACTCCTGTCCATACGAACAAAGGAACTTCAGTCACATAGCAACCAGCTTTTGAGAACCACTTTAACCTATGGAACTCCCTCATTTCGCTTCTACTTACAAGTAACAAGACTATTTCTGATAATTTTTGCTCGATTATCTGAAATAAAAAGAAGCATATGCTTTTTAACAATAATTTGTTGCAGAGATGAGACAAAGTAGCGTGAGAGGAACACACCAGATTTCTGCCTGTTGTAATAGTATTTTTGAAGCACCCTGTACTGATGTATAAACGGAGGATGTTGTGTCCGCAGGGAATAGGCTACAACTTCGACTTCAGACTCGCCTACAAGGTGCTGCGCCGGAGCGAGGCGAGACTGCGCTATGACAACGCGACGTGGAGAGGCGACCTCGTCCCCGGCACGTACTGCGACAGAGTGCTGCACGGGTGCGACTCCAGGCCTTGTCGCATCCAGTCGCCCAACTTCCCCGGCGTCTACCCTCGTAACGCGACCTGCTACTACCGTCTGGAGCACCGCCACGCTCCCAAGGGCAAGCACGTGCTCCTCGCCGTGCGACAGCGTAACAGTCACAAGATGCACATCAAGGACCAGGTCGTCAAGTACGACCGTTCCCAGCGGGTGCTCAGGTATTCATGGTCTTCCCTAACTTCACAACAAACCCTGCCTCTAATATTCCAACTACAGCGAGTTAGATCTATCCATATCTGTGTCACAGAAACGTGATCAAATAAATATACACGTACCACGTACATAGTGTATAGAGAAGGTACCTATTGCATTCTACCCAAAAATTAAATAACGAGATTTCACCGGGAATTATGTTTTCAGTCACCGAATCCA
Organism: Hymenopus coronatus; assembly: GCA_030762935.1. Classification (NCBI taxonomy): domain Eukaryota; kingdom Metazoa; phylum Arthropoda; class Insecta; order Mantodea; family Hymenopodidae; genus Hymenopus; species Hymenopus coronatus. The sequence goes on from CM060883.1 coordinate 4,493,742, forward strand.
AAGAAAAGCATTTTTAAAAAGAAGTTCGTGTGTGTGTGTGTGTGTGTGTGTGTGTGTGTGTGTGTGTGTGTGTGTGTGTCTGTCTCGACAGCATAACTCAAAAACTAAAAAACCGTTAAATACCAAACTTGGTATTTAAGTTCAGTATCTTCCAAGGATGCGACACATAGATTTTCAAGAAAATCCCCTCATCCCCAAACACTCCTTACTTGGAAAAAATTTAGACATTTTTCATTTTCCCAAAAACGACTCTTCAGAGGCTATCCCCAGAAAATTCAAGATATACATTTCATTTTTCAGGTAAATATCTTTAATATGTGACATTTTAATGAAAATCGTTAGAGGAATTTTAAGAAGAGAAATTCGAAAATGTTTCCATGTAAAGGGTAGTTAGGGTTGGTGGATTTTCTTCAAAATCCTCGTGTCGCATCCCTGGAAGATACCAAACTTAAATACCAAGTTTGGTATTCAACGGTCTCTTCGTTTTTGACCTATGCTGTCCACACACACACACACACACACACACACACACACACACACACACACACACACACACACACACACACACACACGCATACACATACACACACTGACCTTTTTGTAAAAATGTTCTTTTTGGATTCAGAGGGAACCAAAAATGTATTTCCGACGAAATCGTGGTAAAGAATTTTTGGGTGGAATGCAATACCTTCTCTATACACTATGTACATAGTGCCTACAGAAGGTATTGAATTTCTCTAAAAATTCTATACCGAGAATTCACCAAAAATACATGCTTAGATGTCTCCTGAGTCCGAAAAAAACATTTTTTTGAAAAAGGTCTGTATGTGTATGCGTGTGTGTGTCTGTGGTCAGCATAACTCAAAAACGAAAAATCAGTTAAATACTAAACTTGGTACTTAAATTCAGTATCCTTCAAGGATAGGATACGAAGATTTTGAAGAAAATTACCCCAACCACAACTAGCCTTTACATGGAAAATTTTTGGAATATTTTTTATTTTTTGAAAACAAGCCCATATGTTTAAGATATTTTTATGACAAGCAAATTGTATATCCTGACTTTTCTGGGAAGAGCCTCTGAAGACCTCTTCATTCTGGATGGCTTTTGTATAACTGCTAAACAGTAACATATGGACAAAACTTCTACATAAAACATGTAGTCTCGTTAAAAACCACAATTAATGTTGTATAGGTACCTTTTTTTGAAGAGTTATCCGTTTCCGAGGTATTCCAAGGTATTACTTTCAGTTTTAAAGTACTTTTCTCAAACGGGACATATCTTTTGTTTACTCTTAGCAAGCAGCTTTTAGAAGACTTGCCTATCGTTTTAGCTTAGTGTATTCCCTTCTAGTTACAAGAAAGTATGTTTGCTAACGTTTATCTCGATTTGCATGAAGTAGATAGAAGTGTGACAATACTTTTCTCGCAGAGCAGGTTGAGAATGGAGCACAGGATCTTTCTTTGGAGGCTTCTCCAGGTCGTCAGATGTTTCGTAACATCCCCGAATTTCCTGTCCAACATTTCCTTGCTTATCATCTATTTAAGGGTTAAAGGACCAAGTGGTACTGTCCTGCTTGTCGCTGCTGAACGGTGGTTTGCCCACTACATAGGTTTGTTTCTAGCATGGTCGCGGAAATACCCAATCCGGACTCATCATCGGCTGCTTTCGGGGGACCTCCGGAGGCTCGGGATTGGTGGTTTGGGCCCGGACGGCGTCGGGGGTGTTCAGCCTAGAACCCGACCATGCTAACCTCCGTCGTCATCCGAATCTGGTCATCCCCCCTTCATTCCTCCCTCCCTGAGGCTCCAACGGTGAGTTATTTGCCATCCTAACCCTTTCGCAATGTCTCACCTCATCCCTATATTTGGTAAGCGCAATAGACGACATGCTATACTTTTAATGCATATCACGTTTGGAATGTTGCAGGCTGTGGGACCAGTGCAACATCGTGCAGGATTACCTGACTGTGTACGACGGCAGCTCCACCAAGGACCCGATGCTGGTGCGTCTGTGCGGCGGCGACGCGGTCCCGGACATCGTGAGCAGTGGGCCCACCATGTTGTTGGTGTTCCATACCTCGCCCTACGACAACCCCTTCCATCCAGTACCTCTCAGTTACCTGCCGGGTTTCGAACTCGAGGTCCAGGTAACGTCACTTCAACATATTGATCACAATAGGCAACAAAGTCGTAAAATTAATGTTTGTAATACGAAGCGAACACGAAATATAACTCCTAAATTAGAAGCTCATACAAGATGTGAAGAGAATAATTGGATATTTAGTATATACATCTGCGTATCTCAGTTTGTCCACTTACTAATAATATTGTCATAAATAAAGCACAAATTTGAGGATCTAATGTGTTTTGAACTGCCCTGGCTATATATCTGCTGTGTTTACATACATCACTCCACCTATAGTGGGATAGGGCAGAGAAAGGTCAACTGTTTGACCTGTTTCGTAAACAACCCAACGTCTGAGATAGGGAATAACAGTCATCCTAAAAGCATCGTGAAATTTTCGTTATGAACATAACTTTAGAAAATAGCGAAAAAACACTGAACCATCACATTTTAATTCCTTCAATTGTTTCTTCTATTAGACCATCTTTCTCCAAACTTTTGTTAATTTCTGTTACTCTTGTGGGGACGTTATATTTTTTCTGGTAGTCCGAAAACATGTTCCTTATCTTGATGTGTTTGCCTTTCTTACACAATTCTGCAGACAGAATTGTATGGCATGCTAATGTCTGTACTAATATTGTATGACATGCTGATGTCTGTACTAATATTGTATGACACGCTAATGTCTGTACTAATATTGTATGACACGCTAATGTCTGTACTAATATTGCATGGCACGCTAATGTCTGTACTAATATTGTATGACACGCTAATGTCTGTACTAATATTGCATGGCACGCTAATGTCTGTACTAATATTGTATGGCATGCTAATGTCTGTACTAATATTGTATGACACGCTAATGTCTGTACTAATATTGTATGACACGCTAATGTCTGTACTAATATTGTATGACACGATAATGTCTGTACTAATATTGTATGACACGCTAATGTCTGTACTAATATTGTATGACACGCTAATGTCTGTACTAATATTGCATGGCACGCTAATGTCTGTACTAATATTGTACGGCACGCTAATTTCGGTACTAATATTGTACGACACGCTAATGTCTGTACTAATATTGTATGGCACGCTAATGTCTGTAATAATATTGTGTGACACGCTAATGTCTGTACTAATATTGTATGACACGCTAATGTCTGTACTAATATTGTATGACACGCTAATGTCTGTACTAATATTGTATGACACGCTAATGTCTGTACTAATATTGTATGACACGCTAATGTCTGTACTAATATTGTATGACACGCTAATGTCTGTACTAATATTGTATGACACGCTAATGTCTGTACTAATATTGTATGACACGCTGATGTCTGTACTAATATTGTATGACACGCTAATGTCTGTACTAATATTGTATGACACGCTGATGTCTGTACTAATATTGTATGACACGCTAATGTCTGTACTAATATTGTATGACACGCTGATGTCTGTACTAATATTGTATGACACGCTGATGTCTGTACTAATATTGTATGACACGCTAATGTCTGTACTAATATTGTATGACACGCTAATGTCTGTACTAATATTGTATGACACGCTAATGTCTGTACTAATATTGTATGACACGCTGATGTCTGTACTAATATTGTATGACATGCTGATGTCTGTACTAATATTGTATGACATGCTGATGTCTGTACTAATATTGTATGACATGCTGATGTCTGTACTAATATTGTATGACATGCTGATGTCTGTACTAATATTGTATGACATGCTGATGTCTGTACTAATATTGTATGACATGCTGATGTCTGTACTAATATTGTATGACATGCTGATGTCTGTACTAATATTGTATGACACGCTGATGCCTGTACTAATATTGTATGACATGCTGATGTCTGTACTAATATTGTAAGACATGCTGATGTCTGTACTAATATTGTAAGACATGCTGATGTCTGTACTAATATTGTAAGACACGCTGATGTCTGTACTAATATTGTATGACATGCTGATGTCTGTACTAATATTGTATGACATGCTGATGTCTGTACTAATATTGTATGGCACGCTAATGTCTGTACTAATATTGTATGGCACGCTGATGTCTGTACTAATATTGTATGACATGCTGATGTCTGTACTAATATTGTATGACATGCTGATGTCTGTACTAATATTGTATGACATGCTGATGTCTGTACTAATATTGTATGACATGCTGATGTCTGTACTAATATTGTATGACATGCTGATGTCTGTACTAATATTGTAAGACATGCTGATGTCTGTACTAATATTGTAAGACATGCTGATGTCTGTACTAATATTGTAAGACACGCTGATGTCTGTACTAATATTGTATGACATGCTGATGTCTGTACTAATATTGTATGACATGCTGATGTCTGTACTAATATTGTATGACACGCTAATGTCTGTACTAATATTGTATGACATGCTGATGTCTGTACTAATATTGTATGACACGCTAATGTCTGTACTAATATTGTATGACATGCTGATGTCTGTACTAATATTGTATGACACGCTAATGTCTGTACTAATATTGTATGACACGCTGATGTCTGTACTAATATTGTATGACACGCTAATGTCTGTACTAATATTGTATGGCACGCTAATGTCTGTACTAATATTGTATGACACGCTGATGCCTGTACTAATATTGTATGACATGCTGATGTCTGTACTAATATTGTAAGACATGCTGATGTCTGTACTAATATTGTAAGACATGCTGATGTCTGTACTAATATTGTAAGACACGCTGATGTCTGTACTAATATTGTATGGCACGCTGATGTCTGTACTAATATTGTATGACACGCTAATGTCTGTACTAATATTGCATGGCACGCTAATGTCTGTACTAATATTGTATGACACGCTGATGTCTGTACTAATATTGTATGACACGCTAATGTCTGTACTAATATTGTATGGCACGCTAATGTCTGTACTAATATTGTATGGCACGCTAATGTCTGTACTAATATTGTATGGCACGCTAATGTCTGTACTAATATTGTATGACACGCTGATGTCTGTACTAATATTGTATGGCACGCTGATGTCTGTACTAATATTGTATGACACGCTGATGTCTGTACTAATATTGTATGGCACGCTGATGTCTGTACTAATATTGTATGGCACGCTGATGTCTGTACTAATATTGTATGGCACGCTGATGTCTGTACTAATATTGTATGACATGCTGATGTCTGTACTAATATTGTATGACACGCTGATGTCTGTACTAATATTGTATGGCACGCTGATGTCTGTACTAATATTGTATGACACGCTGATGTCTGTACTAATATTGTATGACACGCTAATGTCTGTACTAATATTGTATGACACGCTGATGTCTGTACTAATATTGTATGACACGCTGATGTCTGTACTAATATTGTATGACACGCTGATGTCTGTACTAATATTGTATGGCACGCTGATGTCTGTACTAATATTGTATGACACGCTAATGTCTGTACTAATATTGTATGGCACGCTAATGTCTGTACTAATATTGTATGGCACGCTAATGTCTGTACTAATATTGTATGACACGCTAATGTCTGTACTAATATTGTATGACACGCTGATGTCTGTACTAATATTGTATGGCACGCTAATGTCTGTACTAATATTGTATGGCACGCTAATGTCTGTACTAATATTGTATGGCACGCTGATGTCTGTACTAATATTGTATGACACGCTGATGTCTGTACTAATTGTTTTTGGAGTTTCTGGATTTTTTTGAAAACTTGGGAGATAGCCTCTTTGCCTCTTCCTACGAGTATTCATAAATGAAACAATCTGATGTGTTGCATTCACATGACTTTCTCTACATATACGTAACAAAGTATTGTTAATGAGCTTCTCGTACTTGTATCTACTTCAAGTTAATCTAGATAAACATTAGCAGAAGTGTCTTATTACCTGCTTCCCTGTAAGTAGAAGGGAGATACGGGAATACATCAGGCTAAAGCGATATCAACTCTTTTAAAAGCAAGTGCTATGCGGCTCTGTTTGTAAGACCAGAACTAACACGAAACAGATATGAAGCGAACGACTTTCTTTACCTTTCATAAAGCTATACGTATTTTAAAATTGAGGCCAATATAATAAAAAAAAATCTGATGTGTTCTATTTACTTGACTTTCTCTACAGTTCTGCAACAAACTATTGTCAAAAAATTATTCTTCTATTTACTTCATGCTAATCGAGAAAAAATTAGCAGAAATAGTCTTATTACTTGCTTCCTTGTAAGTAGAAGAGAAATAAGGGCGTACCATAGGTTAAAGTGATAGTCAAAAGCTGGTTACTATGTGACTGAAGTTGCTTTGTTTGTATGGACAGGAGTTGACAAATTCCTGTATGAGAAAAGTACAAGTTTTTCAAAGCTGAAAACAAAAACAAGGAATATCTAAAAAACAATCAAGTCCACGAAAAAAAGCATATAACATAAATTGTGTGTTTTAATGAGCTCTACATTTTTTGTGTGGTACGTTTTTGTCCATCTCTTACGGTTTAGCAGTTATGTAACATTTCTTAAATTTCATCCAGAATAAATTAGTCTTCTGAGGCTATTCCCAGAAAATTTAAGGTATACATAATATTTGCCAGGTAAATATCTTTAATATACGACATTTTTATCAAAATCGTTAGACCATTTTTAAGAAATCAAAATTTTTGAAAAAAGTTCCATGTAAAGGGTAGTTTGGTGTGGGGTTATTTTTCTCAAAATCTTTGTGTCGTACCCCTGGAAGATACTGAACATAAATACCAAGTTTGGTATTTTACCGACTTTTCGTTTTTGAGTTATCGTGTTCTCAGACACACACACACACACACACACACACACACACACATACGGACCTTTTTGTGAAAATGCTTTTTTTGGATACAGGAAATCCTAAAACATATATTATCGGTGAAATCTCGGTATCGAATTTTTTGGTGGAGTGCAATACCTTCTCTATACACTATGTACATGGTACGTGCAGAGAAAGTAAAAATCATTCCAAAGTGGTTAGTTCTATAAAAAAGTGCATATTACATAAGTTGTGTGTGTTTTTAGTTCTACGTTTATTGTGTAGTGTGTAATATTTCTACATTTGTCTACTGCTTACGGTTTATCATTATGCAAAAGTCATTCAGAATGAAGACTACTTTAGATGATATTCCCAAGTAATTCAAGCTACACCTTTTATTTGTCATGTGCATATCTACAATACGAATATTTTAATAAAAACGACTACAGTCGATTTAGTGAAAACAAAATAGACATTTTTTCTACATAAACCGTAGTTTGAGGTGGGAAGATTTTTTTGAAAATCTTCATGTCGAATCCTCCAAAAATATTAAACTTAAATACCAAGTTTGGCATGTAACCGACTTTTCGTTTTTGAGCTATGCTTTCCTCAGACAGGCACAGGGACTATTTTCTAAAAACGCTTTATTGGATACGGAAGACCTCAAAAGATGTATTTCCAGTAAAATGTTAGTTTTGAATTTTTGTGTGGTATACAATACTACTATCTACAGTAAGTATGCAACAAAATTTGGCCGTCAGACGCACTGCGCATCACCCTGACACATATGCGTGAGCGCCAAATAAAAACACATTTATAATTATCAATAAATACAAAACATGCCTTATCACAGATATTGGAAATTCCTGGACAACAGTAACCTTGTATGGTTTGAGTTTTAAAAGTTTTGTTGATTTCGATGCTGAAGCTTTCGAAATGTCAGTTTCTTGTGCAAGGCGCCTAAGAGATTTTCGAGGTGACCGTTCTAACCTTTCTCGAATTTCGTCTAATTTCTGCTCCGTAAGCAAACGCCGGTTTAAATTTATTTTCCTATCACAAATTGATCCCATCTCCCTAAATGGCCTCTCTACTTGGAACACGCGCCCAGGAAATTTAGTTTCAAATTGGAGAAAGTAAACAACTAAACAAAGGCATCTAAAGATTTTTGTGAACAGTATGAAATTGTATGTTGCAGGTCTTAATAGTGGACAGCGGTTCGTACAGATACATACCACGGACCAGCCGACAGTGTGAGTTTCTACTGACGAGTTTTGACTCGTTGCGAGGTCAACTCGAGACTCCAAGACATTCTCTACCACCAAACTCCGTGTGTCGATACCACTTCCAGGGTAGACGTAATCGTGAGACTGTCTGGATATCCTTCGTCAAGTATCAGGTGTCTGCCTATGATCATCTGCCGCAGACCGATCAATGTAGCACACGTCTCAGGCTCTGGGACGGCAGGCACGACCCTGCCGATCATCAGGTAAGTGACTTCCTTCGTCTAGTATCAGGTGTCTGCCTATGATCATTTGCCGCAGACCGATCAATGTAGCACACGTCTCAGGCTCTGGGACGGCAGGCACGACCCTGCCGATCATCAGGTAAGTGACTTCCTACGTCAAGTATCAGGTGTCTGCCTATGATCATCTGCCGCAGACCGATCAATGTAGCACACGTCTCAGGCTCTGGGACGGCAGGCACGACCCTGCCGATCATCAGGTAAGTGACTTCCTTCGTCTAGTATCAGGTGTCTGCCTATGATCATTTGCCGCAGACCGATCAATGTAGCACACGTCTCAGGCTCTGGGACGGCAGGCACGACCCTGCCGATCATCAGGTAAGTGACTTCCTTCGTCAAGTATCAGGTGTCTGCCTATGATCATCTGCCGCAGACCGATCAATGTAGCACACGTCTCAGGCTCTGGGACGGCAGGCACGACCCTGCCGATCATCAGGTAAGTGACTTCCTTCAAAGTGCACCCACCATAAGAATATAGAACAGCCTCTCTCTTGCTGACCGATGCAATTGTTTGCAAGTCTCAAGAAATGGGACAATATTGCCTCCAATCATCAAGTAAGTGATTTCCTTCAAGGCGTACATCGGGAATACAATTTAATTGTCTGATGCAGACCGATGCAATTTATGGCAGGGCTCAGAAAACAGGCACCTCGAATCATCAGGTAACTAACTTTGTTCAAGGTAGACAACAAGAACATAGCCTCAGTGTGCAGGATCTTCTGGTGCAGACAGAGCCAATTCCTTGCAGATTTCAGGAAATGACGCAATAGGTGCCTCCGATCATCAGGTAATGTGTTTTTACTTTCTCTATACGCACTCGTACATAGTGTATAGAGAAGGCAATTGCATTCCATCAAAAAATTCGATACCGAGATTTCACCGGAAATATATGTTTTAGGATCCCCTGTATCCAAAAAAATCTGATGTGCACCATTCACATGACTTTCTCCATATCCCTGCAACAAATAAGCCTTAAAAAGCTTATACTTCTATTTACTTTATGCTAATCAGAAAAAAACAGTAGAAATAGTCTAATTACTCGCTTCCTAGTAAGTAGAAGTGAAATAAGGGAAACCGTAGGTTAAAGTGATAGTCAAAAGCTGGTTGCTATGTCAATGAAGTTCCTTTGTCTATATGGATAGCAGTTGACAAGTTAAAATATGAGAAAGGTATACGTTTTTCATAGCAGAAACCAAAAATAAGGAATGTCACAAAAACGACGAACTCCACGAAAAAAATGTATATAACATAAATTGTGTGTTTTAATGTGCTCTACATTTTTTGTGGAGTAAGTTTTTGTCCATCTCTTACGGTTTAGCAGTTATTCAAAATTTAGTAAAATTCATCCAGAATAAACTACTCTTCAGAGGCTATTCCCAGAAAATTCAAGATAAACATTTTATTTGTCAGGTAAATATCTTTAATATACAAAATTTTAATCAAAATCGTTAGAGCCATTTTTGAGAAAATCAAAATTTTCGATAAAAGTTCCATGTAAAGGGTAGTTGGGGGTGGGGGAATTTTTCTCAAAATCTTCGTGTAGCATCCCTGGAAGATACTAAACTTAAATACCAAGTTTGGTATTTTACCTACTTTTCGTTTTTGAGTTATCCTGTTCACAGACACACGGACACACACACACACACTCGGACCTTTTTGTGAAAATGCTTTTTTTTTTATATTGGGGACCCTAAAACATATATTTCCGGTGAAATCTTGGTATCGAATTCTTTGGTGGAGTGCAATACTTTCTCTATACACTATGTACATAGTGCGTATGGAGAAAGTAAAAAGTATTTTCAGTAAAAGGTCCGTGTGTGTGTCAGTGTGTCCATGTGTCTGTGAACACGATAACTCAAAAACGAAAAGTCGGTAAAATACCAAACTTGGTATTTAAATTTAGTATCTTCCAGGGATGCGACACGAAGATTTTGAGAAAAATCCCCCCACCATCAACTACCCTTTACATGGAATTTGTTTAGAAAATTTTTATTTTCTAAAAAATGGCCCTAACGGTTTTGATTAAAATATTGTATACTAAAGATATTTACCTGACAAATAAAAATGTATATTTTGAATTTTCTGGGAATAGCCTCTGAAGACTACTTTATTCTGGGTCAATTCTACGGAATTTTGCATAACTGGTATACCGTAAGCGATAGACAAAAACTACACCAAAACTTTAGAGCACATTAAAACACACAATTTATGCTGTATACATTTTTTCGTGGAGTTCATCGTTTTTAATATATTCATTATTTTTAGTTTCAGCTTTGTAAAACTTATACTTTTCTAATACAGGAATCTGTCAACTCCTGTCCATACAAACAAACAAAAAACTTCAGTCACACAGCAACCAGCGTTTGACTATCACTTTAACCTATGGCACTCCCTTATTTCGCTTCTATTTACAAGGAAGCAAGTAATAAGACTATTTCTGCTAATTTTTTCTCGATTAGCATGAAGTAAATAGAAGCATAAGCAATAATTTGTTGCAGAGAAAGTGATGTGAGGTAACACATGAGATGTTGCAGGTTAGGAATGCCAGTCTGCTGGGGCAGTTCTGCAAGGACGAGGTGCCGAAGCTGTGTGACCACAGTCTGCTCAGCAACACCAGTCGCTTCACGCGGCCCTGCTCACTCTCAGAGAGCTACGTGTCTACGGGCCCCGAGCTCACCTTGGAGCTGTCTCTACGTCACGGCAGCGCCCTCTACCCCGTGTCCTTCCTGCTGCGCTACGAGTTCGTCGATACCATACTAGGGGGCTCATCACTGTCCGGATCATGCGACCGGGTCTACACGTCTGATTCTGGCACCTTCCAGTCTCCTCGGAGTGTCTTCCTGTTCGGCCGAGGAGGTGCCACCGACCTCAGCTGCGTCTCTCGCTTCCAGACCCAGAAGCGGGACTACACCGTCAGACTGACCTTCACCAGGGCGAGGTTTGGTGAACTTATGTGCCAAAGTCTTCAGGATCCACGAACTGGACGCTGGAGGTGTAGGATGTTCTCTACAAATAGAAACAGTGTGGCAGAGATGTGGGTCTCCGAGTACCCCTGGCCCGGAGTGCGCATGCCCAGAGACTGCTTTTGTTCCACATTCACTGAACCTCTAGTTGTGACTGGCCTAACGTCGTCTCTTGTGGAAGTGAACTTTACAGTGACCAATATGAACATTACTCAAGACTTCAGTGATTTTTATTTCGAAGGGGAGTACGAATTCGTCCCCAAGCCTGACGCAGACAGCTTGTGTTCTGCGACTAGGGACGAGAGGAGACTTCGGGGATCTAGTGGGGAGATTGAACTGGGGGACAGTGTATTGCAGGACGTTCATGATGAGGGTAGTGTTCAGAGGAATGTCTGTGTGAACTATCCCTGGCTCATAGAGCCGGTCGACCCCTTGAACAACTTCCTGTATCTGAAGATACGTGGGGCTGAGTTGACAGACGTCCGTCAACATTGTGGCGTGTTGAACCGTGTTATAGTGTACACAGGGACAAACTTGAGGCAGCCCAGAGTTGTGTGTCCGACTGAGCAGGAGTACCACATGGTCGAGGTGTTCTCTGAAGGCTGGAACCGCAGCAGTAGTGGTCTGCTAGAGGTACACCATGCTCGCAGTTTTGTACTCGAGTTCCTCGACAGAGAACCGGGAAGTTTCTTCATCACCTGGATGGAAGTATCCAAAAGACCGCTTCTCTCCAGCTCTTACGTCAGCAACCCTCCACTTGACTGCCCTTACAGGTGCGTACTTACTAAGTCAGTTGAATAAAAATCATAACTTTCTCTACATCTATGCAACAAATTATCCTTAAAAAGCTAATGCTTCTATTTACTTCATGCTAATCAGAAAAAAAGTAGCAGAAATACTCTTATTACTTGCTTCCTTATAAGTAGAAGCGAAACAAGGGGCTACCATAGGTTAAAGTGATATTCAGAAACTGGTTGTTATGTCACTGAAGTTCCTTTGTTTGTATGAACAGCAGTTGACAAATTCCTGTATAAGAAAAGTATAAGTTTTTCAAAGCAGAAACCAAAAACATGCAATGTCTCAAAAACGATGAACTCCACGAAAAGAATGTATATAACACAAATTGTGTGCTTTAAAATGCTCTTCATTTTTCGTTTAGTAAGTTTTTGTCCATCTCTTACGGTTTAGCAGATATGCAAAATTCCGTAAAATGCATCCAGAATAAAATAGTCCTCAGAGGCTATTCTCAGAAAATTCAAGATATACATTTTATTTGTCAGGCAAATATCTTTAATATACGATATTTTTATCAAAATCGTTAAAGCTATTTTGAGAAAATAAAACATTTCGAAAAAAAGTTCCATGTAAAGGGCAGTTGGGGGTGGGGGATTTTCCTGAAAATCTTCGTGTCGCATCCTTGGAAGAAACCAAACTTAAATACCAAGTTTGGTATTCAACGGTATTTTCGTTTTTGAGCTATGCTGACCACAGGCACACACGGACTTTTTTTTTTTAAATTGTTTTGTTTTTTTTTATTCAGGGGGACCTAAAACATGTATTGCCGGTGAAATCTCAGTATCGAATTTTTGGGTGCAATACAATACCTTCTCTATACACTATGTACATAGTACGTGTAGAGAAAGTAATTAGTAATTACTAAACAAGTAAAAGCAATAACTTATCAGTAAAACCTGAACTGAAAGTAATTTGTTATCAGTACTGACTTACAATAGTATAAAAGAGTTAAGTGACTTTCATTCAACTGACCCATTGTGTATCTGCTTGAAGTTGAAACATAGTACCTAGAAAAAGAGATAGCTATGGAATGATCGTGTTACACGCATCACAACACTTCAAGCGTGTGTGTAAGTGGCTCTAAAGATTTTGATTAAAATACCGCATATTTACATTTTGAATTTTCTGAGAACAGCCTCTGAACACCAGTTTATTCTGGGTGCATTTTTATGAGCTTTGCATTACTTATAAGCCATACCAGACAGACAACATTTTACTAGGAAAAAAAGTAGAAGTCGTTAAATTACACCATTTGTCATATACATTTTTTCGTGGAGTTTACCATTTTCGAGATATTCCTTGTTATTGGTTTCAATTTTAAAATACACTTTTCTCAAACGAAAATTTGTAAACACATGGCCATGCATAAAACGGATTTCAACCTTATGGCAACCAGCTTTTAAAATATTTGACTATCACTTTAGCCTTATGTATTCTCTTATTTCCCTTCTACTTACAAAGAAGCAAGTAATAAGAGAATTCTGTTAATGTTTATCTCGATTAGCATAGAGTAAATAGAAGAATAAGCTTTTTAACAATAATTTGTTACAGAGATGTAGAGAAAGTCATATGAATGGAACACATCAGGTTTTTAAGCCAATTTTCTGTAGAAATCGACGTGACCCATTTTTATTAGAAGAGTGAATTTAGACAATACAAAACTATTATTCAAATTACCAAGCAACATGACAGAAATTAATGTCTATAATAATTGGGTCGAAATTTCAAAAAGATGTTTACATGACAGAATTTTTCATTTCCACAGATACATTACCCTTCTGGAGGTTAAATGTGTAAGTTACAGAACCGAGAGGAAGTGATCAGATACACTTTGTGTTTCAGATGCCCAGAGCTGAACGCTTGCATCAGCGTGGCACTCTGGTGTGATGGCTCCAGACACTGCCCTCCAGGCTAACCAACAAGAACTGATCAGATACACTTTGTGTTTCAGATGCCCAGAGCTGAACGCTTGCATCAGCGTGGCACTCTGGTTTGATGGCTCCAGACACTGTCCTTCAGGCTAACCGAGAGGAAGTGATCAGATACACTTTGTGTTTCAGATGCCCAGAGCTGAACGCTTGCATCAGCATGTCACTCTGGTTTGATGGCTCCTCCAGGCTAACCAACAGGAACTGATCAGATACACTTTGTGTTTCAGATGCCCAGAACTGAACGCTTGCATCAGCGTGGCACTCTGGTGTGATGGCTCCAGACACTGCCCTCCAGGCTAACCAACAGGAACTGATCAGATACACTTTGTGTTTCAGATGCCCAGAGCTGAACGCTTGCATCAGCGTGGCACTCTGGTGTGATGGCTCCTCCAGGCTAACCAACAGGAACTGATCAGATACACTTTGTGTTTCAGATGCCCAGAACTGAACGCTTGCATCAGCGTGGCACTCTGGTGTGATGGCTCCAGACACTGTCCTTCAGGCTAACCGAGAGGAAGTGATCAGATACACTTTGTGTTTCAGATGCCCAGAGCTAAACGCTTGCATCAGCGTGGCACTCTGGTGTGATGGCTCCAGACACTGCCCTTCAGGCTAACCAACAGGAACTGATCAGATACACTTTGTGTTTCAGATGCCCAGAACTGAACGCTTGCATCAGCGTGGCACTCTGGTGTGATGGCTCCAGACACTGCCCTTCAGGCTACGACGAGGAGGATGTCAACTGTGTAGCGCTGTATCAGCGTGTGCCCTTGCTCTACATCGGCATAGGAGCGGGTGCCCTGAGCTTGTTGTCCCTGCTCATCGCCGGGTCTGCGGCAGGCATTAAGTGTCGTCAGCAACAGAGAAAACGGCGTCGCAAGGTGCAAGTGAGTAACGGCGACGCCAAGCGATGCTACGCGGCCAATTCTCATCACGACATGTTCCTGGATAAGGATAGTCTCTGTTGACAATACCTGCCACGTTAGTCCTTCATCCCAACATTCTGATGGTCTTTGTACACCACTCTCCCACTTATGTATACGAATGTGAACCTTCACAAAAACGGCCGCTTTCCGAGTAGTGGCACAATTCTATTTTCTGCTGAAACGCAAGCCAAAACAGAATTTCCAGACATATCGTGAATACAGAAACACTGATTATTCAAGCCATAAACGGCTCACACAAAGATTTAAACTACTTTGAAGCTGCACAAGATCATTGCTCTCTCTCTCTCTGAATCTTCATAGTCAGCTGTTTCGACATAGCAACAATGTTTTCCCTAAGGGTGTGCAATATTCTGCATCTCAATATGTATCTACTGACCCATGCACAATAGGTGAAGTGAATAAAAGAAGTAAATGCTAGCTAGTAAATACCAGGTAGTTTTAGAACTTGCTAAAAACGAAGTGAATTATCTTTCACTAAAAACAGGTAGTAAATGCTAGGCTACTCGGAAAAAGTTAGTAAATACTAAGCCCTAGTATTTGCTTGCCATAGCAGTTACTAGTTTCCCTCCAAAATTATACTGAGTCAGCAAGTTTATCCTGTTCTAATTGCTTACAAGTGTATAGCAACATTTAGGTTTTAAAGCACAGTACATAGTTTACCTTTGTCTTGCCGCTGTCGCTACTTTCAACAAAACTAGTGTAACAATGTCACCTGTGGTTGATGTTAACACTGAACCTGAAAATGACAACAGTAGGACATCAAACTGGAGCAATGGGAAAAGCAGATGCTGGAAATTATTGATAAGACCAAAAAAATCCAGTTTTCCACAAAATACCAGGCGCACGAGGTACATCTTCCTGTTGCAAACTTGTATAAAGATGGCCACAGCAGATACTTAGCAAAAAGCTAACATGCCTGATGGAAGACTTGAGAAAAACTTAGATTTTGCTACCCTGTTTAGTATTACCTAGGTTTATTCACCAGGTACGCCTAGTATATGCTAGCTCTCGGAAAAATCTTAGGTTTTACTAGGCTTAGCAAATACTTACTTTTTTATTCACACCAAACTCAAGTAAATGCTTAAAAACTGGGTAGTAGAAGCAAATGCTTCTTTTTATTCACTTCACATAATATAATAAAAACTTCAAAACATTTTGGATAATTTGCTTTGATTCTTTATTACGACTTTAAGTTCTCTTCAGTTTTCCTGCATTTTAAATTCTCTTTGTATTATAAAACATTGTTTGTGACTCCTCTCTGTTCGGTCTTCCATACGTTTTATTCCATAACAAAGAAGGAAGGGTCATTGGTTTCATGGAGATGCAAATGGTGAACGGGAAATTGGATTTTCATCACGGAATAGTTGAAAGAAAATAATTGTATTTGCCAAAAGACAGAAGTCACCATCATGAGGTTCGAGAATTCTTTCAACTTGAGTAGCGCATGTTGCCTAAGAGATTAGCCCAGCTGTTTTCCAATACATAAAAAAAAGTCTGATGTGTTCCATTCACATGACTTTCTCTACATCTCTGCAACAACTTTTTTAAAAAGCTTATGCTTCTATTTACTTCATGCTAATCGAGAAAATATTAGCAGAAATAGTCTTATTACTTGCTTCCTTGTAAGTAGAAGTGAAATAAGCGAGTACCATAGGTTAAAGTGATATTCAAAAGCTGGTTGCTATGTGACAGGTTCCTTTGTTTGTATGGACACAAGTTGACAAATTTCTGTATGAGAAAAGTATGTTTTTTAAAGCTGAAACCAATAACAAGGAATATCTCAAAAGCAATCAACTGCACGAAAAAAATGTATATGTCATAAATTGCGTGTTTTAAACTGCTGTACATTTTTTGTGTAGTACGTTTTTGTCTTCCTTTTAAGGTTTACCAGTTATGCAAAAGTCAACAAAAATCATTCAGAATAACGAGGCTACTCCCAGAAAATTCAACATATACATTTTATTTGGCAAGTAGATATCTTAAATATAAGAGATCTTAATCAACATTGTTAGAGCCATTTTTGAGAAGATCAAAATTTTCAAAAAAGTTCCATGTAAAGGGTAGTTAGGGGTAGGGGGATTTATCTCAAAATCTTCGTGTCACATCCTTGTAAGACATAAACTTAAATACCAAGTTTGGTATTTTACCAACTTTTTGTTTTTGAGTTGTCACGTTCACAGACACACACACACACAAACACACGGGCCTTTTTCTGAAAATGTTTTTTTTTTGGACACAGGTGACCCTAAAACATATACTTCCGGTGAAATATCGGTATCGAATTTTTGGGTGGAGAGAAATACCTTCTCTATACACTATGTACATTAGTACGTGTAGAGAAAGTAAAAATGAAAAGTTCTTTTAATACCAAACTTGACGGCGTCTTACAAATATATAACAAGAAGATTTTCAGGAACATTCTCACCCCCAACTACGCTTTACATGTTACTTTTTTCGAAAATTCTGACTTTCTCAAAAATGGCTTTAGCGGTTTTGAATAAAATATGCTATGGTTAAGATATTTTCATGACGAATTTTAAATATATGTATGTCTTGAATTTTCTGGGAATAGTCTCTGAAGACCTTTTCATTCTGGATGACTTTTGCATAGCTGCTAAAACATAAGAGATAGACAAAAACTTACCACACAGATTCTAGATCTCCCTAAAAGACACAATTTATGTTCGATACACTTTTTTTGTGTAATAGACCATTTCCGAGATATTCCGCTTATGGGTTTAAACTTTTCAATATTTACACTTTCTTAAGTGGAATTGGTCATTCATTTGTCTTTTGTTTTCTTATCCCTGGCCATCGAAAGAACACCAAATTTCAATACTTTTTAAGAGATGTGACTCTTTTTAGCCCAGTGTTTTCTCTTATATAATAAGACCAGATCTGTTTATGTTCATTCCATTTGCATAAAATGGCGCTAAGATTAAGCGTATATAAGAATAGCTTTCGCAAAATAAGTGGAAAAAGTTATGTTGTCGAATAGCATCAGATTTTTTAAAGAAGCACATGTGCACCATTTATATTATAAATATGGATCTATAAAAATATATACTATTTAAATAAATATAAAAACTAAAATTTTGAATCGAAGCAAATATATAACTGGTAAAAATGTCAATAAAATGTTGTACATACTATGGATTTTCAAAATTTCACAAATGCATTATCTTAGAATAGAGTTGAAGTATGGATAGAGAAGGTCATGTGAATACAACACATCCTCTATGTAACTTCCTTTGTAAACAATATTGGTACAAAGGTCATCAGAATACTAGTGCATCCGGTTCAGCTTTGAAATCCCCCAAATATTTGCAAGTGAAGCTTGCTTTAAACCTTATTTAAGTATATAAAAAACTGTTGAAGGTTTTCACCACACTTTAGTATTTTCAAGATGGATCTTAAGATTACGTTAGCTATTTATTTATTGTTATTATTTTTATTTGTTTATTTATCAATTTTGAGGTACTGGTTTGTAATGTCATACAATGTTTGAATTTGAGACATGAAACCAAGGTGAGCCTTGCTGCATATGTAACCATCAAAACGTATGAATGGAGCGTGTAATCTGGACTTCGATCTAAGGGGCCTGTTTGAAGCAATATTTGTTGACAGGAATGGATGCCTTGCTTGATTTACTGACGTTCCAAGTAATGTAGTACATTTAAAGCAAGTAAACCGTTGTTTACTAAATATAGCAAACGCCAGGAATTTGTTGCTATATAAGGAAAACGCATAGGTTTAACCTAAACCAAGTCTACGAATTTTATTTGATTTATAGCATTTCGATAGTCAGTAATTACAGTAGTGGCATTAATTCTGTACATTTTTGATAAATTAACTTTCAAACTTGAATAATGAATTCAACTCTCATTCAGGATCATTCTTATCTGATAAACTATAGCCAGGAAGTGATACCATAATACAGTATTGAAACTTTTACCATATCTTCCACAAAAGTACTACTACAGATCTGAAAATTCTCCCCAACGTACTTCAAAACGTGCGCAATAAAATGCTTTATTGGAATTCTAATATTATTCGCAGTTTTAAAAATTAATTAACATACTCATACTCGCCTTTTTCTCAGTTGTTTCACTTTGTGGTATAAAACACTACCTTTGTCAGAAAAGTTCCAGGACAGATGTAAAAAATATGAAATTGCACTTACCAATTAATGATCCTAGCTGGTATGGAAGTAGTCCCCTTGGCTATCTATACAAATTACAAAACGGTTCTGCAGGTCTTAGAAGCAAGCAGGGAAATGTTCAACTGCGGTGCCTTTAAGGTCATTTTATTGTTTAACGCCCGCTTTTACTACATATGTCATAGCAGGAGATGACACTGATAATACATGGAAAGACGATGGAGTGCCGGTGGAATGCATGGTGGGGGAAACCGCAGAACACAGAGAAAACCCGTCCCTGCGCCGCTTTGTTCACAACAAATCCCACCTGCGGTCGCTTGGGATCGAACCCGAGCCACTTAGGTAAGAGGCGAGATGCGCGGATGCTAAGTTTATTTGTCACAACACGTTGAATGTTTGCCATATCTTGATGAATCTTTCCTTTTAGTCGCGTTTTCTCTCGCGGAAAGAAACAAGAAAAAATCACAAGGCGAGAGGTCGGGCAAATATGGCGGATGTGGGATGGCAGTTACAGAATGTCTGGCTACCTACTTGGTAACAGAGAAAGCTGTGTGGGGACTGCATTGCCATGCATTAAGATCCAGCCCTGAGAATGACACAAACCAGGGCGGCGATATCGAATTCTTTGCCACAAATGTTTCAAGACTTGATATACTTCGGTATTTTTCAGAAAATGATAACGCTCATATCAAAAGCGCCACGCCTTTAAAGTCTGGTTTTAGATGTTTTGCGGTTGGAAACCAACCCTCGCTGTTTGCGAGTTTTGCACTTACTGGTCTCTTAACTGAGACGCGAATCTCCACTTGCAAACAGAGTCTTCGAGTCTGCAGGAAACAGAGATTTTACTACGTTGCCTCTCACCCCTAGTACAGGCTCGTCTTTTGTTGTTGCCCAGGCCATTATGTTTTGGAGAAAACTGTAAAGAGTTTGGTTCACTGTTTGTCCTGAAGGAACATATTCAGGTTAAACTGATCCCTAAAAAACCTGTCCTGGAACTTTTCTGACAGGGAAAATTCGAATGACGGAATATGTTAAAAAGGTATTAAGGAATGTATTTTTTAAATAATGATACTTTAGGTACGATATGTGTTGGGGAAGATAGATTTTGAATTTTGCTAATAAAATAGATCCAGAATGACATCTACACATTGTGTTGAAATTTGGTATATGCACTTCTTTTGTTGCTCGTAATGTCTGTGAAGATATCAAAGTTCTAGTTCTAATAATTTAGAAAATTACTTCTAAACTTAGAGATTCCCTTAGCTCCATACCGTCTTTTAAGGTTGAGAATGTACCTCAAATATAACTCGCCCTCCGTGGTGAAATGGTTGCCATGTTAACTCCATATACCCATGGTCGCGGGTTCAAGCCCGGCGGAGGACGATGGATTTTTTCGGGGATAAAAATCTTAGCATGGCTTCCTTCAGAAGGGAATTAAAGCCGTTGGACCCAAGTCGTATATTTACGGAACGTAAAAGAACCTCAAGCCTGATAAAGAGGCCTGTGAGCAAAATTAAGTGGTCTTTCACGCCCAACATAGAATGGGACGCTGGAAACCACAGCAGTTAAAGGACGTCCATAAATAAAACTCCATTTCCTCTAACATAAAATGGCAACCATGAGTTTCAGAGCAGTTTTTTTCTTGAAATGAAGAAGCTCTTAAAAGGTTTTTAAAAATATGAGATTATGATGATGCAAATCACTGTAAGGCTCACTGATTTAATATTTAACCTAAATATTATAATTATTTTCTTAAATGTTTAATTGATGACAAAGAGAAGTACCACCAGGGATTATTATTCAAATTTCTAAAAGAGATGCTTGGAAGACAAACGAGGGGATTTCAAAGCCAGCCACTGCAATTTTACTCTTCCTATCACATATGTATACTTGAGATTTGAGAGCAAAGAATAAAAAGCGTTTTAATATTAAGATAATTCATGTATGGATAAAATTGGCACGTCAAGCATTGTATAATTATGTAGTGTTTCTGAAGTCTGAGAAGATAAGCAATATATCAGCTATCACAACCCCAAAACATGTTCCTAGATCTTGAAATTGAACATACATAACAGTTTTTTTTTTTTTTTTTTTTTTTTTTTTTTTTTACCGTGGAGGGGAAAAATCCATAACGCATTCAACCCCCAGGAGAAGTGCAATGGCTGGGAGGATATGTGGGACTATCCGTCCTGCTGCGGCATACCCACTAAAAAAAACCCTCCACGTTATATCACGTAGTTTGCTGTATTTCACCGTGCTCGAAGCTTTGCGCGGTTCCGCATTTGCACCCGCGGTAGTACGTGGAATCTAGGAAGCTATTTTACTGGGATAGTCTCCTCGTTGATCACTTGGAAGACATGGGTTCCATTATTGCAGACATATTAAAACTGTGTCAAGGGCACTAGAGGTCAAAAAGCTGCAAACATTTTATTTTTATGCTTCCATTTGATAAAAAAAAAAAAAAAAAAAAAAAAAAAACAGAAAGAAACCTTCAGTTTCAAAATTATATATAAAAGTGTGTTTCGAAACGACACCAAACCAAGATATGGATGTTGTTCAGGTTCCATTAAATACGAAAATATAGTTCTCAACGTCAATAAGGGCACACAAACCAAAACAGGTAGTTATCCAGGAACAAAGCTGTGTACCTGGCCCACGTAAACGGAGGTAACGGAAACTGACTTGCGTGCTTTAGCTGTGTCTTCATAAACATATTCATTGCTGAACAGCGGTTACCTAAAATTTAGTTATTTGTTTATTCTTTCAATATACAATTTCATTATAACAGACACTAATGGCTTATGAAACAGCGCTAAACAACACAAAACTGTAGAAACTCCGCTAAAAAACCTATACTTTTAGTTATTTATTCTTCCAACAAATTGCGTGCTTTAGCTGTGTCTTTATAAACATATCGATTGCTGAACAGCGGTTACTAACATTTAGTTATTTATTTATTCCTCCAACATACAATTGCTTCATAACAGACACTGCATGTTTTACAAATCCCCACTAAAGAATCTAAGCAGTTAGTTTTTTTTTTTTTTTTTTTTTTTTTTTTTTTTTTTTTTTTTTTTTGTTATTCTTTCCACATACCATTTCATCATAACAGACAATGAATGTGTTACGAAACTCCGCTAAAGAGTGTATACTCTTATTTATTTGTTTATTCTTCCAACATACAATTTCATCATAACAAACAATGAATGTGTTACGAAACTCCACTAAAGTCTGCACCTTTAGTTATTTGTTTATTCTTCCAACATACAATTTCATCATAACAGACAATGAACGTATTACGAAACTCCGCTAAAGAATCTTATTTGTTTATTCTTTCAGTATACAATTTCATTGTGGTAGACTCAAACCCGACGAAGGATGATGGATTTTTTCGGGCGTAAAAATCCTTAGCATGGCATCCTTCGGAAGAAAAATAAAGCCGTTCGTATCATGTCGTAAGTTTACGCCACGTAAAAGAACTTTAAGTCTGATAAGGATGCCTCTGAGCCAATTTAAGTGGCCTTTCATGCCCAGTGTGGAATGGAACGCTGAAAAGTGCAGCAGTTAAAGAGTGTCCTTAAATAAAACTCCATTTCCATTATTGAAGACAGTGAATGTCTTACGAAATCCCGCTAAATAACCTATACCTTTAGTTATTTGTTTATTCTTCCAACATACTAGGAGACAATGAATGTCTTACGAAATCTCGCTAAATAACCTATACCTTTAGTTATTTGTTTTCTTTAGCAGAAGGAAATTGACTGAGAAAATAACCTGGGAAACATACGCCGCTAATATTACGAGAATATTATACAGGCAATATAACGTTAGTGATCTTGAGCATGGAAGCAAGGATATGATCCCAAGGTCGGAGGTTCAAACCCGATTAACACCAATGGTTTTTAAATGTGCTTAAACGCCCCATTTCAGCAAATTTACTATCATGTAAAACTACTCCTGCCGGACGAAATTGCGGCACAACGGCAACGCTGATATGATCTGACAATTGAGAGCATCATTAACAAAAGTATTACTGTTCGCCAAGATATTGATGAAGCCAACAGAGACATGAATGTTATCAGAGTACTACCAATGAATTGTTGATAAAGTTAAACAAATACCAATCCCTTTTGCGGTGAGTAAAGAAGTTTATTTTACTGTCTTTAGCTGGTAATACTAAATGAAATATTTGTGTATTTAACAGCAAGCTTTAACTGATATTTACAGAAACTTGTTATGAGTTTACATTCCTCAAAATGCTTCATAACAATGAATGATTAGGGCAATAAGCATAAGATACTAGTGGTTGTGACGCAATACAAGTGCGTCGCATTTTACAATTTTGAAACTGTTCTGCTCGATATTTTTGAGTAAGCAACTGTCTTTCGCCTTTAGGCTGAAGGCTGAGACAGATTTACTGATAACCACAAGAAATCTGTTTGCTTTCGTGGCAAATGCTTGCCAAGACCACCTTCGAGATGTTTTCAATGCTCCATAAAAACATATCTTAAAGAGTTTGGAAGCTGCGACATCAAAATTCGGTCGGGTTAAAATATAATATGTAAAACTGTTATATCCTTTTTTAAATACTTGATATGTAATACTTCTGAACACATATTTGGTAATGTAAGCTAAATTTACAATTCATTTATTGTCATGGCAACAAGCAGTGTAAGAGTTTGAGAGGACATTAATACTTACAGTACAATTAGGAAATGACGTAACATGTGCTACTTCAAGTAAATAATCTATTGCAAAATTCATTAACAAAAGAGTGTATAAGAAGGCTTTGTCCATATAATTTAGATGTAGCCTTTCATTTGTTCACATAGAGAAACATTTTTCTGAATGTTCAATAAAATACTGAAAAGCAATTTTGATTTATTATTGTTTTCTTCAGTTTTTTCAAGTATTTCAAAAAGTATTGGCTAACCACGAACTGTAAGTTACTTATCAGATCTCGTATTCCCAATATGCATTCTTGACCTGATAATATAACTTACAGTTTCTAGTATATAATATGCGGCTTCATTTGAAAACTGCCTGTGTATATTATTGGACTTATTGACCAATTTGATCTTTTAAATTGCCAAATTTGCGGTGCATAATCATATCCATTGCATCTGTTTTCTTCAATTTCTAATTCTTTTTAAGTAGTTGAGCTGCAATTTTTTCAAAAGCATTTAAGTTACGTACACCAAACTTTCACTGAATGTATATAGTAACTAATGTTTTTTTCTGACTGCCCAAATTCTTAAATATATGCGAGAAAAATATTTATGAACAGTTTTGGAGTTTTATTTTACACAAATTTAATTATTTTAACCCCGACAGGCTAAAAAATATTTAGTTCAGTACAGCATTATCGATGTTTCTTGAATTGCCACGTCACCAAAGAAATGCTATTATATTCCAGTGAAATGGCTGCACTTATTACCTGTTTAAGGGAAGCAAACATGATTATTAGATTTTTTTGTAAAAACGTAACTTTTAAACTTTTGGTAAAAAAATGCACCATACTTTAAAGTATATCGACTTCAAAATTCACTTCATATTTTAACTCATTGAGAGACATACTGAGCAAACAATGGGGTTTTATAAAACATTGGAAAGATATCCTCCGTTCTCTTGTTCACAATACTTGGTTCTTTCTGCGACTCCATGCAGATGATGTCTTGGGATAACATCAATTTCCTGCAAGATAACATCTCTCAGTTGCTGTCAGGTTGTTAGAAGTGTCACGAAAACTTGTTCTTTAAGGCAACCCCTCAACCAAAAGTCGGTTGTATCACTTTGTTGGAACTTTAGGATTGAAACATAGGCCTGCTCTTAAATTGTTAAAAGTTCTAAATTTTCTCACACCTTTAGAAAAACTTCTCTTACTTTCTTAAAACGAGGAGAGTTCAATATCTCCTTAAAGATATAGAAAAGCAAATTATTTTTGATAGGTTTTAATTTTCAACATAATATCCTTTTAGAGCTTGATACGTTTTCTCCAACTGTTTTAAGCCTTGCAAAAAACAGGGTTTTGGAAGGTCCTCAAAATAGGCATATGTTTGGAAGATCACCTCTTCGTTAGACGTGAAACGTTTTCCGCCGAGCCACTTTTTCAATAAAAAAGTCACTGGGGACCAAAACTGGTGAATACGATGGATGTAGTAATTCAAACCTTAATTCTGCACTTTTCTCCATTAAAACTGCACAGGTGTGCACACTTGCATTGTCTTGATGGATGAGAGTCCTTTTCTTTGCCAGATGAGGGTGTTTTTTTCTTGATTTCTCCGTTCAACCGCTGCAATTACGATACATAATACTCTCCATTTATTGTTCTTCCTTTCTGCATATATGATTCCGCGTGCATCCCCAAAACCCAAGACCTTTGCCTTGTCTGCAGATTTCATCACTTCTGCCTTCTTCGGAGCCGGCTCGCCTTTAAAAACCCACTGCTTCGACTGTACTTTTATCTCTGGAGTGTAGCAGTGTATCCATGTTTTATCCACAGTTCTGTATCGACGCAGAAACTCGTCAGGATTGCGACGGAAAAGTACCAAACCAGTTTCCGAATCGATCACACGATTACGTGGATTCTCCATTGAGCACAAATGCAGTTCCCATCTTCCCAAGACCTTTGTCAGACGCAAAACTGAAAACACTGTAGCTTGTGGACTCTACTATTTTGCGAACTTTGAGTCGTCGATCACTCAAAAACATATCCTGGAGTTTGTCAATCATTTCGGAGGAAGTCACTTCTACTGGCCTTCCGGAACGATGTTCATCATTTATGGATATATGGCCACGTTTAAATTCTTTTATCTAATTGCAAATGCAGGAGCAGATGTGCCATGAACCGGACTTTATCTGTTTCAGTGTTAAGTCTTCTAAATACAAGTGTTTAATCGCACACGAAACTCGTTTTTCCCCCTATCTTTCTGAAGAAATACAAGATTGCTGATGCAGTCGCCTATAGCAACGAAACCACGTGATGGATATAGCTGAAACTTTAACTGCCATTTAGTAAGAGACGACAGTTATTATACACAAACTTTTTAGAAGCTACGAGTGTGTTTTTGGGGTTTCCAAGGACTTACTGAACGCCCTCGTGTGAATTAGGATACGATAGCCAGGATGTATTCAGAACATTATTCATTAGAGTATAATTTTGGGGGACTCATTGGGTATATGGTACAGAAGTAATTTTGGAACTGTTGTAGTGGTTTGTGAAAACCAATTTCAGAAATGCTACATAAGAAACCAATGAACATGAAATAGATTGCTCAACAATTAGCCAATCTGCGCGAGTGAAGTGCGTGTATTGTTAGTATGGACGACTTTCTACTTGACATTCTACACTGTGAATGTATCTGAAACTGTAGTAGTATCATGAAAATAAAGGACCTCTTTTTTGCATTAACTGTTGTTTTTATTGTTGTTCCTTCTTCCAGCTGACATCTCTGGTTATTTAATACCTTCTTTACCATATACAATATAATACCAGGTAGAGAAGATATTATATACCATCCAAAAACTCCGCACCCAACACATGTTTTGTTGACTCCCGGATAAAGAAAAAGCAGTTTTACTTTCTGTATTTAGTACATAGCTAGAGACGGCACTGCACTTCACTCAACAATTCCACACCGAGATTTCACCGGAAATACATGCATTTCATTCAAAAACATTGTCCCGAGATTTCACCGGAAATACATGCATTAAATCCGAAAATATCATCCCAAGATTTCACCGAAAATACATGCATTTCATCCAAAAAATCCCGAGATTTCACCGGAAATTCATGCATTTCAACCAAAAATGATATACAAAGATTTCACCGGAAATACATGTATTTCATCAAAAATATCATCTCCACATTTCACCGGAAATACAAATATATTATCCCGAGATTTCACCGGAAATACATGCAATTTGTCCATAAATACAATCCCAAGATTTCATCGGAAGTTGATGTACTGAGCCCGCGGAATCCAAAAGTTTATCTTCCTTTTTTAGCTTCTCTACTTAGTACTTACTACACAAGTAGAGAACGTAGTACGTGCCACCTAAAAACTCATTCCAGGATTCCACCGCAAATATGTTTTAAGGTCCCCTGAATTCAAAAGTTTTTATTTATTTTTATTTTTAGCTTCTAACTACACAAGTAGAGAATGTAGTGCATGCCATCTAAAAATTCATACCGAGATTTAACCTAAATACACGTTTTGAGGACTGCAGAATACAAAATTAATGTTTACCCTTGCGTACGGAGGTAGAGAAGGTACTGCAATTCATAAAAAAATTCAATACCGAGAATACACAAAAATACATGTTTTGTGGACCCTCGAATAAAGAAAAAGCCGTTTTACTTTGTGTACTTAGTATTTAGGCGTAGGTAGAGAAAGCAATATATTCCAACCAAAAATTTCATACCGAGATTTCACCAGAAATACATGTTTTGAGGACTTCCGAATCTAAAAAAAAACATTTTTGCTTTCGATATTTAGTATTTAATATATAAGTTGGGAAGGAATCTGCATTTCAACCAAAACTACCTTCGCAAGAGCTCACCAGAAATACATGTTTTGAGGCCATGGAATCCAAAAGTTTTTTGTGTTTTTATGTTAACCTCTCTACTTAGTACATACTACAGCAGTAGTGCATGCCACCCAAAAATTCATACCGAGATTTCACTGAAAATACACGTTTTGAGGACTCACTAATACAAAAATTATTTTTACTTTCTCTACTTAGAATGTAGTACGTAGGCAGAGAAGGTACTCCATTTCATCCTAAGATTCTATACCAAGATTTCACGAAAATACATGTTTTGATCACCCTAAAATACAACTTAAAGAAAAGTACGTTTACATTTTTAGTATTCTGCACATAGGCAGAAAAAGAATGGTATCCTAACAAAAAAACTCCATACCGAGGTTTCATCGGAAATACATGCATTGAGGACCCTTAAATAAAGACATTTCAACTTTCTCACTTATTGCAGAGATAGAGAAGAAAACGTATTCCAACCAAAAATTCATACCGAAATTTCACAGTAAATACATTTCTTGAGGAACCCCGAATTAAAAATCTGATATGTTCCATTCACATGACTTTCTCTACATCTGTGCAATAACTTATTGTTAAAAAGCTTATGCATTTATTCATGCTAATCGAGAAAAAATTAGCAGAAATAGTCTTATTACTTGCTTCCTTGTAAGTAGAAGCGAAATAAGAGAGTACCATAAGTTAAAGTGATAGTCAAAAGCTGGTTGCTATGTGACTGAAGTGCCTTGTTTGTATGGACAGGACTTGACAAATTACTGAATGAGAAAAGTATAAATCTTTCAAAGTTGAAACGAAAAACAAGGAATATTTTAAAAACGATCAACTCCACAAAAAAAGGTATACAACATAAATTGTGTGCTTCAATGTGCTCTACATTTTCTGTGTTGTAAGTTTTTGTCCATCTCTTACAGTTTAGCAGTTATGCAAAAATCCGTGAAATTCATCCAGAATAAAGTTGTCTTCAGAGGTTATTCCCAGAAAATTCAAGATATGTTTTATTTGTCAAGTAAATATCTTAAGCATAAGAGATTTTAATCAAAATCGTGGGAGCCAATTTTAAGAAATTCAAAAATTTCGAAAGTTTTTCCATGTAAAGGGTAGCTGGGGGTGGGAGGATTTTCTTGAAAAACTTCGCGTCGCATCCTTGGAAGATACCAAACTTAAATTCCAAGTTTGGTTTTCAACGGTCTTTTTATTTTTGAGCAATGCTGCACACAGACACAAATGGACATTTTTCTAAAAATGCTTTTTTTGGATTCAGGGGGGCCTCAAAACATATATTGCTGTGAAATCTCGGTATCGAATTTTTGGGTGCAATGCAAACGTTTTCTGTACACGATACGTAAACATTAGTACGGTCTGCAATCCGCCCAAAAGTTCGATACCGGGATTTCACTGGGAGTGATGTTTTGAGTCACCTTGAATCAAAAACGAGAAGAACACTTTTAGAAAAAGGTTCGTGTGTGTCTGCGGACAGTACAGCTCAACAATGTAAAGACCGTTAAATACCAAACTTGGTATTAAGTGGTGCGATATGAAGATTTTCAGGAAAATCCCCTACCCCCAACTACACTTTACAAGAAATATTCTTCGAAAATTTTGATTTTCTCAAATTTTACTGTAACGATTTTGATTCAAATATCGTTTATTACATGACACACAAAATGTACATCTTGATCTCTCTGAGAATAGCTTCTGAAGACATCTTTATTCTGGATTTTGCACAACTGGTAAACCGCAAGAGATAGACAAAAACCTACTATACAAAACTTTTAGAGCTTGTTGAAACACAATTTATGCTATAAACATTTTTTTCGTCGAGTTGATCGTTTTTCAGATATTGCTTGTTAATAGTTTCAGCTTTAAAATATTTCTCTCAATCAGGAATTTGTCAACTCCTGTCCATAAAAACAAAGTTACTTCAACCACCTAGCAAGCAGCTTTTAAAAAATTTTAGTAGCACTTTAGCCTAGTGTAATCACTTATTTTCCTTCTAATTACAAGGAAGCAAGTAAAAAGACCAGTTCGGCAATTTTTTTCTCAATTAGCACGAAAAAAATGGAAGAATAAACTTTTTAACTATAATTTGTTGCAGAGATGTAGATAAAGTTCATGTCAAGGGAACATATCATTTTTTAAGGTTATTGAAATATTTTCTGGGAGTCGCCCCTGTAGACCTCTTTATTCTGGATGAATTTTGCTGAATTTTGTATAAGCTGTGAGCCGTAACTTACGAATAGAAAATGTAGATCTCATTAAAATACAGAATATATGTCATCTACATTTCTTCGTGCTGTTGATCATTTTCCGATGTTCCTTATAATTAGTTTTAAAAAAGTGTGAAGTGCTCCATTCACATGACTATCTCTACATTTCTGACAAATTATTGTTAATAAGCTTATTCTTCTATTTAATTTGGTAGAAACTGTCTTACTATTTAGCTCCTTTATAAGTAGAAGGGAACACACTAGGCTAAACCGACAGTCAAGTGTTTTAAAAAGTGGTTGCTATGGCATTGAAGTCAGTTTATTTGCGAGACCAGCGGTTGACAGATTCCCGTATGAGAAAAGTTTCAGGATTTTAAAGCTGAAATCAATAACAAGGAATATCTCAAAAACGGCCAACCTCACGAAAAAAATGTATATGACCTGAAGAGGGTGTTTTATCTAGATGTACATTTTTTGTGTAATTTGGTACGGTTTACCAGTTATGCAAAATTTGGTAAAATGTACCCAGAATAAATATGTCTTCAGAGGCTATTCCCAGAAAATTCAAGATATACATTTCATTTGTAAGAGATTTTAATAAAAATCGCTAGATCCATTTTTGAGGAAATGGAAATTTTCGAAAATTTTTCCATGTAAAGGGTAGTTGAGAGTGAGGGTATTTTCTTGAAAATCTTCGTGTCGCATCCTTGGAAGATACGAAACCTAAATACCAATTTTGGTTTTTAACGGACTTTTTGTTTTTGAGCTATTCTGCCCACGGACACACACACACACACACACACACACACACACACACACACTTTGACCTTGTTCTAGAAATGTTATCCTGGATCAAGAGGTCATCAAAGCACTACTTCCGGTGAATTCTTGGTATCGAATTTTGGGTGGTATACAATACCTTCTCGACCTACTAGAACAATGGCTGATATTGTCAAAGAATAATAAATCATTCTGTAGCCATTTTGAGAAACGAACTACAGGAAACGCATTCTTTAAGTATATAACTAAATTTGAATTTATAAGCTTATATAGCATTAAGATTATAATATGTGAGCTATTATTATTATTATTATTATTATTATTATTATTATTATTATTATTGTTGTTTTATCAACTTGTTTTCCAACAACATATTACCTATATGGAATTAATTTTTATTTTCTCTATACATAGTGTATAGTGTGTAGAAAAGGTATTGCACTCCACCCTAAATCTTCCATATCAAGATTTCACTGGAAATACGTGTTTTGGGTACCCCTGAATCCAAAAAAAGCATTTTTGGAAAAAGGTCCGTGTGTATGTGTCTGTGAACACCATAGCTCAAAAACGAAAAGACCGTTAAATACTAAACTTGGTATTCAAGTTCCGTATCTTCCAGGGACGCGACACGAAGATTTTCAAGAAAATTCCACCACCCCCAACTACCCTTTACATGGTACTTTTTTTCGAAAATTTCGATTTCCTCAAAAATAGCTCTAACGATTTTGATTAAAATATTGTATATTAAAGATATTTGCCTGACAAATAAAATGTATATCTTGAATTTTCTGGGAGTAGCCTCTGAAGACTACTTTATTCTGGATAAATTTTACGTAATTTTGCATAACTGCTGAACCGTAAGAGATGGACAAAAACTTACTACACAAAAAATGTTGGGCACCTTGAAACTCACAATTTATTTCATATACATTTTTTTAGTGGCTTTGATTGTTTTTGAGATATTCCTAGTTTTTGGTTTCAGCTTTGAAAAACATATATTTTTCTTATACAGGAATTGGGCAACTCCTGTCCATACAAACAAAAGAACTTCAGTCACTTTGCAACCAGCTTTTGACTATCACTTTAACCGATGGTACTCCCTTTTTTCGCTTCTATGTACAGGGAAGCAAGTAATAAGACTATTTCTGTTAATTTTTTCTCGATTAGCATGAAGTAAACAGAAGTATAAGTTTTTTAACAATAATTTGTTACAGAGATGTAGAGAAAGTCATGTGAATGGAACACATCAGATTTTTGTTTTAAAGTTGTCATTTTCTTTTGGTGTATCCGAAATAGAGTCAAATAGTTAAATACGTATCGTAAATAATTGCGTTTAGGGGACCCCCAAACGTGCATTTCCATTGAAATGTCCGTATCGAGTTTTTGGGTGGAATGCACTACCTTCTGTACCTATAATCTACGTTGCAGAGAAAGTACAAGAGCAATTACAGCATCGTGTTCGCTGGGGCTTCTCGGGACACGAACGCTTCTAAGAGCGCTAGGTGCCGGGGGAGAAGCCACCTGGAAACTTTTGAAACCGATCCAAAACTGTCACCCCAACTTGTTTCAATCTGTATACGTTAAACAAGCCGGAGCGAGAACGCTGCCAAATGTTCATCGAATTATCCAGTCCATTTTCCCTGTGATTTGTAGCAGCCCCTTTATCTTTATGTATTCTTACCAAGTTCACGAGGAATTTGACAATTTGCTCCCCCAGCAGCGGGCAATGGGCCCATCAGATTTCTCAGCTTTATTCGTTTTTAGGTCTTCACCGCTAGGTGTCTTCGGGGAGAGAAAAATGGGGCGAATTCCTTCTTAACAATCCAACCAAAAACATACTCTCTGTCATATGTATTATGTTTCCTTTAGAGCCAAACCTCATGTAAACATATGACGTGCTTTTTACTTTCCAGTACATAAGTAGAATGTACATAGTAGGTACAGAAAATACTGTATTCCACCCAAAAAGTCGATACCTACATCTTATTGGAAATACAGTATTTTCTGTACCTACTATGTACATTGGTACTTCTAAATCCTAAAAATAGCTATTTCTGATCGTAAAATTATGGTTCTTTATTCGAGCGGGAATATTGTGAAACAAGACACAGTCGAGAATCAAAAAGAAACCTTACAACTTAGTACATAGTGTATAGAGAAGGTATTGCACATTAAAACACACAATTTATGTTATATACCTTTTTTTTCGTGGAGTTGATCGTTTTTGACGTATTCTTTGTTTTTGTTTTGAACTATGAAAAACTTATACTTTTCTCATACAGGAATTTGTCAACTTCTGTCCATACACACAAAGAAACTTCAGTCACATAGCAACCAGCTTTTGATTATTAGTTTAGCCTATAGTACTCCCTTATTTCCCTTCTGCTTACAAGGAAGGAACTAATAACAATATTTGTGCTAATTTTTTTTCTCGATTAGCATAAGCTTTTTAACAATAATTTGTTGCAGAGATGTAGAGAAAGTCATGTCATTGGAACACATCAGATTTTTGTTGTTCTGTGATGTATTTTGAGAAAATAGCAAATTTTGAGGATTATGATATCCTTAGAGCTATGAGAGAAGCGGAATCAAAATTAATATCTGAAAATTCCCGAAAAGTTTATGAGGCACAATATGAGAAAGTTATCACAAGGTATAGTGTTCTCAATTTTGCACCAAAAATTAGGTCTGATAAACGTCTCGTCAAGATGGGTGCCACGTTTGTTCTCAATGGAGAATAAACGCAATCGTGTGATCGATTGGAAGGTGGTTTGACACTTCTCCGTAGCAATTTGGACGAGTTTCTGCGTCGATACATAACTGTGGATGAAACATGGATACACTACTACACTCTAGAGACAAAAGGTGGGGTTTTAAAGGCGAAGGTGGTGAAATCTCTAGACAAGGTGATAGCCTCGGTTTTTTGGGCTGCATGCGGAATCACCTACATTGATTACTTGCAGAAAGGAAGAACGATAAATGGAGATTATTTTGCGTCATTATTGCACTGGTTGAACAGAAAGATCAAGAGAAAAAAAAAAAAACGCTCTCAGCTGGCAAAGAAAAAGCTTCTCTTCCATCATCAAGACAATGCAAGGGTGCACACCTGCGTAGTTTCGATAGCGAAAATTGTAGAATTAAGGTTCGAATTACTACAACATCTACTGTATTCACCAGATTTGGTCTCCAGTGACTTTATTTTCAAACTTGAACAGGTGGCTCGGTGGAAAACGATTCACGTTTAAGGATAAGGTTAGATAACTGTTTTGAGGACCTTCCGAAATTCTACTTTTTGAAATGCTTAAAACAGTTGAAGCAAAGTGTGATCGAACTAAAAGGAGATTATGTTGAAAAATTAGAAAAAAAATACCACAAATAATTTGTTTTATCTCTTTTTCTAAGGACTTATTGAACGGCCCTTGTAAAAAAATTTGATGTGTTCCATTCACAAGACTTTCTCTCCATATCTGCAACAAATTATTATTATAAGCTTATGTTTCTATTTACTTCATGCTAATCGAGAAAAAAAAAATAACAGAAATAGTCTTATTACTTGCTTCTTTGTAAGTAGAAGTGAAATAAGGGAGTAGCATAGGTAAAAGTGATAGTCAAAAGCTGGTTGCTATGTGACTGAAGTTCCTTTGTTTGTATGGACAGGAGTTGACAAATTCCCGTATGGGAAAACTATATTTTTTAAAGCCAAAACCAATAACAAGGAATATCTAAAAAACGACAAACTTCACGAAAAAAAGTATATGACATAAACTGTGTGTTTTAATGTGCTCTACATTTTTTGTGTTTTAAGCTTTTGTCTATCTCTTACGGTTCAGTAGATATGCAAAATTCCGTAAAATGACGCAGAAAAAGTAGTCTTCAGAGGCTATTCCCAGAAAATTCAAGATATAATTTTATTTGGCAAGTAAATATGCTAAATATAAGAGATTTTAATCAAAATCGTTAGAGACATTTTTAGAAAATCAAAATTTTCGAAAAAAGTTCCATGTAAAGGGTAGTAGGGGTGGGGGATTTTCTTGAAAATCTTCGTGTCGCATTCTTGGAAGATACCAAACTTAAATACCAAGTTTGGTATTTAACGATATTTTCGTTTTTGAGCTATGCTGTCCACAGACACACGCAGACACCCGGACCGTTTTACAAAAATGCCTTTTTTGGATTTGGGGGGACCCAAAACGTGTATTTCCGGTGAAATCTCGGTATCGAATTTTGGGTGGAATGCAATACTTTCTCTATATACTATGTGCATAGTACGTGTAGAGAAAGTAATATATTTATGTGGCAAGTAAACTGACATTCTTGGGATTGGCCTCTTTATTCTGAAGTGCAGCTATCGAAACCTAGGCCACTATTTTGTTCGCAGTTAAAACGTTTCTGAAAACAGATGCCTACCTAAGTCTCTTCTCCTAAAGACCGTGAGAACTTTGTAAAACTCTCCCACTAATCTTGCAACAGTCTGTCTGTTACGGCAGGGCATTTTTTACACGTGTTTCTCTTTAATGTCAGTATTTCTCCAGCACATGACCATAATCGGGGAACAGACCCTAACTCTGCACAGGTTCCTGATTTCTTTACTTTCTCTACACGTACTATGCACATAGTGTATAAAGAAGGTACTGTATTGCACACAAAAATTCGATACCGAGATTTAACCGGCAATATAAGTTTTGGGACCCCTGAATCCAAAAAAAACAATTTTAGAAAAATGTGCGTGTGTGTCTGTGGACAGTATAGCTCAAAAAACAAAAAGTCCAAACTTGGTATTTAACCAACTACCCTTCACATGGAAAAATTTTCGAACATTTTGAATTTCTCGAAAATGGCTCTAATCATTTGGATTGAAATACAATAACAATATTTACATAATAAATAAAGTGTATATTTTGAATTTTCTGGGAATAGCATGTGAAGACATCTTTTGCTTAACTTCTAAACCCTAAGAGATAGACAAAAACTTACATAACAAAAATGTAGAGCTCGCTAAAACCTACAATAATTTATGTTACAGAAATTTTTTTCGTGGAGTTGACCGTTTTTGAGATATTCCTTGTAATTTGTTTCACTTTTAAAGTACTTATACTTTTCTCACACATGAAGTGTCCGTTTTTATTTTTTTCTACTCCTGGCCAAGCAAAGAAGGGATTTGCAATGAAAATCGCATAACGACAGCTTTTAAAACATTTGACTGTCACTTTAACATAGCACATTCCTTTAGTTGCCTTCTACTTATAAGGAACTAAGTAATAAGAACATTCTGCTAATGTTTATCTCGATTAGCATTGTGTAGAAAGAAGAATAATCTTTTATAAGAAGTTTGTAGAGCAACTAGAGAAAGTCATGTGAGCGTTAGACATCAAACTTTTTTTTCTTGGTTGTTTAATGTTCGTGTGCACGTAGTGCTTTTTGTAGTGTCTCCTGCTATCTGACCATCGTTTTAAGTCCACGGAGGGAGTGGAATGTGTGAGAGGATTTTCTGATGGGGGTGCAAAGTATATTCAGGGAAAGGAAACTCCCTGGGCTGCTGGAGTGCAATTGAGATATACTACATCAAGTCCCATTGAGCAAAACAAATATTATTCCTGTTTCTAGTTGCCACTGGTTGGTGCTCACATCTGGCTATAAATATGGTTCCAAAGAGTAGAATTCATCGTGAAGACCTGCAAGTTTATTGTTACCATTTAAATGTGGTGCATGAAGATAAACGCAGAACAATTTAACGATCTGTTTTCGATGTAAATTACAGACTGGATGATAAATCTATTTTCAAATATTGAGTCAGTAAGAGTCATGAAGGAGGGCTGTTCAAAAAGTTCCGGAACATTTGTAGTTTCGCGCCAATGGAGTATTGGAGCTAAATACGGTTGGCATCCCTGCACACGCCTGTGTTTGATGTATACCTGCCGAAAGTTTCATTGTTGTATGTCTGTTAGTTATCGTTCAGTGCTGTATTGACTTGAACGTTGTGTCGCAGACTTTGTGAATCTCCAGATGGCAGAGTTAGAGGAGCAACAGTCTGCATGAAATGTTGTGTGAAACTCAAGAAAACCTTTACTGAGACACACCAAATGAGGCTGGAAGTCTCTGGTGATGAGTGCTCCACACATACTCGATGTTACCAATACTTCATGCGGTTTAAAAATGGCCGGGCGGGAGTTAAACATGGACGCTCTTCGACGACTACCGACGACGCTCATGTCAGGAACGTCAACGAAATTGTGCGTGCCAATCGAAGACTGTCCGAGAGATTGCAGAAGAATGCAACATTTCAGTTCGATCATGTCATGAAATCGTGACACAGCATCTTGGTAATGCTTTGTGTTGCCGCCAAGTTCGTCCCACGGCTGTTGAGTCAAGACCAGAAAGATCATCGCCTTGCAATCTGTGAAGAGTTGTTGACGACGAGATGTTCCTGAAGAGAACCACAACTGGTGATGAGACGTGGGTCTGCGGTTATGATGTTGAGACCAGAAAGATCATCGCCTCGCAATCTGTGAAGAGCTTCTGAGGACGACATGTTCCTCAAGAGAATCACAACTGGTGATGAGACATGGGTCTGCGGTTATGATGTTCAGACCAAGGTTCAGTCTTCACAAAGATTCTCCAAACCCAGGTCAGGTCAAATGTCGAAGCCATTCTTTGGATTTGAAGGATTAGTTCATCATGAATTCGTGCCAGAGCGACAAACTGTTAATCGATGGTACTATCGGGAGTGTTGCAACAGTTGTGAGAAGAAAACGGCCTGAAAAGTGGCGAGACAATTCATGGCTCTTGCATCACGATAACGCACCCGCACATTCATCCCTGTTGGTGCGTGACTATTGCACAAAAACACGATATCATTGTGCTGCCTAGTCCTCCGTACTCTGCAGAACTTGCCCCTGCGAAACTTTTCTTTTTATTTCCAAAGTTGAAAACCTCGTTGAAAGGACGAAAATTTGCAACGATAGACGAGATAAAAGAAAATTCGCGCGATCCAAAAAGAGGTGTACCAAGACTGCTTCCGGAAACGGCGTTGGGAGCGGTGCATCAATTGTGGAGGAGGGTATTTTGAACGAGACCATGCACAAGTAAGAGGTAAGCTTAGAAACATTTTGTGGACAAAGTTCCGGAACTTTTTGAACACACCTGGTACTGATTGTGAGTAGAAACGAAAATTTAAGTACGCTTATCAAGAGTTTTGGTTGTAGAAATAGACCCCTGGTCGCTACCCTGCTACTGTCTTTCCGACATTTTTTTTTTTTTTTGGTTGCACGTGGTGGCACTTCTATCATAGCAAAGAAATAAGCCACCCACCAAATATTCAAGACTTGAGGCTCTTACTAACTGAAATTACACCATACAGGGAAAACTGATCTCTCTTCAAGTTAATCCATCATATTAAGGATTTTCTGAATACCCACTCACTCCGGATGAAGATGGGCGTAAGTACGGACGGGATGCATAACCTTTCCATATCGAACACATGCTATTCCCTATCCATAAGCCCTGAGCCTCCTGTGGTTCGCTAGAAAGATCCCGAAGGTGGTCCCTGACAGGGAGTTTCCCGCAACGACGCTGGGAAGAAACCTCTACAGAGCGCAGCGCCACCGTCCAGCCACAACTCGCCTAACACCATCGCCTGGTCCTTTAACCCTGGAACATGGAAAGGAAGTGATGGGAACAGGGAATGAAGAACTGGAAAGTCGTGCCAGTGCTGACATCGCTTTTTTTTTTTTTTTTTACCAAGATTGCTGTTTTTCACCGAAAATGCATGTTTTGAGATCCCTTTAGTCAAAAAATACTCTTAGAAAGAGTTCCAAACGTGCATCTGTTTGTATGTATGTCTGTGGACAGCATAACTCATAAACGAAATTACCTTTCTTAGTATCTTACAAGGAGACAACACGAAGATTTTTAAGAGAATCCCTCCAACCAAACTACCCTTTACATGGAAATTTTTTTAAAATTTTGTGTTTCTCAAAAATAGCTCTAAAGATTTTGGTTAAAATGCCTTAATATATAGAAGATAAAAACGCATATCTTGAATTTTCTGGGAATAGCCTCTGAAGATCTCTTCATTCTGGATGAATTTTGCATAACTGATAAACAGTAAGAGATACACAAAAACTATAGACCTCGTTCAATCATATCATTTATGTCATTTACGTTTCTCTTGTAGAGTTGACCGTTTTCGAGATATTCTTTGTTGTTTATTGGTTTCAATTTTAAACCACGTTAACTCTTTTTAAACAGGAAGCCACCTTTCGTTTCGTCTCGTTTGTTTTACTGCTGGCCATGGAAAGCGAACTGTGAGTCTATTGTTTCACATAGCAAACATATTTTAAAAGATTTGACGATCACTTTAGGCTTGCGTATTCTCATATTTCACTTCTACTTACCAGGAAGCAAGTAATAAGAGAAATTTTGATAATGTTTATCTAGATAAGCATGAAGTAGATAAAAGAATAATCATGTGGAATAGTTAGAGAAAGTTATATGAATGGAACACATTAGACTTTTTTAACCTTAATGTCCTTTAACCTGGTTAGTCAATCGG
Organism: Hymenopus coronatus; assembly: GCA_030762935.1. Lineage (NCBI taxonomy): Eukaryota > Metazoa > Arthropoda > Insecta > Mantodea > Hymenopodidae > Hymenopus > Hymenopus coronatus. Next base: position 4,533,121 of record CM060883.1, read on the forward strand.
ACGGTGATTAAAATCGACTTCATCTTCTTGGATAAGGGAAAACCTGGAAAGACCCTTATCCGGGTCTAGACGACCTCTTGAATGTGCGGCAGACACGCTATCCCCACACTATCGCGGCGGGTAACGAGGGTTTAACGTTGACACCCCAATGAACATTTAAAACAATGTGGTGCATGTAAAACTGCATGCATTAGAATGCCACGTTGTTTATACGATAGGCAAACTAGTGAAACCAAATTTATCGACTTGAGTGTACTGCAGGGCTGCATATCTCAGGCATTAAGCGGGGCTAGTGAACCACATGGTATATGTTAACATTAGAGGGCGGGAAGCCACTTGCATCAGTAAAACAAAAGCTAGTGTCGATATATTGTTTCCGTTGAAGCGGTGTCTACCCCTGTTCTTTTTTATTACGGTAATTATCTGGAAGAACAACGCAGTAAAAGTTGGGAATGGCTGGGAGTGGAGAAGGCAAATTAATGGCCTGTAACTCCACGCTGGCTAACACATCTTACTTCCCACGTGGTGATAATGGACCAGTGGCGGCTCTTGTATAACTTAACTACATTCCCATGACTTTCTCTGTACGCTATCGTTTCTTTCTATTTCTGTTCTACAAACTGCCCTTACAAAGCGAAATTCCTAAATCCAAAAGTTTACAACTAATGAAGCTGAAATTTTGAACATGCATTTATGCTGTACAGTAGTTACATGCTTTAACATTTGGTTTATGTATCATAAGTGGTTTTTGAGTTATTACTTTTTAAATTAAAAATCTGGCGCCAAATGCAAATCACTCCACACGATGAAAATGATGAAAACTTTTATTTTTTTATTCTTCAAAATATGCATTTCAGTATCAGGAACAAAAGTATCATATGAATTTATTGTACCACAATTAGTTTAACAGGTAAATATATTAAAGCAAGAAACAGACAAAAATTCAAGCAATTTTATAATACAATTGACATTAAAAATCAATATCTAAAACAATATTAGGAATTTTAAAAAATCATATGATAGAAACCTTTTTTTGCACGTAAGACCCTATCCTTAAAATTTAAGAGAGCTTGAATAAAACCTGCATCGTGTGGAACATTTTGAATGACAAAAAATGTTGAAGAAACTGTAAACGAATTATTCAAGTTTTAAAGTACAAAACATTTTCCCTCTAAGTTGCAGTCTAAAACCTTTCAGACACATAAGTTGGACCCTCCTGCCTCTTCCTTCACCCCCTCCCCCTCTGCAGCAGTTTTCTTCAATTTTAGTTTAAGAGAAACAAATTATTTAATTGTCATTTTATTAATTTTCTATTTCTGCTATTGAAATATGAAGTTTATTATTTAACTACACAAGCACTGGTGATATTAGAAAAAAAATCAATTTTCTTTTGTACTATTTAATTCAAGCATAAACATTTTCAAGCTTCTGTTTCGAAAACTGCATCGTCTGGAACAATTTAAAGTTTTGAAAACTGTTTCTCTGTATCAGAATATCATATTCTCCTGCAGCAAATTTTAAACCATGAATATCTCTCAACTCTCACAGACTGTTTACATTAATTCTGAGTAATATATAAAGCAAAGAAAAACTGCAAGTCATTTGGTCCGAGTCAGGCTGCACTCTGCCACAAAACAGTCTACAATACTGTTGGTCAGGCCCGCCGGGCGCTCTCTCTCGCCTGTGGTTTAGGAAGGGGAGGGCCCACGTTAAACAATCGGTGGTACGGCGTGCCTATATGATGACGGGGCAGGTGGAAGCACCCGGTGTGAGATCTGTTTTGTAAATTTTGAAGCATATTGCTATACTCACTTTTTTTAGTTATTAGTGCATATTATTTTATTTTCGACCTGAAATAGACACATTTAAGGCTAAATGTTATTGGTCAAAACTGATTGTCGGATGTTTACTAATGTTTCACCATAGTGAAAAGGTTAAAGCATCACACCCACTTACAGTCATCCATTTAAATCGTCACGTGATACGGTTTAAAGCGCCTCATGGTAATAAAAACGACAGGAAATTGAACTACAAGTATTATATAATTTAATTAGGCAAAAAAAAATGTTTTTTTAATTTTTTGCACTTTTTGATCAAATTTCACAGATGTATCACCTTAAACAAGTAGGTACGCAACGAATTGAAACACAGCCTTCAAAATACACGTTTTGGAGTGCCCTGCTTCCAAATCTGAAGTTTTACTTTCTCTTTGCTTATACGTATATATGAGGGCCATTCAGAATGTAACAGACGGTTTGGCATAACACAAGAGTAACGAAGGTTAGCAACACAAAACCTTATTTACAAAGTTACAATACCTTACTCTATTTCTCAACGTAATCGTCATTCCTATCAAGGTATTTATTGTCACGTGGTACCGGTTTTTCAATGCAGATGTCATTCTCTTTCCCGCTAAAGATATGAGCCAAGATGTCACTGACACTTTGAGGTCTTCATATTTGGGAAATCTTTTCCATCCAAAAAGCCATGTACAGTGTCCAAAAAACACCGGTTTTTCTGAATTCTTTTATCAACATTTGCTTTCAACTCCTCCATAACGATCGATGAACGGTCTTTATCGTACACACTGTTATGTTCTTCCTTGTTTACTCGCAAATTATGCGCCATTTAATCACTCGTTCATTCCACTATCATCCATAACATTCGATTGACCGAAGATTTTGTGTATTAAAAAAATCTGATGTGTTCCATTCACATGACTTTCTCTACATCTCTGCAATACATTATTGTTAAAAAGCTCATGCTTCTAATTACTTAATGCCAATCGAGAAAAAAATAGCAGAAATAGTTTACCTGCTTCCTTGTACATGGAAGCAACATAAGGGAGTACCATAGGTTAAAGTAATAGTCAAAAGCTGGTTGCTATGTGACTGAACTTCATTGTTTCTATGGATAAGGGCTGCCAATTCCCGTGTGAGAAAAGTATGTTTTTAAAGCTGAAACAAAAAACAAGGAATATTCTAAAAAACGATCAACTCCACGAACAAAATTTACATAACATAAATGATGTGTTTTAATACTCTCTACATTTTTGTATGGCACGTTTTTGTCCATCTCTTACGGTTTAACAGTCATGCTAAATTCCGTAAAATTATCTAGAGTAAACTAATTCAAAATCTTCTCGGGCTTCTAGCCAGGTAAAAACTTGGCTTGACACCAACGTTTCGAAGAAGTGCATCTTCCTCGTCTTCTTTTACCTGGCTAGAAGCCCGAGAAGATTTTGAATTAACACGTCGCCAGGAAAGCTTTAGTTCTTATTTTAGAGTAAACTAGTCTTCAGAGGCTATTACCAGAAAATTCAAGATATAGATTTTATTTGTGAGGTAAATATCTTTAATATACGATATTTTAATCAAAATCGTTAAAACCATTTTTGAGAAAATCAAAATTTTAGAAAAAACTTTCATGTAAACGGAAGTTGGGGTGGGGGATTTTTCCCAAAATTTTCGTGTCGCATCCCTGGAAGATACCAGACTTAAATACCAAGTTTGGTATTTCACCGATTTTTAGTTTTTGAGTTATCGTGTTGACAGACACACACACACAAACACACACACACACACACACACACACACACACACACACGGAGCTTCTTCTGAAATTTCTTTTTTTGGATACAGGGGACCCTAAAAGATATATTTCCGGTACCGAATTTTTGTGTGCATTACAATATCTTCTTTATACACTATGCACATAGTACGTATAGAAAAACTAAAATCGCGCGGTATCGTCGCCTTCTCTCGCCGTAATGTGAGCTTCCAGAATCAAATTCTTGGATTCCGTTTGACGAAAACTGTTATCAACATTTTATTTTTGAAATTTCAAGATAGCCATCTCAAACAAGAATTTAGGTGTATTAAAAAGTTTAAAATATTGCAACTGTTCTTTTGGTATAATAGACCTGTTTATACGAGGGGCGTATTTTTGCTTTCTCTACATACAGATACTATACATAGTGTATAGAGAAGGTATTTTATTGCACCTAAAAATTCGATACGCAGATTTCACTGGAGGTATATGTTTTGTGTCCCCCTGAATCCAAAAAGAAAATGCATTTTTACTTGCTCTAGCCGCGTATGTACAATGTACCTAGGGATACAGAATTATTGTATTCCACCCAAAAATTCGATGTCGAGATTTCACCGGAAATACATATTTTAGGACCCCCCTGAGTCCAAAAAAAAGCATTTTCAGAAAATGGTGTGTGTCTGTCTGTGTATGTCTGTGGACAGCAAAGCTCAAAAATGAAAAATGGTTGAATACCAAAATTGTTATTTAGGTTTGGTATCTACCAAGGATGCGAAACGAAGATTTTCAAGAAAATCCCCCCCAACCCTAACTACCTTTTACATGGAAAAATTTTCGAAAATTTTGTTTTTCTTAAAAATGGCTCTAACGATTTTGGTTAAAATATCACATATTAAAGCCATTTCTATCACAAATAAAATGTATATCTTTAATTTTCCGGGAATAGCTTTTAAAGACCTGTTTATTCTGATTTTGCTTAATTTAGAATAACTAGAAAATCGTAAGAAATAGAAAAAAAACTTAGTGTACAAAAACTGTAGATCTCGTTAAAATACACAAGTTATCATAAACATTATTTTCATGGAACTTACCGTTTCAGATTTATTCTTTGTTATTAGTTTCAGTTGTGAAGTACTTATACTTTTCACAACGGAAGTGTTCATTTTTCTTTTGTTCTACGCCTGGCCAAGCAAAGAGGCGATTTGTAATTACAATTGCATAACGACAGCTTTTAAAACATTTGACTATCACTTGAGCCCAGTGCATTTACTTAGTTCCAGTCTACTTATAAGGAACTAAGTAACAAAATTCTGCTAAAGTTTATCTCGATTAACATGGTGTTGGAAGACGAATTATCGTTTGTAAAACGTTTGTAGAGTAGCTAGAGAAAGTCATGTGAGTGTAACACATCAGATTTTTAGAAATATGTTCGTGTGTGTGTGTGTGTGCGCGTGTGTCTGTGGACAGCATAGCTCAAAAACGAAAAAACCGTCAAATACCAAACTTGGTGTTTAGGTTTGGTATCTTCCAAGGATGCGACACGCAGATTTTCAATAATATCCTCCCACACCTAACCAACCTTTACATGGAACTTTTTTCGAAAATGTTTATTTCCTCAAAAATGGCTCTAACGAGTTTGATTAAAATTTCGTACATTTAATATATTTACCAGACAAATAAAATGTATAACTTGAATTTTCTAGGAATAGCCTCTGAAGACTACTTAATTCTGGATCAATTTTACAAAATTTTGCATGACTCCTAAACCAGCAACTTACCACACAAAAAATGTACAGCATGTCAAAACACACAATTTATGTAATATACATATTTTGTGGAGTTGATCGTTTTTGAAATATTACTTATACTTTTCTCATACAGGAATTTGTCAATTCGTATCCATACAAACAAAGGAACTTCAGTCACATAGCAACCAGCTTTTGACTGTCACTTTAACCTATGATACTCCCTTATTTTGCTTCAACTTACAAAGAAGCAAGTAATAAGACTTTCTGCTATTTTTTTCTCCATTAGCATGAAATAAATAGCAGTATAAGCTTTTTAATAACATTTTTTGCAGAGATGTACAGAAAGTCAAGTGAATGGAACACATTAGATTTTTCCTTAGATTGTTTTATTTTTCTACATTCTTCCAAAGGTTTCTCTGTTTTAAGTCATCCAAAATGTAGCATTCGGAAGGTCCTCAAAATAGGCATCTGTTGGGAGATGACGTGAATCATTTTCCACCTAGGCACTTTTTCAAATTTGGAGATAAAAAACAGACCCTGTGCGCCTAATCTGGAGAATAAGATGGACGTTGTAGTAGTTTGAACCTTAAGTCTACAATTTTCGCTATCGAAATTGCGCAGCTGTGTACCCTTGCATTTTCTTGATGGAAGAGAATCTTTTGCTTTGCCAGACGAAGGCGTGTTTTCATGATTTGTCAGTTCAACTGGTGCATAATACTCTCTATTTATCGTTCTTTCTTTCTGAAGCAATTAATGTAGATGATTGCGCGTACATTCCAAAAAAATCGAGGCCATAACCTTGACAGCAGATTTCACTACGTTTGTCTTCTGTGGAGCCGGATTCACCTTTAAAAACCAGTTTCGGCTGTATTTTTGTCCCTGGAGTTAAGTAGTGTATCAATGTTTCGTTCACAGTTATGTATCGATGCAGAAACTCGTCAGGATTGCGACGTAAAACACCAAAGCAGCTTCTGAATCGATCACATGATTGCGTTTAACACCCATTGAGAGCAAACGCTGCACCCATCTTGGCAAGAACTTTGTCAGACCTAATTTTTGGTGTAAAATTGAGAATACTGTACCTTATAAAATGTCTGAGGCCACTACTGTTCCGTGAGCTCAAAACCATATCCTTGCACCTAAAAAACGCTATTTGAGCGCATCTACCAATTGTAGCGTGGCCAATGGAAAGGGTAGTTACACAACTAGAGCTAAAGATGATAGGACAATAGAAGGATCACCACCGCTGCACCGGGGAGATAAAGGCGACCTTGTCCTTCAGTGCGAGAGAGTATGCTGTTCAACGCCCGCTTTTACTACATGTGGCTTGGCAGCCAAAGAGAAAGTGCATATCTTCATTTTTGAGAAAAGTAAACCAATAACAAAGAATATCTCATGGTTAAAAAAAAACTCCAAATTAATATAAAAGAAAGCACACAAGTGCTAATATCTGGACAGAAAACCTTCGTCAAAAATCTACAACTTACTTTAACGTGTTAATGAAAGGAGTTTATACCCTTATGGGTTTTCAAGGTTTAGTCCCTCTACTTAATTTGAAAATTATAAGTATAGTTTTTGTTTCTAAGGCGTGTAATTTGGTCTGAGAGGATGTGTATATTGGGCCACTATATAATACATTTATAATCAATTCGTATACTTTTATATTCACTTTTAATGTTTGAAATTCGCATAATACTCAATTTAGACCTGGAATAATCATGATGTATGTCACTATTGTTTGTTATTATTATTATTCAAAATATCCGAGTGGAGCAGATCAACTTTAACAACATTAATATCGCCTTATATCAATTTCATCCAAATGTTGTGGATACTTAATATGTTAAAGTTTTTATTCCAAATTAAAGGAGGGTTTCATTCTTCACTCCAGAATGTACACGTTAAAAAGCAATAAACTGAATCACCTATATGAGCATCAGCCCGTCCCTTGCACTGTGTCCAGTCTTGCTCGTCAGAGTCCCCACATACAACACCAAAAGTCTCTTCTCATTTTTATTTTATCAACATTGATTTTCTTTTTATCCTTGACTCTAGAACTATTAGAGGTGTTTGTGTCAAGGCCGCGGACGGAAGAGTACTTATCACGGAAATGTACCGATTGTTCCTGTTTAAAGACTTCTGATCAGGACGGAAGGAGACTTTGATGCCGGACAGAAATGGGATCAGCAGATCAGATTTGGTCCGGACACACACAACTTGCTGAGTATTTCATTTCTTATATTCTAAACTGAAATCATGAAGTAAACCTATATCACTCTTACATTAAAATATTGAATGTTCCGTTGTTTTAGTTTGGTTTCCAAAGAAAGATCTGAGGTGGAAGAAAACACGATATTAAAAGCGGGACAAAATTACAGCGAAAACGCTCTCTACAAAGATCACAACTTGCCTCTAGGACTAAAGACAATAGAATGCGGAAAATTGGAGGGAACGCTTACAACAAATGCTGGTCGTATTGTCGGTGCTCCATTTCCTTAAGCTGATATCGGTCCAAAATACACGGTCTTCCCCTATAAATTGTATGCTATGACCAGACTCACATGTTTCATAGAGTATGCATTGCGTGAATGTTTGATGCATAGAAAAAGCTGAAAAATGCAGTACACCAGATTTTCTTCTTTTTGTACTTTATTTAAACTTCACAATGTACACTGAAAAGCCGAGTGGTCAGACCGCCCGGGTTCCATCCCAAATGCCCGCTTGTGGGATTTGTGGTGGACGAAGCAGCGTCTGGCGCATTTTCTCTGGGTCCTCCACTTTCCACCGCCATCCATTCTACCAATTGCTTCATCATCACTTTTCCTATCATCCATTTCTCTTGTATTTCAAATAGTCCTCTTCCTCACGCTCGTGTCTGGCTATGGGCCAGGTTCTCCATTCTGTTGTTTCGTGCCGTTGGCTCCCCGACAGACTTCTGACCCCTAGACATCACTTGTAAGTCCTAGGGGAGTGTCAATCCTAAATAGCATCCACTTCCTCACACTCATGTATGGCTATGGGCCAGGTTCTCCATTCTGTAGTTTTGTGCCGTTGGCTCCCCGACAGACTTCTGACCCCTAGACATCCACTTGTAAGTCCTAGGGGAGTATCAGTCCTAAATATGGGAAGGGTAAGCCGACTACAAAGTGAAATATACAATGAAAATAAAAAGACAATGCTGAGGAGCTCAATAGAAGTAAAATAAAACAATATAGTTTTTATATTTGTATAAACATTTTATTTAACTAAAATATCACAATACAAGATGTAGAGTACAAATATGTTCTACTATTGTTCACAAAGTATGGCTGTAAACAAAAAGAAGTTTACCTGTCAGTTCTATATTCTTGTAACTCCTGAGGAAAGCTTTTAGCACCATGAGTACACAGGTAGTGGCTAATAAAGCAGAAATAAACAACTCCAAAAATATAATTGCAGGGTTTCACCAGGCTTCTCTACATGCAGTCTACCATCTTGTCTACCTGTCTATAAAACAAGGAGGGGAGATGCAGGGAATGGCGATCGCTTAAGAGTGGCCACGCTCGCTAAAGCGTCTCGCTTTGGTGCTTCGTGGGCAGGGGATCGTGGGTTCGAGTCCCGCCTTGGGCATGGGTGTTATAGGTTTGTGCAATGTGTATATGTTTGTAAAAGAAACAGTAAAACCTACGGGGGGAAATGTAAATAGGGATACAGTAACGGAGTCTTGATCGTGCATCCGTTACTGTTAAAAAAAGTTGCAGCCCCCCCCCCCCCCCACAAGGAAAGGTCGGATTTTTTCTGTAAATTGGTATATTGTGATTAAAAGTAGTTACTAAGTGTGTAGATAAATTTACGATGTTAAGTTGTTGCTAAGTAGTGTTAATAATTCAAAATTAATATAAATTGCAGTGATGTTATTCCCAGCATGTGCAGGTAACCATGGTCGCTAACGTAAAATAGAGAAGTTAAACATCTACTCCACTCAAAATATAGAAAAAGTAAAAAGTGCCTTCTACAAGTTACGAAAATAATGAAAACAGAAAATTAAATCTTGAAGATTAAATAATTGAATCTTCGTATAGGTGCGCCAACCACAGCAGCAGCCGACAGAATTAACCGTGCTATTGTCCACACCGTTCTTGTTCACATTTTAGTTTCTGTGTAGCCTACGAGGTTCATTGCCATGTAATGGTTTCAATTACTTTTAGGGTCTTTCATCAGCATAAACACTGTCATTAATATTGTAAGAAGATTGAAGTAGTAATAAATGCTGAATTGAATTTTAAGGGAATGACGGTCAAGCGCTGGAAACGACAGTCACATAGACCGCCATTACCTTCACGAACAACGTTACAGAAAAGCTTCATAACCAACAGAAAGTGTGTTTTCTCTGAAACCAAACGTTATTCCAACAATCCGCAACTATAAAAACATTCAACAATGGTTCTATCTCTTTGCGTACAGAGTGCAGCCATTTCTATGTCCTTACGAAGCGACATGACCGCCATCTCCCCTACTTTCATAAGACGTGGAAACATTTAGACCACATCCCTCAAAGAGACCTTTACACACTGAGAGCACAAGACTTTGCATCCATGTTATCCAATGATGGCATTCACATAGACTCACACAGCACAAAAGTTTGCAAACTCGACACTTTATCTTACGCTACATGTATCACCTTAGCTCCAAAAAAACAAAACAACTACAGCATTCAAAAACTGCTACGCAAAAAATTAAAATCTTATATATTCCATTCATATGAATTTCTGTACATCTCTGCAACAAATTATTGTTAAAAAGCTTATGCTTCTTTTTACTTCATTTTAATCGAGAAAAAAATAGCAGAAATCGTCTTATTACTTGCTTCCTTATAAGAAGAAGGGAAATAAGGGAGCACTATAGATTAAACTGATAACCAAAAGCTGGTTGCTATGTGACTGAAGTTCCTTTGTTTGTATGGACAGGAATTTGTATGAGAAAAGTATCATTTATTCAAAGCTGAAACGAAAAACAAGGAATATGTCAAAAACCATCAACTCCACGAAAAAAGTATACATGACATAAATTGTGTGTGTTTAATGTGCTTTACATTTTTGTGTGTTAAGTTTTTATCCATCTCTTACGGTTTAGCAGTTATGCAAAATTCCGTAAAATTCATGCAGAATAAAGTAGTCTTCAAAGGCTATTCCCAGAAAATTTAACATATACATTTTATTTGTCAGGTAAATATATTTAATACTTGACACTTTATTCAAAATCGTTAGAGACATTTTTACAAAAATCAAAAATTTTCGGAAAAAGTTCCATGTAAAGGGTAGCTGGGGGTGGAGGGATTTTCTTGAAAATTTTCGTGTCGCATCCTTGGAAGATACCAAACTTAAATACCAAGTTTGGTATTCAACGGTCTTTTCGTTTTTGAGCTGTGTTGTCCACAGACACACACACACACACACACACACACACACGCACACACACACGGACCTTTTTGTAAAAATGCTTTTTTTGGATTCAGGGTGACCCAAAACATGTATTTCCGCTGAAATCTCGGTATCGAATTTTTGGGTGCATTACAATACCTTCTCTATACACTATGTACGTGTAGAGAAAGTAAAAAATGTAGTGCTCGTTAAAAACACTATTTATGTTATATACATTTTGTTCGTGGATTTAATTGTTTTTTAGATATTCCTTATTATTGGTTTTAGTTTTAAAATACTTATAATTTTTCCCATACGGGAATTTGTCAACTCCTGGCCACGCAAAGAAACGGATTTCAATCCCATAGCAGCCACATTTGCCTATCACTTTAGCCTAGCCTATTCCCTTGTTTCCCTTCTACTTATAAGGAACTAAGTAATAAAACAGTTTTTGCTAATGTTTATCTCGATTTGCATGAAATAGAAGAATAAGCTTATTAACATAATTTGTTACAGCGATATAGAGAAGGTGTTGTAAATGGAACACATCAGATTTTTTCCGCAAGTTTTTGAAGTAAAAACCAAAGGACAATGAAAGAAGGAATATTTAATACAATCATATGTTTTGTTCTGTCAGAATTTATTATTGATGAATTGGTATTATTGCAGTAAGCTCATAACTTAACTTTGTTCTAATTTGTTGGTCTAAAACTGAAGGAGGGCAAAGTATCGGATTTCGACAAACTTATTGTTTGTTTCTCATGACTATAGCCATTAGTTCCATTACATGAATTTATAAATAAGTGCACACAGGGCGACAAGTAGCAGAGATTATCCCGAAGATTATGATTTTCACAGTACTGTATTCCGAGCCCGAGGAACACGCACCCCATTCTCACGATGTGTTATAAACAAATAACAGTAATTATTTCTCGCGATAGCTGCTAAATGGGCGAATTAGCAAGAGGTTTCTTATAAACCGGGGTAGGTTGCCAGATTTGTCTGCTTTTCAATGGACATTCCGAGTTGGAAATCTAAAATATAACAAACAATACAGAATCGTTCTGTTAATAATGTATAACATATTTCACTTAGTATACCACCGGAAAACCATTTAAATAAGTACATTAACTTATGTATTATAATGTATTAAAACACATTTCCCTTTCCTTGTTTATGCTTCTGCTTTTCGAGAAACTACAACCAAACAATACAGATTTTGACCATTGTACTGGTTTAAAACTTATAGTATAAGTTTACTGCTTAATTGAACATTTAACACCACACAATCACTTAAATAAGTACCCTAACTTATGCATAAAACTCATTTCCTTTTCTTTGTTTACCTTCTGCTATTCGAGAAGCTACAACCACACATGTTCACCATTATACTGGGTTTTAAACATTTTATCCAAGGTCGCGGGTTCAAACCCAGCGGAGGGCGATGGAAAAGAATCCACCATCCACCATCCTCTGCCTGGTTTGAACCCGCGACCTTGGGAACCAATTAGCATGTCCCCCCTAGACCACGGAGGACAATCCGATCGGTGAGATTATAAAAACACCAATACACCACAGACCCATGTTTGATTTTGTTGATTTCTATCTACTAGGTAACTGGTTAAATGCTTCTTTATGTTTTGATTAGCTATTCCAGGTTGGATGCCGACCCACAGGGACCCACCTACAGCATGCAATACGGCGCAGCATTGAGGGTACATCATATTAAACTGAATGTTATTTATGGACGCTCTTTAACTGCTGTGGATATCAGCGTATTACGTAGGGGAGTGGTTCCGACCTCTTCAGCTGCTGTGGTGCAAGCGCTGCGTACCCCGAACACCCGTGGTACTTCTGACGTGACCAGAAGTAGTCGGGCCGAACACACCCTCCCGAAAGGGCTCGACGAGGCAGTGGTCCCGATACCCGTGAGTTATAGGGTACGTCTAGGCTTTGCCTTGTCGGGGAAGTGAGACTCCTCAAGTTCTCCGGCATTAACCTGGACAGCTAGTAGACGGTAAGCTGGTAATACTGTCGGCCTCACCAAGGTTATTGGCAATCTTCCCGGATGGGTTGACGCGCGTAAGTGGCGTATACACTTCCGTCCTGGAGCTTTGTGCCGGGGGGGGGGGGCTTTTTAAGCAATAAGGTATTTCACTAATGGAAAGTCCCACGGAGTCTCGTACTCCCTGGTATTAGAATGGGGGGGGGGCCTTCGCCCCGGGGTAGCCATTCAAACCATCGTGTGGATCTCAGCGTCCCATTCTGTATTGGTCGTGAAAAATACCTCAATTTTGCTCAAAGGCATCTTTTACATACCATAAATCTAAGTCACGGGACAAACTGCTTAACTCCCCTTCCGAAGGAAGATATGCCAAGGCTTTTTAGCTCAAAACATCCATCATCCCCTGCCAGGTTTGAACCCGTGAGCACCAGAGGATGGCATGCTAGCCTTTGACCACGCTCGGTGAGTTTATACTACACCAATACACCTTACAGCCTTTCTACTTTCTCTACACGTACTATGTACATAGTGTCTAGAGAAGGTATTGTAATGCACTCAAAAATTCCATACCGAGATTTCACCGGAAATACATATTTTGAGTCCCCTGAATCAAAAAAAAAAAATGTTTTTTAAAAATGTCCGTGTGTGTGTGTGTGTGTGTGTGTGTGTGTGTGTGTGTGTCTGTCTGTCTGATGATCAATTTTTGATGATCAGTTTAGCCTATAGTATTCCCTTATTTTTCTTCTACTTACAAGGAAGCAGTAATAAGAATATTTCTGCTATTTTTTTCTCGATTAAAATGAAATAAATAGAAGCATAACCTTTTTAACAACACTTTGTTACAGAGATATAGAGAAAGTCATATGAATGGAACACGTCAGATTTTTTTTCCCCCCTTTATTTCTATCTGTCAGATTGCTGGTTAAATGCTACTTCAAGTTTTGATCAACTAATCAGGGGAAGTTCTTGAATAGAAGACCGCTACACGACACCAAGATCTGATCCCGGGGAAACTTAAGCGGAAAGCTGCTATTGCAGATCACGTGCCAGGAGGCCATATATGATTGGTTGGGATCGAACACACAGCCTCCAAGCTATACCATCAACCCGGAGAAAAGTCACGCTATCCTCTTCACCACCGCCGCTTTCCCGCAAACTTTGCTTTATTCACGTACCTCAGACGAAGGATTGAATGGACGAACACCATCACCTACTTGGGATTGAAGTTTGATAAGGGCGTCACTTTTGGGGAGCACATCAGGGAACTGGGGCTGCAACCTCCTTGTACCCGATGCCGGTTCCCCTTAAGTTGCACCTTTTGAGGACTCTCAAAGTCCCCATGCTAATCTACGCCTGTGAGATCTGGGGCATGGCGGCAGACTCCAGTCTACTGTTGCCACAATTCTGTGCCTCGAGACTCCTGAACGAAGTCTCTGGTCTACCATACCTGGAGGACGAGATTAGGCGTCCGGCAATAAAATTCAACGAAGGTTTACCATTCCATCGGAGCGCCCTCGATGCGGGGATTAAAATCCCAGAAACCGGCGTTTTACCTGATACTGGCTTCCCCGCATAGCTTGCGGGTATCCCCGGTAACGAAGGAGCACTTCCAACAGCTGCTATGGCTAAGCTCCTTACAATCCTTCAAGAGTTTCTTCGATTCAAAATGTCAACACCAAAATAAATATTTTGTGAACTAATTTGCACCAGCAGAGTCGTTACACCATGACTGACATCTGCTGAGGAGCAAACTTGCTACTTCCCTTCAGTCCCCATCCTCATTTTCACCCGCATCCTGCAAACCCCACATTCCCGTCAGTACGTGGTTGAATTCTAGCTAGAACGGCAACACGTCTAACACACCGTCGGGCTGTCCTCAACCTGCCAAGTACCCGTCGTCGTCGTCCAAGGTATAAATATTCGTTTTTACTCCAGTTTTGCCAGTTCCCTGACGAAGATCAAAGAGCTAAGATAGACGAAAGGTTGGATTTTTACAACTCCAATTTACCTCGGTTGTTATCTCGTGAAGTCGTCAAGACACCGAGAAAGCTTCAAATATTTGAGGGTAAGCTATCGTCGCGGATAAATCACGTGTTGAAAATGAAGTACCAGGAGCAAGAATTAAGCCCAGTGACGTATTGACCACCACCCTTCGAGTTTTGAGGTTAAATATGTGCGCGTGCATCTGCTAAAAGGTGTCGAACTGGAGCAACCTGCCGTATACTTATCGTTGACTTTCTTTGCCAGAAGTATACAAAAGCAATACACTGGACATCCAACTTTGATTTTCTTCATTTCTATCTGTCATTTGCTGGTTAATTGCTGCTTCATGTTTTAACTAATCGAGGGCAAGCACTTGGACGGAAACCAAGAGTGGATCTCGCGAAAACTCAAGTTAACCTATCCCAGATTCTAACTGCCAGACTGCTTGATGTTTTGATTAGCTAATCTAGAGGATTTTCCTACGCTTCTGAATATGAGGAAGTCATAGTTCCCACCTTATTATCTAAGTTTGCCGGGTTTGTTGGTCGTGGTCCAGTTGTTGGCATGACCGACGTTTCGCCGAAAGCTGTGTTTGCCATCATCAGGGTGAGAATCTAGCTGCGGAGTCCAGGCAAGACTGGAGCGCTAGTAACTGCTGCTTCCTCCTCTACGGCAGGAAGCTTCACAACATGATCGTCTTTTGGAGAAATTACGCAAAACCGGAGCTAGATTCTCACCCTGATGATGCCGAACGCAACTTTCGGCGAAACGTCGGTTATGCCAACTGGACCATGGCAAACTTAGATAGAAAGGCTGATAACGCCGGCCGTGAAAGAGGCTTATCTTCATAGTACCAACTTTCACATAAATATGCAAACTGTTGGATTATCTTAAATATCGATTTTACCTGCCGAATAATTGGTTTAGGCTCAAATACTAAACTAGGTAATATGTGACAGTGCCATGTGCGGCCGTTTTCAGATTCGCAGAAGCTTTAGTATGCGGCGATGGGACTGGAATGTGGTAAACATAGCAAGTGAGACGCGACAGTAATTTTAGGCTTTGGAACGCGAAACGTCTGGCATGTGCCAGAATCTTCCAGTAATTTCGACAAGCTTCTAGAAAGTTCTGTGATGCCGTTTCTAGTTATAAAAAGAAGGAAGTTGTAATCCATCGTGGGTTAGACTTCAACTGGAGTGTAGGCGCACAGTAGCGTGAGAAAGCCGTCAACTGTCTGTAAATTAAAGACTATATTTAGCCCGCCTATGTAGCGTGGTGGTAGCGTGTCTGCCTCACATTCAACAGTCGCGAGTTCGAATCTCGCTTAGGGTGAGTTACCCGGATAAGGGTTTTTTTCGGTGCTTTCCCTTATCCTGAGAAGACGAATGTTGAGATAGATATGGAGATCATTTGAGCATCAATTAAAAAATGTCATTCCACGTTCAATGTGACCAACTAGGTTAAAGGATGTTAAGTTAAAAAAACAACAAACAAAAAAACTATATTTATAATCACACTTTGAATCAATAAAGAAATTTGTTACAATACTTTTATAATCATCAATCCTGCATTAAATTACAAAACGCGTAATTCAAAATTATACTTGATATCAAGAAAAGCCTCTTTAAGAGAGCTCTTCACCAAACATTAACGAATGTATACTGAACCTCTGAAATAAACTGGAGATATCACACAGTTGCAGACTTTGAAGTGGAAAACAAAATTTCTAGAAAATCAGGCTATAAAATATCGTGAGTGTTTGTACACATTGCATTTGAGCATTTAAATGGTCCAAAATTCAAAAACGGATAAGAATCCTGACTCAACAATGTCTAAGAAAATAAACATTTTTTTGTAAGTGTTATAGGCTCTTTAAATTATGTGAGGGCGCGTTAGGGCAGCAATGAAAGCCGGTGAAACCTGCCAAAACATTCCTTGGGGGCGAGAAACATACTTACATAGCAATCAAATTTGGCACTTCTTTAACATGTGTATTTTTAAATGTCTGTTTAGGAGAAACTTTTTCCTGAAGGCCTTCTCACAGACTGAACACTGAAACGCGTTTTCATCATGCATCACCAAATGCCTCGCCACCTGGTGCTTGTGTTGAAAGGCCTTGTCACAAAGGTCACAACGGAAAGGCCGTTCTCCAGAATGGACCGACATGTGCCTCATCAGATGGCCTTTACGTGCAAACCGTGCGCTGCACACCGAACACATATGGCGCCTCTCCCCGGTATGCACCAGACTGTGTTTCTGCAGATACCCCTTCCCAGGGAAGCACTTCCCACATATGGGACATACAAACGGACGAACACCTGTGTGCAAACGGGTATGATCGGCCAGCATTTCCTTGCGGAGGAATCCCTTGCCACAGATATCGCATTTGTGAGGCCGTATGCCAGAATGGATGCGAGCATGCTTACTGAGTTCTCCCTTGCAGACGAAGGTCTTGCCACATGTGGCACACTTGAAACTGTGTTCTCCGTTGTGTATCCTCAAGTGCTGTATCAGGAGGCCTTTGTGGTAGAAACACTTGCCACAAGTGTCGCACTGGAAGGGCAGCTCACCTGTGTGGGTTCTCATGTGTAACATGTACGTTTCCTTGCGCTTGAAGACCTTGCTGCAGATGCTGCACTGGACAGAGCGCTCTGCGGTGTGGTCCCGGATGTGACGGAACAGGCTTCCTCTGTTTGAGAAGCACGACTTGCTGCAGATGGGGCACAGCAGCCGGTTATCCACGGCATGCTCCAGGATTGTGTGTATCAGCAAGTCAGCCCTTAGGTGAAAACCTCGGCGGCACGTAGAGCAACTGTACTGCAGTTCTGCGGGAAGTATTCCTTGGAACAGCGACTGCAACAAACATAATAACACCTTCACACACAGCTTAGTAAAACTACACATTTACACTACTAGGGGAGTTCAATACGTCCTTAGAAAATCCAAGCAACTACAGCACCGAAAAAAAATTGTATTTAGATGATGATAATTATGTTTAAGGTCACTCAACTGCCGAGGTCATTAGCGCCCTTATGGTTAAAACTTGGCAATAGTCAGTAATAAAACACCATTTAAAAAGAAAACACAAAGCTGGAGATAAAACTACGTCTAAAACTGATACATTAAAACTAAAAGATTAAAAACGAGCTAATTAAAAGTTAAAAAATCAGCTTGGTTATAAATCCGACACAACACTAAAACCTCAATGTAAAAGAAACTTATGCTAAAAATGTAAAACCCCTGTCCACTGCTCTTGGATCATCTGCCAGGACCTGGGCAAGAGAAGTCGGCATGCCCATAGATGACTGAATGTGTGCCAGGCGACCAAACTCCAGCAACACAAGACGAAATGTCTGTGCCTCCCCACAGAGCGCAAAGACAGGAGCAGGTTCGCGCTTTAAAAGTTAACTGTGAGTAAAAATACAGTGGCCAAGTCGCACCCGAGCTAATACAACCTCCCTCTGGAGGGATAAACGAGAGGAGGTTACCCAATTGACAGGGAGGTCCTTCGCCTTAGTACCACGGAGAGCCGACCACTCCGCATGCAAATCAAAAAAAAAAAAAAAAAATCTGATGTGTTCCATTCACATGACTTTCTCTAAACCTCTGCAACAAATTATTGTTAAAAAGCTTATGTTCTTCTTTACTTCCTGCTAATCCAGAAAAAATTAGCAGAAATAGTCTTATTACTTGCTTCCTTGTAAGTAGAAGGGAAATAAGGGAGTACCATAGGTTAAAGTGGTAGTCAAAAGCTGGTTGCTATGTGACTGAAGTTCCTTTGTATGGACAGGAGTTGACAAATTCCTGTATGAGAAAAGTATGTTTTCAAAGCTGAAATCAAAAAGAAGGAATATCTATTATAAAAAACAAAAAACAAAAACAAAACAAAAAAAAACGATTAACTCCACGAAAAAAAATGTATATGACATAAATTGAATGTTTTAACGTGCTCTACATTTCTTTTGGTAAGTTTTTGTCCATCTCTTACGGTTTAGCAGTTATACAAAATTCCGTAAAATTCATCGAGAATAAAGTCGTCTTCAGAGACTATTCCCAGATAATTCAAGATATACATTTTATTTGTCAGGTAAATATCTTTAATATTTGGCATTTTAATCAAAATCGCTATTGCTATTTTTGAGAAAATGAAAATTTTCGAAAAATGTTCTATGTAAAGGATAGTTAGGGATAGGGGGATTTTCTTGAAAATCTTCGTGTCGCATCCTTGGAAAATACCAATCTTAAATACCAAGTTTGGTATTTAACGGTCTTTTCGTTTTTGAGCTATGCTGCACAGACACACACGGACCTTTTTGTAAAAATGTTTTTTTTTATTCAGGGGGACCCAAAACATGTATTTCCGGTGAAATCTCGGTATCGAATTTTTGGATGGAATGCAATACTTTCTCTATACACTATATACATAGTACGTGTAGAGGAAGTAATACGGCTCTCCGTACAACCACCCTAAAATCTTCTTCTGTTGAACAGTTTGTATTTAGTAACCGTCGTCTATTACTAGTTAAAATTTCAGCTATATCCATTGAATCAACAATCTTGTGTTCTTTAGAAAGATGGAAAACATGGGTTTCGTGTGGTGATTACACATTTAAAAGAATTAACACCTAATGAAATAAAAGCCAATTTGTATGAAATTCATGGCAAATTTGCTCCTTCGTTTGCAACAATTTAGAATTGGATACGTGAATTTAAACGTTGCCGTACATCCACAAATGATCAGTACTGTCCCGGACGTCCAATAGAAGTGACTTCCTCCGAAATGCTTGACAATATCCAGGATATGGTAGAGGCCTCAGGCATATCACAAGGTACACTGTTCTCAATGTTGCGTCAATAGTTAGGTCTGACAAAGGTATCGGTAAGATGATTGCCGCGTTTGTTCTCAATGGGGAATAAACGCAATCGCGTGATCGATTCGGAAGCTGGTTCAGCACTTTTCCGTCGCAATCCTAACGAGTTTCTGCGTCGATTTATAACTGTGGATGAAACATGTATACACTACTACACTCCGGAGATAAAAGTACAATCGAAACAGTGTTTTTTTTAAATGGGAACCGGCTCCGAAGAAGGCAAGGTGTGAAATCTGTAGGCAATGGCCTCGTTTTTTTGGGATACTGGCGGAATCATCTACATTGATTACGTGCAGAAAGGAGGAACGATAAATGGAGAGTATTATGCATCGTTATTGCACCGGTTTAACGGAAAAATCAAGAAAAACGTCCATCAAGACAATGCAGGGTGCTCATCTGCGCAGTTTCGATGGCGAAAATTATAGAACTAAGATTCGAATTACTACAACATCCACCATATTCACCAGATTTGGCCCTTAGTGACCTATATTTTTCCCCCAAATTTGAAAAATTGGCTCGGCGGTAAAATGACTCAAGTCTAACAAAGAGGTCATCTCACCAACAAATGCCTATTTTGGAAGGCTTAAAACGCCGGGACAAGAAGATACTGCTGAAAAATAAAACCAAACCTATCAAAAATAATGTTTTTGTAACAACTTATTCAACGCCCCTCGTAATACGAGTATAAGACGAACTCAGGCTGCACTGAACATAACTACAGGCGACAAAAATAATATTTGTCGCGTGACTTTCTCTACATCTCTGAAAAGGTTTATTCTTCCATTTCTTTCATGCTAATCCAGGAAAAATTAGCAGAAAGGGTCTTACTATTTGCTTCCTTGTAAGTAGACAGCACATACGGGAGTACCATAGGCTAAAGCGTTAGACAAATATTTTAAAATCTGGTTGCTATGTGATTCAAGTTCCTTTGTTGTATCGACAGGAGTTGATAAATTCCCATATGAGAAAAGTATAAGAATTTTAAACCATTAAATTGTGTGTTTTAACAAGCTATTTTGTGCCTATAACTAATTCTGAAATTTTGAGAAAAATCTGATGTGTTCCATTCACATGACTTACATCTCTGTAACAAATTATTGTTAAAAAGCTTATGCTTCTATTTACTTCATGCTATTCGAGAAAAAATTAGCAGAACTAGCCTTATTACTTGCTTCCCTGTAAGTAGAAGCGAAATAAGGGAGCAGCATAGGTTAAAGTGATAGTTAAAAGCTGGTTGATGTTCCTTTGTTTGTATGGACACGAGTTGACAAATTCCTGAATGAGAAAAGTATAAGTTTTTTAAAACTGAAACCAATAATAAGGAATATCCCAAAAAACGGTCCACTACGCAAAAAGGTGTATTTAACATAAATTGTGTGTTTTAACGAGCTCTACATTCTTTGTTCAGTTTTTGTCTATATCTTACGGTTTACCAGTTATGCAAAATTGATCCAGAATAAAGATGTCTTCAAAGGCATTTGCGGTATTTTAATCAGAATCGTTAAAGCCATTTTTGAAACAAATATTTTTTTTTTCATTTAAAGGGTAGTTGCAAGTGGGGGGGGGTCTTAAAAATCATCGTGCGGCATCGTTGGAAGATACTGAACTTAAATACCTTGTTTGGTATTTAACGGACTTTACGTTTTGGGCTATGCTGCCCACAGATAGATAGACAGACAGACAGACACACACACAGACAGTTTTCTAAAAATACTTTTTTAACTTTCTCTACACGTACTATGTGCATAGTGTATTTAACAGTTATTGCACTCCACTCAAAAATTCGATAGCGAGATTTCACCGGAAATATATGTTTTATTGTCCCCTGTATAATAAAAAAAATCAGAAAAGGGTGATATATGTATGTGTGTGTGTGTCTGTGTCCGTGAACACGATAACTAAAAAACGAAAAGTCAGTAAAATACGAAACTTGGTATTTAAGTTTAGTGTCTTCCAGGGATGCGACACGAAGATTTTGAGGAAAATTTCCCCGCCCCAAACTACCCTTTACGTGGAATTTTTTTCGAAAATTCTGATTTTCTCAAAAATGGCTGTAAGGATTTTGATTAAAATGTCGTATATTAAATATATAACTGACAAATAAAATGTATAACTTGAATTTTTTGGGAATAGGCTCTGATGCTGGACGAATTTTACGGAATTTTACATAACTGCTAAACCGTAAAACATGGACAAAAACTTGCCACACAAAAATGTAGAGCATATTAAAACACACAAATTATATCATATTCGTTTTTTTTTCGTGGAGTTGATCGTTTTTGAGACATTCCTTGTCTTTGATTCCAGTTTTAAAAACACTTCTCTCATACAGGAATTTGTCAACTGATGTCCACACAAAGAAAGGAACTTCAGTCACATAACAACCAGCTTTTGACTATCACTTTAACCTATGATACTCCCTTATTTTGCTTCTACTTACAAGGAAGCAAGTAATAAGACTATTTCTGCTAATTTTTTCTCCATTAGCATTAAGTAAAGAGAAGCATAAGTTTTTTATCAATAATTTGTTGCGCGGATGTAAAGCAAGTCATGTGAATGGAACACATCAGATTTTTTTTTTATTTTGGATTCAGGGAGTCTCATAACATATATTCCGGGTATGGAATTTTTGGATGGAATGCACTACCTTCTCTATACACTGTGTAGAGAGACTAAAAAGTGTGTAAGGGCAACATGCATTGAGAAGCTGATGAACACACAGCGCATGGGCTACAATCACATGACTTGTTGGAGTTTCTTTTTCTGTTTGCTGCACAAATGACAGGTAGCCTCAACGTTAATTAAACTTACAAAAACTCTGGCCAAAGGAAAATGGACAATGGTTTTTACTTTCTTTTTAAAAACATTTTAATTCCTAATATTTCAGGACTGATATATCACATTCTACGTTACACTTAGAAAAATCTGATGTGTTCCATTCACATGACATTCTTCACGTCCCTGCAAAAAATATTCTTACAAATCTTATGCTTCTACTTACTTCCTGCTAATCGAGAAATAATTAGAAGAAATAATCTTATTACTTGCTTCCTTGTAAGTAGAAGCGAAATAAGGGAGTAGCATAGGTTAAAGTGATAGTCAAAAGCTGGTTGCTATGTGACTGAAGTTCCTTTGTTTGTATGGACACGAGTTAACAAACTCCTGTATGAGAGTATTAAAATTTTTCAAAGCTGAAACCAAAAACAAGGAATATCTCAAAAAGGATCAACTCCACGAAAAAAGTTGTGTGTTTTAACGTGCTCTACATGTTTTGTGTGGTAAGATTTTATCCATCTCTTATGGTTTGGCAGTTATGCAAAATTCCGCAAAATTCTTAGAAAATAAAGTGATCTTCAGAGGCTATTCCCAGCAAATTCAAGATATGCATTTTATTTGTCAGGTAAATATTTTTAATATACGATATTTTAATCAAATTCGTTAGAGCCATTTTTGAGAAAATCAACATTTTCGAAAAAAGTTCCATGTAAATGGTAGTTGGGGGTGGGGGGATTTTCTTGAAAATTTTCGTGTCGCATTCTTGGAAGATACCAAACCTAAATACCAAGTTTGTTTTTAACGGACTTTTAGTTTTTGAGCTATGCTGCCCACAGACACACGCACGCACACGCACACACACACACACACACACACACACAACTGTTAATTTTCTAAGAATACCTTTTTGGATTCAGGGGGTCTCACAACATGTAGGTGAAATCTTGGTATCGAATTTTTGGGTACATTGCAATGCCTTCCTACACACTATGCATATAGTACGTGTACAGAAAGTAAAATTTACAAGGACAAACATTTCTCTACCTTTTACAGCAATGCCATATACTGAAAGAAAACAAATCCTTATGCATTACATTCACACGTCTTTCTCTTCCTATTCTGCAGCAAATGATCTTACAAAAACTTAATCTTCTAATACTTCATGCTTATCAAGTTAACATTGACACAAGTGGTTTTTACCACTTTTTCTCTACTTAGTACGTAGCACATAGGTAGAGAAGGCATTGCATTCCAACAAAAGTACCATAACGAGGTTTCGATGGAAATACACGTTATACGATCCATGTCTTAAAAAAATTATTTTTTCTAGGCCGCTTGTGCAATGTACATAGTGCATAGAAAAGATATGGTATTCCACACAACAATTCGATATTGCGATTTCACCGGAAATACATGTTTTGAGACTTCTGAGTAAAAAAAAAAAAAAGTCAGTTTTAGAAACATGTCCGTGTGCATGTCTGTGGGCAACATAGGTCAAAAACGAAAAGTCGGTTAAATATCAAACTTGACATTAAAGTTAAGTACTTTCCAAGAATGCGACACGAAGATTTTCAAGAAAACTTCCCCCCACCAACTATCCTTTACATGGAACATTTTTTGAAAATTTTTGTTTTCTCAAAAATAGCTAATGCTTTTATTAAAATTTCACATATTTTAAGACTATTTTCATGACAAACTAAATGTATATCTTGAATCCTCTGTCTTAGAGGAGATAATTCGTAAACTGAGATAGACAAAAACCAACTACAGAAAAAAATGTAGACCTAATTAAAACACACAATTTGTGTCATGTACTTTTTTTTGTAGAGAAACTTATACGAGATATTCCGTTTCAGTTATTGTTTCAGTTTTAATGTATATCTGCTCTTCTCAAACGTGAGACATCTTTGTTTTCGTCTTTCTTCTGTTTACTCCTAGCAAGCAAAGAGAACACAATTTCAATAGTTTCACACAGCGACCGGCTTTTAAAAGATTTGACTAACGCTTTGGCCTAGTGTACCTTATGGTAAATAAAAGAATAATCTTTTGTAAGGAAAACGTGTTAGTGAAACAGCTAGAGAAAGCCATGTGAATGGAACACATAAGATCTTTGGGAAAATGCCCGCACGCACGCGCGCGCACGTGTGTCTGTGTATATGTGTGTGTGTGTGTGAACAACATAACAGCACAAAAATCGGTTAAATACCAAATTTGATATTTAAGTACAGTGCCTTTCAAGGATGCGATGCGTAGATTTTGAAGCAAAATCCCCTCTCCCATCCAAAAGTTCCCTTTACATGGTACATTGTTCGAATATTTTGAATTTCTCAAAAATTGATATAACGATTTTTATCAAATGTTATATGTTTAAGATATTTTCATGACACATGTAATGTATATTTTATGGGAATAGCCTCTGAAGACCTCTTCATCCTGGATGACTTTTGTAGTAAACCAAAAACTACAAAACATGTACATCTAGTTAAAACATATAATTTGCCATATACATTTTTGTAGGGTTTTAGAGATATTCCGAGTTTTTGGTTTCAGTTTAATATATTGTCGCATGTGTCATGGGCAATAGTTTAACTTATATTGTTTTAGTAATATTTTATTAACTACGAATTAATTAATCCAAATTTATTGGTATTTGATGCTTACATATTCTTGGAAGAATACAAGCTTTGTTATAAGGTGATTAACTAACAGGATGGAACTGATTAGCCTCTTCGTAGTGGACTTTTTGACATCAACTTCCGTTGGGCTACGTGCACTTTCGCACTTTGACTTCACACAGGATATTCGGTGCTGATTGGCTAAGACTGCCCACTATCAGAGAACGGCCACCGTGTTGGAAAGTCCTTCTAAATCTATTTAAGGGACTGTAGACCCGACCACCTTGTCTTTGACCGTCCGGGAACCTCTGCTTGCTTGTGTGCGTCTTGGGGCTACGCTCCGGGCTCGACCACTTCATCTCTTACCTCGCCTAGACATATTTGTGTTAATAACTCCATAATCACAATAGTATTGACTAGTTTGCAAGCCTCTACCTTTGTAAAGCAAACATTCGCTACCAACAAATTATTTGATCTTATTCAATATATTAGGTTAATTTAAGTCCCATTATTGTTATCATTGCTCTTCTACCATCTGCCTTCCTTTCAGCACCCTCACGTAGCTATCCCCACGTCGTACAATTCTGTTCGCGACAATACTTAAATTTTTCTCAAACAGGAAGTCATTTCTAGCTAGCAGAGAACTTTTTTTTGGTAGTGTTTAACGCCCGCTTTTACTGCTGTGGCACCGCAGGCGATGACACTGATGATACATGAAGATGGAGCCCCGGTGGAATGAGATGGCGGGGGAAACCGGAGAAAACCCACCCCTGCGCCGCTTTGTCCACCACAAATCTCACATCTCTGCTTGGGATCGAACCCAGACCGTTTAGGTGAGAGGCAAGTGGTCTAACCACTCGGCCACGGCGCGGCCTAGAGAGAACCGAATTTCAGTAGGTTTACATACGACTGGTTTTTTAAAGATTTTCCTTCTACTTACAAAGAAGCAAGTAATAAGTCCAATTCTGGCAATGTTTATCTTGATTGGCATGACGTAGACAAAAGAATAATCTTTCGTGAGAAAAATTTATGAAACAGCCAGACAAAACCATTGAGCATCAGATTTGTTAGAGAAACGGAGTACTACATTGTAAAGACTTTTCTCTCACTTTTCTACATAAGCCTGCATTTCTTTGCAGACATCTTCTGCAAGTTTGAAATACCTTACGATACAACTCCGTTCCAGCTGCACGAAGACACTGTCGCTCTGCTACCTGAACAATCTCCTGTGTTTCTTGCATCTGTTCCTTAACGCAACCAAAAATGTGGTAGTCAGAGGATGCCAAGTCGGGAGTGTAGGGAGGGTGTGGAAGAGTTTCTGATCACAGGGCGGAAATGCTAGCGTTTTGCTGAACCACGTTGTGTGCCCAGCCGCCATTTTGCGATACTACCACATACACCATACGCAACATCTGTCAAATTAATTGGTTTTCCAAGTTTTTAAACTAAAGAACAAAGGACAATGGAAGGGGAGAGATCTCTAGTTCAAGGAATGTTTAATATAATCACATTTTTAGCCTGTCAGAATTTATTATTGATAAAGTGGTGTTATTGAATAAACATCGCGGCAAGGTCATAACTTCATTTTGTTCCATTTTTTGTCTAAAAACTGCTGTTAATGTAACAAAAGGCTGTACCATATATTACAGCATTGGTTTAAAGCTTTAGTAGAATGTGTGATATTAATCCAGAATTTCGGGCGAGGGATATTGCTATAATTATCATTGCATTCCGAGTCCGAGGAACACGCGCCCTATTCTCACGGTTCTGGTATCATAAGAACATAATGTGACAGTAATTATTTCTCCGATAGCTGCTAAATGGGCGAATTAGCAAGAGGTTTCTTATAAACGGAGTTGGTTGCCAATTTTGTCTGCGAATTGCCTTTATCCAAGTTTCTCAACGTCTTTCCGAGTTGGTAACAAATAATACAGAATCGTTCAGTTGATAATGTATTTCAATAAGGACACCACCGAAAAATCACTCAAATAAGTATACTAGCCTACGTATTGAAATACATTTCCCTTTCCTTATTCGAGAATACCACACACGTATTGAGCATTATACTGGTTTAAAAACTTAGTCTAAATTTACCGCTTAATTGAACACTTAACACTATAAAATCTTATTTTTGGAAGCACATTTAACCAGCACAAGGCATACTCATCTCAGAAGACGTGTAGTGTCTAAAAATGGCGGCTTGACAAAACCGTGCTTCACCAACCACAGTGTACACCGACCTAATCTCTCTACATCTGTGGTTCTAATCTTCTCCACTGTGAAAGGACGTGCATTACCTGATTCAGGATCATCTACTTTCTAGTATAAGCATCTATTGAAACAAATGTCCTTATTGACCTTAAAATGGGTTACAAATACAGTCTTTGATTCATTGCTGCAAATATTCACTCGATGCGTAGCCACTGCGCGCTAACACTCCAGTCACTCATAACAATTATTGACAACACAACATGCAATCCTTCCTGCTTTTATAGCTAGAAAATGACGTCACAAACTCTCTGGAAACTTGTCGAAAATACTGGAAGCCTAAGTTTGGAGAAACAGACATGTACTGGCCTTTTGCTGAAATGCTTATTTTATTAGCTCTAACTCATATATACATACAATATACATAGTAACCAGAGAAAGTGTTGATTTCACTCAAAATTTGAATGTCAATATTTCACTGAAAATGTATATTTTGAAGTCCGCTACGTAAAAAAACACATTTTTAGAAAAAAGAGCGTCTGTGTTGGAAGCGTCGCTCAAAAGCGGAAAGACCATTAACCCTTTATTGCATTAATTATTTTGCTACACATGCCGAGTCCCAGCCACTACAGTCAAAGGAAGGGGAGGTCCCAAGTAAAATAACCGGTGTGATGGCACGCTGGGATGCTGACGAGGCTACATATGACGGCAGTTGCATGCATTCTGCTGCTAATTTTGTTCGATTGGCATGAAGTAAATAGAAGCATAAGCTATCTAACAATAATTTATTGCAGAGCTGTAAAGAAAGTCATGTGATTGGAACACATCAGATTTTTTGGGTGCAATACAACACCTCTATCCACTATATACATCGTAATATAGGGGTCTAGAGAAGATAAAAATGATATAGTTCAGGTACGGTTGTCTAATAATCTATCAAAATGCCACTTTCTTGATACAAGAAGTTAGCCAACCTCGGTAGTGTGGTGGTAGCGTATCTGCATTCAATTCGTCGCGAGCTCGAATCTCGGTTAGGGTGAGTTGACCGGGGTTTTCCCTTATCCTGAGAAGACGAATGTCGAGCAACTTTAAGCTCCATGGACCCCGAGAACATTTGAGCATCATTTGACCAATTTCATTTATCGTCAGATATGACCTAGGAGAGAACGGGGGAATAGTGGTAGATTAAGCAGTAATGATCATATAACTGCCTAAATTTACCTTATATCAAAGTTCAGTTTCTTAATAAACAGCTAGGAATATGTTTTATCGCCTTAAATTATTTTTAAAAAATCTCATGTGTACTATTCACATGACTTTCTCTATATTTGTGCAACAAATTATTCTTAAAAAGTTTAGGCTTCTTTTTCCTTCATGCTAATTGGGAAAACATTAGCAGAAATAGTCTTAATACTTGCTTCCTTGTACCATAGGTTAAAGTGATAGTCAAAAGCTGGCTGCTATGTGACTGAAGTTCCTTTGTTTGGATGAACAGGAGTTGACAAATTTCTACATGAGAAAAGTATAAGTTTTTCAAAGCTGAAAAAAAATGTCAATAACGATCAACTCCACGAAAAAAAAAAAATGCATATAACATAAATTGTGTGTTTTAAAGTGCTCTACATTTTTGTGTTGTAAGGTTTTGTTCATCTCTTACGGTTTAGCAGTTATGCAAAATTCCGTAAAATTCATCTACAATAAATTAGTCTTCAGAGGCCATTCCCACAAAATCCAAGATCTACATTTTATTAGTTAGGTGATTTTCTTTAATATACGATATTTTAATCAAAATCGTCAGAGCCATTTTTGAGAAAATCAAAATTTTCGAAAAAAGTTCCATGTAAAGGGAGTTGGAGGGGGGGGGGATTTTGTTGAAAATCTTCATGTCGCATTTTTGAAAGATACCAAACTTAAATATCAAGTTTGGTTTTTAACGGTCTTTTCATTTTTAAGCTATGCTGCACACACACACACTCACACACACACGGACATTTTCTAAAAATGCTTTTTTTTGGGTTCAGGGGGACCAGAAACATGTATTTCCGGTGAAATCTCGGTATCAAAATTTTGGGTGCATTACAACACCTTCTCTATATACTATGTACATGATACGTATAGAGAAAGTAAAAAATTTAAAAACATTTTTAGATAAAATGTTATAAAAATTGGATCAACTATTTCCACGAGCATTCCTCAACCCTTGAGGCAATGCCAGTAGGTTTCCCTCCATACATTTTAAATAACTGAAATGCCTGCATTTTGTTATACAGGTGACTCAAAAGAATGGGAAATTGTGAAAACTGCTGAGCGATAGATAGCACCGAATGAAATACAGAAGGCCTTGCCATTTAGTAAACATGGAGCAATGGAACGGGGAGATGCAGGTAACGGCGGTCACTTAAGAGTTGCAGTCCCCCCCTCCCCCAAGGAGAGGTTGCATTTTTCCTGTAAATTGATATGTTGTCATTAGAATTATTTCCTAACTGTGTACATAAGTTATTGCTAAGTAGTGTTAATAATTCAAAATTAATATAAGTTGCAGTGACCGTTATTCCCAGCATGTACAGGTCGCTAAGATACAGTAACGTAAAATAGACAAGTTAAACATTTAAACATTATCCTTCTTCTTTTGTTAGAACATTTCTTAAAGAAATGAAGTTAAATAAAAAAAGTGCCTTCTACAAGTTATGAAAATAATGAAAACGGAAAATTTAATCTTGAAAATTAAATAACTGAATCTCCTGTTTGCCGTATAGGTGCGCTAACTAACTGCAGCAGCTGACAGAATTAATCGTGCTATTGCCCACACTGTTTTTGTTCACATTTTATTTACATCAGACTGTATAGCCTACGAGGTTCATTGCAATGTGATGATTTAAATTACTTTTAGGGTCTTAACTGATATTTATCATCATCATAAGAACTGTTATTGCTATTGTAAGAAGATTAAATTGTTTTAAGAATTAATAATAATAAATGCTGAATTGAATTTTAAGGGAATGACGGTCAAGCGCAGGGAATGACAGTCACATAGACCGCCATTACCTTCACGAACGTTACAGAAAACGCTTCATAACCAAGAAATAGTGTGTTCTCTCTCAAAATAAAACTTATTCCAATAATTAGCAATAAATACGCTACTCGTTTTACAAAAACATGGAGCAAATTTAAAACAATGAAATATACTTACGATGTCTTGATTTATAAGAAACTGCCAACTACAGAAAAACACTTCTAAGCTCGTAAACTTACAACTCAGCAATGAAGTTACTATTGAAATGGTTTTATCTCTTTGCGAACAGAGCGCAGACATTTCTATGTCCTTACGAAACGATATTACAGCGATGACCGCCATTCCCTGCTTCTCCCCTGCCTTTGCGGTAAAAGCCTATTCCTGCCAACTGTTGGTGTCAGCAAGACGGAGCAACAGCACGGATATCGATGCGAGCTGTCAGGGGACTGTTTGTTACCGGTCATTTCAAGACACGGTGACATGGCCCCCAAGATCGCCCGATTTGACAGCTTGTGATGGGGCTACCTTAAGAGCGCCGTTTACCGTTCTCAACCTGCTATCACCGAAGAACTTAAAACAAGAATATGAGGGGAAATCTCCAGGATTCCTGTTGAAATGTTAAGTTCATAACGTTCTCATCAGACTTCAGGAATGTCTGCGCCGAGAGAGGGCTCATCTGTCTAATGATATTTAACAAATAAACATAAAAGCATACTCTGTACTATATGTCATAAATAAATATGTGTAAAGTAATTTTGTGCATCCGTTAATTTCCATTCTTTTAAGTCACCCTATATGTTCTGTGGGAACACGAAGTTAATGAAAATAATGAGGAAGGTTGAACCATAAAGCTTTTTATAAACAATTTTGGTAAAAAAGTTTTATTTAAAAAGCTTAGTGATGAATAACAGAATGACAATTCTAAAATGAGAAATGTATTGAATAATACTGAATATTCTTCAGTCTAATCAGTCTGCATAAATAGTTAAATGAAGTTTACTATAACTTATTTAATTAACACACATACACACACACTATATCCTAAAAAATCTGATGTTACATTCACATAACTTTCTCTAGCTATTCCATTTACAAGGATTATTCTATCTACTTCATGCTAATCTAGATAAACATTAGCAGAATTGGTCTTATTACTTGCTTCCTTGTAAGTAGAAGGCAAACAAGGCGAAAACTTCTGTCAAATCTTTTAAAAGCTGGTCGGTTCGCTTTACATGGTCCCATTTGAGAAAAGTTTAGGTAGTTTAAAATTGAAATCAACAAGGAATATCTCGAAAACGGTCAATTCTACAAGAAAAATGTATATGGCACACGCTATGTTAGTTTGTTTTTTTGTTTTTGTAGCTTAATGTCAGTTAACCTGGTTGGTTCATATCGGACGATGAATGAATGAATTTGATGAAATGATGCTCAAATGAATTCGGGGTCCATGGAGCTTAAAGTTAGTCGACATTTGTCTTCTCAGGATAAGGGAGAACGCTGAAAAAACCTTATCCGGGTAACTTACCCTAAGCGAGATTCGAACTCACGACCTTTTGAATGTGAAGCAGACACGTAACCACCACCTACCCAGGCGAGCTGCTATGTGTTTTAACGAGATCTATGTGTTGTGTAGCAAGTATTTGTGTATCTCTTACGGTTAAGCCATCATCCACAATTCTGCAAAACTCATTCAGAATAAAGAGGTCGTCAGAGGCTCTTCACAGAAAATTCAAGATGTAAATATCTTTAATATGCGCCATTTTAATCAAATTGGAGAATGGGGGTGGGGGATTTTCTTGAAAATCTTAGTGTTGCATCCTTGGAAGATACTAAACCTAATTACCAAGTTTGGTATTTAACGGCATTTTCGTTTTTGAGCTATTCTGTCCAGTCACACACGGACCTTATTCTAAAAATTTTTTTTTTCGGACTCAGGAGTCCAAAAACATGTATTTCTGGCGAAATCTCGACATGGAATTTTTGGGTGGTGCAATACATGTAGCTACTATATATACTGTATTTACACACGGGATAGAGAAAGTAACAGAAAAAGCAAAAGAAACATTAGTGACGTCATTAGGAAAGACACTTATCACATTGGAATCGTTCAGCAGAATCGGTTGCACTACACAGAGAATGGTACAACGGTGCCATACTTCACCATCCTGACAAAACTCTCCACACAGTTTCATTTTCCAAGCCTGTCAAATCATCCATCGCTAATTAACTCGCTCATGGGTGGAGTTATCTTCACCAGAATCTGAATATATTCACTTTCTCTAGCAGCTACTATGTACATAGTGCACAGAGAACGTATTGTAATACACCTAAAAATTTGATACCGAGATATCACCAGAAATACATCTTTCGAGTCCCCCTGAATCCAAAAAAAGCATTCTTGAAAAAAGATCCATGTGTGTGTGTGTCTGTGGACAGCATAGCTCAAAAACGAAAAATCCATTAAATACCAAACTTGATATTTAAGTTTAGTATCTTCCAAGGATGCGACACGAAGATTTTCAACAAAATCCCCCCATCCCCAACAACCCTTTACATGTTTTTTTTTGAAAATGTTTATTTACTCAAAATAGTTCTAACGATTTTTATTAAAATGCCGTATATTGAAGATATTTACATCAGAAATAAAATGTATATGTTGACTTTTCTGAGAATAGCCTCTGAAGGACTCTTTATTCTGCTTGCGTTTTACAGAGTTTTGGATGATAGTTTAACCGTAAGAGATAGACAAAACTTTCTACACAAAACATGCAGATCTCGTTAAAACACAATTTATGTCAGTCGACCTTTCTGAGATATTCCTTGTTACTGGTTTTCAACTTTAAACGACTTCTCAAAGTGGAAGTGACGTTTCGTGTCATCTTTCTTCTTTTACTGCAAGCCATGCAAAGCCAACCGTACTTTAGCTGTTTCACATAGAACCTGGTTTTAAAAGATTTGACTATCGATTTAGGCTTGTGTATTCCCGTATGTCTTTTCTACTTACAAAGAAGTAAGTAATAAAACAACTTCTGCTAATGTTTACCTTGATTAGCATGTCTTAGATAAAAGAATAATCTTTTGCAAGGAAAGTCACTAGATTTTTAACCTTCGTGCAGTCTGATTTCTCCTTTTCAATTCCACCTTTATTCGCTTTTTAGGCCAGACTTTGGTGAGTCTTTAAACAGTTTCTTCGCACAGCTTTCAACAATGTATTTTCTTTTTTGAGGCGCCTTATTAATTTTTTTTGAGCTGCCAGTTGTAGTTCAACCTTTTTAAGAGTGGATGTCAAAATCTCCGACTTCTGTCTTTTTCTTTGTTTGCTAAAATTTGTCTGAGTGCCAATGGTAGTTTGACGTGGTATTGGGTCTTCAAACGTCACTGAGTTATTGGAATCTTGAGGTTCTTTTGGTCCTCCAGGTTCTTGATTTTGCTCATTGGACGTAATGCAGTGTTCAACTCCTGCGTCATTATTCTGAATAACTGGAATAGATTCATTTTGAAGACCTACTCTGTCAGTAGCAGAGAATTTATCGTCAGTTAAGATATTTCGATTGAATGGATGTATTCCTGTGTGTCTGAAGCCTGATGCAGCCACTGCAACTGTTGCTACTCTTGAATATGCTTGATTAAACAGACCAGCCAAATCATACGGAGTGATCTTTTCAAGCCTATGCATCTTCATGTATATATCACATTGCTTTTTAAAATCGTCTTTCAACGTGGAATAGAAGCTTACGTCCAAAGGCTGTAATCTGTGTGAATAGTGGGGTGGTAAGGAAATCATAGTCACTCCATTAGTTTTGCATAATATATAAGATTGCAACGTTGTGTGGCTGTTGTGGTTGTCCAATATCAACAGTACAGGATTGGTAAGACTTGCTTTTGAGTGGTCGATAAAGTGCTTCAACCAAGTGACAAACAGCTCTTCGTTAGTCCAACCTTTTGGTGAGCATTCATATATAGCACAAGGTGGGCCATCTTTTTTCAACAAGGGACTCATTCTTTTTCGGGGATAAATAAACATTGGAGGAATAAAATGTCCTGCTGCACTCATAGCACACACCACAGTTACTAGCTTTCCCCTCTCCCAGCTGGTCACCGAGCCTGCCTCTTTTTTAGTGACGACTATTGCTCCGGACTCTTGTACCGTTGTAATACCAGTTTCATCTGCATTGTAGATGCGATCTGGTGTATATTCTGTTTGAGAAAACACTGCTTCCAAGTTCTCAAAATACTTCTTGACATCATCTCGGTTGAATCCAAAAATTCTGTTGATGCTTGTGGCGTCAGGCTTTCTAATACTTATGGTGGGGTTTCGTTTTAAAAATCCGTTAAACCAATCCTTTCCTGCCATGTGCACATTTTGAGAAAACCTATGCTCTATGTTGTTTTCATGAGCAAACTCGAAGGCTATTCTTCGCACTTCCTGTGCAGACAGTCCGTAAAAAATGTTTGATAACAGTGTTATTCTGTGGGCAAGTGCTGCTTCTTGTTCTTTAGTAAACGTGCAACCGCGTCCCAGCTGTGGTTGAGTTGTCTTATTCTTTTTCCTCCGTTCTTGCAGAGTACTAAATGGGATAGAGAACTTTTTGCTGGCTGCATTAATGGAATTACCTTCATTAATAAATTTCATAGCATTTTTAAGGGTTTCTTCGGACCAGCTTCCACGATTTGTGGTTCTTTTCCACGTTCTTGGCATCTGTAATACAACCAATGCATATAATTCAAATGAGGAATGTATTAATTTTAATTCAAAATAAGCATTTAACTACGTGTGGGGTAGCGCCAGAAGGTACCGCCATTACCCCATCGTGACCTACCGGGGTTAACCGATTTGTCGTTTTGAAAAAATTGTCCTTGAATGTTAGGAAACAGAATTGAAAATGTTTATGAAATGCAGTAAAATATAGCTTATGAATGGGTAATTACAATGGCTAAAAAACGTGGAAAATTAGAACACAAGCACATTAAAACATTGTCAAAACACAGCTGCATAACAGGGAATTCAATAATGGCGTGGCTTGAGAGTTAGTTTATGACCTTTCTGCGATGAGCGCAGCACCAACCATAGGGCTGGCAAAAGGAAATAAAAGCCGATAAATCACCTACCGGAGCTACCTCCTTACCGGCGCTACCCCCTTCTCCCCTAGATATTTTAAAATATTTAAACTTTTCTAAAAAGAAGTCCTCGTTCGTTTTGTATCTCTTTAGTTTTATCCCTGACCATGTATATAGAACCAAATTACAATTGTATCACATAGACAGCTTTTAAAAGATCTAACTATCGTTTTAGCCTAGTGTATGCCAATATTTCCCTCTGCTGACAAGAAAGCAAATAATTAGGCCATTTCTGCTAATATTTATATCAATTAGCATGCTGTGGGTAAAATAATATTTTGTAAGAATAGTTTGCAAAATAGGGACAGAAAATCATGTGAACGGAATGAATCAGCTTTTTTTTTCCTTCACTCCCTTGCAATGAACTTTTCATTATCACCCTTGCGTGTCTGTTTTCTTTTGCAGCACCTGAATCTTCAATTCACTTTCAGAACTTCTGTAAGTTCTTTTTCTCCTCTTCTTTATCTTCACTTCAGAGGTATTTTAAACAAGAGATGCTTTCAGTGACTGCATTGAAAATGGATACTGGGTATTTAGAAATCTATGGAGATATGAGAACATTGGTTGAAGATTAAATATATGTTGAAGATACATCTTGAAATCTATGGTTGGACTCTTTAGATGGTGCCAGATTGGTAGAACTCACAGGAAGTGATGATTCAGGTTCAGAAAGACCCAGATATATGAAACATGATTGTCTTGGAGCCAATGAAGATTCAGGTTCAGAAAAGGTGGCTGAAGTCAAAGTCGATGAAGGTATTATCCAGAAAAGATACTTGAATTGAGATTTAATGTAGATCCCAATTCAGGTAATGTGAAACTGGATACAATTTCTGTTGATTCTTCCAAAGCTGGAGGATTTTTTGGGCCCATTCTTGAAAAAACTGAGTTGTGACAAAATCTAGATCTATCAATACACTAGGATTTAAAGGCCAAAGTTCTGAACTCTGGCTGTGCTAAGTCCATCATGCAAACAGAAGTGCAGGCAATGTTGACAACTCCAACAATCATTTGAGAGATTTTCATCGGCTGGTGGTTTGTCACGCACTACACTCTTGGTTCAAGGCACTTTTGAAAGGCTCCATTACTGCCCGAGATAGAGGCTGCAGCTTGTGTGCAGTGTGGAGGAAGGCTTTTTGTTGTGAATACTCGCAACACAGCGTTTTAGGGAGAAAGGCTGAACCTGGATTAGACTTAGTATGTAAGATCGCTACTTGTACGTGCTGTGTACAGATAGTTGAGAAATGGCGCCACCATGCTAATTACGGTAGAGAGGGTAAAGCGCAGCAGCTGCGGATATAAAAAGGGAGAGGGAACGCTTGGATTCGGAGCTTGATCTTCGAGCTGTCAACATGGCGAAGAAAAGACAGCGCAGAGCCGCCGCTGAGGAAGCAGCACCTCCGTCAACACCGGTCGTGGCAAGCTCCGCTTCGCCGCCGGCCGCCACAGCAGCCTCGCCGGTACTGCAACCGCAGTTGCCACCATTCCAACAAAGCCGCCGACGAGCTCCACACCGCCGCCCCGGTTCAGTGTCGTGGTACGGGGGGTCCCTCGGGACCTTTCCACCCGGCATCTGCTCACCGCCGCGCAGGCTCTGTGGCCTTCTTGTTTGAGGGCAACCCTCATTATCTGCGAGCGGGGATTAACGTCGTTGGTACGAGTGGAGTTGCAGGACCAGGCTGACCTTGAAGCTGCATTGGCGTCAGGATTGCCCTTATTAGGGCGATTCCTGGTCGTCGAGGCTAGCAGACAGGAATGCCACCGGCCCTGCGAAGCTGCTGTGCCTTTGCGCACACAGCCCACGTCTGCTCCTCATCGCCGCGGCCACTACTGTGGCAGCACCACCACCACCGCCGAGTGCACTGGGCACGATATCCGCCGTCGCCGCCGGTTCTGTGCCACCAGCCCGGACTACACCACGCCACCTGCACCCTTGCTAGACCCAGTGACACGGGACGCCATTCAGGACCTCCACTCGGAGATCCTGAACGTCGGCGCTCGTTTAGCTCCCCTTGAAGAGCTGTGCAGTGGCTTCAACGAGAAGCTGCAGGACCTTCAAGCTGCCACCACCGCCGCCATCTCCACACTACAGTCTACCACTACTGAGCTGTCCAACCGGATAGCCAGTGTCCAGTCGCAGCCACTCCACTCCGCCGAGCGGTCCCCCAACAGGGGCCAATCACACAACTGGGCTGCTCCAAGAGCCGGCAAAGAGTCTTGGATTCAACATGCAAGACAAATGCGACTAGAGAAGAACAGCTAACCGCCACTAGATCCATCCCTTACCCTAAATTTTCCTTCATTCCTCTCCCCGAATCCGCCGCGGTGACAGTCTGGGCCATCGGTCAAATCTGTTTCCCGACCCTCATTTCACTCCTCTGACTGCATCCTGCAGTCAGATAAAAATATCACCTTGAATCCGCGGGTGCAATCATGCGGTACCGTCTCTCCTTACTTCCTTCTAATACCGGTGGAGGGGTTTTTCAGTCGGTATGCCCATATGGGAGATCCCGACACTCCGGGCTTGCCCGGGTCAGTCCTTAAGGTGGATTTTTCCCCTCCACTCGAAAAAAAAATCTACTCGAGATACCGAGAAGCAAACATCGCAAACCCGGCGTAGGGAAGCCCCTTGGTATCGTCATCGCCGTCCGCCGCAGCCACCTCCTCGGTGTTCTTCCTTGAGGACTACTAGGACTAAGAGTGGAGCTGCAGGGCCGCGCGGATCTGTTCCCTGCCATGACGTCAGAGTTACCCTTATAGGGCGACATCTGCACGTCGAGGCTAGCAGACAGGAGCGTTACAAGCCCTATCGTCGCTGCTGTGTCTATGGGCACAGTCAGGAAGCCTGCTCTACGCCACCGAGATGCCTCTGCTATGGCATCAACGTCTTCACTTCAGAGTGCACTTGGGTAGGACCTCCGCCGCCGGGAAATTTCACCAAGCTGAAGCATAAGATTTACTTCGTGTGCGCGCTAAATTTGAACTAAAAGTCTACTCGCGCTTTTGCTTGGTTGAAAGTAACAATAGACTCTTCCCAGGGCGCTTTAACGGGCTTGTTGGGCTTCACAGATCCAGACTACCTGGCGACTTCTTAAATAATAAATCACTAGCATTTTCTTTGTAGAATTGTAGTTTATTTTGTAATTATTTCGTACAATTCTAAAGTGAAGCTGCAATCGCTCGGTGCAATTTATGTGCTTTGTTGAATGCTGCAAATATTTGTACGCATATAATTCTACGCGTATACATTAATGTACGCGTATCTCCAAGTGGCCTTTTGCATACTTGTGAAAAAGTCTCTCTCTTTCTGATAACTGGCTTCACAAGCAAGAAAATCAACACGTAACTATGATACTTATTGTTGGAAAACAAAATCGCATAGAGAAAATCAAAACACTTATACGCGATGAAAGCACAAGGAATGATAAACATTTGTATCCAGCAATTTCAACTTCGAAATACAACAGAACAAAACATTTGAACAATCAAATATTACAAAAAATGAAATGAAATTCACAAAATGTCGTAAGATTTTGTGGTTAAGATATAAATATTGCCTCAAAGCCCAGTGCCCCAGGAGTAGGAAACCGACACCGCACCCAGCCCGGACATCTCCACTTGTTTTTAGCCTCCCCACACTCAAGTCTGCATTGAAAGGAACTCAGATTGAGTCTCTAGAAGCAGTGAAAGCAAAAGCAACAAAGCAAATGAACAGTCTGACAGAAGCAGACCTACAGCACAAGGAAAACATGTCAGCAACAGTATTTACAGAAGTGTTATTGGAACCAACACTAAAAATCTGATGTGTTCCATTCACATGAATTTCTCTACATCTCAGCGACAAATTACTGTTAAAAAGCTTATGCTTCAATCTTCATGCTAAATGAGAAAAATTAGCAGTAATAGTCTTATTACATGCTTCCTTGTAAGTAGAAGTGAAATAAAGGAGTACCATAAATTAAAGTGATAGTCAAAAGTTGGTTGCTATGTGACTGATGTTCTTTTGTTTGTATGGACAAGAGTTGACAAACTCCAGTATGAGAAAAGTATAAGTTTCTTAAAAGCTGAAACCAAAACAAGGAATACTTCAAAAACAATCAACTCCACGAAAAAAAATGCATATAACATAAAATGTGAGTTTTAGAGTGCTCTACATTTTTTGTGTGGTAAGTTTTTCTCCATCTCTTACAGATTAGCAGTTATGCAAAATTCTGTAAATTCCATCCAGAATAAAGTAGTCTTCAGAGATAATTCCCAGAAAATTTAAGATATAAATTTTATTTGTCAGGTAAATATCTTTAATATATGATATTTTAATCAAAATTGTTATAGCCATTTCGGAGAAAATCAAAATTTTCGAAAAAAAGTTCCATGTAAAGGGTAGTTTGGGTGTGGGG
Source organism: Hymenopus coronatus (assembly GCA_030762935.1). Lineage (NCBI taxonomy): Eukaryota > Metazoa > Arthropoda > Insecta > Mantodea > Hymenopodidae > Hymenopus > Hymenopus coronatus. Next base: position 4,572,802 of record CM060883.1, read on the forward strand.
GAATTTTCTTGAAAATCTTTGTGTTGCATCCCTGGAAGATACTAAACTTAAATACAAAGTTTGGTATTTTACAGACTTTTCGTTTTTGAGTTATCCTGTTCATACACACACACACACACACAGACCTTTTTTGGATATAGGGGACCTTAAAACATATATTTCCAGTGAAATCTCGGTATCAAATTTTTGGGTGGAGTGCAAAACCTTCTCTATACACTAGTGTGTGTAGAGAAAGTAAAAATGGAGTTTTCAGATATATACAAGGTCAGAATACGATCTTAAATTAAAAATGTAAGTTAATTTATGATGAATTAACCTTCAAAAATAAAATATGGTTAAGAATATTTTATATTGCTTGAAAATTAAATTTTTGCACTCAAGTTATAGTGACTTTTTTTTTCTTTCTTTTTTTTAAGAAAAAGAGCAAAATGCATGCAACTGTACTGAAATGTAACACTGTCAGCTTCCATGCGTGCCATTGACCGCTTAATTTATTTGGGCTCTCCCCATCCTTCACCACTTGTACATTTGACTGCAGAAATAGTCCTTTTACTTGCTTCCTTGTAAGTAGAAGCAAAATAAGGAAGTACCATAGGCTAAAGTGATAGTCAAAAGCTCGTTGCTATGTGAGTTCCTTTGTTTGAATGAATAGGAGTTGACAAATTCCTGTATGAGAAAAGTATCATTTTATTAAAGCTGAAACCTAAAACAAGGCATATCCCCAAAACAAACAACTCCACTAACAAAATGTATATAATATAAATTGTGTGCTTTAATGTCCCCTACATTTTTTGTGCGGTAAGGTTTTGTCTATCTCTTACGGTTCACCAGTTATACAAAATTCCGTAAAATTCTTCCAGAACAAAGCAGTCTTCAGAGGCTATTCCCAGAAAATTCAAGACATACATTTTATTTGTCAGATAAATATCTTTAACATATGATATTTTAATCAAAATTGTTAGAGCCATTTTTGAGAAAATAAAAATGTTCGAAAAAGTTCCATGTAAAGGGTAGTTTGGGTTGGGGGGATTTTTCTCAAAATCTCTGTGTTGCATCCCTGGAAGATAATAAACTTAAATACCAAGTTTTCTTTTTATGGAAGTTTGTAAACAGTGTTGTTATATTCATTTATTTGACGAATCAATTAATTAACTAAACAACACTTACTTGGGATTTTTGCCGGAACATGTTTCAAAGGACTAATTTCCTTCATTTTACCAAGTTTGGTATTCTATTAACATTTCGTTTTTGAGTTATTGTGTTCACACACACATGCGCAAGCACGTGGACCTTTTTCTGAAAATGCTTTTTTTGGATACAGGGGACCCTAAAACATATATTTCCAGTAAAATCTCGGTACCAAAGTTTTGGGTACAATACAATATCTTCTCTATACACTATGTACATATGTAGCAAACTAATGTGGGCAACTGAGTGTTAAACAAAATAATTATAGTAAACAAAAGCAGCATCACATTTCACTAGTTTAAATAAATAATTTACTTCAGACATGTTTCAGTGGCCATTACCACTGTCCTCAGCGCAGATTTTTACTAATGCTCATGTTCACAGCCTTTAGAGAGAGATCTCTCTTCTGGGTAGATGGATTTTGAGACGAGACCGTTTGTCACTTTGTTTTTGTTTTCCCAAATTGGATTCTGCACTGATTTTAATAACCAAGTTCACTGTGAAAATTATGGTTTTGAGTCCAAAAATGATGTTTTACTGCTGACTTATCTGTCTGTTTATACTTTACATACCTTATGAGTCCTTTAAAATGTTGCCCAATATTTCTTTTTGTTTTCCCTATACATAACTTTTCACATTGCAGATGATTTTAAATATTCTTGTTGCATTGAGGGGATTTTTTCTTTCATGTTTGTATGGAGGAGGTTTTTTAAACTTTGCTTATTAACTGAAGCTAAGTTGATGTTTCATTCTTTGAAAATCTTTTGAAATTTTTGGTGTGCCAGAGTGTGGTAAGTGAATATTTTGAAACTGGTTTCTGACTTTATTGGAAATATGAAATCAGCTGCAAGGAACGTGAAAAGGAAAACAAAGAGAAAGATTGAAATACATTTTTAAAGCACACATGAGGTATTTAAAGCATAAACAGACAGATAAGTCAGCTGTAGCACACCATTTTTGCTCCCAAAACCATAATTTTCACAGTGAACCTTAGTTATTAAAATCAGTATAGAATCCAGTTGGATTAATACTTTTGGAAAATCATTATTTCTAAAAAACAAAAACAAAGTCATAAATTTTTATGTCACAAACAAATGGTCTCATCTCAAATTCATCCACCATAAAGAGAGACCTCTACAGGATACCACCACAGTTCATCAGCTAATTTCTGCTGTAGATGGCAGCAGTAGCAGTCGAAACATGTCGGAAATAAGTTACTTATTTCAACTAGTGAAGTTTGAGTGTGATGCTGAGTTTTTACTCTTAATTAGTGCATTCCCATTACATGATTAATTCCCAACTCTCAACTCTTTGTTTCTCTTTATATGTTTATAAGTCCCTTAGTATTGTTTACTGTCAAGCCCTTCAAATATTTTTAATGTCCTCAGTAATAAAGATATATAACAGTTAGAGAACTAAATATATTTTATTTATCATCTACAGTAAAAATGCAATACACACAAAATACAGGCATTTCAACTTTCCACACATAAAAACATGTGCGAGAAGTGGATAAAAAAACCACTCTCATTTAAAAAATGTTGTCTACTGGTGATACATTTGCAATATTTATCTTGGAGGGTCATAGTTGCTTTTGGAAGTATCACTTTGGAGATGCTAGAACATAACATTAGGAAAAATGCACTACTATCTACCTACAGGAGGTAGAAATGCACTTGCCTTGTCATTTACCATATTTATCGTAATACAAGACTAAATATTAATGTTCAAAACTGGGGTTTGTCTTGCATTCACGATATTATTTAAATCCATACAGGGAAAAAATAAGCTTCAAATTTCACAGGTATGGCACTGGCAAAGCCTAAGAAAAATGGTATATACAGGGTGTTAATGAACTATACTGAAATATTTTCACAGAATGTGTAATTACTTAAATAAGGAGACTTATGGCCTGTTTATTGAAATTTCGAAGTAAATAGCTGTAAGATTCTGAAGTGACAGTATGCCACATATCATGGCACTTCATTTGAAAGGAAAAAAATAATAATAAAAAACATGTACTCTATGATAGGAATTAAACTCATGATCTTTGGAATAGCAGCTTCCCGCATTGTGTATTAAGCCACAGAGCAGTTGAAAAAACGCCTCCAGAGTAGGCTACATAACTCAAGAATGTAGTTAATGAATGCTTAGTGTTGCACTGTCAGGTGATTAGTTCAAAATTTTACAGATTTTTGCGACATTAAATCTTGAGAATGCTAGTACGAGCTGCTAAAAATTGATATTTCTGTACTCGGACAGCAGTTTCAAAGACATTTTTTGAACCTGCTTTGCTTTAACACTGACTTATCAGCACCTGATACCCACACGTTTAACCTTGTGTTTATCCGGGGACCATACATGGCCGATCTCAAACTACTTATATCAGTCACGTGCACAATCTCGCAAATTATTTCGGTGTAGTTTATTAACACCCTGTATAAACCACCAAGGTCGTGACGTATGTGGCAGATTTTGAGTATCTTATTTTGTGCCAAAAATGACTGTTAAGGAGCCAATGAGTATTGTTATTGGAAAAAGATTACTCTCCGACACTAAAATAAAATTAGAAGACTTTCTTTCACATCTAAGATTGCATGTAATGTTGTATTGGAGGTCAACGGTCAACCAGAAAGAGAGAGGTTAGCTGCCATTTCCCTCTCTGGGCTGCACATAATGTGAATTTACACACAAGTTCAAACTAGGTAAAACGTTTTACGATATCTTATATTAAGTATGTTGTCTTTACAAAAAATGGTATCCATAAATAATTATCGTTAAACTATTCTCCCGCCACCTGTACCAGAGTTGTCGCTGTACCATCGCACACATTCCTACATCTACATATTTCATTTTCCGTCTCTACCACCCAAAACATGAATTTACTTGCAAATTTGAATTAGGCAAAACATTTCACTAGATATTATATTAAGTCTAGTCTTATTTCAAAATCGTATCCATAATTGTAAGTATATTTATGCAACCACCACTGCTTACACAAACTATTGCAACCATATTGTACATTTCCATACTCCCCTCTTCAACAACCGCTCAAAATGTTGATTTCCACCCAAATTCAAATTAAATACAATAAATAAATTAATGAATAAGGGACTTAACTTAAGTGTCCATTAGTTGAATATTTCTGAGTTGGGTTTTTAACATTTACGTATAACTTACATATAATTTTTCCAGACCGGTTTCAAAGCCATGTGGGCATCGAAACCGGTCTGGAAAAATTATACATGATACTTAAGTGTTACAAACCCAACTCAGAAATATTCTATTTACACGTATCACTGTTTCAAAACACCCTTTCATTAAAATTGTTCTTGTCCATTAGTTTTTTAAAATATATGGCAAACCTTTAAACTTGAACTAAAAATTCTTCTTTTTATGTAAATATGTCTTTTAAACGTGTATTCTGTAGATGATATGCTAAATTCCAAAATTAATTTCTGAAAAATGGGGGTCGTCTTGCATTTGGATAAATATGGTTTATGTGGTTACACATCAATTTATTGATTCATCTTTACAGAAAATTTTTCTTAACCAACCGTCTTTGAAAGTACTGCTGCTCTTTCCTTAAAGGATATTTGTATATACTTCTATCACAACCATTGTTAGCTAGCTTTCAGTGGTATTTGTTGCCATTTCTGGTATTTTTATATTATATTTTTCATGAGCTCTTGTTTGATGCAGTTTTGCTTCTTCAGGAGATTTCCAGGCATACTTTGCTTAACATTGTTTAAGCTAGTATACTTTTGCAGGCCAGGAGACCCTTTTTCTTGACGTTTCTCAGAATCTTCCCTGACTCCTTTGTTTAGACACATACCACCTGTGAAAACTCTTGGCTTTCTTTCTGCATTTCTTCCTCAAATGTTACACAAGACTATTTCTCCAGTTTTCTCTGCCATTCTGTCTGAACCCATCTGTGAAATTCTGCATTGTATGGGTTGTTGGTCTGAACTGCTTCCTTGCTGTGGTTACTCTGATAAAGAATGTTACACAAAAGTCAGTTACCCTCCAAGAATGACTGCCTCTTAAACTCCTAAGTTACTATAATGATACGCTCAAGATAAGTGTCTCAAATGTGCAAAAGCGTATCCTTTTACTAAAATACAAATTTCTCTTAAACTATTACAGATAAGCTCAACAAATTTCATGTACATATACATTACTGTCTACTACATACACAGTAAAAATGTTGTATATATCTGACAGGTAACTTTCATGAATCAGCTGTTTTTATTCTGAGGTTATATATTATTTTTACTAGGACTTTATGTTCCGTTTTACAAAAACTATCCACGATACAACTTTTGAATTTAGTACAGAGACTCTTAAGCCGATGCCCTGCAGTCAAAATTTGATCCAAAATTTTTTATACAACATGATCATTGTGTACAATATCTCCATACCATTCCCACGGGAGTGTGTATTGGTGCAAATATTTCTTGCATGCACATGAACAGCTGATAGAAAATGGTGGAGGTTGCTGATCCACAATTATTTACACTCGCTGTCGCAAGCTTAGTTTATTTATCCATTGCAAGAGCATAGTATAATAGAAAGAAAAATTTAATAAAGAGGCATTGGTGGACTAGACCTTGGCTAAAAAGTAGAAATGCAGGCCAAGGACGTAGTGTATTACATATGCTGCAAAATGAACTCGTTTCTGACTCTAAATTATTTTAACTTCCTTAAAATGGACGAAAATTTGTTTGGAAAGTTGCTGTCCTTAGTTGAGGCAAAAATCACTCGCCAAGACACAAATATGAAGTAGTCCATATCAGCAAATCAAAGATAGCGCTTTTATATTTTGTTTAGAAAAGAAGGTTAGGTACAAATGGATCCAATAAAATACATTTGCAGGGGTTATAAATACCTGAGTCATTATTTCATAAATCTCTGCCGCACAAAAAAATGTGTACTTCAAGCATAGCTCAGCTACTATAACCCTATTATATAGGACAAAGTCTACAAGATAAAGCACAGTTTCACGCAAACAATCGCGTTGGTGGGAAGGAAGACCCAGTGCAAGCTGCCATCTTATTACGTCATTACCACCAGGTAGCTCATTGGTTGATTTCATACATTTGGACCAAAAATTAGAGACTGCTGTATCCTGTTGTAGCAAACTGGAATTGGACCAAAAAATAGGACAGAAATTGTATATAATGAAATTATCTGACATCCCACAATCCAATTTGTAGTTTGAAGAGTATCAGATCAAAATATTTTACCGTGGGACATTGGCTTTAATAATAAGTTGTTTAATGTGACCCACAATCATCTGTGTATCTTGAATAATATAAACATTACTTGACATCATTGGTAAAAAATTATGTATTGTTTCTTCGATCACATTTTGCTTTCAGTAATTAAGCTATTGAATTCATTCTAGGTCTTTTTAAAGAACTTAAGAATCTCTGTACTAAGTTTCAAAGTTTGTATCATGGATAGTTTTTGCATAAAAGGAACATAAAATCCTAGTAAAAATAAAAAACAGGGTAAAAACAGCTGATTCATGAAAGTTACTTATCAGATATATACAACATTTGTACTGTGTACGTAGCAGACACAAATGTACACTCACATGAAATTTGTTGAACTTATGTATATTAGTTTAAGAGTAATTGGTATTTTAGTAAAATGATACACTTTTGCATATTTCAGTCACTTATCTCCCATTAAAAGAATGAAAAGTAGAGTCAGACTGAGAATTGAATACCATATACAAGGTTTGATCTCCGGTCAGCCTTAAATTGATCTGCGCCAAAACCAAACCCACGTGGTGTTTTGCTATTCGTGCCAGAAATGCTGCCATACTATTCTATTGATGAATACACATGGCAAGTAATGCATTGAGCCCTTATTCTGATAACTTAAACAGTGATTACCATATTCTGTAATTGATACATAGTTACAATCAAATAAATGGGTTCACATACAGGTTGGCCTACATGAAGTTTTGCAAGTGAACATCAGAAAAAAACCAAACGTCAAGAACTCCAAATCTTATAGGAGCAAGGGCCTTCCAAACTCAGAATTTTAAATGAAACTATGGTAGTTTTTTTTTTTTTTTTATATACTGTGGTTCCCCACATTAAACTAAGCAACTTTTATTCAAACATTTTTTTTTCTAAAATGAATTGTTCATTTTTTTTGGTTGTGTTTAACGCCCACTTTTACTGCTCTGGCACTGCAGGCGATGACACTGATGATACATGAAGATGGAGCCGCGGTGGAATGAGATGGCGGGGGAAACTGGAGAACCCGGAGAAAACCCACCCCACGCCGCTGTGTCCACCACAAATCTCACATACGGTCGCTTGGGATCGAACCTGGGCCATCTAGGCGAGAGGCAAATGGTCTGAAGGCGCGACCATGGATTGTTCAGCTGTTATAGGATGTTTTCTTTGAAAATAACCCCCCCTCTATCCCGTGATGGATAGTGGCAATGTTGCAATTACTATGCCTATAAAAACAACAATGTATTGTTCTAACCTGTGGATATAGCTGATCGCATGCAATAGTGGCAGTACATACTTTGGTTTGTTTCGTTATTATTTTACATAAATTAATTTATGCTTTTCATTCATAAATTAATACAGAACAGGTTCTTGCTTGTGTTATACCATGCAGCACAATATCAAGCAAATGAAAGAGTGTTCCCGACTTAGGAATGGGGAAAGTGCTACAAAATTGGATATGTGTAGTCTCCATGACGAGTTTGTCAGTACTATAATAAAAATCCTTTCTTTACACTACAAATAAGTTTTTATTCTTTTTTTAATCACAGATTTTGTGATGGTTATCCAAAATTCCAAACTTGCAAGATTTGGATTAGCAGGGTTCTACTGTAAATCCATTCTGAAATTTTGATTATAGCATGGGATTATTTTCCTACATATATTGCTACTGAGTTATACCATGATGCACTGTTCACATAGGTCCATTGGGGCACAGATGAGCCTAACAGTGAGTAGACAATACAATAGCAGTGTGCCAACAAGATTTAGTTCCCAGTAAACCACAAGGTGATCTCAAACCCCAATGGTAACAATTTTGTAAGCATTTTAAGTTGTTAATCAACAGTTCAAATCCTGCCTATGCCACTGAATTTTTCACACTGACTCTACTTTTCCAATTCTTTTCCTGCACATGACTTATATGGAAAAATAATTCATTTATAACTTAACTAACTTATCAATATTGTTTTTAAATACATATTAGGGTCATACTGAAAGTAGTGAGCAGTAATTTTTAAACTGCTAATATTTATGTCTTAGAGAAACCAAGTACAGCAGTTGTGTTCTATGGATAGACTTCTCACTTTTCAACCTAGTCTATTTAAAGTAAGAGCTGAAGTTTTCCTGATGACATATTAACTCACATGGATTGACTCCATTTCGAAGATGTGCACAATCTTCATCTTCAGGGTAAACTGATGACCTGAAAGTTCAGATTTGCATATTTATAGTGGCAGAATAAAGCTAGCATCTGATTGGTTTGCATGATATTTTTGGCCATGAAGTTACTGATATTTAATATAGCTGAAGATGGTGCATATCTTTGAAACGTTGGAGTAAATCCATGTATTTACCTGACTAGAAAAATACGAGAAAATTTAGAGTTAGTCTCTTATTTCTTTTTACACACATTATTCCCATTGTTCCACAAGTTTATAGATATGAAGACACTAACACAATGCTTTCTGAATATCCTCCACCATCTCCTAGTGTTGGCCTCGCACCTATTCTTTAATGGAACCAAAAAGATGGTAGTCAGAGGGTGCCAAGTCACGACTGTATGGAGGAGGTGGATTGCAATGTGATTGATTGATGATGAATGGATGGATGGATGGGATTGGATGGGATTGGATGGATGGGATATGATTGGATGGATGGGATTGGATGGATGGAAGGATGGATGGATGGATGGATGGATAGATGGATGGATGGGATGGGATGGGATGGATGGGATTGGATTGGATGGATTGATGGGATGGGATGGGATTGGATGGATAGATGGATGGAAGGATGGAATTGGATTGCATTGATGGGATTGGATGGATGGATGGGATGGGATTGCATAGATGGGATTGGATGGATGGATGGGATGGGATTGGATTGGATGGGATGGGATTGGATGGATGGGATGGGATTGGATGGATGAGATGGGATTGGATGGATGGGATTGGATGGATGGGATTGGATGGATGAGATGGGATTGGATGGATGGGATGGGATTGAATGATGGAATAGGATTGGATGATGGGATGGGATTGGATGGATGGATGGATGGGATGGATGGGATAGGATTGGATGGATGGATGGATGGATGGATGGGATGGGATTGGATGGATGGATAAGATGGGATTGGATGGATGAGATAGGATTGGATGAGATGGGATTGGATGGATGGGATGGGATTGGATGGATGGATGGGATGGGATGGGATTGGATGGATGGATAGATGGGATTGGATGGATGGATGGATGGAAGGATGGGATTGGATGAATGGATGGATGGATGGGATGGGATGGATGAGATGGGATTGGATGGATGGGATGGGATTGGATGGATGGATGGAAGGATGGGATTGGATGGATGGAATGGATGGGATGGGATGGAATGGTTGGGATGGATGGATGGATTTTCCACCAAATGTTCTGTTCTTCTCCAATGTGACATGGCCAGTGTGAGGACTCGCATTATCTTGTTGCAGGATGATCTTTTCTCCAGGGTGCTTATCGTGCAATGCACAGCAAAGCTTCCAAAGTGTCTGGATATAGCAGGCAGCATTTACGGTGTGTCTGGGTTTAAGAAAAACAATAAAATTGCAACCCTGGGCATCCCTGAAGATGCATTCCAGCAGGCCACACTGCCTTTGCTTTCTACTTTGATGGCAAATTCAAGTGGTGCCATTCAATGTTCTGGTATTTTCTTTCAGGCTCGTAATGATGGAACCAGATTTCATCATGTCACAATACTCGTCAAAAAACAATCACCTTCATTTTGAAATCTCTGAAGAAGGTTTTGGCTGAAGGTTTTTCTCTGATGTTTGTGGTCATCAGTCAATAAATGTGGGACCCAATGGGTACAACATTTTCAACAATCTAAGCTTGCACTACGCTATGTCCTACTACAAGTTGTGCAGCTATTTCATTCACAGAGATGCAGCTAACTGCTCTAATGATCTCTTCTCTTTCCTTGATGCAATCTGTGGAGACAACTGGAAGTCGACTGCTATGGGGTTCATCTTGGATACTCATTTTCCCATCTTTGAAAATACTTCACCCATCTCCCAAATTTAAATTTGGACACCTTTGTATATAAGGATATAAGCACTGTAAAAGCCAAGTGATATTAAAAGTTTAAGATATTTATTACTAGTTGTAATGCGAGAAATTTAAATGTTGTATACTTGGTGTGTTTCATTTTGTACACTGAAATGTTCTATGCTCAAGGTCTACTTGGCCGTCACGAACCTACAGAATGCAATCTAATCTAAACACACATACAGACCTCTACAACCACGTTAAAGTCTGAGGTGAAATTAAATAACATATTTTCTGCATATAACAAGGTATGCCAATGACAGCATGCTGTCGAGACAAAACACTGATGTCAACCACTTTGAAAATATTGTCTGTGATCAGTGACATAAGTCAATGATGTCACAATATTACATTGTTGGAATTTTAATTTTAACGAGTTGCTTATGACTTTCAGTATGACCTTTGTACATAATAGTGATGGGACGATATCACAATTTCTTGATACTCGGTAACAATGCAGATTTTTGAGCACAATATCCAATAACCTTTACAAACAACTGCAAAGGTAACAGTTTCTGCATTGAATTAAGTTCTTATTGGTAGTTTTCTGCCAAGGGGACATTATCACATTGATGTTACAGATCCACAGGTCAAGCTGCAATATTTTTTTTAGTGAAAATAGATAGGAAATAAAACCACCCAAGTCTCTGCTTTCTCTCCCATAGGCCTAAGTTTGACAAAGAAAAAATATTTACAAAATATAATGATTCACTAATTATAATGGTTGGTGCTTGGCATTTAATGTTAAATGCTTGATAATGGAATCACTCGTTTTCTAGCACTCCAATATTTAGCTGGGAGGTTGTAATCTTCTGTAAAGCTTGGACAATGTAGCAAATGATCACGATCCATTTCCTCATTTAATTTACCAAAAGTTGGACAAAAGCCTAATGTCCAATCCCTCACCTTCACATGGCACAGGTGTTAGTAGTCATATGATAATTTTGTTATTAACAGAAACAAGACTCTTTAATCCCTTTAAATTTGAAAATTTAAAGAAACCGGTCTGAACAAAATCATGTGATGAATTAAAGGGAAGGGCTGCTCACCAATAAGCACTGGTCAGCTTGGTGAGTTACTCCCGAATTCGCATTTCTTCCTCTTCTTACACCAATTCCCTTTTAAAACTTTTCTATCAAGTGAAATCATGTTTTCTTTGACCCTGATGGTATTAGAGAATTCGAGGCCTAGGGGATCATTTCAAATCCTTTCCTATTAATACTTCCAATACTTGGGTGACCTAGCCACCAAATACATGGTGCCCACTATTTCACGGTTACAGTTTGTTAAATACATTCCAATACGAATTCTGGGGAAAAGAAATATAAATCCAGAGTAAAATACACTATGTGATCATAAATATCCAGACACGTGGGTGAAAATAAGGTACAAGTTTGTGGTGCCCTCCATCAGTAATACTGGAAGTCAATATGGTGTTGGCCCACTCTCGCAGGCAAACTTTCAATTAAATGTTGGAAGGTTTTTTGGGGAACTCTTCACGGAGTGTGGAACTGAGGAGAGGTATTGATGTAGGTCGCTGAGACCTGGCACAAAGTCGGCGTTCCAAAACATCCCAAAGGTGTTCTATAGGATTCAAGTCAGGACTCCCGACAGGGAAGTTATTGTCTTGTTACCATTCCACCACAGCCTGTGCAGTATCAACAGGAGATCGAACGTGTTGAAAGATGCAATCGCCATCCCTGAATTGCTCTTCAACAGTGGGAAGCAAGAAGGTGCTTAAAATATCAATGTAGGTCTACGCTGTGATCGTGCCACGCAAAACAACAAGGTGTGCAAGCCCCCTCCAGGAAAAATACAACCAACCATAACACCACCATCTCCAAATTTCACTGTTGGCACTACACACATTGGGAGACGACGTCCACCGGGCGTTCGCCATATGCACACCTTGCCATCGGATCACCACATTGTGTACCGTGATTCATCACTCCACACAAAGTTTTGCCACTGTTCCATTGTGTAATGTCTACGCTCCTTACACCAAGTGAGGCGTCGTTTGGCATTTTCCTACATGATGTGTGATTTATGAGAAGCCACTCGATCATGGAATCCAAGGTTTCCCACCTCACGCTAACTGTCATAGTACTTGGAATAGATCCTGATGCAGTTTGGAATTCCTGTGTGGTGCTCTGGATAGATGTCAGCCTATCACTCTTTACGACCCTCTTCAAATCAGCGGTCTCTGTCAGACGAGGTCAGCCTGTATGCTTTTGTACTATACATGTCCCTTCGTGTTTCCACTTCACTATCACATCAGAAACAGTGGACCTGGGGATGTTTAGCAGTGTTGAAATCTCGCGTACAGACTTCTGACACAAGTGACACCCAATCACCTGACCACGTTCAAAGTACATGAGTTCCACGGAGCGTCCCCTTTCTGCTGTTTCACAATGTCTAATAACTACTGAGGTTGCGGATAATGAGAAGGTGGCAGCACAATGCACCTAAGATGAAGAACATATGTTTGTGAGGGTGTCCGGATACTTTTGATCACGTAGTGCAGTTCCCCAATTGGATCTCTGGATGGAGACCTTTTGCCCAAGGATACATACATACCAAATCATTAATTATAGTTAATTACTTGCTTGTATAAATGTTTAAAATGTATTTAAATGGGAAAACTTACAAAAATGAGCAATTTCTCTCTCTTCAATTAATTTTCTTGGAACCATCCATCGCAAGGAAAAATGAAACATATCTGTATCCGATATTGTCTTTGCTAAATGAAATCTTAGTCATAAGTTTTCTGTGCAATCTTGCGTGCAGAAACTGTAGCCCCGGTGTAGGCAAAGCTCATTATCAGCACCTGAAGCAGTTCCAAGTAGCTCAAAATTCAATTGAGTTTTATTTATAAACGCTCTTTAAGTGCTGCGGTTCCCAGTATCCCATTCTATATGTGGTGTGAATGACTGCTTCATTTTTCTCAGAGGCCTCTTTATCAGGCTCGAGGTTCTTTCACGGGCCTTAAATCTACAACAGGGGACCAACAGCTTTACTGTCCTTCCAAAGGAACACCTGCTAAAGATTTTTATGCCTAAAAAAATTCATTGCCCTCCTCCGGGTTTGAACCCATGACTGCATGGCTGGGCTGTGGCTGAGTGGTTACACCACTTACCACTCACCAAGGCAGCCCTGATTTCGATTCCAAGTGACTGCAAGTGGGATTTGTGGTGGACAAAGCAGCACAGGGGCAGGTTTTCTGGTTTCACCCGCCATCACAATACACTGGTGCTTCATCTTCAGTCCATGCGGTGCCTATGTAGTAAAACCGGGTTTTAAACACTATGAAAAAAGGCACAACCTGGGAACCACAGGTTGGCATATGACCCCTAGACCACGGAAGATGACCCAAGTAGCTAACCCTAAAGACAGCAGACCTTAGAGCTTTTTCATTTTTTTGTTGTGATGAATAGAAACCCTATGGTTTATAAAGCCGAGACATGTTTTTCTTTTTTTTTAAATGTATTTTCACTATAAAAAACCATTCCAGCTCAATGTGCAACAATAACCCCTTGTGAGTATAAATGCATGTAACCAACTTTTTATGGATTCTAATTCTGAAATTGTTCTTGTTCAATATTCTCCAATTGGAAGCAGCATTTTTATATTGTCATAGGTTATGCATGTGCTCTTATTGTCAAGGATGATACTTTATGTGTTTCCTTTCTTATGTAAGCATACTTAATGTTGAATTTTCTGTTAAAGGATTTTCTATCCACAGAAATGTTGGCAAGTCGTCTTTGTTCTATTTATATTGTAAATAATATCTTATTCAATATGAAACTCAACTAAAATAAAACCATTTTACCAGTATCCACAAGTACCATATAATATTTGGAAACACATTACGGCCCTGGTTGTCCAACCCTGGGTCATGCAACATTCCATATTATCCGATACTGTTCATGGTAGACCACAATTTTATTTTATTTATACAGGATGATTCAAAAATACTTTTACAAGTTTGGGGACAGTTCCATCAAAACAAGAAAAAATGCTTGTATAAACACACATCCCAAAACCCTTCATTCTTGATTTATTGAGGTTTGAAATCAATAAATCAAAACATTTTAAAGTGACACATTATTTTAGTTTTGATATTTTCAGCTTGTTAAGAAGCAATTTAAATATCCTCCTCTTGCATCTAAACATGCATGTGCTCCTGATATATGGTGGACTTTGAGACAGTGATGTGTTTTAACAATTAAAATTTAGTTGAGTCGATTTTGTAACTACATCACTTACTTTTTTATTTCGGAAAACATGTTTCAGAAGCCATGTGCTTCCATTGTCAATTCCTTTGGTCAACTGCCGGCATTGCTTGCTGTGGTGGTTGTCTCTGTCCCTGGTGGTGGTTTGATGAACTTCTGGATGAGTAGATCGCCTGGCGGGATTTCAAAATTGAAAACCCGGTTCTTGTTTTTCCAAATATATATGTTTTCCCAAACTTTTAATTCTGTCTTCCTTGTGATGTTTTTGAGGATTTTTGGGCTTCTATTTATAGTGTGTTTCTCTTTCCAAAAATGCCAAGCTACTGCAGATTTTTCTTCTTGTTTGAGTTTAATATTTCTGTGGTGTTCTTTTGCCCTGGTTTTTATATTTCTTTTTGTTTGGCCAATGTAGATTTTTTCACAGTCATTACAGCTGAACTGATATATTCCTGGTTTGTTTTTTTGTGGGATATCATCTTTTAATTTAGAATTTAAAATGTTT
The DNA here is from genome assembly GCA_030762935.1 of Hymenopus coronatus. Classification (NCBI taxonomy): domain Eukaryota; kingdom Metazoa; phylum Arthropoda; class Insecta; order Mantodea; family Hymenopodidae; genus Hymenopus; species Hymenopus coronatus. The sequence goes on from CM060883.1 coordinate 4,588,070, forward strand.
TTATAGAGTAATTGTTTTTAGGGGCTAGAATGATGTTATGTTGTTTGAAGATCCTCTGGAATTTGTAGAAAGTTGTAGGGTGGTATGTAAACTTCTTGTAGATCTTGTTTTCTTTCTGGTTTTGAGTGAGTGTGCTGACTTCTTTAATTCTCTTTCTATTTATAACATCATTCTAGCCCCTAAAAACAATTACTCTATAAAAAACATTTTAAATTCTAAATTAAAAGATGATATCCCACAAGAAAACAAACCAGGAATATATCAGTTCAGCTGTAATGACTGTGAAAAAATCTACATCGGCCAAACAAAAAGAAATATAAAAAGCAGGGCAAAAGAACACCACAGAAATATTAAACTCAAACAAGAAGAAAAATCTGCAGTAGCTTGGCATTTTTGGAAAGAGAAACACACTATAAATAGAAGCCCAAAAATCCTCAAAAACATCACAAGGAAGACAGAATTAAAAGTTTGGGAAAACATATATATTTGGTAAAACAAGAGCCGGGTTTTCAATTTTGAAATCCCGCCAGGCAATCTACTCATCCAGAAGTTCATCAAACCACCACCAGGGACAGAGACAACCACCACAGCAAGCAATGCCGGCAGTCGACCAAAGGAATTGACAATGGAAGCACATGGCTTCTGAAACATGTTTTCCGAAATAAAAAAGTAAGTGATGTAGTGTTACAAAATCGACTCAACTAAATTTTAAATGCATGTGCTCCTTGAAGCATGGAATGTCAAACACTCCCAGTTGGTGTCATATGATTTTGCAGGCTTCCATGACACGCAGATTAAGATTTTCTTCATCTGGGATGTCTGCAGGATAACACAATGGTTTAAGGCGCCCCTTAAAGATAAAAATCCAGAGGATTGAGGTCAGGAGAATGTGCAGGCCTTGGAGCTGGTCCTCTTCTACCTATCCATTTGTCATGCTAAATACTGCAAGTGCATCTCGAACAATGAGACTAAAATGTACTAAAGCATTATGTTTCTTCTTATTTGCAGAGGCACATTTTCTAATAAGTCTGAGAGAGTGCTCTGAATGAAGTCCCTATAGACATCACTTGAAAGGCGTGCTTGGGGAATGTATTATACATTATTAGGATGAACCCGGTAATTCATTAAAGATGACTTTCATTAAAATATTGATAATAAGAAAACAAAGAGTTTTAGAGTATATGTTTATATGAACCGATTTTCTTGTTTTGATGTCAGAAATCCATCTCCAAACGTCGCAAAAGTATTTTTGAATCACCCTGTATAGTCCAGCAACTCTTTTGGGACACATGCGGGGCAAAAATATGAACTCTTGACCTTTTTCAGTCAGAACGACTTTCTCTAATAAATAATTTAAAAGTATCAAAAATATTAGATGTACTTGGATACGACATGTATCAAGAGTATTAGCATTATTTAAGTCCCATCCCTAATCACCTTTTATATATAACTATAGTAATATTAAAAAGATAAAAGTTTATGTTTGTATCTTTACTTTTGCTGCTTCTTCTCCATGTTTCTTCCTAATTGCTCGTTTAGACCATTTGAATTTTCTTCTGAGTCTTATATCTTCATCAAGTGCAACACTAACAGGAGTTTTATTTCTCTTTTTTCCAGCTATTTTTATTTCCTTCTGCATTTTAGTCTGAACCCATTTGTTAAATTCTGCGGTGTATTGATTGGTGGGTCGAACAGCTCCCTCGCCGCCGTTGCTCTGATAAACAATGTTACACAAATTTCAGTTACTCTCCAAGAATCACCGCCTCTTAAAATTCTAAGTTATTATATTAAAGTAAGTTGCTGTTTCACATTCTTTCTTCAACTCAATTATCATTATTGTTTTTCAGATGCATCTATATTAGTACATTTTATGTATGTATACAGGGTTATAATTAATAACGAAAACCAAAATAGTTGAAAGAATATGATAACAGAAGCAAAAGTTCTGATGTGTTCCATTCGTATGACCTTCTCCATCTGTTCTGCAAACAAACTATTCTCACAAAAAACTATTCCTCTATCTACGTCATAGTAGTTGAGATAAACATTAACAGAAATTTACTTGTTACTTGCTTCCTTATAAGTAGAAGGGAAATAAGGAAATACACTAGGATAAAGTGATAGTCAAATGTTTTAAAAACTGTTGCTATGTGAATGCCATCAAAATTTGTTTCTCTTTCCATCGCCTGGAGTAAAACAAAAGAGATATGGAACACATAAGGATTACCTAATTGAAAAGACTTTCAATATTTTAAAATTAAAACTAATAACAATGAATATCTCTGAAATGATTAGCTCTACAAAAAAGTTATATATAACGTACATTGTATCTTTTAACAAGATCTCTTTCTTTTTTCTTTTTTTTTAAATTAAGGTTTTGTCTATCCCTTACGGTCTACCAGTTATACAAAAGTCATTCAGATTTCCAGAAAATTCAGCATATACACTTTTTTTACCATACAAACATCTTTATATTAGTCAAAATTGTCAGCCATTTTCACTAATGAAAATTTCCAAAAATGTTTCAAGTAAAGTGCAGTTTGGAATGGAATTTTTGAGTGGAATACAATGCTGCCCCAACAAACATGGATCCACAAACAAGTCATGTATACAAAGTATGATTTGATTATATGCCACTGCTGACTTCACTGTGAAATATAGTGCTAATTAATACAAATTAGAAAAGTAGACTGTTTGTTTATGTACATGAAATGCATGTCAGCATACTCTTCATTTGGACTAAAAAGAGTTCAGCGCACAAACTGTCTGGCTGTTTCAACAGTGTATTGAGCTCATTGTCCGTTGCATATATTTGAATACAGCTTCACCTGGTGGCACATTGCAGACTGCAACATGTGAAGCACAAGTTCATCATGGCGGCCTATAACCACATATTTGCCATAATAAATCTCAAACACCATTTGCGAATTCATGTTTGCTGGAACTTTTTTGCTCATTATCATATCCTTTTAACCATTTGGGTTGGTGGTTTTATGATACAACCTCTATATGTATGTGGGTGTATTGTAATCTCAATCACTCAACAAATTAAAATTTCTTTCTCCACTGAAAATCCCTAATCTTTCTGAAAGACTAGGCTATAAAACACCTGTTTTCAATTTATAACTTGGTAAAACACTCAACAGGGTTTGTAAAACTAAGTGCTACAATATGAACATTTTAGAGTTTAGAATATTCTTATAATTAAATGTTTGTTAAAAATCCCACACAGTTTTTGATACTACACAGAAAATGCATTTATACAGATATTTTATTCAGAGCATAGCTTGTGACAATTTAGCAACTGAGAACTAAACAGAATTAAATATATGCTCATAACACTATGATGTGCAAAATATTTTAATAATCCTCAAGTAAGAAACTTTTATTTCCTTTGTATGCTGGAATCAAGTTCATAAGCAGGCTATGTTAAATGTTAAATATGAAATAAGTAAGGCGAAATTGTGCCCACCTAACATTCGAACTCAAGTTAATTGATATTTTAAACCCAGAAATACGTATACACTCATACGACCTTCTTTACCAATTCTGCACCAAACTATTCTTACAAAAGCTTATTCTTCATGCTACTCAAGAAAAACTTTCACAGGAATGGTCTTATTACTCAGTTCCTTTTAAGTAGAAGGGAAATAAGAGAATACACTAGGCTAAAGTGACAGTCAAATCTTTTAAAAGCTGGTTGCTAGTGATTGTATTGATGTTATCATCTTCTTGCAAGACCAGGATAAAATACATGAACAATGATAAATGAATTAATAATTAATTTAACTCGGTTGTAATCCTGAAATCATAAATAATTATATTACCTTTAAGAAAAGTAAAAGTATTGGAAAGTTTAAAAGAACAAGAAAGAATATCTCAGAAATAGTTAGTTACCTCCTCAAAATCAAATCTATCTGAGAAATTGTGTCTTATAATGAGATCTGCATTTATTGTAAAGTAACATTTCATCTATTTGTTTTGGTTTACAAATCACACAAAGATCAAGTGAAGAGAATTTCAGGGGCTATTGTCAGTAAATTCAAGATATACATTTCATTTGTCATGGAAGAATATTAAATATGGCACTTTAATAATCTAATATTTTTTTTGAGAAAATTAAAATTCTCAAAAAAGTGTCCCATGTAAAGGATAGTTTGGGATGTGCGGTGGGGGTGGGAGATTTTCTTAAAAATCTGCATGTTGCATTATTGGAAGAATATGAACTTATTTATCAAGTTTGGTACTTAATAAATCTTTCGTTTTTGGATTATGTTGTTCACAGACATACAGAGACCTTTTTATAAAGATAATTTTTTGCAATGAAGGGTGTTCAAAACATGTCTTTCAGTGAAATCCTATTATCAATTGTTGGGTGGTGGAATGCAGTACCTTCTCTACCTACTATGCACATTGTACATGATGGAGAAAGAAATAATCTTCAACATTATATTACTTAATGCTGCTTTTTCAATGAGGTTAACTTGGTGGTCTAGGATTGCATATATGTTCATCAGTATCAACTCTATTCTGCTTTATACTTCATTTAGATAACATACAAAATATGAACTTTCACATACAGTGATTATCTACAACTCAGCATTCCAATTGACGATTCCTCTACCACAAAGATTATTCTTATATCCACATCAAGCTAATCAAGATAAATATTAGCAGAAATTGTCTCATTACTTGCTTACTTGTAAGTAGAAGGGAAATAAGGGAGTACATTAACCTAACCTTTAAAAGCTGGTCGCAATGTGAAACATTCAGGTTCAGTTCGGTTTGTATGGTGCCGTATGAGTAAAGTATAAGTATTTTAAAACTGAAACCAATAACAAGAAATATCTCAGAAATGGTAGTTTTACAAAAAAAAGTGTATATGACGTAAATTGTGTGCTTTAATGAGGTCTAAATTTTTTGTATAGTAAGTTTTTGTCTATCTCTTACAGTTTACCCGTTCTACAAAATTCATCCAGAATAAAGAGGTCTTCAGAAGCTATACCCAGTAAATTCAAAAATGTATTTGAAATGTAAATATTTTTAATATCCCATATTATATCAAAATCTTCAGTGAAGAAACAACCATTTTTGTGAATAGCACAGCAAACAGACACAGTGTGTGGGGGACAGGAAGTGCCCATGTGAAGCACATTTGAGACTTGCTAGAAGTTAATGTGTTCTGTGCGCACTCCTGGTATAAACATTACAGCCCCTTTTTCTACTTGAAAAGACCATTACACAAATGTGGATCTGGAAATGCCGGAAAATTGGCACATGCCACAACTGGAGACCAGCATTGTGGTCTTCATCTTCTAGCAAGATAGTGCTCCACCTCAGATATTTTTTTAAAAAATTAGCTTCGTAAATTTAAACTTTGTGGCCAGATTGCTCACCCCACCTAGGTGGCCCAGGTTCGATCCCTGCATGTGGGATTTGTGATGGACAAAGCAATGTCTGGGTAGGTTTCCACAGGTGTTCTGGATTCCCTCACCACCTTTCCTATCATCCACTTCCTCACGCTCATGCCTGGCAATGGCACAGGTTATCCATTCCGTGGCGTTGGCTCCTAGGCATTTGCTTGTAAGTCAGTCCTAAAATACAGGGGAGGTATGCTGACTAAGAAAAAAAAAAATTAACCTTTTGAGGGAGAACAAATTTAAAGGAATATATCCTAAACAGAGTAAAATAAATAATATCCCATCTGGTACTTATAATATTTATTACATGTTGAACTGCTTAATGAAAAGTGCTAGAGAAGGGATAATACACTAAAATAGTTGTGAATTAAGCAATGTAAAGTAAAAATATCCTAATATTTTACTTACATTTTAAGATATAACTTCACTTACGTATTCAGATGTCTTTCTCTACCTGTTTTATAAACTGTTTGTAGAAAAGATTATTCTTTTATCTACATCTTGCTAATTACTTGCTTCCTTATGAGTAGAAGGGAAATAAAGAAATACACTACACTAAAACGAGTCAAATCTTAAACACGGTCGGTATGCAATTCAGATTGAAATTTGGTTCTCTTTCTATGGCCAGCAGTAAATCAAAGAGAGATGAAACAAAAGATGAATTCTGAGAAAAGTAATATAAAATTGAAACCAATAACAAGGACTATCTCTGAAAAGGCTATACATAAAACTGTATAAGACAAATTGTGTGTTTTACAGAGATCTATATTTTTCTGGAGTAAGTTTTTTCTATCTCTTATTTTTTACCACTTATACATATATATATATGTATATATATATTTTGCTTTACATAAAAATACTGTAAACAAATCAAAATCATTACGCCCATTTTTGAAAAAAAAAAAAAATTTGCATTTAAAGGATAGTTGAGGGAGGGGGATTTTCAAGAAAATCTGCATGCCATATCCTTGGAAGATACTGAACTTAAATACTTTTGGATCCTCAAAACATGTATTTTTGTGAAATCTAGATATCAACTTTTTGAGTAGAATACAACACCTTCTCTACCCACTATGTACATTGAACATACGTGCTAGAGAAAGTAAAAATCTTAATATTTCACTTACATTTTAAAAAATGACTTTACTTGCAAAAAAGTACACCTGCATAAAGAGTACTCTACATACGTTTTTACTTAAATGATTATGTCCATCTTGCCATCACACTCAAAGAGGATGACACTCACATATAACCTCAACTTGTACTTTAGTTCAGCTTGTGCACAAATAAATCATTTTTCAATCTTTTTTTAGTTGTTACAATGCATGCTCTTCTAACTAATTTATACTAACCGAGATAAACAATAGCAGAAATTGTCTTAATTACTTGCTTCCTTGCAAGTAGAAGGAAAATAATTGAATACACTAGGCTAAAACAAATGTCAAATCTTTAAAAGCTGGTTGTCATGATGTTGAAATCTATTTCTATGCAGGACCAGGAGTTTACAACTTTCCGTGTGAGCAAAATCTAAAACAAATAACAAGGAATATCTCAGAAATGGCCAAGTCCACGAAAAAAATGTATATGACTAAATTATGTGTTTTAACATGTTCTTATTTAAAATTGTTTGAGCCATTCTTGAGAAAATCAAAATTTTCAAAAATTTTTTCATGTAAAGGGTAGTCTAGGGTGAGAAGATTTTTCTCAAAATCTTTGTGTTGTATCCCTGGAAGATATTAAACTTAAATAAAGTTTGGTATTTTACCGAATTTTCGTTTTTGAGTTATTGTGTGCACGGACACACACACATAGACCTTTTTCTGAAAATACTTTTTTTGGATGCAGGGTTCCCAAAACGTATATTTCCTGTGAAATATCGGTATTGAAATTTTGGGTGCAATACAATACCTTCTCTATACACTATGTACATGGTATGTACAGAGAATGTAAAAAGCAAACTTAATCATCATATAATTATTACATTGTTTTAACACTTGTGCATCTCACTCAAGGCACATCAGATCCAAGGGAGCAAATAAATATAATGTTATGCATGACACAATAGGCAAGAACACCAGCATATTTATGTTTTATTTACCATACATATTTCATTATTAATTAGGTTTATGTTTATTTCACTAATATTATGTTTTTTAAGCTTCAAGGTTTATTATGTTGCCATCTGTACTTTTTATTGATGTTTTGCTTGGTTAGGAAGGCCCCGCTGTATCCAGCCTTAGTGCAGCTTGGCATGAATTGGGACAGCATATAATTTTTTGCTAAATATTATAAGTCTACTTCTTACTGTATTTTTTGTTTCACATCTACTATTCTATAATATCAGAGCGAGTCCCAAAAGAGAAAAAATTCACAGCTTGGAACTGAAGGGGCAGATGGAGAAACGCATTATGTTACAATTATAACATTTTGAGAAAACTAAGTTTAAAGTAGAATATTTCTGAGTTGGATTTATAACACTTAAGTATCACTTACATATAGTTTTGCCAGACCAGTTTTGAAGCACTATACATAAGTGATACTTCAGTGATACAAATCCAAATTCAGTATTCTATTCCTATGTATCACTATTCCAAAACACCCTTTCATCAACATTGTTGCTAAGTTTAAAGTATCTTTATGCAAGCTTTTATACCTTGTAGTTTTTTATTTATTTGTCAACTAGTATACATATTTCCCATTTATGGATTTCAGCAATAAAACTGCCTTTAACAGATAGAAATGGGCATAACATCTATATCCAGTTAATTCAAATTTTGTGAAATTGTAACATAGCACCTTCTTCAACTTAACCTTTCAATTATTAAATTTCACTGTTTAACTTCTTAGTGCCTGGTTTGGCACATATGTTCTGTTATGGTTTTAACATTTTTTTAATAGCTTCGCTTTTCAATTTCTGAGGATATTAACCTTCAAAAATGAAATAAACGTATTTATAACTGTTTTATGTTGTCAAAATATTAAACTTTTGCAATAAATGTTGTTTTCTTTTTTTAAAGAACATAAAACAAAATTCACACAACTGCAGTCCAATGTAATCCAAGTGTGCCCCCACACTGATAATTTTACTTGGGCCCTCCCTGTCCTTTATCACAGGCACATTTTACTGCAGTTGCTGGGTTTCAAACTTGCAATGTTAGGCTTTGAATGGATGGTCAGTCCATTGCTTTTTGCCTTAACGCTCATGGCCATTTCAACCACTTCTGTTGCGGTGCCTGTGAAAGACCGGCTTAAGGCTTGCTTTCTTCCAATCTGAAAACTGAACTGAACTAGAACTGAATACTGAAAAGTTATATTCAGTTCAGTTTAGTTGTGCTTTCCTAGAAAACTGAACTGAAATCTGCACATCATTAAAATAACTGAAGAATGGTTGAGAAGGTTGCATGGCAGTGAACAAAGTGAGTTAGAATTGGATACTTTGATGGCTTTTGTTTTTTTTTTTTTTTTTTGGCTCGATGAATTGTACTGATAATGAGCAAAGTTGTAGGAAACATTGTGAGGTGCATCCCATGTTTGCTAATCGTAGTTCCGAGAGTGCCTATGAAGTTTTGGTTAGCAGGCACCTGAAGGAAGGTGATGCTAGAATATTTTTGAAGAGCAGCTTAATATTCCTGGCCCAGCAATGAAACCAGAAACTGACCTAGTACAACAGCATATCATTCTAAGTAATGAAGCCTTTGCTCTACACAGTCACTGCATAACAAGAAATATACTACATATAATTACAGACACAGCAGAGTATGCAGGACTTAATTTTCCCAACTCCTTCCAAAGCCTCCATTTCTTCTCCATATTTCTATACTCGGCACGTTGTGCTTTGTATAAAAGATTGTTATGACGAACAAAGTCAATTATTTTCTCTTCCTCAATTTGTGAAAGCTTTCGTTTTCCACTCATTAGGTATAAATATTTAAACAATTATTTTCTCTTCCTCAATTTGTGAAAGCTTTCGTTTTCCACTCATTAGGTATAAATATTTAAACAATTATTTTCTCTTCCTCAATTTGTGAAAGCTTTCGTTTTCCACTCATTAGGTATAAATATTTAAACAATTATTTTCTCTTCCTCAATTTGTGAAAGCTTTCGTTTTCCACTCATTAGGTATAAATATTTAAACAATTATTTTCTCTTCCTCAATTTGTGAAAGCTTTCGTTTTCCACTCATTAGGTATAAATATTTAAACAATTATTTTCTCTTCCTCAATTTGTGAAAACTTTCGTTTTCCACTCATTAGGTATAAATATTTAAACAAGTACAGCAACTATAACCTCGTTGCCCAAAGCTCAACTGAACTGAAAATATGACTTCTACCATAACTTTCGCTGCCTAGATTTCTAGTAGAAAAAGAGAAAGGAGAGATTCAGTTGTCAGTTCTCGGCCAGAGTAAAGCACTTCCATAATAAACAACGGCACGGTTCGTGATCATGTGATCCAAACTAAAAAATATTAAGTTCAGTTTTCAGATTGGAGGAAAGCGAGCCTTTAGCAATTAGAGGAAACATAGGACACATGCCAAAACAAATCAAGCATTAAAAATTTAATAGCAAGTTATCTCTGATAAATATATAAAGCAATTAGCTAGAAAATGTGTCTGTGATGTTGATTAGTTTTTTGGCCTCTACTCAACTAGTGACAGAAAAGAATTATTTCTGATACTGCAGTTTAGCTCAGGACTTAGTAAACATACTTTTATGTTATTAAAAGGCAAAGCATAGCACAGGAGAAAAAAGGTTCTCACCTTAGGAGCTGTGCTTGCATTCTCAGGATTAAGCTTCACTGCTGCTTCTGCCGCAGACTCACTGGCCTTCGTGGACTGCAACATTAACATTATAACTTAAATTCACCAAATTAACAATTAATGATCCTCTCCCCCAATTTTCCTGAGAGCTTAATTTCAATTACTTAGTTCGTTTTTTATGCTACTGGAAAGCTTTACAAAGTGATTGGTGAAGGTACTACCAGTAGATATTATGATAAAGGTTAAACAAGTAATTGAAAAACTTATAAATCAATAAGATGCAATATTTACAGAAAAAAGAACTGATGTGATCCATTTACAGACTCTTTCTAGCTGTTTAACAACAAACTTTCCTTACTAAACATTATTCTTTTATCCATGTCATGCTAATTAAGATAAACATCAGCAGAATTGGTCTTATTACTTGCTTTCTTGTGCAAAGAAGGAATAAAACAATTCAAATCATAAAAAAAAAATGACTTTTTGTCTCGCTCTTACAGCTTACTAGTTACACAACTCTTCAATAAGGAGACTATTCCCAGAAAATTCAAAATATACATTTTCTTTATAACAAAATATCTTAATCAAAAAAGATTTCATATAATGGATAGTTGGAGGTGGGGACTTTCTTGAAAATCTTTGTGTTGTAATTTTGGAAGATACCGAACCTAAATACACAATTTGGGATTTAATCAACCACGCACACACGCACACCCAGTTTTATAAAAATGTTTTGTTTTTTTTTTATTCAGGGGACATTAATACATCTTTTCCAGTGAAATCTTGGTATCAAATTTTTGGGTGGAATACAATACCTTCTCTAGCTACTATGTACACTGTATGCACATACATGCTAGAGAAAGTAATTAGAATACAGTATTGATTTAATTGTTTTTTTCACACAAACCAGTGTATGACAGGAGTTGGATAGGTAGAGTCAGACTGGGGAGGAAAAAAAAAAAAAAACAATACTAATTAACCATTACAGTTGGCTAAATTGTGAATCCTGGGACTTAAAATACTGGCAACATTGTAAGTCGCCATTGCAGTAAGTCATCTCAAAATAATTTGAGATCACCTTGTGGTTTACCAGGAAACATGCGAGTCAGTTGAGGAATTCAATGCTATGCCGGCAGGTTGCCATGGTAGCTCAGTGGTAGAGCAACCGGCTAGAGACCGGGTGATCCGTGGTTCAAATCCCGGGTATAACAATGAACTTTTGTCTGACTCTACCAATCCAAGAATACAGTAAACTCCCGATAACTCGACATCCCATACAACAAGACAACACTTTTAATTTGTTTATTTTTTATCATTAAACTTGACTGTAATAATTTCTATAATCCAATATGTGGAGTAAGCAATATTAGTAAATTTTAATTAGTGTACTATTAGTGCTTATATTCTTGCATATAAATGCCCATGTGTTTTCCTGGCTTGTTCAGGTTTGGTGTTTTCAGATTTTGCAGTTTATATATGTAATTAACTTGCTGACAGGTTTTGTATTTTTATGGAGATACAGCCTACCACTTTTTCCCTTAGTCTCAAAAGGACCTTCAATATCAGTCAGAACATAGGCAGCCGACAGACCACTGTCATGAAAACAAAAGCTTGCTGCTAATAATATGTAAAGCACAAATACTTGTTTGGAAGCTTTTATCGCCCTCCGTGGTGTAATGGTTACCATGCTAGCTTCATACACCCAAAGTCGTGGGTTCAAACCTGGCGGAGGACGATGGATTTTTTCAGGCGTAAAAATCCTTAGCATGGCTTCCTTCGGAAGGGAAGTAAAGCCGTGGGTGCCGTGTCGTAGATTTATGGCACATAAAAGAACCTCAAGCCTGATTGAGAGGCCTCTGAGCAAAATTAAGCAGTCTTTCACGCCCAATTAGAATGGGACACTGAGAATCACAGCAGTTAAAGAGCGTCCATAGATAAAACGCCATTTCCATTTCATTTGGAAGCTTTATTGCTTTACCCAGTATGTCTATAGAAAACTACACTTTGACTTATTTCTGGTTGCAGTACAGTTTTTCTCTTATTTCAGACTCACACTGTTAACATTGTGTTTGTGCCAGTGAAAGTGCTGCTCATCAAGAAGGACAAGTTAATATCAAAGGAAATTAAATTGAATGTGTAAAGAGACTATACAAAGAAGAAAATATTAGTAAAATTGCCATGGGTTTAGGCGTTGGATGAACTGCTATAGTAGGATGGAAAAATCTGATGTGCTCCATTCACATGACTTTCTCTACATCTCTGTATCAAATTATCATTAATAAGCTTATTCTTCTATCTATTTAATGCTAAAACATTAGCAGAAATGGTCTTATTACTTAGTTCCTTTACAAGTAGAAGAGAAATAAGGAATACACTAGGCTAAACTGACAGTCAAATGTTTTAAAATGTGGTTACTATAGCATTGACAAGTTCCCGTATGAGAAAAGTTTAAATATTTTAAAACTGAAATCAATAACAAGGAATATCTTGAAAACAGCCAACCCCACGAAAAAATGTGTATTACATAAATTGTGTGTTTTATTATGATCTACATTTGCTGTATATCAAGTTTCTGTCTATCTCTTATGGTTTACCAGTTATGCAAAATTCAATAAAAATCATCCAGAATAAAGAGGTCTTTAGAGGCTGTTCCCAGAAAATTCAAGATATACATTTTATTTGACATTAAATATCTTAAATATACGAGATGTTAATCAAAATTTTAGATCTATTTTTGATAAAATCAAAACTCTTTAAAAACGTTCCATGGCATTTATTCTGCATCTGTTGGACCTGACTGGAGTCTGCTGCCATGCCTCAAATTTCACAGGTGTAGATTAATATGGGGACCCTCAAAAGGAGAACCAGCTTCGTGGATCTCAGCATCGGGTACAAGGAGGTCATAGCCCCAGTGCCCAGACACCTCAACTTCCTGATGTGCTCCTCAAAAGTTAGACCCTTATTCAGCTTCACTCCCAAGTTCGATCACTCAATCCTTTTCTGTGGAACCTACTACAGGGCTGGTTCGCTCCTTTTTATACCTGTCGATGACGCGGCAAGAAGCTTCCAAACCACCAAAGGTGTCACAAACTCACGCTCAGGTGCAGCAATCGGAGCTTCGATGTAAAGTGCTTGCCGCCGCCACACGCAGGTGTAACAATGCAGGGTAACAATCAGCTGACACGCGTGTACGATTATGGCTGCAAGAGACATAGTAAAATAAAATGGAGTTGATTACTGTGGTTGTTAGCGTCCCATTTTATATTGGGCGTGAAAGACCATTTAATTTTGCTTAGGGGCCTCTCTATCAGACTTGAGGTTCTTTTACGTGCCGTAAATCTACGACACGGGACCAACGGTATTACTTCCTTCCCTTGCTAAGAAGGATTTTTACGCCCGAAAAAAAAATTAGTCGTCCTCCGCCGAGTTTGAGCCCGCGTCCTTGGGTATATGACCACGACACCACGGAGGGCGACAATATACTCTTCACAGATTACTTCATCAAAATCATAGTCATCGTCAGATGGATATCGTGAATTTTGCCGTCATTATGTTAACCATGCCACAGCGTCTTCCATGCGACCTTTGTAGTGTAGAGAGATCTTCAGTGACGTAGGTACTCTTTGGATATTCTTCGATTGCATACTATCTCTCTGTAGTCCATTTAGAAGGCGTAACTCACTGCTTTCATTCACAACTATCTGCGTTTGTAGTGACATATTCGCTTAATTTGTGAAAAATGATGCAATTTTCTGCAAAGTATTACGATAAACAGAAGCGCTGTATTATCGACTGAGCAGTTTCCTTGATTGCCTCATCAACAGATGGTGCTGTACAGGAATTCGCATAATGCACATTAAATAATTTAAGACATTGTAACAAAATGTTATTCTAAATATTTCCTATTGTACCACTGGTTACCTGTGGTGAAGATTTTCATCGCAATTTGTTTGTCGCATAACATCGTAGGGCTGTGTCGTAACATGATTAACTTCTTTGCGATCTCTCGCAGTGTGGCAAACGCAAATATATTGCATAGTTATCTGATCTGTGATATTGCCATCGCATTAATCTCTTCTTTGGAATGCCCGCATTTCGATATCAAAATGTTTACTCGTATATTTAAGTGAAAGTAGAAATGAATAGTAACTAAGTGCTGTTTATTTACTTCACTGTCGTACAATATCTATAAAATTAAAGTAGATAGTTTCTAAAAGACGATAGAGGGCGTGTGATCAATCTGACACAAAGGTA